>OX276337.1:8079256-9279256 GCA_946251815.1 Dasysyrphus albostriatus
TTCTGCGAGCACCGCACAGCAATGATCCAAATCCAACACCAGGGCAACGAGGATACTAAAAAGAGGAAGAAAACAAATAATTACAAAAAAAAAAAAAAAAGTAAAACATTCATAAGGTGAGCACGTCTAAAATATAAAACATAAATACCTACGTATATTAAGCTTAAACGCCAACAATACAATCATCTGGCAAAAAGGATTCAATTCAAACGAGGCCAACGCGAATGCACTTTTTCACGCTGATGCACTCTGTAAAAGCATATTAAAGGCCATAACACAAGACAACCACTGGAATTTCCCATAGAGTGCCTTCCTCCTTCTTCATATAATTTTTGTCTGTTTTTTATTTATTTTTCTTTTTCTTCTTCTTATTTTCTTGTAGTTCGTTTTGTCTAGGATAATAAGGATTTTCCTCGTTAAATTAAGCCAACGAGGTACCTAAGTTTTCATTCTTATTTTGTTGTATTATTTGTTCATTCTTCTTTTATTGATGCATTTTCTCGTATTCATTCTTTCCTCCTCCAATTGTAATCCTTGCTCCGGTATTCTTAATGTTAAAGCCCGACAAAAGAAATAAGTAAACAACCTGTATCTACAAGAAAACTATACAGAGAACAGGAAAGTAACGGGTGATTTTTTAAGAGGCTTAGAACTTTTTTTTAAAAAAAAACACAAAAAATTCAAAAAAATGAATGAAATATTTATTTGAATCGATAATTTGATCCTTGCAATTTAATGTTTAAAGATAATTTCATGCAAATGTTGACCGCGGCTGCGTCTCAGGTAGCCCATCCGCTGAGTCCAATTTTGGCATACTCTTTCACACATATCGGCCGGTATCTCACGAATGAATGCATGGATGTTGGCTTCCAGTGCATCAATCGAAGCGGGCTTGTCCCTATAAACATTAACCTTGACATACCCCCACAAAAAATAATCTAATGGTGTCAAATCGCACGATCTAGGCGGCCAATTGACCGGCCCGAAACGTGAAATTAATTGTTCACCAAACTCGCCTCGCAATTGCGCCATTGTTTCGCGTGCTGTATGGCATGTGGCATCGTCTTGTTGAAACCACATACCATGCAAGTCAAGAACTTCCATTTCGGGCAAAAAAAAGTTTGTTATCATCGCTCGGTAGCGTTCACCATTGACAGATTCGCATCATCTTTGAAGAAATATGGCCCAATAATGCCGCCGGCCCATAAACCGCACCAAACAGTGGCTTTTTCGGGATGCATTGGTAGCTGTTGCAATGCTTCTGGCTGATCTTCACTCCAAATGCGGCAATTATGCTTATTTACGTACCCATTCAACCAAAAATGAGCCTCATCGCTGAACACAATTTTTCGATAAAAAAGCGGATCCTCGGCCAGCTTTCCAAGAGCCCATTCACCAAAAATTCGGCGTTGTGGTAGGTCGGCTGGCTTTAGTTCTTGCACCAGCTGTATCTTAAAAGGCTTTACGCCCAAATCCTTCCGCAAAATTTTCCACGTAGTGCTGTAACAAAGGCCTAACTGCTGGGAACGGCGCCGAATCGACATTTCGCGGTCTTCTGTCACACTAGCTGATACGGCCGCAATATTTTCTTCACTACGCACAGTACGTAAACGTGTTGGTGGTTTAATGTCCAACAAAGTAAATTTGGTGCGAAATTTGGTCACAATCTTCCGAATAGACTGCTCAGAAGGTCGAGAATGCCGACCATAAAATGGAAGCAGCGCGCGATGAACATTTCGAACCGAGCACGAATTTTGATAGTAAAATTCAATAATTTGCAAGCGTTGTTCATTTGTAAGACGATCCATGGTTAAATTGCAAACCAAACTGAAGCTGTTTGACAGTGACACAAGGTACTAAACACACGTCAGCTGTCAAAACCAGTGTTGCCAAAACCAAACCAGCTAAAAAATCACCCGTTATAAAGAAGAATAAGCTTAATGCTGCCGCTTCATGTCCTGATAACTGGAACTGCACTTAGCTTCCCTCTCTGTCTTCTTGCTAGCACCCCTACATTATTTGCCTCCTTTTCCAACAAATTAACGACCCTTCATTTGGGTTTGTCTGTGAGATAAAGGGAGGGGGTGCTCAAGCAGACAAAGGGATCGGGGACAGCAGTGATAGGGCTCCAGGGGAATTTTCTATTTAACACAGATGGTGGAAGAAATTTGTAGCAAAAATGCTATAAATGGCACACTCTATGGCAACGTGAGCAAGGGCGGGTGGGATTAGTGGGCTAGAGAAAGAAGATGTAGATTTTCACAATACAAAACATCAGTCTTGGTCCTTAAATAAAAAAAATAAATAACTATTTATACAAATACATAGTTATGTATTAGGAATTCAGAGAAGCACAAGCTTTAGAACCTTTGGAGCAGATGCCCGTGTGGATGAACGAATGTTGATGCTTTCATAAATAGCCACTTCCACAACCATCGTCTCGCCAAACCGTCCCAAGTCAACCTAACCGTCGCGTCAGTCGTCGCTGTTACCGCCGTCGTCGTCGCTCTGAAGATGATAAAGACGCAAATCGATAGTGGGGATAATATAGTAGAATCTAGGTTATATTTTCCCGCCTCATTCCAAAAAGACCTTAACCGCGCGCATCCAACCAAAACACTAATAATTGTGCTCTTCAGTATCAATTAAACCGAAAATCCCTGGCAGTGTCGGTTGGTCCATCTCGATTCTGTGTGAACACAATAAGGCATCAGTCCGTGCGATGAGAGGCAGTGAATGTAATCACAACGGTTGCCACAAGCCTCGGGCACATAATCGATTTATATGGAACAAAGTAAGCCAACAGCACCATATATAGTTGTTTGTGGACAAAATGTTAAAATCCTAATAATCAAGACAGATAACTCTTGTTAGCGAACAATAAATTTTAGCCATCGAAATCTCGCTCTACACACATGACAAGGCCAAATCCAAATGGATTTTCCTTTTATTTTAATTAACCAAAATTCCTATTATGTAGATATGATGTACAATGTACATAAGGTTTTAGAGTTTTAGTTTTAAATATGGTTAACTTTAGAATTATAAGTACATACATTATATTAAGGCTTATTATGCTTTCAAACCTTGTTATAGTATGTACCTATTGTACTCGTACCTACCTACATATATGCACTCATAAGTTCTTCAAAATTTGTATGGTCTTAAGAAGATGTGAATTGGATTTTAACTGTTTAAAAAAAACAGTTCATAATATTCTATATTCCAAAATTATGTATGCCGAAGCTCTTGAGAATTTGAGTTGTGTATCAAAATATACAAAAAAAACATTTGCTAGATTTAACAAAAATGCCATCTTTTTGTTTTTAAAAACTTTGTATTTCGAAAGCGGCAATGCTGATGTTTTTGAAACTCAGTAAGGATTTTTTAACAGTTTTTAGAAAGTTTTGAGAAAATATTTTAGTTCTATGATGGTTTTTTTCATAAAATGTTGAAAAAACCTTTATTTTCATTTATCACAAAAACGGTTCTTAGGATTTTATTTTGATCATTTTTTTTTAAGTCTGCTATAGTATGCATTGTACATAATATATGTAAGAGCGATCTACTACCAAATTAAAAAAAATTAAGTTAGCAATAGTCTATAGTCATAATGTATTTTTACCTTGAAAATTGTGGGGTAGTTTTGATTTTTCCTCTTTTTTGGTTTTCGGGGGTGCTGAATCTGAGGCTTCTGGCTTTAATTTGTCTAATGGGTCGAAAACTAACAGTTATTCGAAAATTACATCAATGTACTACTGAAACACAACAATTTTCAATAAATCTTTGTTTCCATTTTATTTCTCCGACAAAGCTTGTTGAATTGACGTATTTTTACTGTTTTCGAAAATCCATTCGAAAGCAATGAGTAACTATGTACTTTATCTAAAAAATTTAAATTTTTGTCTGTAACATGAACCAAGATATACTTTTTTGATGGTCATTGATGCACTGAGTTTGAATCTGTCCTTAAAATTGTTCTAGCAGGTCACGTCTTTGAGATATTTGAATCAAAAGACATGCAAAAATGTGTTTCTTAAGCAATTTTGGGGTAATACTTTTTCTCCAGGTAATTTTTTTTTTTCGAAAAAATGTTTATTTATTTTAAAGTATAAACATTTTACTCTAAAGTCCTTTTCAAATTTTTCAAATATCACCATTCTTCTTCGAGAAATCGTTGCCTTCGTCTTAAACAACGTAATTCAAAAAATCTAGTCAATTCGTGCTCTAAAGGGCACACAGCATGTTACGTCACGAAATTTCAGTCGCAAACCTCCTGTTTGGATTCAGCGCCCCCAAAAACATAAAAGAGGGCAAAATCAAAATTACCCCACAAATTTCTCGCTAAGACCCCTTTTGAGCACAAATTGACAGAACTACAACTACATACACGTTTTTTCTAGATTTTTAATTTTCTAATTATCGGCTGAACCGATTTAAATAGTTTTTTTATTTGAAAATTTCAAATAAATTAAACTAATATTGTATACGACAATTTAAACAAGTTTTTTAGTATTTTAAAAAATTTCAATTTTTTTTTTGAAAATTCGATATCTTAAAAATAGGTTGACAATTTTTATTATAAAAAAAAATCAATCATTAATTACTTTAATTTTCTTACACCAAAACTATAACTGAAAAATACCCTAAGAGCAAATACAAGTGACCCAGTCGTGCATTTCATCTTCTTTAGGTTAGGTTAATTTTGTATCACCCTATGGCTATATTCAAAAATCACTTTTTTTAACTTCTTCATTTTTGTAGTGTAAGAATTTTTGTTTACACGAAACCAATACTTGACCCATCAAAGCAAGTAAAACATTATTTTCATTGTATATCCTAAAGCTTCTTATATTTTTATTAAACTGAAAGCATCATCATAGTATACCCGTTATAATGGGAACTTTGACTGTATTTAATTATCAAAAAATATCAAGTTCAACTCTTTTTTCCAGATTATTAATTACCAACAACATTAATCACCACCCACCACATTTGATGGCCCTTTTCATTCTCCTTATTTTGTATACTATAAAAGGATATCTTCAATGCATTTTCCTTCTCAATGAAAAGAAAATCAGCGTTAATCTATCACAACAACAGAAAAAAAAACCTTTTTCTGCTAAGGGCGGTCTACTATATAGTACGAGTAAAACTTGAACCTTCATATCTCCGCATCAGCCACACGACTCTGTGTTGTACAAATCGATTTAATGTTATCGAGAAGCATCGAAATCAATTACAAACCCTTTCACTAAATGAGTAGGGATGGAAATGGAAAGCTAAAGCCGTAGCAGGAGCAAAATGCTTTTTTAATTGGATTTTATGCTTCGGCAGATGAATGTGCCATTGAACCGAACACACCTTCTTTTTTTTTTTGTTGTTTTGTTTCATATTTTTATTATTTTTACTTACGGGGAAATATTGGTTTTGTAAGAAAATTTCTAAGTTTTATTCTTTAATAAAATATATCTATTTTTTTTTAATAAAACAACTCAGAGAAGTGATTTATACTTCTTGAAATTCTTCATGAATGTAACGCATAACTCTTTGTTTGATATAACCACCTACATCTTACGGCAAATTCATGCGACCCAAGTGCACCTCTTATTTCTTCTTTATTGTTGATAAAAGAATGGTCGTTAATGGGTTTGTTCGTTTTGTTTTGTGCTGTTGTTGATGTTTTTTTTATCTTTTTATTGTGTATATATAGTGGAACTCAAATTGTCATGCACTGGAATAAATACCATCCTTGATGGTTCCTGCATAAATACAATATACCGACATACATTCATACATGAACACATATCTTTGGATTAAGAAAAATTGTCCTTAATTTTAAGGGAAAATATTATTCAAGATTAAAATAATTCACTGCCACGAAGAGAAATACCAACTGAATTGTTTGTTCATGAAAAAAAAAAACAAAAACAAAAAAAACTGTCCTCTTACATTTCTCGTGTCATTCATTTAAAGGATAAATATTTTAAAGGAAGGATATATTTAATATACACATATACGTATTCATACATACACACACAAAATTTTAAAAGAATGTGAATGCTTGTTAAGAGCATTTAGTTTTGCCCAAAGGAATGGAACACACTGACTTTGAAAACTTTTCATGCAAAAGAATAAGCATTTAAGACCGATAAACTGGAAGATTTACAAGTTCTAGTGTTGTTTTGTGATGATGGTGATAGTAGAGTAGAAAAGTTTATTATTGTTTGAAATAAAAGGGGACCTTATAAACAAAAAAAGACAAAAAAAAATTGTTGAAAATAAATTCTTGGTAATTTTCGATTGTTTGAGGAGAGAGCTATAATAATGCTCCAATGGGATACACCAAGACTTGTATTTAAAAGCTGGTTATTGTTAAATTATGTAAAATATTATTCTTACTGTATCCTTTTTGAAAAATGAGTTTAATTAAAATTTAGTAATTTCTTAGGCCTTAAAATAAATAAAGACTTCATTGAATTCTTAAAAAAAAAGTCTATAGTGTGAGAATTGCAGAGAAGTCTAGTAGACAAAAAACTTTTACCAGGAGCGGACTCAAAATACTTTGTTGTGGAGAAATTCTTCGAATAAAAAATAAAGCACTATCAATGCACAACTGGGTCTTATGATTTTTTCTTGGGTGTTTTATTAATGTGGATTTAAAAAAAAACAAACTTTTTTTAAAAATCATTAAACCTTTTAGGATCTTTTTTATATTTTTTGTTGCATCAAATTTATATATTGAGAAAGTCAAAAATAAATACAAAATGCATAACTGGGTCCCACAAACTTGCTCATATGTTTGAGTTTAAAAATATTATCTCATTCAAACTTTCAAAAGTTTGAGCTGAGGAATAAGATTTAATCTGAATGCTATAAAAATATGAATTTATGCGAAACAAATTATGAAAATCATGGGAGCGGTTTTTCAAAAATTTAAAAATTATAATCTAATTTAATACATTTTGATTTGTTTTTTTAATATGCAGATAAAAATTTACTTCCTAAAAACTGTTATCTACGCGATTTCGAAAAATTTATTGAATTAAAAAAAAAATCACAAATTTTTTTTAATAATAATAAAATAAAATAAAATAAAATAAAATAAAATAAAATAAAATAAAATAAAATAAAATAAAATAAAATAAAATAAAATAAAATAAAATAAAATAAAATAAAATAAAATAAAATAAAATAAAATAAAATAAAATAAAATAAAATAAAATAAAATAAAACTTAAACTAAAATAAAATAAAATGAAATAAAATAAATGAATATATTTCTTTCTTCCTTTCAAAATGTTTACTTAGTCACTTGGTTACTTTATAAGTACTATACGGCAAGTTTTGGATTCGTGCAAAAAAAAAATCGAAATAATGGTCAAACATGACATTACCCATGATAGAAAACACGAAGAAAGTGGGTGGCACAATTCTGTCTGTCTGATCGGCTACAGCTAAGCGGTAAAATCGATTTTTGCTTAAACATATTTCATAGTGGTTTTTGGTGATTCTCCCCACACATGGTTTTCATTTTATTCTTAGAACCAAAAATAACGGTACCTGCCATACATTTTTTTTTAGCAATTCAACAAAAACTTTACTGTTTTTAAAACCAGTTCCGCAATTTTTCTTAAAAATAAATCAATAAATTACAGTTTTAGTAAGGTCTATGTTTCGGTTGAAGACCATTTTTGAAAAATGGACGGTACCCCTCAAACAATCATTTTTCATTTTCGATTTTCTTGAAAACGATGTAACTGATTAATCCCAAAAATTTCAAAAAGTTTTGTGCACTAGAATTAGCAAATTTTTGAAAATGAATAAAAACATATTTAGAAAGTGACTAATTTGATTCTTTTGAAACGTTTAACGGTTTTTAAGAATTATTAAGAATACTTACAAAAATATTTTAGTTTTATACAAAAATAACGGACCTTTCATACATATGTTTAAAATATTAGAAGAAAATTTCATTGTTCTTAAACACAATTACTACTACAGTTTTAGTTAAGAAAATTGTATGAGCTAAAATTAAAACAGTCTGCTATAAAATAAAATAAAGTGTACGACTAAATCACACATACTTGCTCTAATGTTCAAGTTGCTTGGAACTTACGAACTTTTGAAATATGCACGTAATTATAAAAAATTAGATATACAAAAGCATTTCAATCGTTCTTTTAATGGTATGAACAACTCGTAATATATTTCGAGCTCAAAATTTAAAAAAAAATTGTCTGAGCCGTAAATAAGAAAAACGAAAATAAAAAAGCCGTTATATAGTTGATACCGCTAATAAGGGATTCGAGTAAATTTTTTATTAACTTGAAAGTACACGATACCCACAGTAAAATACTCGTTTTTCTTTATTAAAATCCTTAGAGCTGTTTTTGATATAAATAAACTTTTCCTTATCGGTTGAATGGCAAGTACCGTTACTTTTGGAGTTAAAAAAAAATTAAATTTTAAATCTGGAGTATTACAAAAAATAGCTTATGTTAAAAATTTGAAGAAAATTGAAACTTGTTGCATGATCTGGGACCTATTACATCAGTTTAAATCCATAAATTAGTTTTCCGGAATCAGTTCGGGTTCTTAAAATAACCCTGTTATAATCGTTAATAATAAAAAAAAGTTTTACAATTTGTATAACTATATGTAACAACGTGAAAAAATTTTCTAAAACTATTTTTTTAAGACTCTTCAATACTTTTCTTTCTCTCCGAATAACCTTTAGTAAGTTCGCAGTCTTCACTTGACCCTACATACATAAGTATTTTCAAAATAAACGCTTAGTAATAATATTTCATATCAATCATATTTACATATGTTATTTTCTTAAAAACAAAAAAAAACTTCTACTTAATATTTTATACATATGTTTATATGTACATTTGGACAAGAATTTTCTTTAAGAGTAAACAAATATATATACAAATATTTATACAAAATTTTGAAGAAGAAACTAATATTTTCAATAATTCTTGCGAATCAACTGTAAAATAATCTCAAAATAGTAAAAAGTGATAAGTAAACTATAGATTCCTTAGAAAAAATTAAATAGATTTGAAAGATTTGACGAAAAAGGTTCTTTGAGGAATTGTTGGAAACTTTGTTGAAAAACTTCATTTCATAACTTCGAAAATTGCAAAAATCTTGTAAGTTTTCTAACCGTGATATTTCGAAAACCCAAGCTGATTGCAGAAAGCAAACAATGGATTTAGATTCGGCACCCAAGAGTGTGCTAAGATACTTTATTTTTTTTTTTGTGATCAAAAAATCAACCAATTTTTTTTAATTTTTGAACTATTTAATTTTTGAATTTTTCATGTACCTATTTAAAGTAGTGCATTGATTAGCACCAAGTATTGAGTCCTTTATTTTTAAGGACTTTCAATTACATATTATACATCCAATATTATTTTTTATGATTGCTGGTGAATGTACTATTTTGGCTTCTTTGGCAAGTGCATACAACACAGTCATGAATTTTATCTCGTCTGAAACTTTAATAACTCCAATATAACAATATTCAATTATATACGAGTATAATTATACATAATCCAGTAGGTGTAGATATAATTTCACAAAATCTGTTACTAATTTTATTAAAGCAATTCAGCCTATCCCAGTAGAACAGCCAGCGATGCAATTGATTTGGAAAAGGTTTTAATTGAAAAAAAAATGTTATTTTTTTCCCACAAATTCCCGTTGTTTTTCCATTATTTTAATTTGATATTTTTGTCTATGTATTCAAAAAAAAAAAAAAACTGAGAGAAAATTGAACTTATTTCCATTTTCCATTGCACCTGCTTTTTTCAACAGAATACATAACAGAACTGAAATCGAGATAGCCTGCTCTGTTAATTAATTCCAATTAAATGCAACAGAAATGGATTGCTTACACTGCTGCAAATAAATAAATTACCAATTAAATATAATATAATTGCTTTATTGTGACTGCAAATGAAACCAAACCAAATTATATGTGCACTATGGCGTATGTGGAATGTTTTTTTCAAGCTGAATTATTCAGAAGCTTGATCTTGAATTTTGAATAGCATTGACGAATTGATAATATTAACATATTATCAATTGTCAAATATGCCTCTTACATGCAAAGATTGGATAGATAATTTAACGAAATTCGTACGCATACGATCTCTGCTATGCATATAGAGCCATACTTTATGATAAGTAAGTGGAAGCAAAAAAAGCTTGAATTGACTAACTTTTCTGTTCTGTGCAATCACACTGGTGCCAAATGTTAGTTTATTTTGGTGGCAATGAAAAATTATTATGTCAATTCGGAAAGAGAATATTGTTGGGGATGGCATAAAATCATGTTTTGTTCTTGATATGGATTGTTCTAAAATTAAATTCTTGAAGAACAATCTTTGAGAATTTTGTTTTTAACTATTTACTAAAATAATTTGATTAATAAACAAAATTATAAAATTGTTTCCAGAATTTAAAATAAATAGTAGATATTTAAGGACTTTCTGTTGTTTATTATTAATATTTTTAAACTTAACATTTAACCTCTCGCTTAAACTCATATATGAGTGTTTCTTCGACTTTGGTTTAATTCACATGCTCTCTAGATTTTGCATTTAAAGCAAATTGCCCTTTATGTCCTTCTGAAACCATATTGTATTACTAACTTTACTTTTACTATATTATTTATTATTTTTTTTAATTAAAAGAGCACTTTTAGTACCACGTAAATATATCAGTCTAAAAAAAAAGATTGTTCATGAAAATCCTTATTGTAATTTTTAAAATACAAAACGTTTCAAAAAATATGTACCTACCACCTAATGATATTTCTATCAGAAAAGTCAATTACGTTGTTTGACAGCAACTTCAAAGTGATTTTTTCCAATAAACAAAAATATCTATTTTATTTTATTCAATATTCACAATATTCATTAGTAAAACATGTTTTTATTTTTATATTGCAGAGTTTAACATGAACCGGTGTGATGGCTAGTGGAAAGATTGGAACGTTTGAAGTTCACTCAAGTGCTTCTTCGCTCATCAGCAACAACAGCAAATTCAGTAATCCTGTTTCATAGACCCAACAGCTAACACAAATTCTGGCAACAGAGCTCAGTGAGTTCATCTGTATATAAAGCTTTTAACTTTTCAAAATTGAATTTACCTTATTCTCTCCCGTCTCTTCCCTCTTTTTGTAACGTAATTTCTAAATAGGATGTCCTGTACGGTTTCAGAGCTGCCATCGGGGTGCCGCCTCCGTGGCATGGGCTCTGCATCACAAGCCACAAGTAATGTTCAACTAACTGGAGGTAATAGTGGAGGAGGAGTTGGAAGTGGAGGCGGGAGTGGTGGCAACGGCAGCGGTAGCGGAATCACCACAGTTGTTGCTCCTGGTGGCATTCATGTGGGCGGTGTGTTAACAACAACCAGTGTCCTCGGTACCGGCAATAATAATGCACTCCAAGAGGCACCACTGCAAAGGCAGCAATCCCAGAAGCCATGCTGCTTCTGCTGGTGTTGCTGCTGTTCGTGTTCATGGTAAGTTTTCAAGAACATCGCATTTGTACATCACAATGTTCAACACAATATATTTCTGATTGAGATGCATTTTAACTTCAATTTAGAAGTATTTTTCAACATTTAATTTTACTTTTTTTCTTTTACTCTTACAAAGATACTTTCTCTGTTTGGAAAACTCAATTAATTCTTCCTTTTTGGAAATTGTATTCTCTTTTCTTTCTCGTTGCTATTGTTGGGCAAATGGCTTTTGTGGAATTCTTGTGGTCATGAATTTAATTGACTGGTTGATGGTCTTCTTCAAATATCGATGCTAAAACAGGGCGAAATGGTGAGTCAAGAGTTTGAGATAACAAATATATAAATGTATACATGTTTATTTTATTTCAAGTATTTAACTACCCTCAGTTGAACTGAGGGTTGGCTAAGAAATGAAAGTCTCATTGGAAGAGTTCAAGTGAAAAATTTTGTGCAAATCTTGAAAAACAATTTGACATCAATTTAATGTGGTTTGGTTTTTAAATAGAATTTGTTTTGTTCTTTATCATAAAAATTCAGACTCAGGTGCATTGAAAAGTTTGAAAAACAATTTTAATGACAAACTTGTCAATACCTTGATTCGATGAAAATAAGTAATTATATTTTGTAGGAGGGTTCATTCAAAAGTTGGATCAAGTTGAAGTGGAAAGGAATTAAGTTTGTGAAATAAGGAAAAGGAAGGAATTTTTGTCTGATTTTTGTGTTTTTTTTTAGTTTGAACAGAAAATAAAAATTAATTAGTTTCTTTTCTCAATGAATTTATTTTTTTCTAAATTATAAAGCATGAAGCCTGGCAATAACTCAGATGATGTCTAAAGACAAAACTGATAAATTGATTGTTTTTTGGTTAATTTGAAATTTAAAAGATAAATTAAAATTATGATATAATTTTCTGTATTAGATATTAGAGCTTGTTTCAAGACCCACGGATAAAGTCTCAGATAGCCTACCTGGAACTTTCTACCAGGCAAACTTCAACTTTTTGTTCCAAATGTCTTGGATATAGTGATATCCGACAGATCAAGTCAAGTGACTGTTAAAGCCTATCAGCTTTGAGTTTTAATCTTAATATTTTTGAATTTTACTTTGATTTGATTCGTCATGGTTCAGCCGACAGTAGATTTTGGAAGTGGATGTATGAAATATACAATCAGAGTATGAGGGATTGAAGGTTCATGTATCGTGATATCCAATACAAAAGGCAGGTTTTTAGCTTTTAGTAAGGATGGGTGGTTGAAACCAGCTTGGTTTCTTATTTATATGGTAGGGTCATTATTACTTGTGGAGACTTTTTAGTGGAGATTTTTTGTTTTACTGAAAATCTACAAAAAAGGAATAATAATCTCTCCAGACTCGGATTTTTGTAATACATTTGCTTCCAAAATTTGCTTTTGGCTTTTAGACTATACGGCTCCGTGAAATAGCTCCCCAAGCTGAAAATGAAATAACAGCCCAAATTGGGAAGTTTTTGCATTTTGAAATAATCCCCCAACTTCGAAGATGAAATAAATCCCTAAAAAGGCTTGAAATAAGTCGCCAAACTGAAAATGAAATAAGTCCCCAAAGATTTCTTATGAATTTTCTTATCTAACGTAACAAAAAATTAAATTATTACTTCTATAATAAGAACAGTTAACAAATACAAAAAACAAAAAAATGAAAATGAAATTCAAAGCAACTGCGTGGGGGTGTTTGTGATGTGACAAGTAAATTTCAATGGTACTGTGCGGGGTAAGGGGGGCGTTATTTTGGGAGTTATCTCATTTTCAATTTGGGGACTTATTTCATTGGGGAGTTATATCACAGAGCCGACTATACCTATGTATATCACAAGTAAAAATGGATTTTGAAAAATGCTGGGTGATTTTTAATTTCAAAATTAAAAAAAAAACAGAAAACTACTTCTCGAGAAACTTTTAAGAGTGTATAATCTAACTATATCCTGTCCATTTTAGATAATTGAGTATTTCACAATCGTCATCTTAAATAATTTCAAAATTAAAACAAAATTCAAAAAGAAAAAAATGTTTGTATTTCTATGGTTTTTAAAAAAATTAATAGAGTCTGGTCTTTATTGTTCAAAAACTGAACTTTTAAAATCAATACTAAAATAAAAATAAAATAAAACGTTTTTGAGGGGTAACATTAATCAAAATGATTTTTTTTTAAATTAAAGGTATCCAAAAACAGTTGAAAGGTTGTCAAGAATGCAAATGGTTTTACAAAAATATAAATATAAAAATATTTATCTTTCCCAAATTAACGCAGGTGTCTAAAGTCACTTTAAGAATTGATGATTAAATTAATTGCAACTTAGCACGATATTTTTTTTTTAATTGAATTATTCCGAATGAACAACAAGAACTTATAAACGTGTCAATATAAATCTCATAGCAACATTAAATAAATAAAATAAATTAATTTGGTGGCACAACAGCTCGTGGAGACCCAAGGCCTAGTGACTTACAACTGTCAACCATTCCTGTGTGCGTATTTTTGGCAGGAATAGAGGGGACCTACAATTTTTTGCCGAGTCCGAACGATGAGAAGCACTTATTCATGAGAAGTATACTCTTGGAGGATTTGTCAGTTCCTCACAAGGGGCAGTACCTCGGAAAAAACATTTCTGTTTTTAGGTGGCAGTGGCTGGGAATCGAACCCAGACCTTTGGCATGACAGTCATAGCAACATTAAGTGGGACAAATTCCAATAAAAGGTTTTTTTCAGGGTTTTTGGTTCTAATGGGTGTTTTTACATGAGAAAAAGTGACTTTTTTCAAAATGTCTGCCGGTTAGCCTAAAAATCAGAAAAAATTCTTTAGGTTATTTTAGCAGGAGCATGCACAGCACAGAGGCCGTTGCATACACGGGGGCCTATTGGTCCATTGTGATCCTCTTACGAAATAAATCAGAGATGCTCCTATACTAATAGCTCAAATAGACTGGTTCGCTTGTGAATCATCCTGTACTTTCTATGAATTTTCTCATGATTGCCATTGAGACCTCCGCTGAATCAACCAGTTCTTTAACAAACCTGTGTTCATAATAACGGAGGCAATTTGTTTGGAGTTTTGTACAATCGCAGACCAGGGTTATTGCTATGTCTTGAACAAGTTTGATAGCCCAATTTATAAATGTTTGTAGCCCAAAATCGGAGCCGAAAAAGTGGCCCAATAGTCCAATAAAAATAAAAAAATAAGTTCTCATAACTTCAATCACAATTTTTTTTGGTGCCAAATTGTGAAATGTTTAAAGAGTATGTTTAAGGGGAGAAAACGGTTTTATTTATGATTTATTTATACGAACAAAAAATCGCCCGAGATAAGATTTGGTATTAGTAGCCCATTTATGATTGGACTCTCATACTGAAATTGTTGTCTGCAATTTCGGAAGCCTGGTGTTAAATGGTTTCAATTTCTTCGACATTCTGACAGTTCCTACAAAAATTGGGTGCAATACACCTAGCCAATGGCGCAATGACCCGTTAGTACACCTTTCAAGATTCTAATATTCTTTTAACTCAGCGATGAAATGTATTCAATGTTCTTTTCATTAATTGTTGGAAAATTATTTCATTTCAAACAATAAATTTTGTCTATGGGGCTGAAAAGTGGCATATTTTTGAAAATATCCTTTATGTGTAGTATTTTTCTAAAAATAAGGTGTTTTCGACAGTCAAGACTAAAAAAATCACTTAATCAAATATTATAATGAATTCGTAGCTTCTTTTCTATACTAAGCACGAATTGGAACAAAATATGAAAAATTTACAGTAGAACCTATTTAATTGCCTACCACTTACTTGTTTTTTGTTTGTTTTAATTCGTATTGAAAAATGGAAAAATACCAGTTACCATTTAATTTTTCATTTTGGTAGATCAAATCTCCGTTTATTGATCATAATATATAGTCCAGTCAAAATAGACCTTTGACCTAGCCAAAATTCCGATAAGACTGAAAATTGATATATATTGAACTGGCAAAAGTCCCAGCCGAAAAAAGAAGTTATCCAAGGCAAAGCGTCGAAAAAGTTGGTTTTTGGCCTATAACTTTTGAACAGTGATTGATATCGAAAAATTATGTAAGAAAGATGTATAGATCATTCAATTCTCTACAAAAAACGGTGTAACATTTTTTTCGTAAAACCTCTGGTTAAGGATTTAAAGCTAGTCCAAAAATGATAAATTGACGAAAATATCGGTTTTTAGGAATCTCTTTAAGGGTAAATGTTATCGAAAAGTGATTCCAGCAATGTTTGTAGCTGTTTTGACCCCTAACATGAAAATGCTAAAATTTTTGTTTTAACATTTACCGTTAAAAAGATAAATTTATTTTAAGAATTTGGTCAAAAGCCAAAAATAACGGTTTTCCGTTTTTACTCGTAAATCACAATGGTGTTCAAAATAAATGTAGGCTCTGTAGATAGCAAAATGTTCTACTTTAAAGATTTTGACAGTTTTTCCCATACGAGTGGTCAGTTACAAGATATTGTGATTTCAAATTGGCCAAACGTCGAAAATAATAAAACAAAAATGCATATGTAACTTATTGAACTTATTGAGTATAGCTTTACATACAGTGACTCAACTTTTTGATCAGTGTTTTAGCTTTAACTACATAATGTCTCTAAAAAAGAAAATACTTATTTTATTTTTCCTAAAATTTACCATTTTAAAGATATATGTAATAGTTACATGAAACATTAGGTCAAAAGTGCATTTTTTTTTTTTAATTTTTAAGTTATTCAAAATTAGTGTACCTAAAATCAGTTTATTGTCTAACTGTTCTACCTAAATAGTTTTGACATTCTTTAACATACGAGTGAGAGGGGTTCAAAAGAATACAATATTTTATGATTGCATTCATTAGTTATTTCACTATGTGACTTCGATTTAAAACTCAATAAGACTCATTCATTTTAGATACATTTAAAAGATTGCAATCATTTGTTTGAGTTTTTAAGCAATAAACTGAATGAAATCTTTTATTAAAAAAATCATTTGTACTTTGCATTCTTTTGCAATCTTTGACTTCTTTTGCGTTCTAAGCATTTTTTTCACATCTTTTGCATTTTAGGTATGAGATTATCTCAGCCTCATGTAATTGGTTAGTTTGTAGTTCGGGTAAAAAATCTTATGAGAGGTAGCATGTTATATTTATGAATGCAATATTTTCAATGAAATTAATAAATGTACTGTGATTGTAGAATTTAGATTCAAAGTCTTAAATTGAATCTAAATGTCAATGAATGGATTCTTTTAGTTGAATTATTTTTGAAAGATTGCATTCATAAGAGACTGTATTATTTTACGACTATTGTGAGTGGTGCGTTTATTAAAATAACTAAATGTCGAAAATATAGACTTTTCGTTCAGAATTCTTAAACAGTGATATTAAAAAGTAAAAAGTATAGTAAAGAAAAGTAATTTACATTAAATTAGTAGTTTGTGATGGTCTACAAAAAAATATTAAAATATTTATACTAAACTTTACCATTTAAATGACATTTGAATTATTTAAAGACATTTCTGAAAGCCCCAAGCTACATATAGTTATAGTTTCTTATTTCAAATTAGTCCTTTTAATTTGACCCAGCAATGGCAAAGATATATATTTTTATTTTGAAAAAACAAAATCCAAAAACACCCGAATCTGTCTTGTCCTATCGAACAATAAAATACCTCATCAACAGTTTCCTTGCGGTTATGTCAAGTCATCCCTGCGAGCGTATAGAGATATATACCTTACCCCCTAAGCCTTTTCTTGGATGATTGTCTATCTCAACTAATCTCGGAACACGCATGAAATTTATAGCTTTTTGCGTTATAAAAAGTACGAAGGAAAAAAATTGAAATGAAAAATCTTCTCATTTCTCTTTGCGCCTCTGGTCCTTTTATAATAATAAAAAAAAAAACTTAAAGAGTCATAAAATCCAACCACATTTTATATCAAATGTAAGCAAGTGATGATTCAGGTGAAAGAAAAGCCTTTAACAAAACCGGAAGCCATTTACAATTTTCAAATTCTTCTGTGTGTACATTATGCGAAATACCATATATATATATTTTCTTCATTTGGGGGGTATTTTGTTGTTCTTATTCTTTTTTCTTATTTCATTCATTAAAGTCTTGGATCGTACATACATATATAAACTTATTTTTTTTACTAACTGTGTCGAATAAAATACGAAAATACTCTTAGCATCAATAAAAGTTTCAATGGTTCTGTTATTTTCATTCAATAAGATGATCTTTTTCGATTTTTCTAATTTGTTGTTGTCTTCAGATTCATATTTTCTGTTTCAATAAAATTGATCATTCAAAAATGCAATTAAGAAATAATTAGCAAATTTTTTAATTTCAAATGTATAGTTAAAGAAAAAAATGTCCTTTCCTAACGCCCCCAAGTCAACTAGAAAAACACTACAGGTACACTTCTTTCCATGTTAAATCCAACACTGGAATATTACAAGCTTTTGCATTCCTGGAAGTTCGAAAAAAAGCTAATTCCAAAAAATTTTCGAACTTCCCCTTATCTCCCAGAAGTACCCCTTTTACTCATAGCTGGAATACAATTAATTTCTCCATTTGGTAATAAAGCTTTTGGAATTGACTTTCCAATGGATTTTTCATTGAGGGGTAGGTATTGGAAAAACTGATGGAATAAGAAATTTTTCTATTCCTAACATATGCGGGTCTTGTAAGATAAACAGCACAAAAAAGTATTTCAAGTATTATGCATCTCGTGAGACGTGGGTGTTAGCTGGATGCTTGGGTCTTCCGTCATCAGACCCAGCCAACCCAATCTTTTCAATATAATATACCCATCTTGTTGTTGTTAGAGGTTATCGGGATAAGAAAACTCGGGAAAACAACAACTTCTATGTTATTATCATCATAATCATCATCAACAACGACTACGACGACGACGACGACGACGATGAAGAACGTTGGTATCGAAATCGAGGACTGAATACCGAAGGAGTATTAGATAGACACAACGATAGAATGATACACCTTAACGCTTGGAATTGGCAAAATCCAACGTCATTAATAAACTTTATCGAGTAGGTGGATGCCATTTTTAGCCATCGACGTAGTCTTCGGTCTTTGTTGTAGCTTTAAGGGTTTTTTTGTGTAAAGTTTTTGGTTTTGCTTATACTCTTTGCTGGAATTATGTCTTTAATTTAAGGTCTTTGGAATTTGGAATTATGTGCATCTGAAGTGTGTGTTTGGGATAGTTTGTTCGACAGTGAGTATAAATGTATTATTGTTGGTGGTATAGAAATGGAATACCGCCTACGAGAAATTGTTTTTTTTTTTTGGTATTTTCTTTTTCAAATCTTTATTGTGTTGCTTTCTGCGTCATTGGGTGTTTATTTTTTTTGCGGGGTTTATTAAAAATCCAATGCAAGTTTGATATAGATTTTTCTGCTCACTCAATTACAGGACATGACATCTCTGTTGATAAAGAAAGAAAATGAAGGTTAGAACTTACAATATAATGTGGTGTGGGACGTGGGTGTTTAAAAAAAAAGAGAAGAATAGCTCATAGAAAATAATCTTTATTGAAGATATTATGACGGTGATTCGTTGTTTAATATTAACTTAAGAATTTGAGGATAACCATAACTACACTGAACAAAAGGTTGGGTAGTAAGTTCTATCAGACACCTGAACCGGAAATTTTGTTTCTATGTGCCTACTGACTACTGATATTTGTTGAATTTGAAGTGCATTTGACTTGTCTAATAAATGAAATATAATTCTTTAACACATAATTGCTCTTATATTTAAGTTTAAGCTTTAAGTAATTGTTTATATAAAAACATGGATATTATATGAGAGAAAATGTTTAAAAGAATTGGATTTCTTTTTTTTTTAAAATAACACAACTATCTTAATAGTTTGATCTGAAATTAAATGCACGCCTGGATCACACGTAATTGCTCTTATGTTCAAGAATTAAGAACATTATATGTAAGGATATGGAGATTATGAGAGAAAAATGTTTAAAAGCATGGAATACGATATTTAAATTAGCTAAAATAACTTCGAGGGATGTGAGGCAAACTCATTTTAAATCAAATATCCCAAAAATATCCCTTTTCTACATTGGTAAAACTGAAAAATTTTAAATGTCTGATAAAATTTGGAAGGAGTTTAGATAAAAGCAATTTTAATATTTGTTTCTGAAATTGGCCTTTAGAGTTCTAAGTGAACAAAAAAAAAACGCCATCTTAGTTCTTGATTGAATATAATTGTATGGAAAACAAAAAATTAAAAATCGTTGCAGCGGTGTTCTTAAAAAATAATAATTTTTTTCATATCAAATTCTCAAAACATTTTTAAATAAAATTTTTGTTAAACTTATGTTCATATAAAAATAAAATTTCAAAAAAATTCTCAGCCCGTTTTTGAGATATCGAATTAAAAAAGAGTGAAACTTTTATAAAAATTAAAAAAAAAATTTTTGAAAATTTTGATATGCATTATTTTGAGAAAATTCAATAAAGTTGCTTTTTTGTAAATTTTTATAATTTTAATTTTGTCATAGAGAAAAAGTTTAATAATAATCGTAGGAGCCATTTCTAAGAAAAAAAAAAACATTTTCCTTAACATGAATTGTTTTAAAGAAAACATAATTAATTTCAAAATAAATTCTTTTTGTTGAGTTTCATGAATAAAATTCAATAATAAAGGTTTTTCCTAAACGGTTTTTTGACAATTGTATGGAAGGCACCGCTATTTTTTCATTGTAGTAATTTTTTATCTTAAAATACTTTATAAAATGTTAAAAAAAAACATTTAAAACCGAGTTTAATAAAAATCGAAAATTGAGTTTTCATAGCATTTAATTTTTAAAACAAGTTGTTTGAACATTTTGTAAAAATTTTAAGTAATAAAACTATTTGCATTGCTTAGAAGATTCTGTATAAAAAATTATTGAAATCAAAATAACGGTTTTGAAGAAAATCTAAAATAAAAAATGGTTCCTATGTACCAAGTTTAAGAAAATCGATCAAGTCGTTTAGCCTGTAGCCAAACAGACAGACATAATTTTGCCACCTACTTTTTTGGTGTTTTCTATCATCGCAATGTCATGTTCGAAAGTTTTTTTGCACGTATCCAAAACTTGCCTTATATGTAGTACCTTAGTATATGTTCACAGGTAAAAAAGGTATGCCATCTGTGTCCTTGAATAAATATAAATTTAAAAAAAATTGGAAATTTTTAAAAAATAATTTTCTTATATACAATATGTATATTAAGATTTCAGAAATATAAATATAAAAATATTTGTGATTATCACTAAGAAAGTAAAGATTTACATTTGAAGATTATATCCATGTAGATCTAAATCGAAATTTCGGGGATTTCAAAATCTGTTCGAGTTATAGAGAGAATTTGTATGGCGGGGTCATTGGGCCATAGTTACTAGGGCATTAGATTGTTACTCTGTAATCGATCAGCTAGTCAGACCGACACAGTTATCAGATAAACTTTTTTCGCGTTGCCCATATAGTTATCGAATTGTTATCAATATTCTGGGTTACAATTTTTTACAAATGCATTATATGCCATAGTTTATTATATATGTACATGTAAAGGAAAAAAGTTACACTCATTGAGACCTTTTTTACGATATGTATGTAGGTACGTGATTAATGGGCAGTTTTTCAGCGTTGAAGTCCGAGCTTAGTACCGAAATTCGTTTTTCAGTAAATTTAAAGTTAACTCCAAGTTAACAAACTTATTTGGTGAAATAACTCAGGAACCAAAGTAAGGGTTAGGGGCAATTTTCTTTAAAGTTGACTCGAAATAGAAAAAAAAAAAACAATTAGAAAAACAACGACAACTCATAAAATGTCACCCTTTAGCTTATTTTTAGCAATAATGAATATTTATTGTAAATAGTTCTTGAAATTTGTCTTTTTTTTAAACAAAATTTTCAAAATTTTACGTAGTTTTTGCAATTTAGAACATTTATTAATTATTAATTAAACTCCAAGAAAAATCAAAACTTAAAAAAGCTACTAACTTTTCTACTCTAAGAGTAAAATAGATTTTAGAAGGAATTTAAACAACAAATCAAAGTCCTGGATGTAAAATTATAGCAAAAATTGTTTTTGTTAAATTTTGAAAAATTCAAATTTTCGTGAATTTAGAAAAAATTGCTTCAAATAATGTTACCATTTCAAGAAACTCTTTATTTTTAGCCAACACGTGGAAGGATCAAATAGTTTTCTTCACTTGTTTTAATACTTTCAGATTTCTGATAAGGTGTTCTAGAAATATGAACGTATGGGAATGATTTTTCTTATAATTGGCGAAAGTTTGAAACTTATATTAAAATATGGTATAACTATTTTAAATAAGGAGTAGGACACTCAATTAATTAATTGCATTATTTCAATAACGATCATTTACCCTAATTATCTTCAAAACAAAACAGAAGAACTTGGATTTTTTATTGATTGTTTTTTCTCGATTTCAATAGAAACGTTATTGAAATCTGAGGAAGTACAATTTCAGAAATGGTGCCATATCAGTTTCGATAGTGAAAAGGTTAAAAGTGTGATATTTGATTTTTAATTTATTGATTTTTCATTAAAGAAGTTTAATTCACATAATACATATAAAACAGGCACAGGGTGTCCCAAAAGTCGGTGACAGTTTATTTTTTGTTTGTATTCGATGGAAATCTTCAAAAGTAGTGGATAGCTGCCATTTAAAAATCTAAATATCTTTACAAGTGTATTAGTATTACGTAATAAATTTTACATTCACTTGTATTGACTGAAGCTTATTCGTAAAATTGGAAGAAAATTGTTCCAAATAAAATTAAGAATTTCTATTTCTGGGCTATTTGTATACTAAAACCAAAAAGTAAATTTATTTTATTTCAATAAGGCTAGTGAAATCTTAAAAATATATGTACTTACTAGCCCAATGGGGACTTAGAGCACCCCTGCACATTGTTTAGCTTTATATCTTTACTGATGGCCTTACCACGTTATGGCCTTTAACCAATTGAACCTAAAGTCAGTTGATTTTGGGATGATAAACTTCTAGGAAACGTATAATTTTTGAAGGAAATTTCTCGCTTAATTTTGCATAGTTGAGGTTTAATTATAATGACCACAAATGACAAAACAAATCTGATCACAATATCCGGTGGTAGTGTTTTATCGGACTTATCGCTAAAATAATTCAAATGAAAAACAAAATTGAAACTTAAAAAGCTCCCCAATTCTTAATTGTCAACTTATATTCGTTTATGAAATGTTATGAGTTTGTTGCGGTGCTGTCTGACTGTGCACTGTGCGGTGTAACTACAGATACGAAACGTGCGTTAACCATCATCTATTAAAAATGTAAAATTTTTAAATTTTACTGGGCTTGCACCAGACCGTTAATACACCCCTATTTCCCTTTAGAATTTTTGGTCATTACTTTAATTTAAATGACCACAGCAAAAGATATCACTTGAAACTCACCATTTTTATTGGTGGCGCTTGCACAGAGAGATAAAATGCCATAAAAGTTTGCTTCAAATTAAGCAGGCCGGATGCACATGTTTAATTTTTTGATTTGTGCACAGTGCTTCCGGCTTGACAAATATTATGAATATTACTAATGGATTTATTTTCCTCTATTTATCCGTGAGCTTAAATTTTCTAAGACAATGAGTTCAAATGGGTAAAAAATTATTAAAAAGAAAAACAATAACACTTTTAAGATGCCAGGTATATGGCTTTGGACCTTTGGCACCTCATATATGGGAAATTTGATATTTGAGGATGCCATCTAATTGGTCAGTAATTGATCAGAAAAGTTTAACTAGTCCTAGAATTTGCGCAGCCCTAGATAACAAGTGGGTAATATAGGCTTAAAATTTCTCAAGGTCACTCAATTTTTCAAAAGAAAGTGTATCAACTGAAAGATCTATAGATCGTGATAAAAGGTCAACTATTCACAGCAATTGGCCAGCCATAGTTTTTTTTCTATAAATTTTTAAAATTAGTTTCAAGGTCACAAAAAAACTTTTGGCATCTCATTTGGGTCATTCCAAAAAACTAAGTATGCCATTTGAAAGGTCTCAGTATCTGTAGCTTAATCCTAGAGTTTGCAATGTCATACGACTGTTTAAATTCACTTCGCTTCTACCCATATGATAAATTCGCTTAGGTTTTCAAAATTTTTTTGAAATACAAATTTTTATTTTACTGATTTCTAACAGCCATATTAATCACTCATTAATAATTCATCTTTAAATCAAGGTATACCTAGCTTAGAAGTGAGTTAAAGGTAAAACGGCAATCGACTGAACAGCATTTCAGTGAAACTGCATCGTAACGGAACATCAAAATATGTTTTGTATGAAATTCTATGAGTCATATCGCATTGAGCGACAGCTGAAGTTCACTTTTTTTTCGTAGGCTTACTATACCGCAAGTGTGGTATAGCAAGCCTCACAAAACGCTGTCAGTACAGTACCACAATCTTGATTTCTGTATCTTCTCTTTATGGCCTTTTCAAATAGGTAAAATTTTCATTCTTTGCACGAATGTCAATGAATGATTTATATTGCATTCGCAAACTATTACAATCTTTTACATCTCTGGGTTCCTTTAAATACCTTCTCGTGAATTGGGTCTGAATCCTTCAAGCAAATCTATTTTAGTTTTCTTACAATTTCTAGTAACAGATAAAATTCCTGAAATTCATCACATGTGGCAATCTTATTATGCCACCCAACTAACCACCCCAATATTGACACTCGTATAGTAAAAGCTCAACTTCCGGATGCGTAAAGCTCTATGCCCACAGTTGAACTTCATTTTCTTGAATGAATTTTTTGCCCCCCAATTAAGAAACAACCCAGAATGTTTCTTCTTTTTCATATTTTTTAGCTTAAATGAAAAATAAAAAATAACTCAAGTCACAGCACAGCACACTTTCAAAAAAGCAACTACAACAACAATGTAGTGACAGCAGGCATGTATGCTATCGTTGTCGGTGTCGCTGTCTTAAGTCGAATAAGATTGTAAGTGCAAATAAAAATGTTGGGAGCAAATGGCTTCTGTTTTTGTTTCGCAGTTCAGTTCTAACGGTTCATGCAGTGCGAATAAATCGCTCTGCCTGCGTGGATGTGGTTGGAAAAATTGTCTTAACGTGTCGGTCGGTCGTTGTCGTTGGTCGTCCTTGTCGGTGACGCTGACATAGCTCCTCTTTGCACTTTTGTTCAGGATCGATTCTCAAAGTGAGCTAGATTTGGATCTTTTGAATTGATTCCAAGGCTATAGACATATTCGAATATAAAAATCCAGTAATAGTTGTCGTGAAAACGTAATGTTTTTCTACCTCGCTACCCTCTGCAACGCCCCCTTGAATTGATTTTCCTATCGACAAATACACGAGACACAACGCTCAGTATAGATTTAATTGGTTGTGATTGGTGCGTTATGTATTTTGATTGGAAATAAACAAATTGAACCGACAAAAACCTGTGATCCAAGTGCGGGCCGATCAATTTATTTCGAGATTCAAGAGGCTATCTTCATCAGTGCATCTTCATGGAACAACAAATCTGGAGACAATTTTAATTGCAATGAATCACAGTTTTCTTACTTTGTCACATTTTATTGGCCAGAAAATGGGGTAATTTGTTTTTTTCTTTTAATTCATAAAGAGATGATGGTGGACTGTGGATGTAAAATTAACCGCATATTATGGCACTTTTGAATACTTTTGGGAAATTCATGAATGCATTATATTTTTGGCAAGTAAAACCACTGCGATTAATGTAAAGGTAGTTAATGCCTGTCTGTGTATTGAGAATAATTACATACTATGATGTCCTTGCACTGACATCATACTTTTTGATCACTTTAGGTTCTAGGACAAGGGCATTATAAGGAACTCAGAGCTCTGGCCTTATTTACTCTGTTGGAAAATGCTCTTAAACATTCATAAATCAAAGCTAATTGCTATGCTCCCTCGGCTCAATCCATTCAACCTCTCCTAACCCCAATCCTTATAGCCAAGCCACATGGTTTTTCCTCTAGCTGAGCTGTACTTGATTTTTGTTTTTTTTTTTTGCATTCATGTTCTCGGCGCTCAGTGATGTGTGTTCTGGTGTGGTGGTTTTCGTTTAAGTAAAATGTTTTCGAGCGTAGAATTTTAAGGATTAATAGTGATGTGCGGCTTTCATAAATTTTACAGTTATTTTTTAATTTAATTGGTCGCAAGGCAAATTTTATCAGAAATATGCAAATGTATTTTTTTTATAAAAAAAAAATTAAAGAGAAGTCCTTCAAAGTATCCAGTGACAAACAAAATTGTTAGCTGTACTCAAATCAGTAGGCTTGGAGTATAATATGGATTTTTTTTTTAAAGTGCATTTTGTTGCGATTTGTATTAGATTACGAGTAGGTAACTACTAAAACCCTCAATTTCAGGCGGGTAATTAATTACACGGGTACCCGCGTGACACGGGTACACGTGTTTTAAGTAATTGATACCCGTATGCCCGTGTACTTTTTAAATACACGTGTAAAACGTGTAAATAAAAATACACGTGTATTTAAAAAACCTATGAATATAGTACGAATTGATTTTCAGTTCTGATATGAAGACGACACCGACGACGGTGGATGTTTTTAAAACCAATTTTAAAGATTTTTTATCTGGTTTCAGAAAAACCAAATAAATATAAATATAGTGTGTTATTTGAATGGACTACTAGAGGTTCCTATAATAAAACAATTTGCTTGTAACTATTCAAACAATAAATGTACCTATTTTAAACGTGCATTAGAAAAATTGTAAAAACGATTTCAATAATAATTACATGTTTATTGTTAAATGCTCGTATATGGGTAATTATAAATACACGTGTAAATATAAGGACACGGGTTCATGCAGAGATAATTAATTTCACGGGTAACACGTGTATTTGACTATACGTGCATTAGGGGGCTCTAGTAACTACATAGAACTAGTTTGACATTCAAAATTAATTGGAGAAAGTATAGGAAGGATTGATACCATCCGATTTTTACAGTTTTAAATTAGTTTAACTTAATTTTATTAAAAAAAAGTAATGCAGACAATAATGCTTCATGTTTGACAGTAGATAATTTGTATATCTACGTGAAATTTGTGCCTTTATACAAAAAACCTAGTAAATGCACTAGTATCCAGACAATTCCTATGCCTTTTTTTAGGTTCTAAGTTCCAAGAGATCCCTTAAAGTATCGTTTGGAGTTAAAAAAAAATAAAGTAAGACTGCTGGCTACGATACCAGAAAAGTCTCGGTATCGTTTGGTATCGACATCAGAAACCGAAACGATACCGAGACGATACCAAACGATAACGGATTTTTAGGACCAAAATTTACCGATACTCTCGGTAGTATTGTTTGGTATCGGCAGAAAATTTGAATATTATTATTAATTTATTGCAAACAATCAAGTTTTGTTATTGGTTTCTTGAAAAAGTCTCTTATGATTTAGATGACATTTACAGAGCATTTTTCTTTAGCAGGGAGAAGGTTTAGGCAATATTTCTAATTAGAACTGCTCACTGCCACGCCCATCTAAGTTATGCTTAAGCCTACAATTTGTATGCAATTTTCAGACTTGGTTCTCCTAATTCCTAATCAGAACTTTACTTAGACATTGTGAAACAAACGTTTAAGAAATTTTGTTAAGTCAACATAATGAACTTCAGTTAAAAAATTGTCTTTTATAATAATGATTTTTATCTTAAATATTAAAAATACCAAGCGAGTTCAACTATACTAGATCAAGAACATATAACCAAGTCGTTCATTTTATTCTGGTTGGTGACTCAGACTAGACTGAAACCAAACGAGACCGATACCGATACCGATACTGATACCGATACCGAGACTTGATTATGCGAGACCAAACGAGACTGAGTTGTACGAGACCGAGACCGAGATCGATACTGAAATTTTTCCGATTTTGACGATACCGAGACGATACTTACAAAAGTATTGTTTGGTTTGGTATCTTGTCCAGCCCTGTTTGTAGTATTTGAGAGAAAGGTGCTGCTGTACTATTTATAAGAATTGGAACATTGTTTGTAATGTTTATATGCGTCGATTTTGTTTCGTTAAATTGACATAGTTTTGGTGTAGTTTTCATAACACTTTTATTGCTGTATCATCAGCAAAGGTGACCATTATATAGCTTTGATGTCCACCGGAATATCCTTTGTATACTATAACAGGTACAGAGTTGGTCCTAGGATACTTCCTTGTTGTATACCGGCTTCAATTTTCTTAAGTTTCAAGTAATGTTGGTCGTACCGAGAGAGAGTCGGTTCGTAGCATAAGTTTTCAGTATTTCGTAGTACCGCCTGTGAAGATCCCTATGTAGTTTGTACTCAAGTCCCTCCCAAGTGCCAAACCTTGCAAACCTTGTCAAAGGTTTGAGCAATATCTTCAAGTGAAATAATTGAAGTGCATGACTACTTAATTTCATATGTAATTTACGATTCTTAAGATTATTAAGGGCCATATCTAAGTAAAGAAACAACAAAAATGAGATCTTTATCAAAACAATAAGGTTGATATTTTCAAAACCATGCTTTCTTTAGGGCCGAACGACCGACACAATGAGGTGGTAAAATCAACTTTATGCCATTTCTACACCTGATGCTTTTGTTTATCAGTAAAAATACCTTGGTCATTCCTGGCTCGAAGTTTTTAGAAACTACATACATTTCAAGGTTCCCGAACCTTCTTTCAAATTCTAAAGTGCTATATGAAAATTGCACTTTTTAATACTAATAAGAGTTAACCTCAAAGGGACCTTAAGTAAAGGGAAATACGCAGCTTGATAACTTTATTTGAAGAAACCGAAGATTTTAAACTAGATTTAAGAGATAGATTGAAGATGGAAGGAACATTTTTTGATTTCGGATTTCAATTATCTTTACGATCTTTAACTTTTCGTTCAATATAATTGATGAATCTGTAACAATAAAAGTTCTTGTGAACTGTGATTTTCAATTAATATTTGGTAGCTGTAATAGCAATAATAACCCTTAAGTCCATACAAGTGATGAGGACCATGTCATGGAAGTGGTTATGGGCAAAGGTGATACTAATAACACGATCAAGTCGTATTCTCTGTATCAAGGAAGCAAATCGACTCGAATAGTTTGGAAGATGCACGATTATTATGATCAAATGACTAAAAATGTTCAATTAGATTTAGGTTTCAAGGTTCCATGAAATCACACTACAATTATTTAGAGTAATTCACCAATGCTGACATTCTAGTCAACATATAGGACTGTTTCACGGGAAAACAATGCACAAAAATATTTTATGGATTTCACTGAAGCCATTTTCCCATAGAAATTTCGGTCCCAAAAATACGGTTTCGTTTGATATCGTCTCAGTCTCGTTTTGGAGCTGGTATCGTCTCGGTATCGTTTCACTTTTCAGTTTCCGATACCGAGACTATTCTGATATCGTGGCCAGCGCTAGTTGAGAGTTGCTGTTGCGCCACCAAATTTATTTTACATAAGTTCTCAATACTTTTTTGACCGGACACAGTTTCATAATACTTTTTTGACCGATTTAAAGAGAAAATATTAGGACCTAGCACCCTGGCTGGTCCATGGCTTCGAAGAACGTGAATTTGGCATCAGTAAATGAGTTTGTATTCTGAAGCTGAATTTGGCGATCAGAATGAATATGTACATTTCAGAAATTTTAAGTAAATATTCCTTGAATTTGCAAAAGGAAACTGAAAATTTTCAATAATTTATTTTAATACAAAAAAAGTGATCACTCTTTATCTCATTTCGCTATTTTTTACAATCTTTATGGTAAAGATATTTTGCCGTTCATTAGTAGGTTGAATAATTTCATATGGAAATTTATTCCTATAATAGTGTCTAGATACAGAACTTCTTGGTAAAACCACAATTAAGGAATGTAGCCAACCATTATAGCGAGAGATATAAGACCACATTAGTAATTATTTGTCGGAAGTAAATAATCTGTTCAGTTGATGAATGAAATACTGTGACTTTTATCAAAAAATAAATTCATACCATGATTTTCTTGGTGATAAGAAAAGACACAAACCGGTTAATAAATACGAAGAATAAAATATTATACATAAATTATAACAGATAAATATGCCAATAAACGGTGAAGAATATAACACTTAATATAATTAATAAAATATTTGCTTTGCCTGTAGGTATCCACTTTTTCACTTTAAATAGAACTGCCCATAAAATTTAGCCATCGTGTATAACAATTATAGAAATAGTTATAATTCTGTTCTTTAAAAGTGTGTATTTGAAAATGTACAAGGGAGTTTTAAAGTTTACAAGACCTAGTAAATGTTCTTAGAACAAATAATAATTTCGAAATAATTTAGATGAAAAGCATTGGAGATCATTTTCCTTAAAGTTACCAAATTGACCCCTGATGTTGCCAGTGGGCATTCTAGATGAAAAATAAAGCTGTTTAGTGAGCAATGTTACGCAATGAACTAGGAAATTTATTTTTCTTATTTATTTCTTAGAAATTTTCAGGACTATACAAAATTGAGTATTTAATGATCCCATTGTACTAGGTATACAAAGAAGAGGTCTGTAACCTAATTAATTTCTTGCAAATTTCCCAAAAATGAGGTGTCAAAAATCGATAAGACCTTGAAAACTTTTAAAAATTCACTAAGAAAATCTATGTCTGACCAATTACTGAAACAAGCTGACCTTTTATATAAATCTAGAGATCCTATTGTACTAGGTAAACAAAGAAGAGGTCTTAACCTAATTAATTTTTGCAAATTTCCCATAAATGAGGTGCCAAAAATCGCGCATTGACCTTGAATTTTTTTTAAATTCACTAAAAATTCATTAAAAAATATGTTTGGTTGACCAATTACTGAAAAAGCTGACCTTTTATGACCTCAGAAACTTCCTCAATATTTCAATTTTGCGCACACTTACGCACTGCTTAAGAACACCATTCTATTTCTTTTATGGCATCCAAGATCCAACCTTTAACTCCCCAAAAGCTTAAAATTGACATTTTGCACATCTCTATCACAGCAATATTTATGGCCAAGGACAAGAGTAATTTTCTAATCAACTTTCTCTATCTTTCTCTCTCTCTCTGTGTCTCTACCATCTTTTGCCTTCTAATTAACAAGGAAGCAGAGGTGTTGTTGTGCCGTTTTTCATTTATGGAGTTATCGTGTTTATGATTTTAACAACCTGCTAAAATAATAATAATTGAATAAGCTCCTCGGTCTCGTTTGGTGCTGTCATTTCGTTAGTACGATCCATAGTGCTCTCTAGGCTAAAGTTATCCTTTATAATTTATATAAACCATAATTCATAGAAAATTCACAAACATATACAAACAAAGATAATGTTTTTAGGAAAATTATAATTATATATATATATTCCAACACTCAGGCAGGACATGATTCAGAGATTGAAAAATTGTTATGTGGAAATCTTTATTTCTCTAGTTTTGCCTAAAAGTCATGTTTCTAGAGAGGTTATAAGAATAATATTCTTTTTAATGTAGTCTCGTACTTCGCGATTTATGTGGTTGGATTTGCATGGTGAATTAGTTGTTTACTACTGGCTTACCCAGAAATGGAATTTTTTAAAACACTATTTGTTTTTCTTACTGCGTGTTGTGTTTCATACACATATGTAACTACGACCCATAAAGCATATTTGCCGGTTTTAAGGTGACCATACGCACAAATCTAGTAAATTAAACTATGAAGAAGTTTTGGTTTTTTTTCCATGGATGAAAAAGTATCAGATTCATAAGAAAGAAATTGAAAGATTAAGCAGTTCATCGCAAATTTATGTCTTTACCAAAAGAACAATTCCAAAATGTCAACTCAAAAGTTTTTTTCTTTTAAATAAACCACAATTGGTCACCTTAAGCACAAGGACAATTGTTTCAAAGTAAAAGAAAATATTCTACGTGTGGTATTTTGTTTGCTTAGTTTTGATGATGATGATGGCAGTCGCACATGCATAGCATAAAAGGACTCATTTCAATCGGGCAAGTTTGACTGCCAAAAAAGGAACCAAGCGCACAGATTGATGGTTGGTTGGTTGCCTTAGAGGCAATTTCAGTAGAAACAATTTGCTGAAAGTGGACATTTATAGATGGATGACGCTGACTCTGACTCTGACGACGGATGATGACGGTGATGGCGTGCAGGTACCTATATACCAGTTTACATTGTAGTCGAGCCTTACAGAGTCAGTGGTGTGCTTTGGTTTGATGAAATTGAACTTTATCTTCATATGTAGCTATTCTTCCATCGTAGTTGGTTCGTTTAAGTTAATTGAAATTTCAGAGAATTAAGTTTTGCATATAGGTATGCTTTTGACTTCATAAATGGATTGCATTTCAATCATATTTGCTTTGATGTTTGAAGTTAGAAAATTTGAATTCTTATGCGTGGTCAATAGTATTAGGAAAGTTAACTTTTTATTTGTGCTTTTTTTTAACAGGTCCTTTAGGCTTAGGAATTGCATTGGAGTAGTTGAAAACGTTGGACCAATGGTTTCAGGAAAATATATTTTCTTCGACTTAATTAGTAATCCTTGATTAGATAGTTTGCTTTCACGTTTTCGGTTTATGGGCAGTCCAGCAGAGATAGAAAATATTTTCTATTGTGATGCTTTTTTATCAAGGCTGAGGTAAGGTCGTCGTAAAAGTCCAAACTGATATTAGATCATTATCGAATTGAACTGAGATCCTTAGGCACAACTTCAGACTTCGTCAGTTAGCTGCTGATCTACCTCTGCCGTTGGACAGTTCTTTTGAAGCACACAAGTTCAGACTAAGATGTGCTGAGACTTCATTTCATGTAGCATTGGAACCGTCTGGCTAAGGTTGTTTAGGAGAGAAATTGGCCTATAGTAAAAAACCATGTAAATGGGACTTTTCTTGGGGATTACCAATATTTTGGCTGTCTTCCATTTTTAGGCAAAGTAGCAGTTAGTGACACAGTTGTTTACAATGATTTTCTGGAAAACTATCACCATTTCAGGTAGCCTCTTCTGTCCATCTAATCCAGCTGAAGAAATGCCAATATGGCTGGCCACGATACCGCACCAAATGATACTTTTATAAGTATAGTCTCGGTATCGTCAAAATCGAGAAATATCGGTATCGTCTCGGTATCGGTATCATTTTCGTGTAATTCAGTCTCGTTTAACAAAGTCTCGTCTCGGCATCGGTATTAGTATCGGTACTGGGCTGGTCATTATCTTGATCTTGTAGACGAACTCGCTTGGTATTTTCAAGATTTAATACAAAAATAATTTTATAAAAGACAATTTTTGTTGACCTAACAATTTTTAAAGGTTTGTTTCACTATATCTAAGTAAAGTTCCGATTAGGTATTTGACACAAAAATATTGACAGGGAGTCATTAAATTTCATTGAAATCGTTGGTTTTTAGAGAAAGCAAGAATAAATTAAATGGGCGTGGGAGTGGGCAGTTGTTATTAAAATTGTTGCCTAATCCTTCTCCCAGCATCAGGATAAAGCTCTGAAAATACCATCCAAATTGTTAGAGACCTTTTCAAGAAACCAAATACAAAAATTATTTGTTTATAATAAATTAATAAAAGCCAATACTAAACTATACTACCGAGAGTATCAATTAATTTTGGTCCAAAAAGTACGGTATCGTTTAGTATCGTCTCATTATCGTTTTGGATGCTTTGGAGCTTTGGTATTGTATCGGTATCGTTTCGGTTTCCGATACCAATGCCAAACGATGCCGAGACTTTTCTGGTATCGTGACCATCTCTAAATATCAATAATATCTGCTACGTTCTCCATATTACACGGGTCGTTGGATGGGTGATTATCTTCACTTAATATTTAGTGTTTGGTGAATAAAGATGCCTTCACTTCTTCCAAGAATACTAGCGCTAAAGATTAGCTGGGTCTGTGTTTAGAGTTTTCCTCCAGATAATTGGCAAAATTTTTGCTAATTTTTGTTTACTAAAAGACAATGTAAACTGCATAACCATGAATAACCATGAATGAAAAATGCGATGTTGTTGTTGCTGATCCAAAAGTAGGATCTTGAATTTGGTGCACTGTGGTTGATGATGACTGTGTGGTGGTTGATAGGACCGGTCAGTAATTATTTGACAGTGAGTTATTTTAATTGTCTGCCAAAACTATAATGGCATGCAAAAAATAAAAACTTTGCCCTGTTTTTGCCAGATTTGTTAATTTGTATTCTTTTTAATAGATTTTTGGCAACCGAGAGAAGAAGTAGCAGGGAGCAAATTTTTAAAATGAAAGAAAACCAAATTATTCACAACTGAATTATGCCGTTAACATTTATTCCTGATATCCTTTACTTCTATAACAAAATTTAAAAATTACTTTTAGCAAACAATGAACTTGATTCCTACAGGACTTTCAAGTATAGTTACACGCACTTGTTCTTGAATCATTAACCTAACTCTTTCCTACAGTAAAAATAATAAATTCATTAAAATGTACGTGACTGAAAACCCTTAAATACCACCTTTACTCAGCACTTAAGATTCCATATATGCATTTCTTTGCTAAATCACATGTTTCCTAAAGTTACAAAAATAAAAGTCAAGTTATCATCATCATCATCCCGCAAGCTACATTTATAATGTCTATCTCACCCAACCCCAATGTAATTAACAACAATGTCAGAGCAGGTAAACGCCATGTTCATGTTGAATAACTCAAGCAAAAATCGCCACCTCTATACTCCCCGCTAACATTGTTTTCTCCACAAAAATTCTTACAAATTAAAGTCACTTGTTTTATGACTTGACTATACCAAAGTCGCTGAGAGAGTTAGGTATATCGTATAATATTGCAAAGTCGACGAAGGTGAAGGAAGACGAGGACATAATCAAGTCCTTTGTTACTATACTATACAATTCCGCAGTAGTTAATGAGCTTCGTAATTCTTATTTCGTTTGCTGTGGTCTGAGTGGGTGGGAAAAAGCTATAGTATAGCCACACCCCTTTAACACCCACTATCCTCATCACAACCAGGAGCATAGCTCTCCTCCAGATATAGCATGTCAGTTCACAATGAACATTTTTGAGATGGTTTTTTTCTTCCCACTGCAATTTTAACATAGCTGCCAATAAATTGCCGGTAAATGCCCTTATGGTTCATAAAAACGATATTAAGTTTCCTTCCAAAAATAAAATTAAAAGAAAAAACAAAGAATTAATGGAAATAATGCAAAAATAAAAATCATAAAATCATAAAAAGAAAATAATGTAATTGTAAGCTGAGTGAAAATTTATGATTCTGCTTTTTTTTTAATGTTTTATTAAATTGGCGACCAAAACGAATACAATTTGCTTATCGGTATTGATTTTTTTAAATAAAAAAGAAAGTAAATAAATTAACTCTGATTGGAAAAAAAATTGTTGTTTCCGTTTTCGCTTTGAATAATATTTATGGAGTTTCGTGTTGAAATTTTCACTTGAGTTTTTTTTTATTGTGTTTTATTATATTTGCTGTTGCTGTTTGAAGGAAATTATAGAAATAAAAGCTATAAACTGTATTCATTAATTACGAATAATTAAAATATTTTTTTTTGTATACTTTACTTACGCGACTAACTGATATGGGGGTAAGCAAAAAATAACTAACCACCTCAATGATGTCGAAAATAAAAATAATTGTTGTCCAATGTATACATTTTTAATGTTTATTCATCTTCATTTTGGTGTTTACCAGATCAAAGGCGTATGCAGGATGTCAGGGGGGATGGTGAGGGCAGACTCATTCGATAAATTGGTTTAAGTATAGAATTCTAGCTTTGAGATGCATTTAAAAAGTATGAGAAGTTTTATGGTTAGGGTCAGCAGGCACACAAGGGTGTACGCAAAGAGGGACAGATGCCCTACCCCAATCACAACATGTTTCAAAGATTAGGCAATTTATCTTCTTTTGAAAGCGTTTTAAAGCAAGATTTCTGTAGCCAAACAATTTTTTTAATGAGGTTGCACTCCCCCCTAACCGAAATCCTGTGTGCGCCTTTGCAAGCACACCTCCATAGCTCCTTCCTGAGAAAGCCCTTAGGTCAACCTTTAAACCAACAAGCTTCTTTCATTGAGGAGCATTCGTTCTCCAGCCAGCCAGCCGGCGCCCGGTGTCTGTTTTTTCCATGAAGTGGCTTAATGCGAATATTTGGTTGATTTTGGACTTTTCTGGTCTAAGTACACACCAATCTTTGGATCTTGGGACAGTACGTCAGAGACATATTATCAGGCAATACCATCAAGTTAAGTAGTGGTACTGCCTGAACAGAATGGAAACGGAGCTGGAACTGGAGGTGCAACTGGAATAGCTGTCAAAATGTTGAATACACACAAATCCAATGATACGAACCGAACACGACGCAGGCGGAGCTTCGGACGCAGGTGGACAAGTAGGCCAACTTTTAAGTTTTAAATGTAGCATTTTTGACGTTTCAAAATTATGAACGCAACCAATTGTTTGCATGGGTGTTGAAGAGAGTTTCAAACTCTTTTTAATCTCTGATAAAGACGTAATATTAGCTTTCATTCCATCATTATTCATGTTTTTTTTGTTTTAATTTTTATATTTATGTTGAATTAAGTTTACAGAGCTGACTTGAAATTTCAAAAATGTCAGAAAACTGTACAGCTCATTGTGAACGAGTATAAAAAACCACGTAAAGCATTCTTTCACAGCTATTCCAGTTGCAGCTGCAGCTCCACTTGCAGCACTCTATTCTGGTCAAGCAGTTATCAGGCTTTAGTTTAAATGAAAAGCAGCTGTCTTCTTCTTCTCCAAGTTCAGGTGGATTGAATATTGGTGGTTGAGCTCATCTATAACAGTACGAGAGTTATCGACGTCAAAAAAAGAAGTAATTTTAGTATGGCTGGCTTTTTATATGTTTGCTCTAAGTCCTGAGTTTTACATAAGAGCAGTCTGGCTGGTAGAAAATATTGCGTTGTCCGCCATTTTGAAAAAGTGTGTTGAAAAAATTTCCTCGGCTCGTATTGAACTTAAGCTAATTTTTAATTCATTTTGTAGGTTAAAATATCTTTTGAAATTCTTATTCACAAATTTTCTCTGAAAAGTTATTATAGAAAAACTGTCAAATTTTTCTTATAAAAATGGGTTTTAGCGTTAGCTCACCTCTTGTTCGTCTGAACGAAAAAAATGACTAAATATAATTTTTTGAAGAGGACCGGATTTCCTACATTAAAGTATCTTCAGATTTTATGTGAAACAAAAAAATACAGTGAAACATGTCCTTTTATACCCATCCCGAAATAGCTTGAAAGTTCTAATATTTGCTTCTAGAGCTTTTCAGAGCTTTAATTTTGACAACTAAATGTCTTTAAGCTCTCCAAAGCTCTCTGTAGCTTTGCTTGTATTATTTATAGTCCGGAAGATGGCACTTCGTCATTCGAGAGTCGTTAAAGTACATATTTAAGAGTCGTTACAATAAATATGTTATGAGAACATAGTATACATGTGCTAATTACGTAAATTATTGATATTATAAATATATGTCTGCGTAATTGTTAAAAATATTTATGGATTTAGCTTATATATCTCTTTTTACTCACTTCATACACACATTTTTTATGAGACGATATGTCTGTGAAGTATGTACTCACTACATTTTATAAATATAATAAGTTCACAGCATACTACTTCTAAAAATAAAGCATCTGAAAGTTGAAACTTTTGGTTTCTTCACTTGCTGTGATGTAATCACATTTCTGCTTAAAATGCTGCCGAGTTTTTAATATGATTATATTCACTACATACTCTACTGTTTCCGGTTTATTTGTTATGTATTCAGAACATATTGTATGTACTCAATACTTGACCATATAAATATTGATGGGTGTATTGCATTTGGTAGATAAATTGAAATATAACTAGTATAAAGTACACGGCAACCGAATTATAAAACAAAACAGTTTTAGTTTGCTGAAAAAGGCTGTAATCACACCCAAAACGTCACAACTCAAAAATTAAAGGCTCACGAGCAATCAAAATCTAGCATCAATATATTCACGAAAGCTAATCAACACATCGGCATGGCATCTTAAAAAAAAATCGCAAGTTTAACTTAACCAAAAACATAAACATAGTTTTGTTTCATAAAATAAAAATACTCAATTACGAGTACTTTATCAATTAATTGCTCTGCATTTATTATGAACTCTTAATTTAAAACAAAATAGAGAAAGAATGGATCAAATTTTTAACAAAAAATGTTTGTCCCCCAAGAAACTATTAAAATTTAATTCATTATTACAAACTAAAAGTATTTGCCTCCATAATAAAATTGATAAATTTATAACGTTTTGTGCTGTTGTCGTATACGTTTTGTCATTCTTCGTATTTTTGAATTATGATTTGCTTCAAAAAGGTGACAGTAAGCAAAAATGTAAAACGAACTCAATATGTTTAAAACCAAATCACACATATTTTAATATGAATAACATTTATAGTAGTGTTTAAATGCTAGAAAACATTCAATTAAATATCCTTAAATCCTGCAAATGTTAAATAAATACTTTATCAAATACATTATCTACGAATACATTACTTATGTAATGAGAACCTACACATATTATGCATAAAAAGAAAATAAATTTCCTACAAAGTAATTATTATTTTCACAAGAAATTTTTTGTTTAATATCCAAATTCTCAAAATAAGTTGTTTTATTATTTGATGATCGATACCACAAATTGATTTTTCATAATAAGTGTCGACATGAACTAATCTACCCTACAGAGTGATCCACAAATTTTAAGTGGATTTTGAAATTGAATGAGTTTTTGCATTTTTGTTTATTATTCTTAAAAATTTAAAAAAAAATATCGAAGCTTATAATTAGACTTTTCTATGATATTCTTAGAAAAAAACTTACTAAATAAATTATATGATGTGGATCGCAAAATTTTGCAACAAGATGGAAAAATCTTTCGCTACCACAATTCCTGGAAGAATTAAATTTTTTAATTCTTATTAATGGAATAGACAAAAAATGTTCATTTTGAAATTGTTATAATAATATTGTTCAGTAACGATGTGTCAAAAAATAAAACTATATTTGTACAGTGACCAATTTTATTCTGAGGTCCAAATATACTCAGTTAATCAAAATGAAAAAAATAAATGGAAGCGCAATGGAAGCATTTTTACAGTTTTATTATTTTAAAATCATACAATTTTCTCAAAAACAATTAAAATTCTTGTTTCTCTTGGGTATGTGCATTTTTTTTTTAAACTGAAATCCCAGTTTTATATGTAGACACACTAAAAACTTAACAGGTACTAAATATGCAAAAAACAAAACAAATGTTTGTATAGAAGCTACCCGCAATAAATGTAGGTACATTAATACATAAATGAACCAAAACAACTACCGATTACATTTGCTCCTCCAAAATTCACATAAAAATGCTTCGTAGTAGTCTATGTACAATCGACACACAGGCTTAAATACATATACAGATGGTATGGTTATATTGCTTTATGCAACTATTACTTGTCTTATAAAGCAAGCAAAATTATTATAGGTTTATAATTTTTGTTTTTCTAGTTTGTTAATAGATCACCCTGTAAATATGTATTTCATTTTTAGCTTATCATCATAGACTTTGACTGTGAAAATATCTGCTCTTGAAATTAATGAAAAAAAAATATTTATTTCACGGCCTCAATTCAAATCACCACAGAAAAAAAAATATGCGAAAAATAATATTTCATCTACAAATCATCTAAAATCGTTTCATTTATGTTCGCGGCGAGACTTAAATAAAAATTAAAGAACAAAAAAAAAAACAATATCATATAACATTATAAAAATCGATTATTATTGTTAAAAGATAAACAAACAATAATTTCATACAGGAGGCAGTCGGTCTGATTTAAATAAAAATTAATATTTTGTTTAAGATAAAACGTCAGACTTTTCAGCTCACATATTCACCTGTTGTTCCAAAAATAAATATAAATTTTTAAAAACTCCCTTCTACCAACCCCATCTGTTAGTTAGATTTCAAATAAAAATGAATATTTCTACGTTGAGTAAGCGCATTTTAAAATTCATCACAAAATCTTGCTAATTTAAATGGAATGTACAAAAATTTGGTTGCAACTCGTGCATGCAGACACTGGGGCGTATGAGTATTATTTTTCTCGTTGTTTTTTTTTTGTTCTACTCGCAGTGTTTGTATAAACAGTATTTCCTCTAGGGGTATTCAAAAGTGCCAAATTGCTGGAAAAATAGACATTTCAATATACACTCATGCATTTGTTTTCTTATAACCTGCACCCGATATTATTTTTATATTCATTTGGCTTTCGTGCACATACAACATCAGCAGCATTGCGAACGCTTTAAATTCACACCGTAACGCTTCAAATTGATTTATTGCCCTTCTTGCAAAAATAAAAAAAAAATAATAATAATAATTACAAAAACAACAAGACCCAGTTAAATATTCATCTGAAAAACCTCCAATGGCTGAGCGATGGAAAAGTGCCATGGCCAAGCTAAGGAAGAGGTAAGCCAAAATACCTATATCAAAAAATGTTTATAAGAAGTACACAGAATATATCTTTAACCAAAATAGCTTTTATTCCTTTTTTTTGTTACTTTTTTTCATCATTTCTTCTCTTCTTTTCATTTCTTTTAATGCTCAAGGTAAATCATTAATTCAATTTTTTGAAACGGATTTATGAGATTTTTTTTTTTGTGTTGACTTTGATGGTCAGGAAATGTGATTTTATTTTTTATCCTTTGACTAAATAATACAAAAATTTGTTTACTGTGATTTCATGCAACATAAGCTAAGATAAGATTTTGATGCCTTTTAATGGATGCTATCAGCTTTTTATTGGTATTTTGTGTTCGATGACTAATATAACAACTAACTGATGGTGAATGTAACTACATATTTGCGTTTATGAGTGGGTTATCTGCTATTGTTATTATAGAGTAGTCTAAAGAGGAAGCCATGTGCATTTAAGCTCAATATTGTTGTTTATTTTGATTGATTTCAATTGCAAATAAGTTTCTGTTTAATTGATTAGAATTTGTGTGGATTGATGAGGAATAATTTTCATTTAATATTTGCGCATAATTGTTTGTATTCAAAACTACTAGGCATTCAGTGAGGCGATCTCTAGTGAGCACCTTTGTATGTCAGCCTCAAAGAGATTAGTGATTATTTTTATTTTTGATAAGTTATGTTGTTAATAGACCTAAGGCATGTGTTGAACATTTTGAAATATTATATTTATCTCTCTATTTATTAAACTACAAAGTATAACAAAGTAGCCAAATCTATTGCTATGTATGTGACTTCGATAAGTCGTCCATAACATTGGTCAACAAAATTTTATTTTTGTTTTGTTACAGAAACCAAATAATACTTTTCTATGGGTTTTCGGTGTGCCGAATTTGAATCTGAAGTCAAAAAAATTTCATCGGGCTACGTTTTTGAGATATTCTCATTATAAACTCAAAAAACTCGATTTTTTGCTGTTTTTAAAGTTGTATAGTAACGCGAGGTAAATTGTTCTTAGAAAATTTGTAAGCCACCAACTTTACCACGTCAAATTTATGGTTAGCAAATTTCCATTTCTCATTTGACAATTTCTTCCTCATTATTTTAGATTTATCAAGGTTGAGTTGCAGTCTCCATTTTTCGCAATATTCTGCCAGTCTGTTTGACGTAAGTTGAAGACCATGTGGTAATTCTGAAAATTCAACAATGCTGTTAGCAAACACTAAATGGTTCGGTCAGCTTTACTCCGCTGGACCAAACCTCGTTTATTTCACCTATAAACAAAGCGAATAAATGTGGCTTAGATCTATCTATGAAGATTGCAATGCTTTTTTTATAGAACATACATTTGGTCTACAGTGGAATCCAGCTTCGTGTTTACTTAGAAAATTATTTTCCTGGATCCACGAGTATAACCCTGTGCTCAAGATCTAAGTTTAAATTTTCAGAGATGCGTTTAATACCGAAATACCTCTGTACGCTGTGTAGTTGGCTATGTTACTGTTAGTTAGTTGAAAACCTTATTAAGCAACAAATATTTTCAAATTAACAATTTAATCGCTGAAGTAATCAACAAGTATTAGAAGTTCTACTGGTATTGATAAGTTCCTTGTACCTTTACCATTTATTTCCCGTACTGCTTTACAGGAATTTTATGCATTTTTACTAACAGAGAAATTATTTGAGCAATACCTTTGGTATGTAAATACATATGTGTTTGACGCTTAATTCAACACTTTGAATTCTGTGTTAGCCTAAACATATTTTCTTCTGAAGAAATCATAGACAAATTACCGTATACTTTAAAAATAAAACTGCTACTATTTTCAACCATGCATTTGGGAGAGAGTGTTCACACTGGCCACTCGAAAGCTGTGCCGAATTTGACAATTTTACTTTTAAAAATGTTTATTCAACATTAAATTTTCTATCGAAATACATTGGTTTACAAAATTTTGGAGGAAAATAGAAAAAACAAACATAAAAAATTAAAAAATCAAAGATTTCTAAAATTAAAAAAAAATGTGTACCTATAAGCTATAACTTATTGTTTGGAAAGATAAACTTTTTTAGCTGTTTTCAAATACTTCCAGGCCAATAGACTAAACGGCTGGGTCGATTAGTTCAATACGATTGTACACAAAATGCTTAATTTGTTATCCCTAACTAAAGAAAAGGCTTTCGGGCAAAAACTACTAAAAATAATAAAATATGATAAAGTTTTAATGGCTATATGTATCTCTATCAGTTTTGAATTTAAATGGCTTTCTGAATTATGTCATAGCAAAACCTTGAGCATCTGCTTTATTTTATTAAGCCTTGAAGCCTTGTTTGCATAGAAGAAAATTATGTGCAGCTTTGTAAAGAAAATTAAAAATCTTCGATTTTCTTTTTTTTGTGGACTTTTGTGGTCCTACAATTTTTTAAACCATCCATTTCGATTGGAAATATTAATGCTTTAAAAAACTTGTATAGGTTAAGTTGTCAAATTCCTAGTTTTACTAGACATATTGGAAAGTGACCAGTGTGAACTGTGTCCCATTCTCTTCAAATGCAAGGTTAAATTTAGTAGCATTTTCCGTCTTAGCATACTTATGTCTTAAAAAAAACATACAGTAGGAGAAACATCTGAACGTAGTTTTTCCTTTGTTACCCTCATTTGCGGTATATTTAATACTCTAATTAAAATAAGGCATAACCACTATACAAAGTTGACAATATTTAAAAACAAAACCAATGTTTTTCTGTGTCTCAACATTCAATTTTCATATTAAATTTCCAATATGAAATGATCCATTGAAGCTACAAAAATATTTTTTTTCAGAAACAAATAAGAACACAAAAAGTTACAGTTTTGGGCATCGCTAATCTTAGCCTATTTTTAGCGAAACACTTATTGTCATTTATTTAAAATTACAAGATAAGATACCAATTAAAAAGTTCAATGGCTTGTATTTAAGATTTCCATTGCTAATTTAAGACCAATTTTAGCGGTGCGATTGTAAGAAGTGCTAAAAAGTTCGTACCTGCACTTCTGTCTGTGAGATTGGCTACAGCCTAAGGAACTGGATTGATTTTTTTTTCAAGTTGGTGGGTAGCGTTTCTTGGACACTCGATTTAGACTTTTTTTCAATTTTCTGTATAATATCAAAAATAACGGCTCAGGGATACTTCATTTCACTCGGAAACGGTTCCTAAGAATTAAAAAAATATCAAGTTGTATCTTCACATAGAATTTTTTTTTTTTAATTTTTGACTTTTTCGAAAACGGTTTAGATACAAAATTTAATTTTTTCATTCAAAATTATTTTTTTTTTTTTCTAATCATTCACGTAATCACGTGTTACATGTCATTAGCATTGCAAAAAAATGGAGTTATCAAATTTAAGTATTAAATTATTTATGTGCATATGAAAATAAAATTAGAAAAAAAAATTAATTCTAAATTATTTTTGGAAAATTGTGATCCAAAATAATAATTAATTTTATTTGATAACTGTAAAAACAATAATCTTTATCCGTTCATCTGATGATAATATTCAAAATATAAAAACGATCTATGGGAGAGGTACTATTAATATTTGCTATGTGCAATTTTTTACAATATTTAGTTGTAGATTACTAAACTTAAAACTTTGCACACAAATAAAAGGTCTATAAGATCACAGGAGCCGTTTTTTTAAAAAAAATAATTTCTTATATTTGTATGAAAATTACCGTTACTTCTTCATAAAAGTATAATTTTTTCTTAAAATATTCTAGAAAATGTTAAAAAATCCTTAAATACCGAGTTTCAAAAGAATCAACACTATAGTTTTCAAAATATTTGATTTTAAAAAATAATGTAAATGTTCTAAAAATGTAAAAGATATTTTTTTGATGATTTTGAAAATATTAATATTTTTAAGAAGCCTCTGTATAGTAAAATTATTGAAATTTTGGTCCCCTAAATAAACGAAAATATACTTTTCTGATGCTCTTTGATGCAATTCTGCAAACTCTGCTTTTAATGAAACATCCAATTGTAAGTTCTGTTTTCTTTGTTGTCCTTATGTTGTTATATTTAAAAAAAAAAGTAATTCTTTAAGTAATGTACGAGTATTATGTATTTTCAAATTCTTTTCAGTGAGAAATTCATAACAAAAGCAAATTTCTCAAAATAAAAAAAATATGCTTGGGAAATTTTTATTAAACCATAACAAAATGATAATAAAAGAAATTATTTAAGTAAAACATTGACATCATCAGACCTATTTAAACCAATAAATTGTATCCTCAAATGTTTACACAACAATTAATTGTCATATACCTACTAAATCAATAAAAACCCTTTTAAGTTTTTTTTTTGTTTGTTTTTAAATGTATGAAAGTTCAATTTGACTTGATTTATATGTAAGTGGTACTCAAACTCATACAAATGTGAACATTAAAACATAGTGGATATGTTATATGTAAATAAAATATATGCAAACCATAATGAAAAATGCGCTTTTAATTTTCTCCATTTAAAATAACTTTAGCAGTGGCAAAAAAAAAAAACATTAAATCATTAAAACGCAATAAAGAAAACTCTATTTCATTTCATACCACACAACACTCACATCAAATGAAAAACGCTTAAATCCATTTTTGCCAAACTACAAACACACCCTACTCGGTTCTGTTTGTCCTGATGATAGCTTTCCCACACTGATTTATTAATTGATGTCCGACTTTGTACACATAAAGTATTTGAGGGGCAACTGCTCATCGCAATTTGTAGTTATGGTGACCATCCCTTGGAAAATTATTAGAATACAAAACACAAAAAAATACAAACGTAAAATACTCGAAAGTTGCTCAGTGAGCTAGATAAAACAATAACCTGATAAATGTTTTTGTCGGATATTTTCTTTAAGTGACTTTTTATCAAGTGTTTTAATATTTCCTTGGCTTCACTGGGAAATTTCAAGCATCTTCTGAATGTATGAGATTACCCTACGTGAAATCAAAATAGTATATATTTTATTATTTTAATACAAAAAAGGATATGGTAACCTATTTTATACAAAATACATACACTTACTTTTCACACATTCATAATATGCAGAGAACGGCAACAAGGATACAAAGGACCTCAAATGTTCACCGCGTACAAAGTGTTCACTGATGAGAGTCGATACGATATTTTATTCAACTCAGAAATCACTTTAATTGATGTTGTTTTGATTGGATTTGCATAATTTAGAGGACTCTTTTTGCAATATTGAGATTGATTAGTTGCGATGCCACCGGAGAGATTTCACTGAGATTTGAGAGTCCACTTGTATCCTTTTGTGTCTGGCTTATACTAAAGTGTTGTACAGTGGCAGGAAGCATCAAATTGGCATATTGTGTGTATCCTATATTATATTGATGTGTTCTTTGGGCTTAGACTTGAGACTCTAGAGGTTATAGTTGGTTCGGGAGCTAGATCTGATGGGATTGTGAGTGTTGGTTGAGGTAAATCAATTATGCAATCCTCATAACGGCACTTAAGTTTAACTACAAAAAAAAAAGAAAGAAATTTTATCTCGGAAAAAGTTTTCCATTATTATTTGTTTTTTTTTTTTTTTGGCTTTCTATTCTTCTTTAATTATTCAAATATATTTGCACAAGGTTCTTACTCTTTTCTTTTGATGATTTCATTTTTTTTTTATTCAAAATACTTATCTAGGTCCTGTTGGCATAGTTTTGGGTTTCATTTACTAATGCAAATATTTTGTTTTTTTTTTTTGTTTCTTTTATTTAATTTATTTGTTAACAGCTTAGCGATTAAAAATGCAGAAGACAATGGACCAACAAAACGAGATCCAGCGAGTTCGGATCTACTTTTAGATGGTGAACAGTGAGTATTAAAAAAATTATATAGTATATTATTTGTTGTAGTCAGTAAAAGAGAATAAATATTTATTTTTTTTATTTTCATTCAACTTATAGACCAACGCTGGAGGAAATCCGAGGCTGGGGCAAAAGTTTCGATAAATTAATGAAAAGTCCAGGTAAGTTTACGAGTACCTACATATATAGATATTTTTTTTTAATGGAAAGTAAGAAAGCAAAGTATTAAAACAATTTTAATGATGCATATGCAAATAATAATTTAAAATATTATGTAGTTTTCAATTAAACGATTTAGTTGGTATTGTGTTTTAAATTCTCCAAAAATTGGATTAACCTTGCCTTCGAAAGTATGAAAACTTAAATTATGTATTAAAAACAAAGTTTAATTTATAATTGCGTGCATTTTCTGCGAAATGGTTTTAGAAATAAATCCTTTTTCTGGAATTTAAAAAATTGTGAGAAGATATCATTTTTGTAGAACTTAATTTAGACGGTTGCTTTTGTAAAGCTAACTAGCAATATGATGCTTAGACAATTTTTCCAATAACACCCATACCTCTTTTTGGTCTTGGTTTTAAACTGAGAAACCGAATAATGTTTGAAATTCCTTCCTCTACACTCTTTTTAAAGCAAGATTACCAAAAAGTTAAAAAGTTATACGTTATAACCCAGAAAATATAACGGCGGTACGATATTCCACAAACCAAAATTTCCTACTACGAAATTTCACATTTTTGTGTTTGGAGAAAACAAATTCAAACATTATGATGATTTTATTGTCAAAGATTTTGGACCCAACAATTTTGTCCCCTTAAACTAATTTTTCAATATTTTGGATTTTTCCAAAGGTTGAATCCCTAAATCTACATTCTCCACATAATATCAGTACTTTAAATATGGAAATATGCCGTAATTTCATTTCACTACTATTTTTATTGTTAATAGTTGGTCGACCCCAGCTTTTGAAGCTGGAAAGTTACGTTGCTCCAATTTTAAATAAAGTTTCCAAGCGCACATTTTAAAGTCCTTATAAAAAATATGTAAAATGAGACTCAGTTGAGGATTTGTTGATCGCCTTCAATGCGTTGAAGTTGACAGCAAAGGGTGGTCCCTCGGTCCGAAGGCAGTAGTAACTCGACAAACCTGATGATTCCTTCGGGGGTCTTCTAGACACATGATTGGGTGCGAGATTTATTTCTGGGCCTCCTTCTGCCCACTCGGCATGACGGCTGACGGGAGGTTTCCAGTGAAGATCAGAGACTAGAGTTCTTTGGTTTGAATTAGAATAGATTTGGGGTATAATTGTAGTATATTGTGGGCTAGCACCAAACGTGAAAAGGCGGTTACATAAGACACTCACTCAATTGGATCGCATTTCACCCAAAGCCAGCTACGATATACCGAGCTCGGAAGATAGCAAAACGGAACCGGAGCGCGAACGATCTAACCAATGATCGTTGTCATTGAGCCCAGCATGAAACCCAGCAGAGGCCTGTATTCCGATTCCTCACGGTCTTTGTGGTCTAAATTTTGTCTTAAATCCATTTCGTCGCGTTAAGAAAGGAAATCAGGTTTTTGATTTTCATTTCAGAAAGTTCGTCTAAGTAGTCAAAAAATGCTACTCTAAGCGATTGTGCTCTCATTCTAGCCACAGCAGGATATTTACAAAGAGAGTGAAGGACTGTTTCCTTTTCTTGCTGATCGTTGCAACTATGGTAGTGAGAATTGTAAAGAATACCCAGACTCTATGCATGTTTCCAACTGCCCAGTACCAGTATAGGTAGCAACGACCCTGGCTCCTAGGCCTACATAACCTTAAGCCTTTTTTGTCCAATTTTAGTCAGTTCAACTTTTGGGTCGACAATATTTACTAATAGAAACCCTTGATTGTATTAATTCTTTCTTTATTCCCCTCATTTTTCATTTCATTTAATGGCTCCCTGAAATTACGCCATAGGAAAATTCTCCAAAACAATTTTTGGAAAAAAACCAAAATTTTCTCCGATGTCGAGTATCCTCGTATTCGGCATGACTTACTTTTGGTATGTTGATTGCTTAGATGAGACGTCCACTGCCCATTTATTCGTTCCTGAATTTCACACATAAGTTTATATTTTTGAGCAATTACGCACTTTTGGTAGTTGAAAATAAATACATAGAAATAATTTAGTTCAAAAGCTACTTTAAGTTTTAAATACCTACTTATTAAATGCAAGATAAAAAAATAATCGTACTTCTACACGCTGTCAGAAGTGGGAATATTTCGTTCTTTTTTTTTCTATAGTGAACTTCTCTATAACTGTACCACACACATTGTTGTTCATGAGATAGGCATCTTATTTGCATGGCTGCTGGCCCTTCCTTGTAGAGTTACTTCTGTCCATGTTACTCATTAATTCCAGAATAGCATGAGTGATATTTTGTCATATTTTTTTTCCACTTTTTGTAATATTATCTATATGACTTCAAAAAGTAAATGGTCTTTAGTCTGCCTGTGTTTTCGTAATAAATTGAAAAGTGCAACTTGTTAAAGGCATTATTTTGCTCCATTATTCTAGACTCTTGGTCTAGAGTACTCAATTAATGCTCGACTTATCATAAGAATTTAGAAGCTATCATAAATTCAAAAGAAATACATTTTTGTAACACTTAGTTTAGTGTTATTCTCAGTCCATTACCAGAATTATGGTACTTCAAAAACAGTAAATAGAATTTTATATAACAAGGAAGAACTATTTTCACTTTGAAGCTTAAGGATTTTAGATTTGACCCACAACCAAGAAAACTTGGTTGAATAAATTTATTATATTTGAATTTACATACAATTGATTTTAAAAGAATTCATTAAGTTAGATTGTGTTAATTTTACTTTAAATTTTAGCTTAATTCAATATCTTGAAATAAGTGAAACATTTGCTCTATTTCGACATTTTTATGATAGCCATTTGGCTTGCTTTGAAAACTTTTTTGCATAGATTTTATTTTGTGTTAAAATGTTTTTCATCCTCCTGATTGTTTAAACGAGTAGTGTTCTCCTTTCTCTTGTCTAATAACTGAGAATTTTTGGCAAACTATACATCAAATTCACATGATTTGTTGGACCCAAACTTTAGTCTTACAAAAAAGCATTTTCTTGTTCAATATCCTCCTAGGGATATGATATATGGAATCTAATAAATAATACAATCTGAATTTCTTCTAAGAAAATCAATACTTAAGAAGTCTGTTTTTCTGTCACCACTTTGGAAAAAGAAAATTTCGAGGTCAAGTGCGTCTACGACGACTACGACGACGACAACATTGTGATATGTCAGTTTCGATAAAAGTATGAAAAACTACCTTTAGGCAATAACTCACGCAGTGGGAATGCAAACACACGTATGGAAGAATTTCTTCCAACGCTACCACTTGCTTGCACGCAAAGATACCTGAAATACCTAAACACTAAAAATTTATTCTAACATGCAGGTAAATTATATGACAGTGGGGAAGTATTACGTCATTATCAGGTTATTTCAAGACTATCGCACTCTTAAAAGTTTTTTTATTTTGTATTTGTAGATAATAAACTTTTATATTTTGTTTTGTAACTTTTTTTATTTGGTTACATTACAGGCGGTCGCAAGGTGTTTCGTGACTTCCTTCGCTGCGAATATAGCGAAGAAAATATCCTTTTTTGGTTAGCCTGCGAAGAACTGAAAAAAGAAAGCAGTCCGGAAATGATTGAGACCAAAGCACGGTTAATTTATGAAGACTACATCTCGATATTGTCACCGAAGGAAGTATCACTAGATTCACGAGTGAGAGAAATCGTTAATCGCAATATGGTCGAACCGACAACGCAAACGTTCGACGAAGCTCAAATACAGATTTATACTTTAATGCATCGTGATTCCTATCCAAGGTACGAGTATACTTTTATCGAAAAGGGTTGTTGTCATGAATAAAATTTACTTATATTTTAATATCACTAGGTTTATAAACTCGCAGCTTTTCAAATCACTTGCACAACTTCCTGAAGGTGTGTCAGCGTCCGGGTCTATGGAAGAGAGCCCGATGTAGGAAAAATTAAGCCCCGGAGACAAAGACAGTTCGAAATAATAATAATTAAAATAACAAATAAACCAAAAAACCAAACCAAACAAAAATCTCTCTAAGTAGGTACTTAAAAAAAAAACTAAGCTTAAATTAAATTAAATAAAAAAAAAATATTTCAAAAACTTAAACTTCAAAAACCGCTCCTTACTACTTTAAGTTAAAACCAAAAATTGGCTTAAAGTTAATTGAGAAAAACATCCATAAACGGTTATCATTTCCTTTAAATTTAAAGAAAAAGCAATAAAATTTTGTGAAAACATTTAAATATAACCTTAAATAAAATTAAAAAAAAACAATGCATTTCTAATTAATTTATAAAATAAAAACAAAAAATCGAATAGTAATAGCTTAGATGTTTTTTTTTTGGAAAAACATAACATGCAATCAAGATGTAAAAAATCACCATTTAAGCGCACCAAACAGTTAACGAAATATTTTTTTGTTTAAATTATTATTATTACCTATTTTTAAATTTAAACTATAATTTTTCTAGTCATCTTAAAAGTTTTAAAAACCAAAATATACGCATAACATACAAAATAAAAAAATAATTAATAATTAAATTTAATTTCTTATTCTCTATAAAATGTGATTGAACGGTCATATTGACCCGATGTATGCATATTGATTTTTTGTCAAATAATTTATTTTTAAAATATATATCTGTATAAAAAAAAAATTGTATAAAACAACCTAAACAAAAATAAAATTAATATATTTTCCACACAACCGAAAAACAAATAATATGCGTCCTGCATTTCGCACACATGATTTATAAGTTATAGTTAAATTTATTATTAGAAATAATAAAAAATTAATAATAATATTAATGATACACATCGAAGAAGTATTTTTGTAAATAAATTTAATTTTAACTGTTATTATGTTATTAATTTTGTGTTATAAATATTTATTTATTTAATATTTTAGTTATTAATTAATTAATAAAAATTCTTCATTCCGGTTCTGAATAATTGGTGCTCAAAAAAAAAAACAAAAAAAAAAAACAAAACAAAAAACCAACATCTTTAAAAACAAAATTTCGAAATTAAATTATTTAATTTCTTTATTTATTTTAAATATAAAATTACAAGCAAAAACATCAAAAAATTTTATTTAAGAAAATGTCTATATGGTGAAAATACTAGTTTTTAATTATCTTTGTTTAAAAAAAATTAGATATGTTGTATTTAATTTAAAGAAACACTGCCAGAGAAAAAAAAACATGCATAAGTAAAAATTATTGTAAAACAAAAAGTTATTTAAAAACAAAAATAATGAGTTGAAATAGGTTTTGTAGGAATATAATGTAGTCACAACTATTATTTTAATTTTCCTGTTAAATTGTTAAAAAAAAATTGGAAATTTATTTAAGTTTAAAATGGTGGTAAAGTGTTCCAAACTTAGAGATGCGACGAATGATTGATTTTAAATACTCAAAGCTTCAATAAACTAAGTATAAAGTGAGCCGGTTTTAAAATGCACAAAACATTATTATAACAGTTACTATGCCTACTGTATAACAGCTATGAATTTTCACAAAAACAAACTAGAACTATGAGGGCATGAGGGAATAAGCTCAATACGAGATATTGCTATAATTATGGAAAGGTTATGATCAAACCAAAAACGGTTCAGCGTTTTTTCAATTAATTTTAATAAGATATTGGCGTACTTGGTGTTTAAACTAAAGAATACAAAGTGAATTGAATTTGTTAGGGCTTTCAATGTGGAATATTCATTGGGGACTTGAAATCACTTGACTTAGTCCATAGACACCTGCAGAGTAAATTTTCGATTGGAGTTTCATTATTATAGAACTACAAAAAAAAAACGAGATACTCGTAGCTATACCCTAGGAAAAAAGAGCTTGTTTTTGACAGCTACTGGAGCTTGAAATGGGCCACAAAGAATTTTTGGAGCCTAAACATAGCTCAGATAAAAACTGTTTCCTCAGAACGGATTTCAAACTTGTTATCGATAGTTTGTATGGAAAGTCAATTTTCTTCTGTGATGGCGTCGATAAGCCGATATCTTTTTTTTTGTCCGATTCTTCTGGGCTTGTAAAAAAACACACCTACTTTTAAAGTATCCAAGATCTCAGTTTGCATCAAGTACTTATTACTTTCAGTACTTTTACAAAGATTCTGAGCGACACATTTGTTAGTTCATTTCCAATTGTGTGAAACGGCTTAGTTAGTTCTATGGCAGCTATGTATATTTCCATTTTCTTCGTCTTTTATGAACTGACACTCATTGTCACTGAGTAAATTTTCACAGTTGTCAGCAGAGATTATAAAATGAAGATGGCAAACATCGGCTGTCAGTTCTACTTTGTCTAAAAACATGAAATAAATAGCTAGATAGATTAGATTTGCAAAGTAATTATTAGTAAAAAACAGTAACGAATGCACTTATAGAATCAAATTGTCATTCAGCTATTCAGCACAGGTCAGGGACTAGGGGTGTTTGTTACGGTCGAAATTCACATCTATATTTCGCCACGGAATGAAATTATGAAAATTATTGAATAGGCTTTTTAGCTCTAAGCCGAGCATAGAATAAAGCATCGAGCTCGAGTTATTGGAGTTAGCTCTGAGCAGAGCACGTTAAGAGTTCTCCAATATAATTTTGAAGAACATCTGAGCACGGAACTTTCGTACGATTGCGATGCGTTCAACGCACCTAAATTAAGTACAGACCTAAAAAAAATCAAGCCCGACTATCATAGTGTAGGTATATAAAAGCCTGCATATAACAAAAAACCTTATTTATTTTGTTGGCGATTGTACTTTGCAAAATATCAAATTTATCTTTACAAGGCCTTGTGTTATTTCGGCATATACAATACGTATATATACAAACATTCGTAAACGTGGATGCATGATTCACAGAATTGAATCCATCGATTCTATATATTAATGTAAGACTACTTTTGAATATATTGCAACGCCTATTTTGAAAATTTTCCAAAAAAAAAATACCTCTCAACAAAATTAACTTTTTCACTTTTTTAATAAATCTCTTCAATCTTCGTTAATTTTTGTTACTCTTCATTCAAATGTGTGGTTGTCTCAAAACAGATACATATTTATATTTGTATTGATGCTTTATCTTACTGAAAAACGGATTCGAGTTTAAATTGACTAACAGATTTTTTTCCAAAACATCTTCATTTAAACCACCCTCTTCTTTTTAAATTAAGAGATACCTCTGTTAAAAACAAAAAAACAGTGTGTTTTCATAAAACCAAATAAAAACAAAATATTTCATTGTAAACACAAATATTATGCATTTCAGTATGTATAAATGTCGTCTTTAAATCTTAAATATACTATAAATAAATTTATAAACGACAGAAAAAATAACATTAATTTGATGAAAAATTCATAATTCACGTGATAATTGAGAAATAATTAAAAAATTAAATTAAACTTTTTAACAAAAATAAGTACGAAAAAATGTAGTTTTCATGTTGGTTAAAATGTTTTTGTTTGTCCTTTAAGTGTTGACACTTTAGTTGTTTTTATATATTTTACATAAAAAAAAGATATGCAAATAAATACATATAACAGAAAAAAATATGAAAAAAAAAATCTTTTGAACTTTTATACATCCCTTTAAATATTAACTTAGGTATAAAACTTAAAATTAATATTTGTAAAAAAAATGAATTCAAACACATAAATAAACTGCAATAGATTACAAAAACTATCAAGAAAATCTCTTTTTAATAAATAAAAAAAATTTAATTTCAAATGAATATAATTGACAATTGCTAGATTTATATAGAGGTACTATAATATTTAGGTATAATTAAACTACCATTAAAATGATTGTAGTTAATTAAATTAAAAAAAAAAACAATAAGCTAATCAACTATACATTGCATGTTCTAGAATTGTAAAATTGAATTAAATGAACAAAAAAAAAAATAAAATAAAAATATTTTATAAGTAGGCAACCAAATAATTTAATTATTTAAGAAAATTTAATTAATATTTTAAAAATTAAAAAAAAAAAACTACGCAAAGTTCATTGTTTTACTAAGTTCATTCTTTAAAAAATACAAAATAAAACACAAAAAAAATCACAAAGCACAAACGTATTATAAAAACAAAATATAATAAATAAGTTTTCTTAAAAAAAAAATAAAGTTGATGGGAACTCAAATAACTAATTGAATAAAAAAAATTTAAAAAATGCAACTAAATATTAAAAATTACTTAATAAGAGATAAACTTTGACCATTTATATATATAAAAACGATACTATGAAATAATGATAAAATAGTATAAATAAAAATTATACAAAAAATTCATTAGTTGCTTTTTTGTATTAAAGAGTCTATTGCTCATTTTATGGGCGCCGTACGTAAAATTTTGCCTGCAGTTCAAAACGGCCTTTACCAAGCAGAGAAACACTGATTATTCATATACCTAATGTGGAATAATGAATGATAAAATTTTATAAATGATAGTTTGAAGATAAGTCATGACGGATTTACTGGCCAAGCAGAATAATGTAGCTGTAATTGCTGCGTGTAGCACTGTCAAAGATACAAAAATTTTACGCAGTCCCACAATGTGAAGCTGTAAATTTCCTTTCATGAATAAGTGCTTCTCATCTAGCCGTTTGGACTCGGCAGAAAATTGTAGGTCCCCTCCATTCCCGCCAACAACACGCATACAGGAATGGTTGAAAGTTGTAAGTCACTAGGCCCTGGTTCTTCATGAGCTGCTGTACCACCAAATTTATTTTGTTTTTAGTTTTTCATAAGGTCTGAGTCCCGACTCCCAAGTCCCAATGCACTACATTTTTGTGCTTCTTACCTACTGTCCCAGTTGTGGATAGAAACCTTAATTTTGTTAGCACCTTAGGAATTATTCGTTTAAAACATCAAACTTAATAAAATTTGTACCTGGAAACGCTGTCCTTTTTTGTTTTTATTTCTTGCTATTCATTTTCATCAGTTTTCTGTTGTGGATGATAGCGAACCACAAACGGCTACACTCTGGAGTAAAACTTTCGGGATTCGCTTTGCCAAGATGCCCATGTCTCGGTCACAATTTGTTTTTTATTTTTATTTGTCAATTTTGAAACAATTAATGCATTGAAATGTACATAAATGTGCTTCAATAATAAAGAATTAGAAAAATTTATTCCGAAGTTTATTACATTTGATTGCATTTTATAGCCATTCTCTTTTGTCGCGGATAAAATTGTGCCTGTGTGAAAAGGAAGAATTACATCGTTGTGTTTCTGCCCGTTATTTATTTTTGTCTCAAAAGCTTTTAAGTGCATTATCATCTGACAGCTGTAGTTGTTGACTTGAAGCCGCGCCGAAAACTTACTTCATATTTTTTGTTTACAAAATTTGATTTGAAAAAAAAAAATGTTTTGAAATGATTTAAATAAAAGTGAGCATAAAATTGTTGGTTTAAGCTAGTGTTAGAAGTTTATTTAATTCCATTTTGATGAGTGAAAAACAAAACTTATTTATGTAATTCGCTTTCTAATTGTAATTGTGTCTCAGAGCAAGAAATGCTGATTTGTGCCTGTAGCTTCATTACTATGTGTAAATGGGTAAGTTTTGTTTATATTTTCTATGGTACCTATACCTAAATATTTATACAGAAAAAATGGTAGAAACTGACTCTTAAATAGAAAAAACAAGTTAATAAAATAATTCAGATATAAATAACCAACTGAATCCTGTTAGTTTATGCATATAAAGGCTTGTTTTTTTTATTAGTGTAATTTTGGTAATGGTAAAAATTCCATATTATTATCGGGGTCTATAAAATTTTTATTAGAATTTAATTTTTTAATTCTAAAAGTAAAATCAATTAATATTTAAATATTAATATTATTATATGAATATTATTTACATAAATTTAAACAAATAATTTAGAAGCAGCCTTTCACATTCAATCAGGTAATATTTAAAATTTGCCTGTTTATTGAAATTAAAAGTTACATCTATCGATGATCATAAAAATGACGAACCTAATATTTTTCAGATAGCTTAAAATTATAAAACTGTGAAACCAGATTTACTTTTCAGCTATCTGAAAATAGTTTCTTTGAAACTTTTTTTCTGTTTCATTAATAAATTCTCTTAGTTGACAAAAAAGAAATAAATTTTGGCAAGAGCTTAACTACAAAAATTGACCAAGGCAAAAAATAATATAGCTATATATGTATATTATATTGTTGTTTTTGAAATTTTTAGATGGATGGGCATCAAATGGTTCTACATAGAAAACAAAATTTTCCTGATTTTTTTCAGATTTTTATTTCACCCCCCCTAGTCTCCCTATTTCCACTTTAAGGTACTAATTATGGGGTTAGGGTGATTCTTATAAAACACGTTAAACAATCTGAGGGCTTAGATTAGAATTAGAAGAGAAAAAAATAGTATCGGAGGGGGGAACACTTACAATGCCACAATTTAGATTTTTTAGCCACAACTCCATTCTATAATATCCTTCTAAAATAAAGTTTTTATTTCTAATAGTTTTTGAAAAAATAATTTTCAAACTTAAAAATTTAAAAAATAAATCATAATTATTTTAAAATTAATTTGTTTTCAAAAACTATTTAAAATAAAAACATTATTTAGGAAGCTTATCATAGAATGGAATCGTGGATTTAATAAAAAGCTAGGGCGTTGCATTGTTAGTGTTCCCATTTTATAAAAATATTTTTTTTCTGTTTTTAGCCAAATTTCTAAAAAAAAAAATACTCTCCCACCTGAACGGAGGGAAATAGACCCCCCCTCCAATACAGCTTTTTTCTCGTCTGAATGTTATCTATACATTCTGATTTATTTTCGCGTTTTATAAGAATAATCCTTTACACATTATAGGTACCTTAAAGTGAAAATAGGGGGGTGAAATAAAAATCTGAAACAATTAGGGGAATCGTTTTTCAATTTTTGTAATCGAAGGATGGCTATCCAAGACTACAGAGAATTTAAGGACCATCCTAATATATATATAATTTGTCTATCGTAGCCTAAAATGTTATATTACTTAATCCTAAAACTACGAGTATATTGCACAATTTACAGAGATTGGTAATATGATATGAATGATATGATATGATATGAAAAATTACTTTTACAATTCGTAAGAAAATTTGAATTTGAAAATATTTTTTTTCAAGAATTGTTGCTTTTCATGATACCATGTACGTGACTACATCGCACGTACTTTCTCTTTTAATTGAAGCTACTTGGAACTTTAGAACTTTTTGCAGTTAAATTTAGAGCAAAATATGAAAAAGCATTTAATCGTTATTTTTTTAATTTAATCAATTAAATTATTGTGTTCTGTGACTCTTCTAATATTAATTAACTATATAAGTTTTTGTAGGCTAAAAAAAACTTAGCTTACAAAAACTTATATAATTAATTTTAATTGTATCTATTAACAACAACGTAAAATCGCATAGACCTCAAAAACAAGTATGTCATTTGATTACTTCAACATATATAAACATGTACATGTACAGGTAAATTTTTTGACATTATCAAAATTTTATAAATAAAAATATGTTTATAAATTTTCTTAAAAAATTTTTTTATTTATATAATTTTGGTAAAATTTAAAAAATTATTCTGTTCTGTGACTTTTCTTATATTATTCAATTACATAAGAATTTTGTAGACTGAATGTATTTTTTTGTTTTTGATATCCGCAACGTTTTGGGGATGTTTATCTGCTTCGTCAGGCCTTTTTTTTAAAATAGGTACAGATTTAAATTATATAAATCACAGAAAAATAATAAACTTACAAATAAGGAGATTTCTTATACAATTTTGATTGAATATGAAGAAAATTATCAATTTTTAATTGAAAACAAAATCTAAAAAAAACATATACTTGTATATATACCAAAGTTAAAAAAATATCTTATTTAATTTTTTACGAAAATCCTTTCTGCATGTATTGAAACTAGCTACTATCAATAAAATGAAATGTATCTAAAGTCGATACATTCATTCGTTCTTGGGTATAAGGTGAACAAAAAAAGCGAAAAAACGTACGAAAGCACGTACAAACGCAGACATCTCTCTAAAAATGATAGATTTCAATTCTAGGGACTAGGGACCTATAAACGTGAAGATATGTACAAATTTTTCATTTGAGAAATCAGACCAATTTCAATAACTTTCAATGGTAAGTTAAAAATCGTTACATGGCAGATACCGTTAACAATTGTTTTTGGCAATTCTGTTTACTAAAAATTAAACATTAGCTACGAACTACCATAAAACACACAGATTTTTTTTAATAAAATCCCTTAGAGCCGTTTTTGAGATAAACAAGCTTTTCCATAATAGTTGTATGGCAAGTACTCCCCTCTCGGGAAAAAAACCTTAAGTTCAAATTTGAAGAAAAGAGAATATTTGAATCTTATATCGATTTTTATTTGTACGAATCCAAAATTTGCCCCAGTCAGTATTTACATGTTCTGGCATTAAATAAATCGAGAATGTATCAGTTTAAAGCTGTTATAAAAGTTAGGTCTTTCTCAATCTGTGTGGCTACTGGCACTGGCAGCGGCGCGGTGCACGGCTGGATGCGAGATTTGAATCTGTTGAGTGGGACCGCAAAAACAAAACTGTTATAAATTGGTGGCATGTCTCTGGACTTGACCTAATTACATTTATACTAGTACTTCCAGCCCTCGAAACTCGAGTGCTAATTACAATATTGTCTAATTGAAAACTTTAACATAGATCTCTAGAAAACTTTGTTTTTTTGATATAACATTGGAATAACGTGTTATAAGTTAATTAAATATTGATTCCATACAAATTATCGATAGCACGTCATTCGCGCCGTTTACACAGTTTTTTGCAATTGCCTACTAATAAACCCATTGTTTAAAAGGAGTCTTTAGCGTGGAGAAAAACTAAGCTACTTATTATTATTTTCTGCATCACTGAATGCTGCCATCGGACATTCCAATTATCTTTCCAGTCAGTGCTGGAAAATTGGTTGGTTGTTGGGTAGAAAAAATTGAAACGTCACATTTAGCTTACAACACGACAAATTAAAACAAATATGCATTTGTTTTTTAGTTTTTGGGGTTGAATTATTTAATTAATGTTCAAATTTTGCACTTCCGTGCAATAAATCTTTACAATGATATATAATTTATATCGCTTCGGCTTTTGTAGATTTAATTTTTTGTGTTTACTATTCTACAATAAAACTGTACTACCCACCTATTGTACGATAGGAGAAACTCTGTAGAAGATGTAGTGAGTACACAAACCAGATGCATAAATGAGTGTTTTGGTGAATTAAAACCTACCACACCACTTTTTATTGATTCAAATAAAAACAAAAAGAAGACAGGAGCTCTAAAACTGTTCTTAAAACTAGAACAAAATGTAATCACTGCTTACAAGACAAAAAATTTAAATTAACGATTTAAATAATAAACTATTTAAATAATATTGTATTCAATATAGACAGAAAATTAAAATTATTTCAATATTTTATTTTAACCCATTTCTAATTGTTTACTGCATAAGATGTGAAGGCTATAGATAGAGCCTGTATGTAAGTAGATAGGTTGCGGTGAGACAAGAAACAAATCGTAGGTGTGAGAGGTTTATTTTTCGAACAAGATTTTAAATAAACATTTTTCTATTGTTTCTCTTATGTATTTCTTTAAAAATTGTCACAAAAGCTACTAACAAATAAAATAACCTAATATTAACCTAATATAGCGATATTTTAAGGTAATTAAGGTTTCCAAGTAAGTGTTCCAAGATCAGTGCCTACTTGAGTGTCTTATTTTGACCACAGCATGACGGTTTTGGACCTTCGGCACCTCATACATAGGTAAGTATATGGAATATTGGAAAACAAAAAAATGCCATCTAATCGGTAAGTAATTGGTCAGAAAAGGTCAACTAGTCCTACAAATTTGTCAGCCCTAGATAATAAGTTGTAATAAAAGCTGAAAGTTTCTCAAGGTCACTCAAGGTTATTGCAATTTATGCATTTTATTTATGGGAAATTAACAAAAATTATGTACTATGAATGACCTCTGAATAATCTCTAAATTTAAAGGTCAGCTGGTTTTAGTAGTTGGTCAGCCATAGACTTTTTGTTATAAATTTTTATTTTTATTTCAAAAAACGGACGTGATCTTGAAAAAAACTTTAAAAAATCGTTAAAGGGAATCCTAGGCTGACCAATTACTTAAACGATCTGACTATTTATAAAGTTGACTGAAATTAGCCAACCTTTTATGACCGTGGAAGGGCCTTTCAAATGGCTTATTTAATTGTTTTTAAATGGCCAAAAAAGGTGCCAAAAGTTTTTTGAAACGAATTTTGAAAATTCATAGAAAAAAAAATATGGCTGACCAATCATTGAATATACGAGTAGTTGATCTTTTATCATGATCCAGAAGTCATTCGGATAGTATATTTATTTTGTTTGTAAATTTCCCATAAGTGAGGTGTCAAAAATGGCGTGTGACCTTCAAAACTTGATTACAAATTATCTAGAGCTGACCAATTTCTAGGACAAGTTGACATTTTCTGACCAATTAGATGGCATTTTTTTTTCAAATTTACCATATATGAGGTGCCAAAGGAACGGATCCCAACATTATCTCTCCTGCTCAAACTATTAGGTTGATTTGAATCGGGTTTTCGTATTTCATTTGTTTATATAGGTAACTATTCGTCCTCCTCGATTGATCTTCTTGTTTGTACCTTTACCTACAGCCTTATCCACTGAAATGATTTGCCTCAGTTTTTATTTTTTTTTAAATGATGAAAATTGGAAGAATAGGTAGTTTCAAAGGGTGGGCATTTTACGAGTAGAGTTATTTTTTTTTTTTATTATTTTTTTATAGTAATAATTTCAAAAGAAAAACAAAACAAAGAATAAATAGAAATTCAAATTTTAAAAATTAAAAAAAATATTTTTAGGGATTACGGCAAAAAAATTTCAAAGTTGGTCAATAACACATAATTCAAAAAAAGAAGAAACGCAATAATGATCATTGAAACTTTAACTAATACCTACAAAATATAACTAACCAATTTTTGGTTTTCAGGTTTTTATTTTTTAACACGGTAGATGAGGTTAAGTGCTTAACCAGGTATTTGATTTTAATGTCGTGTTAAATCAACAACAGTTGCAGGTAAAATATGCATGACATCTCGTATATTAAAAACTACCTTAAAATAGTAAAACTGTACATCTAACCTGGGAATCTTGTTAATTTAACCAAACAATCCAATTCATTTTACATGCAAATCGAGTTCAATTTGCATGATTTACCCCCAGTTTCACAGTGGGAGTTTAAACTCCACTTTTGGTTTAAACTTAAGTTCTACCGAACAATTGAACTCATTTCAAGGTTTAAACGAGGCTGTGAAACTGGGGGTTAATGTTTAGTGTCCCGTAAATTTATTGTACAGATCTTGTTAATTTTATATGACTCAATGTTGAATCATCCCTTTCTTATGTATATATATTATCACCGGTATCACGTTGAAATGAACAGAGTTCTTTTTAAACATGAGGCCTGATTATATGCAACAGTTACAAATTGTTAAAATAACCACATAAAACGTTAATACAACCCGATTTCTTGGAAGATACAAATTCATATCAGAAATGTTGAAAAAAACAAGACCTTGGTTAAAATTAACACTATATTCTTGTAAAATTTTTATTTACAGGAATTTTTATGTTAAAATAGCAAGTCATCTTTTCAAATCAACTTAAATATGGTAAAAAAGGCTACTAGGTTGATTTCAAAGTTGATTTAAAGGTTGTTAAAATCAGGTACATTTCTGAAATGTCCGTAATTTTATAAGGGATTTTACACCTTGTAAATTTAACAGGGCCCAGGTTAAATATTTATTTGATTTTTTTCTCTAAGTGTTACTGTGCTAATTTTTTTTTGGGGTTAAATGGAAAAAGACGTTTCCCCGAAAATATTGTTTTTTTTTGCCTATTTTAAAGGCTAGTTCTCTTGTTTTTGTTTCAAAATCTCTGTAAGAATTCCAACAAAAAAAAAACTCGGGGCAAGTTTGAAAAGAAAACTTTTTATTTATAAAAACATGTATCACAATCGCAAATTTAGGTTTTGAATGAGATTTATTTTATGTAAATATGTATGTATTTATAGTACAATGTATATACATAGATAGATGGACAGTGGAGCCTAAGAATTAATTTTTTGTACAATTTTTAGAATAATTAATTTCTGATGCATCTTTTTCAGTTTTTATATTGAGAATTTCTATTTAAAAAAAAAGAGTTTTGTTAAAAATAAGTATTCAATCACAGCAGAAAATATTTATTATGAACTTTTGACACATATTTTTGGCTTTTTTCTGCTTATTTTAAATGATAAACTTTTTCGTTGACTATACGAACGAATTACTAATACCATTTTCCTACAGCTTTTGCACTCTAAAAAACAATAAAACCTGCATTAAGAATAAAGATGATCACGTAGATCTTTATTGTTAATTCTTTGAAATAAGTAGCATTCTTACCCAAAAGAATGTCTTTCCTTTTCCCGCCCATATTTTTACTTTCGTATTATTCTTCAATATAAATGTTGGTTGTTTGCACCCCTTTACCAGTAATTTTTGTTTGATGACTATTTTAACAACCAAAATCCAATCTCATGGATACTATTTTCTAAGCCTTAATATTATGATCTCCTTAACCTTAAGGAACCTCTTCAAGATGGTCTATGTTTGTATTAAAATAAAAATTTTGTTATGTACATATTATTATAAACACTTTTTAAACTATAACCTTACATTTATCCTTGATAGCCTTTGATCTAGAAAAAGTTAAAACAAAAAAAAAAAGCAATATGAAAAGGTGCATACAAAAAAATTCCCCCTTTTTGTGGCGCCCCAAGGCTAAAACAGCAACGTTAATGTTTCCCTGAGACATTTTTGCGAGATAAACTTTCTGATTAAATTCCAAACGATGACAATCGACAACACATTGAGACTTCACCTCTCGACCCACCACACGGCCCAATGCACTACCACCACACCGGCCCGAACAAACTCAGTGAGTTTCACTACTTTTTTTTTCTAATCTCCTTAAAAGACCCAGCCTATGCATGAGGCGTGGACGAGTACACCGCAGATGTGGTGATGGTGGCTTCAAAACAAAGTGGAAAACTGCATTATTAGCTCTTGAGAGACTCCAAAAGACGGCCACAGCTAAATTGGTAGCAAAAACGGAGCCACTACAACCAATGCTGCATGGCGGAGTGCACCACATCAACGATGCTAGATGGGACACATTCAGGGGCCACTTAAAAACACTGACATGCTCTTGATGCACATATTAAGTACCTAAGCGTTGCTCCTGTCCAGGCTTGGCCCGCCTGCCAGTTGTGACCACAACGCAATGAATTATTAATCATATTCGCTCATCATTCCCATAATGTTTTATTGATAGACGGACAACGACAATGGCCAGGCGGGGATCTCGGCGACCCGGGGAGGGTATGATTAGATGGGGTCCATAAGAGCACCCGTCCATGTACCGAAGTGGACAATTAAATTTCTTTTATTCCATTTTTTTCGCTGCTTAGAGAAATGATAGACAAGCACAATGGCAATGACGATGTTGTAAAGACCCAGCAGAGTGCAGAGTCACCATCATCTCCGGACTGCTAGACAAATCCCCGAGTCCGTCTCGAACCAATTCCCCCGCGCATCAAGCACTGTACGTACAGGCAGGCCTAATTAAATTTCAAGTCATGTCCAGGCCTGGGATTTATGCGGCAGTTTTTCCTTTTTGCTGAATTTTTTCTCTCACATGGATTCAGCCAGCATGGCAATTCATCATAACTTTTAATGCGAAAGTAATTAATAATAATTCCTTGGGCCGGGATTTGAGTCAGCAGTCAGCGGGCTGATGACTGCAAGCTGGTGCTTGGGATTGGGATTGGTGCAGCATTGCGGCTGCTAGATCCGAGATGTCGAATGCGCTTCCTGCTATCAGAGTCGAGTGACGGATCTGTGTGGTGGTTTGGGTTGTTTTCTCGGGCAATTAATGGATCAATCGTGTCGTCGTCGTCGTTGTCGTAGTCAATGAAGTGGATCGAGGAGAGTGAATGTTGGACACTGGACAGGATTCTCTGCGGTTGTCTTCCTATTCATCTTTTTTTGTATTCTTATTTATTTTGTACTAAAACAGTGATTTTGAAAGGCGTTTTATTGACTTGCAATTAATCGAAGGTTTCGTTTTTAATTAATTAATTTATGAACACCGACAGCGAAACACTATGAGTTCTGCATTCAGAGTGGGTCCCAGCAGTTTTTATTTGATTTTATTTTGCTTAAAGGGGATATTTGATGATGGATGTGACTGCTTATGTGACAGTATGAACTTGAAATTATTCAAAGAATTCAGTTCAACATTTATAAAGACTAAAAACAATAAAAAAAAAAAATAAAAAAAAACTTTGCTTAAGAATTGTTAAACATCTTGAAAAAGTCATTGCATCTAGGATACGAGTATAAGAAAAAAAAAAAAAACAGAAAATAAGTAAAGTACAAACAAAATTGGCAAACAAATAGCAATATATAGGTTCAGGATCCGAAAGAGATAAGTAATCTCTTAAATGGCAACTTTTCTATTCTCGAATCCAGAAAGCAAAAAAGTTAAGGCGCAAGAGGAATTTTCTAAAAAATGGAATTAAAACAGAAAAAAAAATATTTAAGAACAACAAACAATATTTTTTGCAGAAGTCTACACTCTTTTTTCGCACAGAGTTACCCAGGCCATTTATTGTGTGTGACAAATTGACATTTTTGTTTTTTCGTGCTTATTTTTGTTGTTTCTTTCATTAAGCCTAATATGATGCTGATACGAAATGAATTTTTTAGTTGTTTGTTGGTCTCCAACAAGACAGCGAAATGCTTACGAAAACGCAGCGAACAATATTCATTGACAATTACACCGACTTACAAAATCAAATCAAATGAAAAAAAGCAGCCACGCTGTAATGAAAGAAACAACGAAAATAAACACGAAAAACACAAGTGTAATTTTTCCGAACACATTAAATGATAATAATAAGTAATTAATTGTGTGCGAAAAAAGAGTGTAGACTTTTACAAAAAATATGCAACAATTGTCAATTTCGCTCATCAAACAGTGTACTGCGGAACGAAAACTAAGACTAAATTTTTCGTTTATGATTTCATTGTCATTTTTGTATGGGATTTTACATTTCGCATCAGTAACGTACCTGTTAGGCTTTAGCACCAGAAGAATAGCAACTATGCTTGGATTTCCAAAGAATGGAGTTTGAACAGTGTGTCATTACCTACTTTCGCCCATATGACTTTATCGCAGTGCAAGAGTTGACAGCAAATGATAAGATATTGAAGACTGAATTCTGTAGAACGCTATTGCTGCGAAAAGAAACAAAACACAACTTCTAAAAAACGATATTCTGGACGGATGAAGTGCAGTTTATCAGAGATGGAATTACCAATTTCTACTACTTGCATTATTGGATCCAGAGCAATCCACTTCTGAAGAAAATCGCAGTACCGCTTTAGCTGCCATGTATGGTTTAGCTTGCTGTTTTTGGACGAACAGTAATTGGACCACGTTTTTTTTAATACGGTTTTACACGGAGAATCCTATCTGCAATTGCTAGGAACCATTTGGCCAGATTTATTTCTTCTTCGGAGCCACTAAAACAACGCATCCGGTCCGGCAGATAATATGGGAAGTATGGGTATCACTGACCATTCAAGATTTTAGAGTGGGTAAAATTTTTAGTCGAAATTTGATGGCATTTTTTTAATAAAATCTACCAGCCAAGATTTAAAAATAAATAATATTTCAGAATGTTTAACATCAGACTTTCACTTCGAAAAACATCCGACAGTGCTGAATTATGGGAAAGCTTTGTTTTGACAACTGAAGTTTTTCTTAAAAAGTTCCGTAAATTTGGACTGGGGCTTAATTTTTGTACTGGGGGTTAAAGAGAATAAGATTCTGCAGAAATGTTATAATCAGAGCTTTTTACTCGAATGATATTTTTCATGACATTTTGCCAGGGTAAATTATGTAATAAGCTATTTTGTCCACTTTTTTTTTCAAAATCTGTTGCTCCTACGAAAAAAGTGTAATATTATTTTTGGGTAAGATTTATGAGGAATAATATAAATGATTTATTTTTTGAAAAAAAAGTGTTACTTTGGCACTCTATAACTTCCTACTGAGTTCATTTACATTTCATGATTTCGTTATGAAAAAGAAATCCAATCAAGCTGTTAAATAAAAACCAAATCAATTTCTTTTTTCGAGATGGTGGCCCTCCTCTCACCCCGGGCACTAAAAAAATGGTTTTTAATGAGGAGATGTGGTCAAACACAAATCGTACAAGAAAATATGCCCACCGATTAATGAAATTTTTTGACAAAATCTGCTCAACCATGAAAGTTCTTGCATGGTTTTCTCTTGTGTAAAATAACATAAACTAAATAGAAAATATTTATAGACCACAAACTATACCTTCACTTTTATATAACTTGCTAATGGTATTTATGCAAAGATAGAACAAAAAAATGTTTTTCTTGAAAAAGTAGGTAACCTACTTTTAATTTTTTTTTTAATTTTTCAAAAACTAAAAAATATACGTTTTTGCATCCGATTGAAAATTAATAAGAGCATTGAATTGAAAAATAATACTTAAATACATAACATTCTAATTTTTAAATTTTTTAAATTTCGAGTTTGAAAATTAATTTTTCATTAACCCAACTTACTTTAGAATGCAAATAAATGAAGTCATTTCTGGCTTTTAAAAGGGTATAGCATAGTATTGCAGGTTTTACCGTTGTTTTTATATAATTTTTTTAAGTGAATTTTTTTTAGAAAATTGACCCTCCCTCCTACACGTTTTTTTTTCTTGGCTGAACCCAACCTACTTGCTCTAGGTTTTTGGTGCCCGTTATACCAAGCACCCTTTATATCATGACAGTTTCTTATCATGATATTTTTCTACCATGGACAGTTTTTCATCTATCACTATAGTTGTCTGTCACGAGAGTTTTTATGATAATTACATATCATGGCAGTTTTCACTCATAATATTTTTTTATCATGATAACTTTAAAGCATGGTAGTTTTCTATGATGATAGCCTTCTATCATTATTGTTTTCTGTTGTAAGATAATTTTTCCATATGATCGTTTTCTGTCATAATAGTATTTTATCGTGAAAGTTTTCTATTATAATAGTTTTCTATCATGAGAGTGTTTTATCATTACAATTTTCACTCATGATATTTCTTCATCATGATAGTTTTCCCGAATGATCGTTTCCTATCATGAAGGTTTTTTTTTGTATCACGATAGCTTTTTGTTATGTCAGTTTTCTATTGTTATAGTTGTCTATCATGAGAATATTTTACTATAATAATTTTCAGTCATGAAAAACTATCATCATTCTCGCATTATAGTTTTCTCACATGACAGAGAGAGGTGAGATCCATTGTCATTTTCTGAAAGGTTTTTGACGACCCGAAAGCTGAATCAACACTGTTAAGTTTCATTTATTATTCGATCGAGAGAAAATAAAAATTGCCATCAAAAATGGACAATTTGGTTCAAATATTCCTCAGTCGCACAATTTGTAAATTTGCAAAAATATTTGTGATCGCCATTTTTGTTTCATGATATTGCCACTTAAAAGAACACAATCTTGCTTTACTCTTCATTTTGAAGGTAGGTACACGTATTTAATATTTATTTATTTAATTTATATTATTTAATTTGAAATAAAAACTTTGCTTTCACTTACTGAGCGAGCACGCAACCACTGAGTCAATTCGCAATACAAGACATTGTCATTTTTTTTTTGTGATTTGCAACAATTCAAATGGATTTTTAAATTGCATCCCTCTTGTAGTTGTTCTGATTTAAGGTGTTGAAAAATCAGTATAATAATTGGAATATTTTAAGGTCTTATGGCCATGATCAACTCTTTTTGCTTTATATATGCCTAACTCCCTCATACATTTTGAGTAGCTATAATACATACATCGGACTATCCCTCGTTAGCGTCCCTAAGCCTAAGTACAGGATGTCCGCTGGGAAGGTATACAACTTTGTTTGTTTCGCAGTAATTCTCTTGTAATCCGGGCTGTATGCGATGTGGCACCGTCTTGTTGATACCACATGTTAATCAAGCCCAAAGCATGCAGTTGTGAAGTTAAAAAGTTTTCAATCATATCACGATATTGCTTCCCATTCACAGTTACCGTTATGCCTTTTTCATTTGAGGTTGATGGATTGCTTAGAACACTTCTTTGAGCGGCAGTAATGTTTTCAGCTAATCTTGCAGTACGTTGTGGTCCATGCTTAGGCCACTGGCGGATACAAGGGGGGGGTCATGGGGGTCATGACCCCCCCCCCCTGGGGCTTTTCCCAGATATAAAATATTAGACAGATGAATACAATCATAAACAAAAAATTTCACTGCTCAAAGGACATAATCCGCCTTCAAATTTATTTTAATTAACCGTGCGTATTTAAAGAGTTAAAACACAAAAATCAATGTCAAAAATACATATCGTGGGCCTTCTGTCAAAACTAATTTCAAATTTGAAAAAATTGCTTAGAAGACACAAAACACCGATTTAAAAGCTAATAAAATGGAATTTTAAGATAATGAAAGGTTTTAAAACTGGTTGATAGAGCCAAAAGAAACCATGACACAGTTACTAGACATTGATATTCGAATTCAGTAATTATTGTTAACTAAAAGTACATTAAAATGTCATTTAAGGACTTGAAAGGTTTTGACAGAAAGCCGACGATATGTACCTAGTTCGTGAAAAGTTGAAAAAATAATTCTTCTGCCAGAAAAACAATAAAAGTTTTCATTTCAAGAATAATACAGAACTCTACTTTTTGTTTTACCGTAAAAATAATTTGAAATTGATTTGATGATTTTGTGAACATTTCTGACACCGTACACCGAATCAGATGACAAATTTCATGGCATCCCGTATATGTACTCTTCGAAAGGTTACTGGTCATTTAAGGGCAGGTAGTAACAGTAGATAACTTTTCAGACATAGAATCTTCAAAAAGTAATACACATGAAACAACTTTGAAAATTCATTTAAAAAAATGTATGTCACCAATGAATCTAGGTGACCTTTAATAACAATATTTAATATTTGTTTCTTAAGATAACCTTAATAAGGTACCTACAAATTTTGTTCAGTGACCTGGAATGACTTTAAAAAAAAACTTTAAAATCCCATTAGAACAAATCCACAACCAATTAATATAGCTAGTTGACCTTTTATCAGCGGCCTTTTGAATTGGGCACAGATTACAAAACCGTGCAAATGAAAAACTCGCATTCGAGATCTTGCAAATAAAAATCCCGCTAATTATGTCACCACTCAATTTTGAGCAGGTATTCGAGACTTTAATTTTCGAGATTTTGGTTGACATTTGCAAGATTGTAAGGTGAGAGTGCTATGTTTTATTTTTACTTAGTGTGAGATATCATTTTTCAAGATCTATAAATAATGCAGTTTCGATATTTTAGATTTTGGTATCTTGCACACTTCTCACAGTGAAGTGCGAAAAATTGGGCGGTACTTGGAAAAACTTTTACAGTTGATTCAAAATTTTCAACTCAACAAATTTATAAAATTAAACTTTTTGGACTATAGCCTAAATGACATATCCCTTGCTTAATCTCAAAATTAAGGTCTAGCAACCATTAGGCCACTAAGTTGTGAATTGCGATCAACTTTTAGATTCTAGCAATATGAATTAACTTTAAGCTTAGAGCAACTCGAAGACATGAGTGGTAGCAAGCCTTTTTTTTTATGGAAAAACTACCTCATTTTACTTCGTTTTCCCAAGACTGTAATCGCTAATGCTTTCCCACTAACTTGGATGCACCATTTTGGGAATACAAAGATTTTTGTTTTGTAATTTTGACGTTTCATGAATTTGTTTTGTTCAGGGGATGTCATTAAGGAAAGTGGTAAGTATAACAAAAGTAGCTTCTAGTTACCAGGCAAAAGATCAAAATAGATCTTGTAGAATAAATACGATCTTATTGTAAATGAGTTAAGATTTTAAGGGCAAAAATTAACTTTTCCTAAACAATATTTTTAGTATCTAGTGGCATGATGATTCTTGCTTCAATTCCTTAATTAATTAATTTATTTAAAAAAAATATTTTCAATGGAAATAAAATGTGCGACTGTATTGCAGGTACTTCCTCTGATCTTCAAGTTGCCTGTAATTAAGAACTTTTAAAATATGCCAGTAATTACATATATAAAGAATATAAAATAAAGGCATTTAAATTGTTCTTTTAATTGTTTAACAACTTTTCAAATAGCTTAGAGCTTAGAACCAATTTGATAACTTGAAGAAATTTGAATATAAGCACAAAAAAAATTAAAATCGTTGTAGCGATTTTCTCAAAAAGCTATTTTTTATATTAAATTAAATAATAATTAATTTTAAAATTCATTTATAAACTAGTTTCAAAACAATTCATCAACGCGTTCTTGAAATATTGAATTTTCAAAACAAAAATTAATACCTTTTTTAAAGGCCAACATTTACATTTTTATTTTGATATGCAATATTATTGAGATTTTTATGGAGCTTTTGCATTCAAACTTTGATTGAATTGCTTTGAACAAATCAAAGTTCAAAAACCCTTAAATGGCAGGTATTGTTATTAACAGTTTTTCGGATTTTTTTTCCAGAATGTTCACCATACCTAAAGTAATCTACTGTTTTTTATCAAATTCGTTGAAGCCGTTTTTCAGATAAATAAGCTTTTTCTTAATGGTTGTATAGCAAGTACCGTAATTTTAAAAGGTACAAAATATCCCCTCCGAAGAATTAAAAAAAAAAATTATTTAAAAATTTGAAGAAAAGCGCTTCAGTGATTTAGGCTGTAGTTGTAGGCTGTCAATGAATAGACATACAAACAACCAGACAGAATTGTGCAACCCACTTTGTTCTAATACAAAACTTGCCTTATATCGTAAGTACAAATTATTTTTGGGTGCAATACCTTATTGAAATTTTAAGAAACGTGACCCCCCCCTGGGGCAAAGTCTGGATCCGCCCTTGGCTTAGGCCTATCACAGACCCTCTTTCTTCGAAATCATTCACTACACGATAAAAAGTGCGTTTTGTTGGCACGTTGTTTCTCCCAAAAATTTCACGTAACTTTCTCATCGTCACAGTCATCAATGATTGATTTTCATAAAATGTTTTAACGTTTAAGAGATTCCATAGTAAATTTGCCACGAGTCTACTTCAAGACTGCCAAATATAAATTGTAAAGACTAATGTTCACCAAAATGGCGGCAAAACAAAGTAGTGTACCTTCCCAGCGGACACCCTGTATAAGCGTTCAATTGTAATGCTTTTTAATGAGGTAGGTACTCGTACTTATGAATCTTTTTCTTCGATTGCTGAACCACTTTATAGTCGGAAGTCATAAAATCAATTACCTGCAATCTAATGTTGTATTTAATTTAACAAACGTTAATACTCCCAGCCCAACGAGATAAGTTTCTTCGCAAGAAAAAATATTCGCTCTTAAAAACTCAACAATGTTCATTCCGAGATACCGACATTGCAGGTATTCTGATGGGTTTTAAAAATACCTTTTTTATAATTATTAATAATTTTGCTAAAAGATAATAATAATTGATATAACTAGAATGAAACATTATTTTTTTTATCAATGAGTTTCTAATGCTTCGATTATAAAAAACTTCAGTCTTTATGAATTGCCCTTCAACAGCCATAGTTTTTTTTCATGTTTTCATAAGAATGCGGCTGTATATTTTCTCCGGAAAATTTTCATTCAAAAGCATTAGGATAGGTACAAAAAAAAAAATTCATAATAATAATGATAAGTGGAGTTCCATCAATACGTCGCGTCGCGTCGGTTGTTCGTCGGTATATTTTATTGAATATGAGAGTAAGTATCTTTCGAATAAAAAAAATTAAATAGATTCCATTAGAAAATTTTTTCATTATTTTGCGCCAGTTACTCCAATTAAAATTTAATTTATGACATTTCAACGATTTATGTTATCTCGCCACAATCACTCAATCAGCGCCACAAACATTGTAGGTGCGCAGCAGGAGAAGGAGCAAGAGCACCTGGACCCAATTGCTATCTCTTTGCTTTCGTTCCACATTAAACCGACACATCACCACCGCCTAACAGTGGGTTAAAATAACTAAAATATGAGACATAAATCAAATTTACAAATTTATAGTAATTTGAAAGTTAAATCAGTCTTAAAATTAAAACTTTAATATATACAATATCGGAATAGCTGAATTTAAAAATTAAGAAATAGGTCCATGTTGTTTTTTTAAATTTTTTTGACAAGGCCAAAAACGGTCCAAAAAATATTGCCTCGTCTAGGTCTCGTCTAAGATGCCTTGGAAATTGTATGTTAATCGGGACTTTCTTGGTTTTGTCACCTACCGACCTCAGCTAGATCTTGGGTTCCTGAAAAAAAAGAAAATAAATCCAGTCTTTCAATTCGATTGCATCCCAACAGCGCCACATAAGTTGTCCCACAGTCTATATCACAGCAGATTTCTGGTCATTACAAATCCTCCTTGGAATGTTGTGCGCGTATATCTACCAAGATAATTTTCTCATCTGAAATGTTTTAATTTTCTGTAATAGTTTTTTTTTCCTTTCTTTAATAATTCACTTTTTTTTTGTTACAATTTTTTGTCCACTCTACTGATTCAATTTCATTTCTGATGAAAATCCATTTTGCCAGCACACATAGACGACCACGAGCTGTGATCCTCCATCTGCCCCGTTTTGCTCTGCCTACGTTTTTACTTTGGATGCAGAACATTGTAGCTGCAATTGCCACCTAACATTGTCCCATCATCTGGACGGCCATAACTCATCGCCCAACACCCAACAATCTGTTGGACCAACCCGTAGAGATCAGCCAGCCGCCCAACATGGATCACTGCACGAAGAAGAAAACGACGACCACTAGCCGCCGCCGCCGCCGCCGCCACCGACCATGATGACGATTACGATGAGGCATAAGGAGCAGATGTTTCTGCTGTTTGGTTGCTGCTACTTCTGCGAGTTTCAGCAAGTCCAACAACGACAACGGACAACGACGACGCGCCATGCGGCGATGATTTACTTTAATTTCACTCGGGAAAAACTCTAATAACTTTCGCAATTGGAAATTCATTGATGAAAATGTTGTCCGATGTGGTTTTTTCTATTTTATTTATTTTTTCTACTGCAGTGCTGCCTGCATATTTGAGCTCTCTGCTCTGCACTCAATCATAAAATTAAAATTTATGCGATGACAACGACGCATGGTGCAACACAGATCATAAAGTAAAATGGGAGCAGCCGGCCTGGAGACCAAATGACAATCAAACAAAAAAACCTATGAGTTAAAAAAAATGTCTTACGCAGTACTAGATTCGAGGCATTTTCGCAATCGCGATGGACAATTACAAGCAATTGTGATGTCCAACGAAAAAATCTCGCATTTGCTGAGAGCTCTCCAAACCATCATCATTGGTCTTGTTGTTTGTTAAACACGTAATAGGGTGGAGCTCTGCAGACCATTATTATGGCAAACAAAAATAGACTGTGGCGCCATCTAGGGACAAAATCTTTGTTTTTATGTGAACATAATCATACAAGATATCACAACGATTGTCTACAAGTCATTGTTTTGAAAAAAAAACAGTTCCCACAGTGAGACTTCATAGGTACAACCGCGACACAATTAATCACTGTATTGAGAAAAATCCCTCGCTCATCCCTTGGGAGACCAATTTTTTGTAGACCTAATTCCTTGCCTGTAACAGTGAAGTAGCAAAAGGTCTTTAAAATCACGTACAGGTTCAGAATTTAAAATTAATGGTCTACCTATCTCGTGATAGCTTTTATAATCTTATTAACTTTAGAAAAAGAAATGTTTTTAGAAAATACGAAAACAAAATTGAATGAATAAAAATACAAAATTTAGGACAGTACTTTTCTGGGAATTAAGTTACAATATTCTTAAATATGTGACAACATTTTTTTTTTGACAGGTTACTAAAATCACGTAAGAAAAGCGTATTTTAAAGTTTGTGATCTTTTCAAAAACATTATTTTTGACCGTTTTTACAGAAATATATTTTGTACTAACTTATCGATGTTCAATTCATTTATTTTTTGATAATTTTTTAATTTTGACCGTTTTTCAAAAGTTTTTGAATCAGGAAGCTTATAAAGATTTTAGAAAACGTAATCTTAAATTAAGATATATATATTTTCACAATTTTGAACGTTCCAAGACCGTTATTGGCAGCTGTTTTCATTTAATTTTTTTTTTGACGTCAAAAGTGTTAGGTGATTAGTTATAGCTATCGTTGAAACTCACTATGAACATTTGAATGACTGATTTTGAGGAGCTTAATCAGTAATATACAAAATCAGTCGTTATTTTATGCTTAAATAATGGCTTAGGTTAGGTTAGGTTAAAAGAGGTGATAATTCGGCGAGCCGCATCAGCATCATCTCACTCAGGGGGCCTCCCTGAACAAACAATTCTGAGTTCTGAATGAATTTTGGGATGTTTTTTAGTGACAAGGCAGAGATGTCGCCCAGTTCGTTGAAGAAGTATTCTCCTAGGGCTTCTTTTCTGGTTCTAGCTAGGCTGGGGCATTCACACAAGAAGTGAAAAGAGCCCTCCTCCGGCTCTTCATCATGGCACCCTCTTGATAAATCCGATGAGTTGATATCCGTTCTGTTCATGTGAGTTCCCATTGAGTTGTGGCCTATTAGGACTCCAACTATGAGAGATAATTGAGGCCTGCTTAACTTGAGTAAGTATTCAGTTTTTTTCTTCGAAATATTTGGCCAAAGATTCTTTGAAACCCAACAAGTGTCCATGGATTGGATGCCCATCTGATATTTGCAGCTTCTAAGAAACTCTGGTGTATTCTACTTTTTTCTTGCTCCAGTGGCATGAGCACAGAGGCTTCTATTGCCATCTTAAGGTAACTGTGTTCGTTGCGTTGAGTACTCTAAAATCTTTATGGTGATTGAGGAAATGGCTTTAACTGTCGCTTGGCTATCTACGAAAATGTCAATATTTTTTGTTAGCTAATTTGCATGAGGCAAGATGTTTCGTGGCGTCACAGATTGCCAGATCTTACATTTTTAATACACTGCAAGATTTTGGAAGCTTTATAGATCTATTTTTTGATGGGTTATCTGAGTAGATGCCTGACCCAACAACCTCCAAGAATTTTACCAGAACCAAAAAATTATGTTTTTCACTTCACATTTTCGAAAACATTGAAACTTGTCAAAATTTGATTTGTAATTAACTGTCTGAAATATCAATAATGGTAGTAAATCCAAAATTTTCGTTTTTGCTCCCGTAAGACTTATACTTTTGCCTTTAAGTTACTTATTAAAGGCAACTGGTTTTTCGAAAATATTGACTAAGACTTACAAATGCCTTATAATCGACCGGTTGTGAATTTCTTTTTCTAGGTTATTGCTTGAGAGAATCAAAAAGTTCAAAAAATATTTTAAAACATTCCCTAATGGTCACATTTTGTTCTTTACAGAAAAGCTGGTAGAAGCGTTCACAATTTGGCACGAGCAAAAGTTTGAACAAGCCAAAATTGAGTCCGGACACTTTTTGAAAATAAAGTGAGATCTTTTTTTCTTAGCACTCTTTAAATATTGAAATTTGAAATGTATGTGAAACATCAGAATGTATAATTGGCCCCCCTGAAAAATTGAACTGCCACCCTGTGGGTCGTGGGCCCAACGTTGGGAATCACTGAGCTAAGCCAAAGATTTTTTGAGTAATGAAAATATGTCAGATCTTAATAATTGTCTGGCCATTTAGACATCAATTAAGTTTATAGTTAGAAAAATCAAATACAATAAATTTGTTTCTCAGAGCGGAGCTGGAGTTTTTTTTTGGGGGGTGAAAGAAGGCGGAAAATCGTATGGTTCAATGGGAAAGTTGTGATCACGCAAAAATATACAACTTTTATAATGGTAATTTTTTAACATAACCTCAAAGTTTCCGAGTAAATGGCGAAAAATTATCTTTTTGTTTTGCTTTGGTTTTTATTTTTCCCGAAAATAGTTCAATTTAAATTAAACTTTGTGAAAATATATCTTGTTGTGTCTTTAATTACCAAATGAAAAATGTACTTCAGAAAATCATTGTACAGAGTTCATTTAGAACTCATTTGTTTTGATTTTACATCTGCTTTTATATAAAATATTCACAAAATACAGTTACCACGGTCAAAATGCGAAAAAGCAAAAAATTTATTTTGCAACAAGTATTTTTAAAATAAGTCTTGATAAATTGTTTAAGATTTCTGGAAAATGCAAAAAATAAGTACACCATTGAATTCTACGGAAAAAATACAGAAAAAATCTGTTAACATATTTGACACGAAACAATACCGCAATGAGCTTATAGGAACATGTATCGTAATATCATTACGCCATTATCTCGGAAATTTTTAATTTTCTTTTTCGGATTTAAATTCAATTAAGATACTTAAAAAACCTGCAAGAAAATCAAAAACCATTGCATACCTAAAATTAAAAAAAGAAGGATTTTTTAAATTATAAAAAGGATTTTTAAAGTAAAAAATGTATCTTTTAAATTAAAAAAAAAAAATGTGAACCAATTTTTGGAAAATTCGATACATGTGTTGATATTTTTTTTGGAAAGTTACCTATATTTTTACCTGTCTTGCTCTGATTATGATAATTACTAGATGTGCGGATTGTTCTAGAAGATAAAAAAAATCTGAAATTCCCAGGATCAATTCTCACTAAATTCTTAAGATAAATTAAAATTTTAAAGACACCGTTCGAGGAAGATGACTAAATTTTTGTTTGTCATCCATCAACATCAACATCACATTTACACAGCTTTCTATCGTGTCTTAATTAGCGATTCATCAATGTTCAATATTTTGTTTAATTAAATTACTCGAATGAAAAACATATTTTTTCTGTGAAGAATGATCTGGGAAAACAAGCTAATGCATCACAGAGACCTTTACGTTAAGACCAAAACAAAAACAAAAACCCTAAGTGCATTCCAATTGCTAATCTCACTTTGTAAAAAAAAGACTACATTACGAAGTGATGATTTAGCTTCTTGAATTAGCATGCACAGTGTATACTGAGCAGATTCGTTCCCGAGCAGTGTAATCAAAATTTATTCATACAAATATTAAAACATGAACGACAAGTGGCATGTCTTTCACGGAAGACAGAATGATTCCATGTCATCATTTCATACCCCACTATCAATGTCTGTGCTGTCGCATAACATGGCATGTGGCGCGGTGTACTGCACTGCGCTGCCCGTGCCCGGCTCCAAACAGAACCACTCATAAATTTCCTATTAAAAGTTAATTTTCATTAGCTTGGTTGTGCAGGCTATGTTGTGGCTGATGGTGTGGCCAGAGTTCGGCGAGGTGAATTACAAATCCGATTTAGCTCGCCAAAGTGTCCAAACACCAAAATGGCCAAACCACGCCATCGCCATTGGACGGATGCATGCACGCACGCATCCAATTGCCATGCAGCAACAGCAACTGCACCAGCGTGCTCCTTGATGATGGAGTGAAAATATCGTCGTTTCATCGTTCATCCGCAGCCGTAATGTCCATCTGGGTTCCAAGTCTCCTGGGCGTCTTATCGTGGTGTCAGCCTCAGCCGACAGTAAAAGAGAGAGGATCTCGGCAAATAACTAACATTTGCAAATGCCGGGCATAGAAACATCAACCATTAGATCCGCTTGCCTGGACAATCTATCATTACACGATGGACACACCACATATACTGTTGTTTGATCAAACTGCACATTGCAAATTCTGGAAAAAAAATAATAAAAAAAAAAAATAAAAACCATAAAAGACTCCAGTTAATCCTGAGAGTTTAATTGCAGTTGCATTCTCCACGGAAGAGACCAGGATTATGTGGTTCGGCTTTTGCTAATACCTTGGCTAATGTTCACTGGTGCAAATTCTGTTTATATTTTGTTTTTTGTTGTTGTGGCCCCAATTGGAATGGCAATGATACGAATTAATTAAATTCAAGCTGAGTTTTTATTTTGTTACAGGAAGACATGACAGAGACACGCATTTGCATTTCCATTGACCATTAAAGGCATCAGAGAAGACATGTTGCTGCTAGCTGAACTTGGGTTAAAATAAAAGTTTTTAGGGGTTTTTTTCATTTTAGAATTCTTAATGTTTACTAATAAGTTGAAAAATTAAATAAAAATAAGTTAAAAACTCAGAACCCAACAAAATTTTAGTTTGTTCATATAAATATGGAATGGTATCGCAGGTATCCAAAGTTTTTTAGGCATTTCTGACACCCCTGTCTAATATTGCGGAAAGACCTTTAAAAAGTTTGAAGAAAAAAGTCATAGAAGACTGTCAGTTACCAATTCGTGTCAAAATGAAAAATAGGTTTGAGTGCCATTAAACGTAATTTTCTGGGCAAGTTGCTAAGACTATTGTGTTATTATTTCGTCGCTCTAGTATTGAAGTGCCGTATACGCCAAATCACATTTTTTGAACTGGATATGCAGTCTTATGTTTTTGGAGGCGCTCTTTTTAAATCTGTCGTCCGTTTTTTTCTATGTATCTCTATTCGTTGCTGAGCTTTTCGGAATAGTTTTGAGGTACATCCATCAAAATCATCAAGTTCAAGTATTGTTGTGACGTAAACACCAACTTTTGACATTAACGTCAGATTTTGCATGCAATTTAGGAAAAAAAATTGTTTGAGTGTTTTGACGTACCTTTTATAGTCTTACAACGTAAGTTATCAGAAATTAAATGTTCGTTCAGTATTGATTTGACGTATATGTGCATACAAATTGTAGTTTAAAGGTAAGACTGGAAGAGGCGGAAGCTGTTGGAAGATTATGTTAAAACCGACCAATAACTGGCCTTACAAAACGTCAATTTCACAAGTCAGCCATAATACACTTAAGTGGTTGAAAGCGATCAAATATAAATGATCTTTTGTTCAATGTTAATTTTCTTATACCTTTTCACCAGCACAGAGTGGTAGGCTTTTAATAATTTACTTTGCTAAGCCACGAAAATTCGAAATTAAAAGAAAAATTAAGATTTTATTTCACTCAGAAAAAAAAATTGAAAACTATGCAATAAGCTCCTTACGAAACGTCCACTTACGAAAGAGTGGTCGCCGTGAGCGCTCTCACATCCGACGGTAGAAGCTTACGAAAATTAAACGAAGAGTACAACTTCGACTGAAGAAACTTTAAGAATTTTGAAATAGAATTTTTGTTTTTGTTTTAAATTGTGTTTTTTTAAGAAGACCAATATTGAATCTAAAAAGTGAGAATACAGAATCTTAATTTAGTTCATTAATCTAATGCCGTATGGGGGTTTTTTGACGTACGTGCATGAAGTAAAAAAACTTCTTATTTTTATGGCGTATACGTCAAACTCATTTTGGACAGTAACTTAAATATTTTGAAAACTGAAAAGAGTTTCAGATGTCTATTAACATGTATATAAAAGAAAATTACTTAATTAAAGAAACAATCAAAAAATGCCAGTGGTTAATTTTTTCGCAATATATTTCGGAACATTTGAACGCGATTTCCCAAAAAATTCAAAAATGGCGTATACGGCACTTCAATACAAGGGCGACGATTTAGATCTTAGAACATTTTTAAGGATAATTTTCGGCATGCAAATCGCAATTATTTATTTATGTGCATATTGAAATAAAATTTCGTAAAAAATTGAAACTTTTTTTTTTAAATTCAAAAACCTAATTAAAAATTAAAATAAGACGTTCTATGAGAAATATACTTTTAATAGTTGCTATGTGTATTTTTTTTTTAATTTTTTGTAGTACCTACTGGTACCTACTTTGCATACAGACAAAGTTTTAGGAACATTTTAGGAGTCGTTTTTTAAGAAAAAAATATTTTCGCTAACGGTTATTTTTTCCACACATTTTTTTCTTAAAATACTTTACGAAGTGTGAAAAAACCCTTAAATACCGAGATTTATTAAAAAAATAATATTTAATTTTCAGAAATTTTTTTTAAGAAAAGTTGTGGAACTATTTTTGAGAAAGATTAGATTTTGTAAAATTGCTTACAAAAATTGTATGGCTGTATCGTTATTTTTAGTTCTAAAAAAATGAAAAACACTTGTGGGCAGAGTCACCAAAAACCTCTATGAATACCAAGTTTTAAGAAAATCGATCCAGCCTTTTAGTGTGTAGCCGAACAGACAGACTAAATTTCCCAACCACTTTCTCGATGTTCTCTATGATCGTAATGTCATGTTTAATTGTTATCTCGATTTTTTTGCACGAATCCAAAGCTTGTAAGTAAAAATTGTGTACTTTTGCATATTTTCTCGTAAGTTTTCAAAGGGTGCCAACTCAACCCTACCGTTATTTTCGGATTAAAGTAAAATTTTTGCTTATACCAACAAGAACTAAATTTGGAAAAAAATCGACAGTGTTGGTTTTTTAATTATTGACCTTTAAAAAAAAATTGTGCAAGAAAATACTTTTTTAAAAATTTGGTATAGGTACACAATACTTTACTAGCTTTTTGAAAGCTCCTTCATACAAAAAGATCTTAATTTTTGTGAAAAATTATTTTTCTTTCTATACCAGTCCTTACTGATATTTTCTAACAGAAAAGTTGTGAAGCCGTGTTTGAGAAAAATAAAATTTTGTAAAATTGTTCAAAATAATTTGTTTATAATATTTTGAAATTTGGGATCATGTTCTGACTAAAATAGTAAAGCCCTTATTTGAAGTAGAAAAATAGACAGTATCACTAACTTCAGCATCCCGAAATCATCAAAAGTACCAAATTTTATTAATTTATTTTAGGAATTGGATCGAAAACTTCATAAAAAGCTACTCAAAAAGTCTTGCAGTTCACAACTGGGGCTTTTGTGATTATTAAAAAGTGCATCAAAAAAAAAATATGAATGCATCTTCGAAGGTAATCGGAGTGCGCGACCATTTGAGTGTATAGTTCGCCCTGTCCTACTGTTAAAAAAAAACCGTTTTTCACTTTGAATTTTGAACTTTTTGAACGGTGTTCCAGGCCAAACCTCGAATCCGTGATATGTGATCCGAGGGTCGTGACATAAATTATGCCTTTAATTTGTATAAAATAACAACCGTAAGTGCCGTAGAATTATGGAAATTTGTAGAGAAGAGGATTTGAAGTACACTTCCGTTCAATTGAATATAGGTTAAAAATATTTGACAGCGATTAAGCTGATGAATCCAAGGAAATCAAAATATAAAACCCAAAAATAGCTTTTTAATGTCTGACTTTCAACTAGTTCGAAGAAATAGTGATAATATTAGGGATGTTAATATTCAAGCGAAGAAAAAAAGGCTAAGATTCTAACATCTAATTAAAGAAATCAATAATAAAACAGGTAATGACGGAAGCTTTAAGATTATGTATTTCCTTCGTCTCTCCTAAATTGGATGCTTCTCCTAATGCCATTAACAAAAATTCATATAGGCTACTCAATTCGGTATAACGGTTAATCGGACTCTAAATTTTTTTACCTATTTACAAAAATGGGAACGTATAAACCATAAGGAGTAATTTTTGAGTCAACTGAAAATACAGCTCAGAAGTAAAGATCCCGAGAAAAACAATAATATTTGAATAAAAAAAACTTCTGATGATGGTAACCACTCTCATGTAGGTTTATACCATACAGTTACAACATCAATTTGATAGCCCCACTATCAAACCACTATACCCAAACGGTCTCATGCAAGCGCGTAAAAAAAAGGATTTCATTGAGGACAAAAATAATATACCAAAGACAACAAGCAAACATGAAACCTAAATGCTTCCAAAAAAAAAACCAGGCCCCTGACATCAAAGCTGCAGTTGGTGCTGGTTGGTTGATTGGCCAATACCACTAATGGGATCAGCACATATAAAAGTTTAAAGGATCCGCCATTTGGACATATCACGCAGCATCAGCCAGTAACAGCAACAGCAGCCGTTAAGATTGCGTGAATTTGCATTTAAAGTCGCACGTCCTTTGTCATTAAGTTAAAAAGCCGTGATATACACAATTGAAAATTTGTATATATTCTCCATTTAAATGTGCGGATATCTGTGTAGTGTGTATGCTGTGTGAGTGTGCTCCATTTCGATAGAGCAGCATGAATTAAAGTATTCAATGGAAAGCTGGAGATGAGGTAACACAGCGCGGGACGGCCGACCTGATTAGGATGTCAGCAAAAGATACTACTTTCAGGCCAATCGTCTCAAGCCCTAATGACAATTTGATTGACACACGCACTGGTCACCCGAGTGCCATTGGATTTCTTATCCCGAAGGTTGATGGCTTTTAAGACGGCCAGAGAGTCTCTCCTAACCGACAATAAGTGCATTTTTTTGCTTCCCTAGATTACACAAGCATTTGGCTTGCGAAAAGGCTAACCGCGCGCTGCACTAAATTTCATGGATTAAGTGAGGTTTAATTGACTGATCTAAGTCGAAGATTTATCTACCGCCGCGCAGAGGAAGATGGATTTTCCTTTCCCTTACTTTTTTTGTCGCTTACAGCGGCAGTTTGCCTGGGTTCTTGCGCTTTTTATACGAGCCAAGCATCACTCTTGCAGAGCACTGTGTCGGCCTGGCGCGCTGGTCGGTTAAGGCTGGACAAATGCGTCCTTTGAGTCGCGCTTGCATTAAAGTTAGATTATGATGTTAACTCGCCAACGCGTACAGTTGGTTTGTGTTATTGTGTGATTGTGGGGGCTGGTAATTGCTCAATTTAATGGATCCTTAGATGGAGGAATCGCCTTGAAGCTTAAACCGGGGAATTCACTATGATTATGGTTCGTTTTTGTATACCTATATTTTCTGGTTGGCCTATAAAGAGACTAAACAGGAAAAGGAAGGGCAAGGGTTGGGTGAGAGGAAAATGTAAGACTTAATGCGCCTTCGATGGGAATTTTTTATGGCCGAATGCAATTTGCATGCGGTGCGTATATATCCTGGCTTTTGGATTATAATGACGAGAGAATGATATACAAAAATGACTTGATAGTGGATTTCCGATGTAGAGTGCGCACTCATTAAGATTGAAGAAAAATAGTTTTAATGAAGCAATTGAGTGCAGTGCCGGAGTAAGAGCTTAAGTACAAAACTTGAAGCCATTTGGGTAACTAGGGGTACATTTTGTAAAAAAATACTATTTTCTTCAATACAACAACCAAACTAACTAAAACATTGAAATCTTCAATTAGATAAAGTTATTGCTTCGAAAGAAGTTCCATAAGAATTGTGTTAGAAAACTTTTATTTCGTTTAAGTTTCCTAAAGTTCTTTTAGACTTTTTAGATGAATGACAGAAGTAGTAGCTTAGAGATGATTCAAAGATTATAATTTGATTGTTTAACAGTGTTGTTCTTCCAAGCATCTTATCGAACTTGTACTTTTATCAATCTTTTGAAGAGAGCTCAGATTAAAAATCAATTAATGAGGCCTGACTGCATTAGTTAGTCTCAATCCGGGTCTGAGTGAAGGGTTGGTTGGTTATGATCAGTTTTATTTTTTATTTCAAGAAATAGGTACTTGATGAATGTGCTGGCACTTGGTGATTATTTTTTTTGCGAGAGTTATAACATTTTAAATTATCTTGAAAATTAATGACTCTTCTATGTTTCGACTTTTTCATTAGGGAAATCTGGCCTGATGATCAGGTTAAATAATTCCTTGTTTTGATTTTAAGTGCAGATCACATTATTTGGTTTAGCAGGATTATAGCCGAAGTGCTGGGGATGCTTATCGGTTGTAAATGTATATAGTGTGAGTGATAAGAAAATTTTGATGACATCTTCTTGAACTTTCCAACATAAATCATTTGTAATTGTTATGTTAAGTTTGATTTGCAAAAAAAAAATTTAAATGTTCATTTTTACTTTACCAGGAAAGGTACTACTAATTGTATTCGTAAGCAAAATTGAGTTCGAGATTTTATTTAGACTTACCATTGCAATGATATGGAATACGAAAAAGTGGGTCTCACAATTTTGTCTCTCTGTCTGTCTGCCTAAACAGCTGGATAGATTTTCTTAAAACTTGATATATTCTTATTTTGGTGAGTTTCCCCAAACGTTTTTTTTTTTAGAACAAAAAATAATGGTACCTACTTTCTTAAAGTCTACATGAATAGCTGAAAAAATAGATTTAAGTCGATACTTTTAGGTACTTGCTACTTTTAATCGTTAATTTTACTTGTAAACTTTTCTAGCTATTTTTACTTGTTGCTTACACTTGATATTTTTACTCGTTACTTTTAACCGTCAATTTTACTCGTTACTTTTAATTTTTACATTTACTCCTTACTTTACTCGTTAATTTGAGAACATTTCTTAGTATTTTGAATCATCTTCTTTAAATTTTGTTTAAATCATTATTGAAGTGATTTTAAAATGAAAGTATACATTAAGGCACATTCTTTAGGATATTTCAATCTAAAACTTGACTTAGTTTATGACTTCGACAGTACTTTATTAAAAATTTTGAAATTTGAAACGATGTTTTGACCCGAATTGTAAAGCACCTATTTGAAGTATAAAAAAGCACTTCCACTGAATTCAGCAACCCCAAATCATAAAGTGTACCAAATTCCATAAATTTGTATTAAGAATTGCAGTCGGAAATGATTTTTGTCACCGAAATTCCACTTACAGACTATTGTGTGCCACAGAAAGTGCTTGCCATTGAAATTTCACATTCATTTGTCAACTTATAATAGTGAAATGTTAAATTTGTAAAAAAAAAAATATTTTTAAAAAGTTTCAATTTGAGCCAATTTCGTTAAGTAGCTGGCTACTTCAGAGCATAACAGAAAACAGCCAATTTTCTTACTAGATGGCAAGCTTTGTTTGTTTTTATGATACGGCATTTAAAAAAATAAATAAATAAATTTGCTGGCGCAACAGCACGTAGAAAACCAGAGCCTAGTGATTTACAACTCTCAACCATTCCTGTGTGCGTGTTATTGGCAAGAAGGGAGAGGAACTTCAATTTTTCGCTGGGTCCGGACGGCTAGATAAGAAGCACTTATTCATGCACTTATTCTGTTTGTAGGTGGCAGCAGCTGTAAAATCTAACCCAGACCTTCGGCATGACAGTCCAACGCACTAACTATCATGCTACAAGGTACTAAGGCATTTGCCATACAACAATTAATAACCGTTAGAAGAACCTTATTTTTCTCAAAACCGTCAGAACGTATGTAGCTAAATGACTTTAAAAGAAAAAAAATGAAATGAATCAGTTTTATAATTTTCACTTTGTATGGGGGGGGGGGTTAACTATCTTACAATGTTTTTTACTTATTATGAATAACACGGTATTTCATATACAATTACTTAAGTTTGGCATTGTAGAGCTACAGGAGTAGACTCGGCTCACAATACTCACTTAGAAGAAGTGAACCAGGGACAATACGCTATAGGAATCTGATTTCAGCCCAAGGCTAACCCAAAGGAAAATAACTTTGTTGCCCAATCTCTTACTCAGAAAGAGCGAGCAGGGAGTTAACGGTAGGAATCTGATTTTAGCTAGCCCAAGGCTAACCCAAGAGAAAATTACTTTAGTTTAAAAACTACTTCTCTCCCCCTTAAAGTATTTCGCAATTTGGCACCACTTTTAATCCACTGAACTTACTCATTGGTTTTGACATTTCAAACCAACCACAATAATCTTCGCTTTGATAATATCATTCAGGCTATCTGTTGTTCCCAGAATTCCCATTTTTATTACAAATTGGTATTGGTATTGGGCTACTATTTGGGCTCTAATTTGGGCTACAAAATTTTTCTAATTAGGCTATTGAACTTCTTAAGGACATGGCAAACCCTGGTGTTTGTAGCTGATGCTGACGGTGGTTGGGTTGGTGTATTCTATTCTATTAAAGAAAGAAGGTGACGGGTGACGATAATTAACTGCCGGTCGGTTGGAGTGGGTGAGTGAAAAGTGTAACACTTCATTACAATAAAATAGACCCCCCTCCTATACGAATCTAATCCATACCTACGTCCTGTACTTTTGTTGTGTGTTATAATTATCACCGCAAATCCATAATTTGTAAATTAAAGTTAAACTGGTAAGACAAAGGGGTGAAATAAAAATTTGAAAAAATTGGGAAACTTTTTTTCAATGTTTTGAATCGAATGAGAGATATCCAAGACTATGTCCAATTTATAATATACCTAAATATGTAACATGTCAAAATTAAAAAAAAAAATTAAAAAAGAAATATTCAAACATTTTTTTTGAAAATTGGGTAATTGTACCGACTTAGTTAATTTAATTTTTTTATCAGCTCTTGCAAGTTTCAATAATCCCCGAAAAAAATAGTTGTTCAATGATAAAATCGCAAGGGTTTAAACTGCAGATCAAAATTCCGTTGAAGCAAACACTTAAAAACACAATTGGGGTGCTCGAAATATTTTAAGACATTCCCCACGTGAAATTTACATTTAACTTATTTTCTGGGAAGTGCTGTATCAAATTTTGCCCGCGACACATGCATTCAAGTGTTTAACATATTAAGCAACACTTATGGAAACATCCCATTAGGTTTGAGTAAAATTGCTATAATTATGCGCATGTGTTACCAGCAGTAAGCGATTCGTGTTGGTTTTGGTTACTGTACTGAACTACCAACCTACGTAAAATTCACTACAATTTGTGCCTGGTTGTTTCTAGTTGCAACTTAAAATAAACGTTGAGCTATATGTAGAGTCTAGTGTCTATATGGTCTCGTTTTGTTCACCCTGTCAGCAGGAAATAATTTTAACTGCCACAGCCACCTCGCACTCCACCAACTGATCAACTTAAGGTGCAGCCAGTTTTGCTATTTAGTTCAATCTGGCTGGCTGTGGCTGTGCTATCAGGATCAAGTTCAAATGTGACTGAACGATATTTAGTGGCACGTTGTTTACTCTGCTACAACAGCTTCTGTTGCTGTCGTCATCAAAGTGGAATGCACAGCCATAGATGGACAGAACAGCTACATATATGAAGCAGTATTGCACATCTGACATGTCTGTGGTCTAGCTTTCCCGATCACACAGTCACGTGCACCCCTTGTGCTCGAATAGTGTCACTACATTTGCGGCTACTGCAAGTTGTTCGTTTGCGCATACTGATTATTAACCGTTCGGTTACTGATCATATCATAAATGTTCTTGCCGCCAGTAAGCTGTGCCGTGTCATGCTGATAGATGAAGAAATTTTGTCATTCAAGTCGCGATCGAGTGCGGATAGACGTCGAGGTGCGCATATACGCCCGATTAAGAGCAGAAGCTCAGAATCAGCACAGACTGATTGGCTTGGTCGACTTCGACTGATATAGCAAAAAGTCAATTATGGGCTGGGCTGACAGTCTGATTGGCAGAGAAACGTACTCATTTATATGAAACTTACATACAAGTAACATGATATTGGTTGCTTTGGGAGGAAAAGTTGTAATGAGTTTGCGCACTCTGACTCTGATGAAATAAAAAGATCAGAGTGACAGAGATGTTATAAAAAGTAAAAATTTGTAAAAAAAAACTATTTGGTGTTGATCCAGCTGAAGAAAATGTACTTTCAAGTAGTTTCTCGGGCCTTTTAGGGGTAAAAGGGTGTCAGCAGCACCATCACCCCATGTTTTACTTGTTTTATGCAAAGTTGTGTAGCTTTATTAATTTTTTCCGGTTGTCCTTGATTCCTCTTCAATTTTTCTGCCCGATCACTGTTAAGGGGGGCTTATACAAGGGCGTGTTAATAAGGCAAGGCAGGTGCGCTTGCCTCCCAATATTACTCAAAATATTTTTCATAAGTTTCATACAAATCGTCTGTTATTGAATGCATCTCAAAAATAGATTTCTTTTCTAATACCAATTTTGAAATGAATCTGCCTTGGTGGCTTAATGTTCTTTCAAATTGAGCAAACAGATGCTATTAATAATAATTTTTAATTCATTATTTCTCTATAACAACCCTGGTTCTTTTGTCAAATCCTTTATAGTCTTAATATAAGTAATTCTCTCTGGAGAAATGCTTGCCACTGCCACTAACTTCACCACTCACTAAGTCTTCTATCCACTTTTGGCGGCGAGTAAGGTAATGATGATGACAACATAACGTGCTCATAATCCATCTACTCTGCCATAAAACAATATTCTTCTGCAAGAGAAAAAAACGTCCTTCTTTGAAAAGTTAAAGTAACGAGCCAACAACTGCAAATTGCTGTACCGCAGAGATGCTTCATTACGGCTGTGGCGGTGGTAACGGCGGCAAGCGCTATGGACGATGTTTGCCCAACAGTATGTAGTTTAACTGGAGAGTGCGTTTTTCTTTTGTTTGATTCTGCTGCAGCAGTATTATGTCGTGCCCTTAAAAGTCCACGCACAAATCACTACAGCAGTGTTATGCTGTTAAAAGGTATTGTGGTTGTGGGCTTTCCAATTTGTTGGGTAGAAAGTTGAGTAGGTTGGTGTATAAGCATGAGTTCCCTCAAGAGAGTTGAAAATTGTACAATTTGGACAGGACCAATGATGGGTAATTTCCCATTTCGTAAGAATTTTGCAGAATGGGTGTCTGATGAGCACTGGGCAGTAAGGAAAAGTTATCATTCCCATTTGGTAAATATTGAATTATAATGGAAGGAATTTCGGTAAGAAAAGATATACCTACATTTTTTTGTCTTGAAAGATTTTGTGAAACGTCAATCAGTAGTAGATATAGAACAAAGAATGTCGTGGATTATGTCGCAAACTTCTGCCTACCACCTAGTGTAGTTTTCTCCGAAATTGATAAAAATAAGGTCATAGTTATCCCATCACCTATTATTTTTAAAAGCTTTAGCAGATTTTGATACAAAATTGGAACTACTGGTGATTTGTTTTGGATTTGGGTAAGATATCAGAATTTTAAAAATCTGCGTAGCTTGTACCAAATTGTTGCACAAGAAATAAAATGTCATTTTTTGGTATCAAAAATTTCCAAAAAATCTCAGTTTTTAAATGTAATAGGTAAAGTATTCAAGTAGCATGTGGATAAGGACTTTTCACCATACTTTCTCGACATCCATCAAAAATGATCCACGGTGAGAGTTGAACGATCTGGTACCATTCCGCTTTGAAAAATTTTTCTGGAAGTCAAACTGCAGAACCTCTTAAGTTTCTGGAAGATATCTTCTGGAAGATATCTTCTCCTTTCAATATTATAGGTCTGCACTTGGAAATCAAGTTGGAAACCAACTAGTGGCCAGTTGTCTTTGATGGATCCTTTTCATTCTCTATATAATCCTAAGCAAGCTGCTTCTAGCAATCTATACCAAACCTTCTTGCATTTGCAATAGCTCGATATTTAATCCAGAGGTTTGGTCTTCTTCGTTCTCTCCAACGTGGGACCTAAGATTCAAACACTCTGATGGCTGGAGCATTATTGTCCCTTAGCTTGAACTGACTTACTTAGCAACAACAACTTTCTAAACAACGTCCACTTCATCTTGATACAGCTCATATAGTTCACGGTTGAATCTTTTTTCTCAGATATCAGAAATAGAATTTTTCTTTCGAAGGAGCCCAGTGTCATCTCTCCTTTCTGCTGATCGCTCAATGCTTGGTGCCACAAAGTAGGACTGACAGTATTAGGGTTTTATAGAGCGTGGACTTCGTCTTTCGGGTGAATAGCACATGTTTGCTAGGGTAATTTTTCGTCGCATCTTCACTAATATATTTTTCGTGGGATATATAGTTACTCTGTACAATGTTTTGTCCTAGTTGACAGATTTTTGATTGTCCTGTTGATAGCAATCTTGCCCTGGTTTAGGTACTTTAAAACCAACAATTTTTGTCTGTTCCTCAAATGCCTTGAAAGACTCCATAACTGCCCCTTGAAGCGGCTGATGATGTCGATATCATTGGCATATCCTAAAAGTTGGACATATCTATTGAAGATAATGGCTTCAGTGTTAACACACCCACCCTCCACACTTTTTCTACCCGAACAAGACTGAAGAAATCACACGGTATGATAGTGAGTGTCAAGTTATAGCAAACCAACTTTGACGAATCGAAAAATGAATAGGTGAATAATTTGCTGTTAACTAGTCGTTAACTAGTTGTGACAAATTCAAATTTGTCGTTCAATGTTTTCTATGTTTTTTTGGGTGCTTTGCTAACTTAATATCCAGTCAGCACGGCACCCTGTCGAAACTCAGTAAAATCTTCTTATACCTGATGGTTAATGGCTTGATAATTTGCGTTAATTAGTTTTTAATTAATTGTTATTAGTAGTGAAAAATTCAATTTGATGGTGCTACGTTTTCTATGTTTTTTTGGATACTTTGCTAACTTGATATAAAGTTAACAAAGCAACTCTCACGGATCGAAAAACGATAGGTTCATAATTTGCCGTTAATTAGTTTTGAATATTTCAAATTTGTCGTTCCACGTTTTCTATGTTTTACTCTTGAAAAGTGGTAGGAACTTCTTAATTTTAATACCTAAGTACTTAATAATCTGCCGTTAATTAGTCGTTATTTAGTTGTAAGAAAATCAATTTTGCCATGTGATGTTTTTTATGAGTGTCAAATTAAGAAAGCAACTTCGACAAATCGAAAAATGGGTATGTGGATAATTTGCTGTTACTTAGTTGTGACATTTTCGAATTTGTCGTTCAGTGTTTTCTATGTTTTTTGGGTGCTTTGCTAACTTGCTAAATTTAAAAAGAGACAAAAACTTTTTATAGCTAATACTTTATGGCTGGCTAAATAGGCTGCCGTTAGTTAGTCATTAGTTAATTGTGGAGAATGTTATCTAATTGCGCTATGTTTCCATGTTCTTTTTGCGAATTTTGCTAGCTTGATATCAATTAAGTAAGGTATCACATAAAAAAGGGGTAAAATCTGCTAATACCGAATGGTTTATTAATTAATAATTTTCCGTTAACAAGCCTTGAATTAGCTGTAACAATTTCGAATTCGTTGTGCAGTGTTTTTATGTGTTTTTGCATTCTTTGTTCACTTCACATGAAGTTAGCATATCATTTCCTCAAAAAGTGGTAAAAACTTTTCAAACCAAATGATTTATGGCTTGTAAATTCATGAATATTAAGTCGTTAATAAGTTTTGACAGTTTCGAAACTGTCATTCTATTCTGCATTACATAACATTTTATTACTTAAGAATTTGCTTTTAATTAGTCATTAATTAGCTGTGACAAAATTAATTTTTCATGCAATGTTTTCTATGTCTTCTGTTTTTTGTTTTTTTAAATTCATATGAAATCAGCAAAGAGATCCAGAAAAGTTCTTACAACTTATTATATTTAAATATTTTAATTGAATAACAACTTGTCTTTAATTGGTTATTGATTATGTGTGACAATCTTATCATTGTTCTCCAATGTTTTCTATGTTTTTTGTTTTAGTTTCAATTCATATGAAGTAACATTCAAAAAGGCTTCAAAATTGATTATATTGAACTGGTTTTTTCTTTATTATGCTTTCACTGGGTCAAATGAGGTTTTGTTGAAATATACATACTAAACGTTGCATGAGAAAATTGATTTAGTCACAACTGCATGCTTGAAGAGCTCCACTGATGGTCAACCATAAAATCCAGTGACCGTCTTGTTCTTGAGCTTCTTCATAGCTAATTGTGCCTCTTCTATCCTTCTATCCTTCTTCTATCCGTTTGAGCAGCTGATGGAAACTCTTCGGTTACCTTCACTGTTTCCAGAAACCTGCGTTATGGTTTTATAGCCAGTAAATTGCCAATTGCTTGGCTTTATAATAAAACTTGCTGGTGTTGTTTCAATTGTGAGACTCTCTGATCTCTTTGAGCTAAAAGACTGCATATGTCCTCTTCTTTCTCTTCTCTCTGCGACCAATGTCGAATTTCATAATAACGGTGGTTCAAAGCTTCTTTATATTTGACATTCGAGCTGTCTTTTATCAAAGCAGTAATAAATGTTGTCATTTTTGTTTCTTCTAGACTATACTTCTAGAAACAGCTGATATGGACCACTACTTAAAATGTATTACATGTCTCCAAAATTACCCATTTATTTTATTTTTATTCAAATTTATCCAAAAATATTTAAAAAAAAAAAGTTCACAGAAATATCAGTTTATATAATAAAATATGAAGAAGTTGAAAACTGACAGCTAACTGTGTCTTGAATGCATTTGACATTAACATTTACTCATTTCTACAAATAGTTTTAACCTGCCAACGCGTGGGATTGTTGTTGTTTGCCCTTGCTTGTTTTTATATTATGCCAATTCAACTGCTTAAACCATTTAACCTTCAGTTTTTTTATACTTTGTAACAAAAGATTAATACCATTTAAGTTACACACTTGTGACACCTGTCACACACACCATCGATTAAAATTAGATAAGAGATTGCAGAACAAAAAAAAAAACTTTGATTTATTGATTGTGTAATTGAGAATGATTAACACGTGATTAATGAGTACTATGCCAACTAATTATTGCAAATTTAATCTCAAGTTAAATCCAAAATTTGTGTCCCCAAGGTATATTCATCAAAATTATTTGCACCAACTGTCAATAATTTATAAGCAGCCATTACGCCCCGGAAATTACTCTTTTTCTATACACGATCAAGACACAAAACTATTTGTTTGCTACTTTCACCATCAGCGCCGCATGAACATATCTCAGTTGGCTATTCGTGACGATGCCGAAGGTCAATGCAATTAATCAACCCCTTGGCTACTAATTATTTCCCGCACTTTAGGCGAACCGCTATATAAAAAAATAAAATTAAAAAAAGAACGCGAGAAAACTATTTTGCATATAAATTAACTATCAATCGTTATTTACATAGATTTGCATACAAAAAAGAGAAAAAAACTCTATTACTCACCACACCCACCGCGCAAGGTGTTCACCTTTTTTCGCGTGTGAAGTGGCAAATACCTAATTGCCCCGGGGCACACTTTGAATGTAAACAGAATGTCCAGAGCTTGTAAAGGAGTTTTTTTCCGTGAGACTGACTCTGTGAATTCACTTGACTATATGAATAGCTTTTTGATTTGCGCATCAAGTGGTCAAGTGGCAGCAGCCATCCATGACTCATCCCATCATGGAACGTTAGAATGGCCAATCGATGGAATCAACGCAGGTCCAAAGCCACAAACCCAACACACACAAAGTTCAAGAAGCTATCTTCATCAGCGAGGACGGTTCGTTTGACCACCGTCTGGGATCCGTCGGCGAAATAGCCATGCCACAGAAGAGGTATAAGCCTGCCGCACAATCACTAGGCCACAATCACTGCGGTACACTGGTGGCGGTTGCGGCAGCTTTTTCTTGGCCAATTTTGAGTTATTGTTCGCCGTGTAAGCCAAATTCTTGGCAGCGTCATCGTGCATGCGTACGACCACGGCCACGAAGTCTATTGTCTTCTCAGAAATGGGCTCCTCAGACCGCTATATTCTGGATAGCCTCAAGGAGGCGAAGAGGATCGAAACGCAATTACAGGACGTTCACTGTGCGCGCTTTGGCCGTTATGTGAGTAATTGCCGAGGATTATTCCCTTCAAATTGTTTTCGCCCAGTTAGGAGATGTGCAAGAAGAATAAGAAGAAGATTGCACACAATAGATTAGACATCCCTTGACTCACTGGCCAAAAAAAAAAACCTTTCTATTATGTTTTGTTTGGGATATCAGAGATCCAGACTTTTGGTCAGAAGTTTGTGTCCCCATTTGACAGAGTATAAGCATCCATTCGAGAGGAGTGTGTGTATGAATGTAATTGATTTATAGAAAATAAATCATGGGATCTCAATGTATGCCGCCAAGTAAGAGAGGCGAGCAGATACTCCATGACCATAAGCTAGGCTTGTGGAGGAATCGTATACGTGTCCTTTCATAATTTCTGTGCAATTCCACAGCAAAGTGCGAGAAAAATCATTGCTTTGTTTTTTTTTCATTGTAATAATTATATCTGTGACATTTTTGTAGAGATTCTGCAACCGTTTTGCTGTTGGTATGCGCTGCATGGCTGCTTTAGTCGCTGGAAAATAAAGACGATGACGACTGACAGCGAACATTTTCCATTGTTTGCTGGCTAAGTTGAGGTTGAAGGTTGGGGGCTGCAATAATATGAAAAAGCTTAAGTTATGCAATCGACAAAAATAGAAGTTACTTTTCAATAAAACTTGGAGTTAAGATACAATTTTACCAAAACCAAAATCCTCATTTTGAAGAAAATTATTTTTTATTAGAACCTCTGTTGTAAGGACGCCTGAATCAGGTTAAAGCACCTGTGAAATAGATCAGATATATGGAAAACAACATTGCTCTATTGAAAAAATTACTTGATTAAAATGTCTCCACTCCACATGGCTTGGCTCCTTATTGGATGATGCTGATATGATGGTGACTGCAGGAGTGTGCAGTAGTACCCCACAGCCGCCATCTCTTTAGGTATTGTAGACTTCTACCGATCGAGAATAGATACTATGTCTGTTCGTGTACTTAAAAAAAAACTAATTTCTACGAATTTAGCCCAAAGTTCTGTCAAAACTCATATAAAAATAATAAAATTCGTAGTTTTTGGAAGTTTGGAAGTACATGAACAGACATAATACATTTTAGCCCAAAAATAATTATATGAATGTAAATGACATATGGTTCAAACTGCACAGCGCTATGGTCCAGAGCTTAGGTAACAAGGACTAAATTGAAACCTGTAAGGATGATCAGAAGAACATTTAAGCAGAATTGCAGTCGGTGCTGAGGAAAAGGAAAAAGCACTTCTGCAAATTTTATAACGGCGATGACGTATCAATTTCCGCTGCCATTATGTCTCCGATCTGCTGTTTGTTAAAGTGTTGCGCTGTTGGTAGATATTAATTGAGATGATACCAGCCTCATTTTGTGCTCCCACAACAATTGGATGTATGTGGTGGTAAGCATCTAGAAAGTGACGTGTGACACGTTCAATGAACTCTGCTGCACAAAATGGTGTGGTTGTTACCCCCTCCCTATCCATACAAAATGTCTTCCTTTTGTTGGATTTTTTTCAAGTATGCCAGCAGTACTTAAAGTCTTCTCTCTGGTGACAGTTCTATGCAAAAAAAGTGGTCTGGCACAGCAATTCATCTATCATGATGGTGAAAGAGGGTCACACTGTTTAACTTCCCTGTAAATTTCTGAGAGAAACATGAGCATATGAAGTATTTTTAGAAAGGGTAGTTTACTCTCCGCTATCTCTGTCCTTATGCATAAGTGTATCACATTTGTCTGGTGTCTCCTAATGCACGTCGCAGAATCTGCAGGTGGAACTCACTATACCAAGGATGTTGCGATATTTTTTTGGTTTGCAGTGTTCAGTGGGGAGATCCGTTATTGCTCTGTGTTTGATCCTACATACTGCCTAAACAGACGGAGCCAGGAAAGATGTCAAAAATTCAAGAGTTGAACAAATTGTAACTTTCGCTGTAGTATTTTTGACATCTATTGAAAAGTTTTTGGTTGTAACTCCCAAGTAAAAGTTTAGCCAGTCTTTATTTAGGGAGTTTGTTCCAGATTGTTTGTCTTCTGGCCTCCTCTTCTTCTTGGATTTTTATTTTCACCACGTTTTCTCATATACCGTTATAAGGCTCTGGTTTCGTGAGAAGAGACCATGGTCATATTCTTCTTAGGGAATCTGCCTCTTTATTTTCCGGAATGCAAATATGGCCCGGTACTCAGTAGAGTGAAAAACTTTTCTGCCCCACTTCCTTTAATATGCCCACGCAATCCCATACTACTAGTTTAGATCCAATGGCATATGAATTAAATGCGTTAAGAGCAACATGGCTGCCTGACATGATGATAATGTTTTGGTTTCTGTAGCTTCTTCCCAGATTACGTTATACACATTTTCATATTGAATTTACTTCTTCATCGGTGTGAAAAGTTTGGGTCTAGGTCTACAAATTCTAGCACTAGTATAAGGAAGCATTATTTCGTTGAACTGCAAATCAAGTACCTATCTCTGAGACTAATGATTTTTCCGGTTCCAAATGTTAAGTTCCTTAACATCACGTATAAGATCTTCTCTGCCATACTTTTTGAAAGCCTGAAACCATCTGATATACGAGTATCCGTATCAATATGGGCTTTTGACCGAAATAGTCTACGATCGAGCAAATCGCATTAAGGCAGATTTTGAAAAAAATCTTGAAATTTCAAATCGATACCACTTATCTTTTCGTCGATTTCAAGTTTTGACATCCTTTCCAAATACCGGCAAAGACCCAAAAATACCTCTGATGTTGAAAAAAGTCTTCTATCGAGCAACTAAAATATCCCTGTATAAGACAATTATCATCCTGGTCCTGATATATGGTGCCGAGGAATGGACACTTTTAAAAGTGCGTTAGATAGCTTAAAGCAGTTTTGAAATACATATTGTGCCGTCTGCGTAGATAAGGAATGGAGTAGAAGAAAAAACAATAAACTGTACGGGCTGTACAGCTATGTATACCAACCAAGCCCCAATCGTCACTTAGAGCGAATGGAGACCAATTCTCCGACTCGTAAAGTTTTTGAATCCAACCCCGTGAGACTGTGCAATAGAGGGGAATAGCATAACAGGTGGTGCACCACGAGAATGGAAGACGACTTTAACTAACTTGTGTGAAAGTGAAGACAGCTAGCAGCAGATTTAGCCGACTGGAAGAAGCTTGTTGGCTGAGTTCTTGGTCCACCGCGGAGTGTATAGAATAACCAATCACCTTAATTAAGTACATAATAAAGTAAGTCTTGGGGAGAAATAAGATAAAGCTTTATTCAACAATTCTGAACGTAAATTTCGGTCTGCCAGGAAATTCAATATTTCCTCGAAAATTCTGACCTCATTAGAACTTCAAAGTTGAGCTTAGCAATGCGTTTCCTTTATTCGATTCAAACACTATACTCATTCTTTTTCTCACTGTCCAATCATCATCATAATAATCATTGTTGCCATCATCATTGAAAACAGAAAAATAATATAACAAAAAAAAAAATAAAAATAAAAACAATTCAAAAGGAATCAACCCATCGACGAAACATCCAAACATCCAACAAGGCAATCGGACCAACGGAATGTTGTCATTTCTTGACATTGCTGCCAATAATGTATCTTACCCTTTTTTGCCCAAAGGCTTTAAACGAACAGTCCTATTCTTTACTTTAGACGTTGCGTCCGTCGTCGTACATCCCAATCTCAAGCAAGGCATAGCACAGCGACAACAGCAGCAGAGCATCATCAGCAGTATAAAAGCATCGATCGGTGTGTTGTGCTCTGTGTTCATAACTTTGACGTTCCTTTTTAGGTAGCCAAGTGATTTCTGAGATGTTTGTTAATTGCTTCTCGGTCATTCCGAGCACTCTATTCTTGCTACAACTCCATAAGCTGAATATTGTGAGGTGCGTCTTAAACCCCTCCACCATCAATACCCTGCTGCATCAACATTATCATTTTGCTGCACTGTTGAGACTTGAGAGTTCAGTGCAGTGCAGATGCGCGTTATTGCGGATACGATTAAATGATCTATACTATGTGACTCTGAATGGTATAAAGGAGAATTTCACAAGAAAAATAGTTTTTTTAAAAATTAAATCTAATATTCAAAATCCAACGATGACAGTTCTGTCAGATGTTGTTTTAAACGTTACCTACTTTCCATCACAGTTGGTTCAACAAGATGAACGTAAAATTCTGCAACGCTTACTTCCGATTTTGTTATTTTGGCATTTAAACGTCAAATTAACTGATTTTATTATGATAAGATTTAGGAAGGTAGTAAGTGACACAATTACATTAAAACAATGAAACTGTTCATCATAGAGAACTTTACGAATATGTCAGTTTCAAGACTGACAGCTGTCACTGTGTGAACTCAAGGAAATCCACCACAAATCCCGATACCTATGTATGACAATTCTCCACAATTCTGATTTTGAAGTTTATAAATGTACGAGGGAGAGAGATATTAGCTGTTTTCAAGTTTCAAACGGTTTCATACCGCCAGGCTTAGTGCAAACCCGTTACCTAAGTGAATTATTGTACTGGCCCACACTAAAAATAACTAAATCTAGACGTCTGGAACTGTTTGAAACTAGGGAAAATGAATATTGAAATCTGATTTAAAGAGCTCTATTGTTGACAAAATGAGTTTGATAATTGACACGTGTCAAAGTTTGATCCAACATTGTTAATCTTTGACTTAATATCGTAAATGCAGAACATTGGGTTGATTTTTGTTTGGTTATTTGACTTGGTCTGGAATTTCAAAAATTCAAGGCTTCAAAATGTACATGATTGATATCTGGACTAGTAATTCTTCGTCTGCGTTGTGAACTTCACCTTCTGTTAAAAAAAAAAAAAAATACAGGGCTCCCTCGAAAAGGGAAGTGGTGTATCTCATTGTTCTCCAATGGAGTATAGGTACTGTTCCATGGATGGATGGATGCAAGATGACCATTACCTACTTCGAATTCCATCGGTTGACAGTTTTTTGTTTCATACTCCGAGCCTCGAGGCATCATTGGCATTGCCATTGAGTGAAAAATGGCAAATCTTTGGAATTTCTGCTCCAAGATGCAGTTAGGGTTTTCTCTTTATACTTTTTCTTACATAGCAATTGGGGAGAGCTCTCTGCGTAATTAAGCAGAGAAGAAAAAAGAAAAAAAAAATAAGCACGCAGCCATAACTGCTGCAGCAAGCGTCAAACACTCGCGATGGACAGCACAGCTTCTGCACTGCGCTGATGCTCTGCTGTTATTGTTTTTGTTGTTATTGCTGTTGTTGTGTCCAAATATTCTCGCGTAATTTCGCATAGCTCACTTCCGGGAATATGGGTTAAAAAGGAACACAAACACATAATAGCCCCACTGCCTGCCACCCTGGCTAACCAACTTCGTCTTCAAACTTGAGGGCTAAAAACAAAGTTTCAATTTGTCGTGTTGTGCGCGTTGTCTTTTCTGGGGCTGGAATTTTTGTGAGAACATGACATTTTGATCGGTCTTCGTCGTCGTTGTCTCGCAAATGCTCAGTTTACCTATCCAACAACAACAACAGCTACAAAAAACCATACATTTTGTATAAAACACGGACGGACAACAACGACGACTTCGTCGTCGACAACGACAATGACACAACATTTATTGTGTCGCCTTGAATCGTTGTTGTGCTCTTGTGTGTTGCCTGTTGGTTTGTTGTGAGTTGGAATGCAATTTTGGCAAACTGTTAAACAGTTGCAAGAATGCGCACAGCTGTTATGTTCGTCATTCGCGCACGAAATTAATACACGAAAAAGGGTAAACTCTGAATCTGCGAAGCAACAGCAACTATTTTTCACCGAAAAAAAGCTTACAATCAGTTTAAAGGAACTAAGTTGGCAGTGCATTTAGAATGCAAGGAAATTATTATGTATACCTACACCGAGATTGTAAATGGCAGGGTTAACATGGAAGAAGAATCTCAGATATAAGTTGAAAGGGTTTTTTTTTGTTGTTGTTGGGTTGTCTCCCCATTAAATGTCTTGTAATGCCGAAAAGGTGACCTAGAACTGTCTTAAATGTGACAAGTAGGTAATGAGGCACAAAAAGGCATTTTAAATTGGGGTTAAGGTTTGGATTTTGTTTTCCCTTTATTGCGACCATCGCATCGTTTTAAATGACTTCATTCATCAGAAGCTGAATTAAGTAGATATGTACTGGAAATTATTTTTTTATTTTATTTGGACAAAAAAAATACGTGTTGAGAAAGTTTCAAATACAACTACCTAAAAGCTAAGCAATTCTATATTATTTCTTAATAACTTTTGTAATATTTATATAGGTACTTAATTTAAAATTTGCGTTTTGAGAAAACAAATAATTTTATTTCTTAACTCCAACCGATTTTCAAAATTTGCATATTATTATTATTTTGACTAAGCAGTTCCATTGGTGGATCCAGGGCAGGGCTCAAGGGCTAACGCAGGATTATGGTTAGATGGGGGCGTTTTCCTTCATCCTACATGTAAAAGCGCTGCATAAGACTCCATAAAGTAAAAAGGCGTCCTTTTATTACACCTATTGTACCTTAATGGAGTTTATTATGAGAGCATTAAAGAGGTTCTCATAAAATAAAACCCGTGGGAACGGAATCGAACCTGGGACCACTAATCTCAGGTATATAATTCATGGCATTAGATAGAAATCAGTTTTATCTTAAATTATCTCCTATAAGAGAAAAAGCTATGGCTTGCATAGCATACCGAAATAAATAAAAATTGATTTTTTTTGGTTTTTGCATTTTTGACTATGTTTTTTCATAATAATGGTATGTTTTCTTCACACCGTCTTAAAATAGAGGTTTTAACAAAAAGAACGCTGTTCCAAGTTTTTCAAAAATCAAAAAGTTTTTCGTCAACTTTTTTGATTGAAAATTAGTCTATTTTTTCAAATTAAATTCACAAAAAAACCAAAAATATATATTTTGCTTAAAAAAATTGCAGCTTACTTGAAATACAATAAAGTAAGTTTTCACTACATTTCATGAAAATCGAATTATATTTGTCGAAGATAAAAATAAATAACCAAAAAATTGTTTTTGGTATTTTTCTCAATATTTTTGAGGTTATGTGAATAAATGATCCAAACAAAAGTTGTAGGTCTCTTAAATATCTACAACTTTCCCATATAACTTTTTTCGATAGGAGGTCTACTTTTGTCAGAAATCGTAAAAAACTTCGTTTTTACTCAGCCCTACAGAAATGTGACGCAAAAAAGAAGTTTTGGAAAATAATTTTACATATTTTCCTAAGCCCCAAGGAAACTGAACAAAAATAAGGACGGGGCTTAACACGATAGGTAGGTTAGATTTGTTATTTAAAATACTAAAATCATCTCCCTGTTTCATTCTTTCCATTAAATCAGTCAGTGGCTTAGCTAATGCAAAAGGATACAAAGGACCAAAATGTTTTTTTCAATTAAAAATTTAAACTGGTTTCCAAACCAAGTTAAACCAAGTTGGAATCAGCAAACTGTGTTAGTAAATTCAATTGGATTTCTGGAGTAGAAGAAAACTGTGAACGTTTCTGGTTTTGGCAGGGTTTTTCAATCCATCCACGTCACATCTATCTTTCAATGGAAATTTATTGTTGACAGATATGGAAAGAACTATATTTTGACGGAAAAAGCTATTTTGAACCAAACGTCAACCAATTGCCCAACAATCTGTTTTCTCATTTGCAAATTTTTAGAGGTTTTAATCCATCCACATCGTTGCCATCCTTAAATATAATTTGACAGTTGATGGCTTGACAGATAGAGCAAATGTATAAAAACTTTATTTTAATGAAAAATCATATTTCGATCCAAATGTTACCAAATTGACCTAAAATAGCTTTTTTCTATAGAAGTAAGAAAAAGCACATTTAAGACTTTTTGGAAGTATTTTCATCCACCCACATTGTCCGTTTTGTTTCTCTGCACTCCGCTTCATAATGCTCATTGGACAAGGTTCTCCATTAAGAGTTCCGCTCTTACTTTGCCCAGTTTGTTCGCCAGGGACAATGGTTTTTTTTCTTTTGGACTCCTCTTCAAAAAGTTAAGTGCAAATGAAAAAGGTTCTTCTATTGAGGGTTCCGATAATTTCTTTCTCTAAATTGTGTGTCCCTTAGCTTAAACAACATCTATTAATATACCCCATTGTTTTTTGTGTAAGAATATTTGAACCTTTATTGATATGAGAACTATAATGTGATCCTGACCTTAATCAGTTCGATTATATATTACCTACCTATAATTAGGGTGGTCCTTATAAAGTACTTGAAAATAACTTGAAATGTACTTATACTTTGAAAAAGAACTTAAAATGAATGGACTTGCAGTATAACAGTACCAAGTACATTTACTTAGAGCAAATTACTTGAGAAAGTTCCTACTTGTACTTGGTGCCTTACAAGGACCAAGTTCATTGTACTTGTTTTTTCAAGTAGAAGTACAAGTACAAGTACAAGGACCTAGTTACTTGACTGGTCCTTATGCTTGAAAGCTTAGAGGTCTGGATTGAACTACCTATTTGTATTTTGTTTTTAGCTTGAAATATTAATTAAATCTTGAGTTTTGTTTTTTCATGGAAATAATAAAAGTTTTTCTTTCTGAATGCCTCAAAATTGAAGAACAAAGTTCTCAATCGCTATTGTCAATGATAGCTTTGATTGACACCTTAGTCCAAATCAAACTCCGAACAATCGAATTAAACCAAAAAGATTAATTTCCTAAATAAGATTAAAAAAGAATTCACTGACAAAAAAGTATAATATTAATTTTACTTTGATGATTTTAGGATTTTGCTTTTGAGATAGAAGATAAATTTTACTTCAGCAAAGTAAATACATTATTTTTATTTTTATAATTTTGCTCAACGAGCTGATTGATCTCTTAAATTCAGCAGCAGCACACTTCTCATACTTCCAACACTCTGCTTCAACAAAAATGAAACAAATAAGCTTGACACATTGACAATTTCCAATTCTTTTCACACTTCTGTCAATGTCACATCAAGGTCCATTATGTATAGTTCCCAATTGAATCACTTATTATGTCCCGCTCATTAGGACACCATATTGCCTCTTAATAGGCCCATCAACTGATTTCATTACAAAAATACAAACAAACCTGAAGTAACGATAAAAAGACAAACAAAAAAAATTATCCAGGAAATCTGATTGACAATATTGCAATCGAACACACCGTCCTGTAGAATTACTGCTGGCCGCCTGTATGAAATCAACGATCCGCAATATGAAACTCTCTTTGCAACAGCAAGTATAAACCCTGATTATCGCACCTTGATAGATATTTTCACATTTTTCGTTCTGCACTTGCTCGCGGTGATAATTGCGTTTAATTGCCAACAGGCTCTGAGCTTGGCTTGCCCGCCTGCCTTCTGTTGCTGCTGCTGCTGTTGATTATAACATCGGGAGGGCGCTGCACGCGGGCTCTTTGAGCGTATAGCGTAGTTGTCGTCGCGTCGTCGTCATCGTGCCACAGCGTGGCCAACTTGAAACCACTTGACAGCCTGACTGATTTTTATTGAACGTGCAAAAAAGCTGTGCAATTTTTTACTGCGCGGCTCGATTGATCCAAAGATCCATTGACGCACGAGAGCGTGTCTCCACGCTAAATGCCCAGCCTGAGACGATTCATATAGCCAATCCCAATCAAAAGCGTTAACAAAAACAGAAAAAAAAAAACAGAACTGCAACTACTCGTAGAAATACTTACAAAAAAAATTCGAAGAAAAACGCAAGGCGATAAGAGAGCTTGCGGGCGCAAGCAAACAACAAAATGACATGAAAATTAAAATAAAAATCGCTCGCTACAGCTCGCAAAAAATGAAAACCACGGTGCGAGAAAAACGTAGTCGTACTCGTAATATGCGAAACGTTAACGCCTCCCGTTGGTTAATTACAATTCACCATAGTTTTACAATATAAATCCGCTACTCTGCGCCGCCGCGCCGTGCCGCGCGTCTTAGCTAACCAAGCAGTTCATGGATTATTGTTGATGTGTTTTTTTGCTTATTGCTTATATTGTTGCGAGATGAGTACAGAAAATGTACCGCAAACATTAAACAGAGCCAATTATATTGGTATTAATTAATGAGTTTTTATTACTGACAGATTGGTTAAGAAGACTAAATTAGGATGTCAAGACGATCGTTGCAGATGGTGAAAAGAAAAATTTATTTTACAGATTTTTTTTCGTACAAAGGTGTAGGTCTAGGTACATAAGAAGAAAATTTCTTACAAGAAAAACAAAACTATAACCGGAAAGTAAATGCACCATCATAGTCCATAGGTAAACTCAAGATGATATTTGGTGGTTTCTTTTTGTACCCGCTTCTTTGAAAATCATTTATGCTGAGGAATTTGGACCCAGGACAATGCCCAAATCTTCATGGCATGCATAGTCAAAGATTTGATAGAGAAAAAAAGTCTAATTGTTTCAATTCAAACAATGGATGCTTAGTAGAAAAAGACTTCAAGTCTGACTGTCAGTAAAGGAACAGTTAATCTTCAACTGACCTGAATCGAAATTTGTCCTGAGGCCTGATTATGGAATACGCGGCGAATCGTTTTAGGTGGCGAAAATGAAATTTGGTATTACTGCTTTCGTTTTCGCCTCTATCGTTTTGAATTCGACCATTTATCTAAAACGAAAGCGAATTTGAAATGTCATAATTTGTTTTATATTCGACATCATTTATTTGGCGGATTGTGAATGTTTCGATAGCCGAGAGATATTTTGTTGTGTATTTAATGAAATAAAACAATGTGAGTTGAGTTTTATGTCAATTATATACATTAATTTGCAAAAAAAAGTTATGAAAAATAATTAATAATAATTTAATCAAATTTAAGGAGCCAAAAACAGAAGCACACAAATCAGGAACAGTTTGTGGTCCTAGTTGACTTCCTGAAAAAAAATGAGGGCATCGCAAGAGAAGCACTTAATACCTCCGAGTACAAATATAAAACATGTGAACTGTGGGATAGTAACGGGTGATTTTTTAAGAGGTTTAGAACTTTAAAAAAAAAAAAACACAAAAAATTCGAAAAAATTAATAAAATATTTATTTGAATCGATAGTTTGAACCTTGCAATTTAATGTTTAAAGATAATTTCATGCAAATGTTGACCGCGGCTGCGTCTCAGGTAGCCCATCCACTGAGTCCAATTTTGGCATACTCTTTCACACATATCGGCCGGTATCTCACGAATGAATGCATGGATGTTGGCTTCCAGTGCGTCAATCGAAGCGGGCTTGTCCCTATAGACATTAGGCTTGACATACCCCCACAAAAAATAATCTAATGGTGTCAAATCGCACGATCTAGGCGGCCAATTGACCGGCCCGAAACGTGAAATTAACTGTTCACCAAACTCGCCTCGCAATTGCGCCATTGTTTCGCGTGCTGTGTGGCATGTGGCACCGTCTTGTTGAAACCAAATATCATGCAAGTCAAGAACTTCTATTTCGGGCAAAAAAAAGTTTGTTATCATCGCTCGGTAGCGTTCACCATTGACAGTAACGCTGCGATTCGCATCATCTTTGAAGAAATATGGCCCAATAATGCCGCCGGCCCATAAACCGCACCAAACAGTGGCTTTTTCGGGATGCATTGGTAGCTGTTGCAATGCTTCTGGCTGATCTTCACTCCAAATGCGGCAATTATGCTTATTTACGTACCCATTCAACCAAAAATGAGCCTCATCGCTGAACACAATTTTTCGATAAAAAAGCGGATCCTCGGCCAGCTTTCCAAGAGCCCATTCACCAAAAATTCGGCGTTGTGGTAGGTCGGCTGGCTTTAGTTCTTGCACCAGCTGTATCTTAAAAGGCTTTACGCCCAAATCCTTCCGCAAAATTTTCCACGTAGTGCTGTAACAAAGGCCTAACTGCTGGGAACGGCGCCGAATCGACATTTCGCGGTCTTCTGTCACACTAGCTGATACGGCCGCAATATTTTCTTCACTACGCACAGAACGTAAACGTGTTGGTGGTTTAATGTCCAACAAAGTAAATTTGGTGCGAAATTTGGTCACAATCTTCCGAATAGACGGCTCAGAAGGTCGAGAATGCCGACCATAAAATGGAAGCAGCGCGCGATGAACATTTCGAACCGAGCACGAATTTTGATAGTAAAATTCAATAATTTGCAAGCGTTGTTCATATGTAAGACGATCCATGGTTAAATTGCAAACCAAACTGAAGCTGTTTGACAGTGACACAAGGTACTAAACACACGTCAGCTGTCAAAACCAGTGTTGCCAAAACCAAACCAGCTAAAAAATCACCCGTTATTACTGTCGTTTTAAATAGTCATGGGCCTCCTACAAGAAATGCTGACGGCTGGAGAAAAGTATAATCATTTTTCATTTTGCGTCTTCTTACTCACATAACTTTTTATTTGAAAGGTATGGAAAGATTTTAAATATAATATCAAGAAGAAGCTTCGTCACAACACTAAATATATTCGTGAAACAGGTGGTGGTCCAAATAAGCAGCACGTATTTTCTTCTCTCGAAGAAGATATATTTGCGCTTCTCGACTTCAAGGCATGTGAAAGTGGCATGCATGTAAGAACATTTGGATTGGAGGAAGAAAATCTACCACAACCATCAGAAGAGAACCAAATCAATCTGGGCACTCCAAGCGGATGCAATGAAGAAATTCATCACCCTTTGTTTTCAACCGAGCTTCCTGAAGGCATACATATATTTTTCTGGATATCTGCAACCCCGAAGATTCATCTGTTTCCTCTCTTTCGGCATCAATAAATACCATAATTGAATCCATAATTGTTTATTCTTTAATTTAGATTTCAATATAACCGAATCAACAAATCAAAATTATTTTAATAAACAAAAATCGTGGAACCCCAAATGTCAAATCACTAGAATATTGGAAGCAATATTTTCGACTCGCTTCGAATTCCTTAATAAAACAATTCGAAGCGAGTCGAAAAGAATATATCGAATTCAAAACGATTCGCCGCGTATTCCATAATCAGGCCTCTGAATTTAATAAAAACACTAACATTTGGTAGGTATCGTATTTATGAAGATTTTAATGAAAAAAAGTGACAGTATGCACCTCCTATAGTTACTCAATAAAATATCATTTCAAGAAAAACTAAATTTACCGTCTTCCATTACCTTCTATTACCAATTTCAGTACATGAATTTTTCAATGTAGAATACTTTGCAAGAAAGTCGGAGAAAAAATAAGGCTTTTTGGATTATTCTTTCGGATTTTTTGTCCCAAAATGATAAATTAATACACAAAATTTTAAGAAAGTTGATAAACTACTTTTAAAAATTTGTATTTATAATTAGTTGAATCGTATTCTATGCATCTACATAAATTTGTTTTTGAACGAACTCTTATCTTAACAAATATTATGAATTTCTGTTACTTTCAGCGATTTGGTTCTTCAACAGCTTACGTACGCATACGCCAAAATGTACCTTTTCAATAAAAGCCGAATAGCTTTATTTGTTGCAAACATGTATTCTAGTTCAGACTTGTTTGTTCAGTTTAAATAACAAATTTCATAATTTTTGGTTTAAGTACCATCTATTAGAAAATTCGAAAAGTTTTGAATTATGAATTCAATTTAAAGTTTTGTGTGACCTTTAGTCCAAATGCGTTTCGCACAGGTACAACAATTGGCCTCATCAGTTAGAAGTTGTTGTACCCTTCTAAGACGCATAATTTTAGTCGATGGTTACCGACACGTGTTGTTATGAGCATTATTATAAACTAATTAGTTTTTTGAAAAAAATTACATTAACAAAAAACCGTTTTTTTGTCCACTTACAGTACAAAATATAAAGTTTTACTTTGATAAATGTTATTTTTTTATGATTTTGTTGTAAAAAGATATTTCATCGTATTGCGTCATCAGAATGAAGCTCATGGCATCAGAGGGAAACCTTGCGGTTTTTATCACGTCAAGTCATCGAAAAGTCAGACGTCAAATTGTACTGTCACTTCGTTTTCATCCATCGCCGCCAATAAAAGTATTCTTAAAAAAAAATTGTGTTGTGTTTTTCTTTGCCTTTTCATAATTTTTTTTTATAAAGTGATTTTCTATTAAAACATTACAGCCAAAACACATCGAGTTGTTGAATAAAAACCAAATCACTTTCTTTTTCAAGATGGCGGTCATTCCATTACCCCGGGCACCCCAAAAAACTTGGTTTTATAAAGAGGAGTTGTAGCCAAACTCAAATCGTATGAAAACTTTAGCCCATCGATTATGGAAATTTTAATAAATTTTTTGACAAAATTTACTTAACCGTGAAGTTCTTGCATGATTTTCTAAGAATCTAATGCTTTAATGAAAAAAGTATGTTAAGTTTTTTTTTTTGTAGAATGACATATTTTTCAAAAAAAAAAACTTATAGTTTTCGAGAAATTACGAAAAAGCTCAATTTTACCCCCTTTAACGCTCTCAAAAAAATTAAGCCCAAGTCCAAATTTGCGGAACTTTTCAGGAAATGGTTAAGACATCAAAACAAAGCTCTCTACCAAACTTCATCTTTGTCGGAATTTTTTCGTAGTTTTGCCATTTTTTGTATAATTTTCCTGGACTATAGTGTTTTTTTTAAATCTGTATCTTTGTGCCGAGTAGTCGTATTGTGCTTGCAAATAATTTTTGTACGGTACCGTTATTGCGTTATTGTAAAAACCGACACCAAACAATTAGTTTTTGGTTTTTTGTGTTTTTCTGAAGGTCCCCATCTTGAAAGACAATTTTTTTGAGTTAATCAAATTTAATAGGTCAGATAACCTGTTAATTCATCTTTTATTTAATTTTTTTTTTTGTGGTCATACAATTTACTTTCTGACTTTTAATAAAAAAAAAAAAATACGTTTGGCTTTGATTACCAATACCTTAGCAAATAATGAAACTTGAGTAAGTTTTTTACATAATTTTTTTGAGAGTGTAGACATTTTTTTTTTTTACTCTTCCTCGTTAGTTTAAAAAGAGTACTAAAAAAGTACTTTTTGTGGTCTTTCGGTAAATCTTTTGTCACCTTTCAAATTAAAATTTTAGAACTTGCGTTGGTATGCAGATTTATAAACTTTTACAGCATCAATATTACTGTAAATTTTCAATTTGACTCACCCAACCGTTTCTCTTCATCAAATTTTCAAAGTGTCTTACAAGTCAATTAAAGGGACAAATTGTGTTGTTCCCATACATCCAGTAGCGTATTTACCCTAGGGCCATAAGGGCCTGGGCCCGGGGAGGCACACTATGTGGGGTGGTACTCAACTTTGGGTACAAAATGTGATATTCCTTTTCAAAATAGTATGGACAAAGTAAAGCCTTAGAGGCGCCACACAGTGGTCCGTTTTTTGAATTTTGGTTACAAAAATCATTTCCCACTCCAATTCGTACATAATGCATAATAATAAAATTTAGTTGACTTAATGATTTGGACATTTTTAACAAAGGTTTCACAATTTAGGTTAGAATATGGTCCAAAATTTCAAAATTTTGAAAAGTGTTGTCGAAGGTATGAACACTCCCCTCTCCCCTCTCCCCTCTCCCCTCTCCCCTCTCCCCTCTCCCCTCTCCCCTCTCCCCTCTAGTCAAGTTTAAATTTGAATTTTTCAAAAAAATGGGCTTACACTTTCATACAAAAATGATTTACAACTTAAATACAAAATTAAAAGATTACAACTAATTTTAGTGCTAGTTTGAAAAAAAAATTTGTTGGGATCTATTTTTAGACCCAATCTGCAATCTGAAAGAAATTTTTGCAATTCTGACGGTTTTGAGTTGCCAATCAAATTTTAGGTCAACTAGGCATGATAAAAACACGAAAGAACATAAATAATCTAAAGTTAGTAAACCAAAGAATATGAAGTAATGTTTTTGAAGTCCATACTGAAATTCCTGCAGCTGAAGGAATAATAATAATCACTTTGAATAACCGGAAGAAAGGGATGGGGGGTAAAATTTTATCAAACAAAAACCTTTATGCGACGAAATATAAATAAAATGTTACTAACGTATAAGTACTCACTCTCACCTACATGGTACAAGAGGATTGAAAAACATCAATTTATCATTTACTATTTTGTATAAAATGCTCTCGAAAAAATGGTAAATTTTAAATTTAAGATTTTAAATATGAGATACTAAGCAGGACTCGAACCTTTATGTCAAGCTAGGTGAAGATATTCATTTAAATAAGTTTCAAATAAAATACAAACAATCAAAAGGTTAATGTTGTCTTCTCTAAACCTAATTTTTTCTTAATTTAAAACATTAATAAATCAAAATTAAATAAAAAACGGAAGATTATTTAAAGTGAGTCTTGAGTCAGAATCTTAAAAGTTTAGGTATTAGTCTATCATCTTTACCTATACCTGCGTGCAATGTATATAGGCTACAGTCCTACAGAGCATTAGTTCCAGGTTCTTCGTCAGTCTATTGCGATTGAGAATTCTGACTTCGTCTCCAATTTCATGTTATATTATTAGAAATAAAGTTAATTATTTTTATTTGCCTCGTAAAAATCAATATAAGATTAAAATTTGCATTAAGCTGATTTAAACTTTATAGCACTTTCAGACACTCTTTTAATCTCATCATCTTCTTATTCCTCAATTCAGCTTTTTAATCGCAATAAAATTATAAAGTTAGTCACCACTGACATTTTTGTATTGAAATCGTATTTCATGCTAACTGTTTCGTATTTCATGCTCCAACTATTTATTTTATAGAACTGCCTTAAATCTCTTTGCTTAATTTATTCCCAACGCTAAAACAAACATCTCATAAGGAAATGCCATACAATAAAACTCCTCTCTCTCCAATGCAGCGCATCTTGTCAACAAACTAAGATTAATTAAAAATGGACAACATCCTTCGTTTGCACACAGCAAACAGATAAACACGACTCAGTATTATCATTGCCGTAAATCACCCTCCTCTCACTACTTCTTGGCTATAACAACAACAACAAGGATGTCGCTGCTCCTGATGCTGTTGTTGTTGTTGTTGTTCTTGTTACCGCCACCGTGCATCGTTGCTGCTTCTGCTGGGCTGATGAAGCTGAAAAGCCGATCTTCCAAGGTCCCAACACTCCATCAGAGAGTATTTAATTGCCGGTGATTGATGTGGCCAATGCAGACGCAACTGACATCGAAATATTTCCAACTGTCATTAGGATCACACTAAAACTCCAACAAAAAACCACACGAACACATCCGCAACAAGAATCATACACCTGCAATCATTCAAATTGGAAATTAGCAATCCGACTGCCATGGCAAGCATCATTAAAAGCGTGAGTGTCGTCGAGATCTTCGCGCGCGGAGTCCGGTTGCGATTTGCTATGTACCAGCCAGAGGAGCCTCCGAATCTGAATGGAAAATGCGTGCATAATTCCATTATGCCTATACAGCCTGACACTGCAACCGGGCTACTTACTATTCGCGAATCTGCTTGCGATGGCAAGGAGGAGCGATAATTACTTCACGAATGACGGACGTACGATCAACTTGGCTGACAGTGATGAGTCTTTGATTGCCTCATCTTGATGCCATTTTGCTGCACCACCGAACCGAGATCTGCAAGCAAACAACATAATGCCTTCCTGTCAATGGTCTGACGCAGTGCGGATGTACGGAGTCCTCCATATTATGTCCAGCCATTGCAATGCAATATGTGTTGCAATGATTTTAATAGAAATGTCAATGGATCGTTGCGTTGCATCGTTGTTATCCCGCAGAGCTTCGCATAGGCATCAACGCGCGATTTCTGTGACGTTTCGTTAGTTTTTATGACTTACAAGAGTGCTCAAAGGTGAGATTCAATTTTATGGTGCTGTACACCTTATTGCCAAAGGTACAGTTACTGAATGGTGGACACCCGTTGCTGGGATTCATTAACCTCCACTCAACCCAAAATCACAGTGATTGCGCAAACCATGGTGGCGTTAGCTTAGTGCGTTATATAAAGAGAATGAATTGCGTTTGGGTTAATGGTTTCTAATTGACTTAGCTGTGTGACATGATTCCCAGGTCCATAATTCCTTTTCTAATGCCTAGAAATGACGACAACGGTGACCCGAAAATTCGTCCATAGAAACTTATAGCCCACCAGAAATAATGGCTAATGTTTCACGAAATAAAGAAAAGATCACAACAACAACAACAAAACGCACAAAGAGATGGACATTCAGTGCCGTTTGGAAGTCGGGTTCAAGAGTGCAAAGATGAAGTCGTTATGTGTTTGAATTTGAATGTGACTTGGATGGATAGTTCTGCCGAAATAACGAAGCGACGCAACGGTTGTGACAATGATCATTTTTTACGATTATACACTTTTGTGATCTTCATGGCTTCTCCACTCAATGACCAAAAAAACCATGTCAGTTTTATTGTCATTGTTATACCTATGAGAGCTTATAATAGAGGTATCTTGTGTGTGGTTTCAACACATTTTATGACGTCCGTTCGGGGAAATCAGCACAAAAAGTCTGACAAATTTAAGACAAAAAAAAAAAAAAACATTTTTGGCTTCATATTTAATATCTCCGGGTTCTTTGACGTTTTGAATCTTAAATAGATTCTGAGGGTTATGATATGTTTTTTGTGTTGCTTTATTATGGTTATGAATGGCAAAATGATGAAGTCATGAATTTATTGAGAATCAAAATTTTTAAATAATTTAAGAGGAACCTTCAGACTAGGAAAAGCAATTACCAGAAATGATATTTAAGTTTTGTCAAATGTTTCAAAACGTCAAATAGCCACACTTTACGCAGTATTTGGATGGGGTTAAATAAAAAATTCAAGCTCTTAGGTTAGGTTAATGGGCTGATAGTTGATCTTGTTACCGTCACACTTAGATTAATGTAAGTCCATTGGGATTGTGACCCCAGGAAATGAAACCTAAGTATGACTAATCCCACACCAGAGGACGAATCGCTGTCGACAACCATTGACACTATTGTTCAATACCTTACTAGTAAAATGAAAACGGCCTTCGAAAAACACTGCCCTACATCTAGTTACATTAAACCCTCTAATCAATCATGGTGGAATAGTGAACTTAGGAAACGAAAAACAGGGGTCAGAAAACTTTTTCAATGAGGCCCAACAAAGCAAATTAGAGGAAGACTGGATTTTATATAGAGCCGAACTTAACTCTTACACCAAAGAATTAAGAAGGTCCAAAAGGGATTCATGGGCTAAGGGGATCACAATGAAGCAAAAAGCCCAGTGTATGCAATGGCCTCCGTGCTGTTCACACCCCCCCAAACCTAACCTTTGATAAATCCTATGTTAATCATGCCTGTAAAGGGTGTTGATGAGCTTCAGCAGGCTAAAGCCTGAAAAGTCGGTGGGTATTGCTTAGTCATTGAAGTTGTGTAACCACAGAGACAATCAACTGGTTGAGGATAGGACGACGCCATTTAAGGATGTGATCCTTCCTTATCCCCACTTGAGAACTCATCCCTCCACGAGGCCCGTAGGAGAAAGTGGAGCCATGGTACGTCTGATAGGTGAGTTTGATAGGTCAGTAGTTGGTGTATATGTCCATTCGTCTGGTTAGGATTGCTGAATGAATCGAAGGGGCTGTACCTTTCCTCACGAATAAATACCATTACATTAAAGCCCGTAAAGGGTGTTGATGGGTTTCAGCAAACTTTAGCCTGAAAAGTCGGTGGTTATATCTTCGTAATTGAAGAAGTGCCTGTTGTCACACAATCACTGGGGTTAGGTGAGGAAGACCTTTTAAGGGCGTGATCTTTCCTTTACCCCCGTTAACTGCCACCTCTACAAGAAACACTTGGGTCGTTCAGTTATTTTTGTTCAATCTGTCAAAGTTAAGTTTTTACTTAAATCATCAGAGAGTTCTACTTAGTTACTGAAGAAGAGTTTCCCTAGGAGACTGTTTCTCAGATGGTATAGCCCATCAGGGCAGTAACAAAGGTAGTGAGGAGTATCGTCACCATACGTCACCACATCCCCTGAATAAGTCGTCTAAACTGAGTTTCATCTTTTTCTTGTACTAATGTTATTCTTGCCAGTTCGTCAACGCTTTCACTACCTGGGATCTGGGAGCAGGGATGCCAGATTGAGTGATTTTTCTCATTTTTCGGAATATCTCGACCCTAAAGGGAAAAAGTTAAAACAATCTTCGCTGTCTTAACATCCAACCGTATTTTCTCGCTGTAGACTAGGGACTCTATCCCAACCATCGCCGTCGCCATCACAGCCATCTGCCGTTATATTGCTCTGTAGATGCTTAAGACTAGGGATGGGGACTCTATCCCAAACTTCACTGTCCTTAGCTCCGCGCAGGGTGAAGAAATTGATCCCGACATTAGTTTATATGAAATACTCTGTTAAAATAAATTAAAAATAAATTTACTGACGCAACAGCTTCTGGGTCACGGCCTAGTGACTCTCAACCATTCCTGTGTGCGTGTTGTTGGCAGGAATGGAGGGGATCTACAATTTTTTGCCGATTCCAAATGGCTTAATGAGAAGCACTTATTGATGACAAGTATACTCTTGGAGGATCCCTCACAAGAGGCAGTACCTCGGAAAAATCATTTCTGTTTTGCCGGGAATCGAACCCAGACCTTTGGCATGACATGCCTACACACTAACCATTATGCCACGAGGTACTACAATACTCTGTTAGTTTATTTCAATTCCGAAAAATTGTTAAATTTTATGTAATACCCTGTTAAAATATTCGTTAATAAACAATAATTACTTTGGAATTGGACTTCTGAACTCTCTACTGGCCCAGTTTTTTTGCTGTCTTCGGTTGACCCTGGACCCCGCTGACCTACCTCAGCTGGAGACAAAAAGCATCACAATATTAAAAAAAATAGTTTTTAATAAAAGAAAACTATTCTACTAGTTTTTAAAATAATTTAAACAACAATTCAAATGCTTTTTTTTCTCTAATCACTTTCATACTTTAAAAGTTTTTAATTCAAAGCAACTTGAACATAAGAGCAAGTATGTACGATCCAGTTGTGCATTTTTTTAATCCTCTCAAAATAATTTCAAAAGACTTTGTTTTTCACAGAGATCTCCCCCAGAAAAAAAAAAAAATGTCCACTATTCGTGCTTGTAAGCGATATTTCCATTTAACTGCAACTTCCTTTCACACTGCGTGTGACAGCGCCGGATGTGACTAGTCAACTCCTTGATCGTAATCTACCAAACCAAATCCCAAAAGGCTATCAAAACACCATCTCACCTCTCATCGTTCAACCAGTGCAGTGCAACAGAAGAAAACTCCCAGTGCTGCTGCATGCCGCACATATATATGTATGAGCATCGCATCGGTTGCTCACAGTTAAGAAAAAAAATCAATTTGTATCTGTCGCCCATTAATGCCACGTAGAGGAATATTTATCGCCTTAACCACTTAGCGACAGGCAAAAAATGTCTAACAAATTATTATTGCAAGCTTCCACACACATGTTCTCTACAACGCAACGCTATATAAGAGTCATCCCAGTTCCAGTTGCAGCTCCCAGGTATCACCCCCGGCTGTGACTGGCTATCAAAAAGCCTATCCTCTTCCCAACAAATTCACATACACACACACAGAAACAATTTTAAGGTGATAACAAATTTATAAATTTTCCGCGTAACGAAACCATCATAATTGCAAAGTACTTTTTGGCCGACGGTGTTTAGCGTTTTACTACTGGCCAAGACTCATATGAATAACCGATCCACACTAATTACGCTCCAGTTTTGGCCACATACTATAGAAATAGGTATACAACTACTGCAGCAACTGACCATATAGCTGCTCTTGATGATGCTGCTGCTGCTGCTGCCTATCAACGATGTCGATCAGGTCTGCCTACATGGGCCCCCCAGGACTTTGTTTCACATAAAGGCAGAGTAGAGGTACCTCTAGAAACGTTCCCCTCGTGATATCAGCCACAGCAATGTGGCTACTGCACTGCTTTGCCCGAATGGAATCCGCATCACTGACGTGAGATGAACTCTCCCCATTCTCTCACTCCACCACAATTCGAGCTGCGGCCGTGTAGCGTGTTATAAATTATTATGAAAATATTTGAGACCATGTCGACCTGAATTTGTGCGATCGGAGACGAGAGAGCTTGCGCGAGCGCGCGCCTATTTGCATACTTTATGCTGGGGATGCCAACCAGCCAGCCAACAAGCCCGAACTCCGCTGTCGGAGTCCGCAATCGAAGTTGTATCTAGCTTGTTAGCTATCAAATTGGCATGCCAAGCGCGCGACGCGAGGTGGACAACACCACACGCACCACAAACGCGCAAAACTATCGGTGCGGTGCAGTGGTGTGTCCCCTGTTCCGTTTTTCGTTGTCATCATTCAAAACCAACCAAAGGACAGTTCATGGAGCTTATTAATTTGTAAAAATCTCAACTACAAGCAGTTAGTTTGCCCAGAGAGATACTCTGATCGATGTTTGAAGAAATCCAGCTGCTGCTTTAGATGCAAATCCAAACTTGCAATCCCAATCGAATTGGACTCTTGGGACCGCACGCAGCCGAAGTTGCGATCAGTTCCACGCAAACAACAATAAGAGAGTTCAAGCGACGTCTGCTAACTGAAAATACCAGACAAAGGATATGCCGAAATCTGTTCTACAACATTAGAAAGCCTCCGCGTATAGTATAGATATAGTTTGTAGGTAACAACGCGCGTACTGCTCCGCTTCCATGCACCCCTCTCAACCCCTAAACAATCTCTATCAATGTTTAAGCGAAATTATTTCGTTTTGGGCAATTTATCAAAATGGACATGCGCGCGTTGCGTGCCAGCGTTCAATTAATTTCTGATTTGACCAATACTTACAACGAGGACATAAGACTGCTCTCGATCTGCTCCCTTCCCCCTTCCATGTGAGCAATGTGTTGCATCCGCTTTGCTTGTGCAATGTGGGCAGCCATTTGACTTAGATGCATTCGGTGGTATAAGTGAAAAGAACTCTCCCCCTGGCCTCGTTCGTCGTCTTCGTTGCTTCGTGTAGAAAGAGGTAGGAACATGAAGTCTAACATTCCGCTTCATTATAAAATTGGTCAACAAAAAAAGAAAACCTCTCGTGTGCGTAGGCCTAGCGGCAAAAAAAGGAAGCATTCCTCCGCACATTTTGCACTTCTGCCTGGCATCCCTTACCACACTCACTCTACGACTCTATTGAGGCGGCACATTGTCCATCGCTTTTTCGTTCCCATTTCCATGTTAAACTGTCACATTGAGGTGATTCATTGTGGTCAATCGGCCAGGCCTGGACAAGATATCCTGCGGGGTCACTCATAGTCACACACAATGTGTGTGCGTGTGCGCACACGGAACGCGACGAACATGACGACAACGACGCACGACAACAAAAAATGTACGCGAGAGAGTAATCCTAGCCTCGGTTTTCCGTTGGCAAGCTGCGCCATCTTTGAATCAGAATGACAAATGCAAATAGAGCTATCTGACGGCCGGCTGGCGGTGGCGGCGGTCACTAAACGGTGAATTTGTGCCTCACGGTCACGGGTGTTAAATACATCTTTCTCTCGCGCACACAGATGCATGTGTGGTTTGTATATTTTCGTGCGGCATTCGCGTTTCGTCGAGAAAAGTTTTCACCGGCCGGCAGTGGCGGGTAATAGTGGAACCCATTAATCAAATGTTTTGGCTAGGGTTCCGTGCTTGGAAAACATTCCTAGCATCCTTTGATTAACTATGCAATGCAGCAGATTGACGCATATATCACACATATGCAAATGCATCCATTAGATACGCTCAAAACACTCTTATTGTGCGGCGATTTCTATGAAATTGAGAATATCTATCCCTAACTTATTCGGGAATCGCATCCATCTTTGAGGTCGATTGCTGATGGGGCTATGCGCCGCCGCCAATACCTCCGTCAGTCTCCCGCCACCGTCCCTACTCTATAACTGATGCAATGCAGCGCTGCTGTCGCGCGAAAGGTGTTATCGTGGAATTCTGCAGTCGGTGTTGATCTCACGAGAGATGATTTGCACGCATAACAGATAACGGCTGTGCTGTTTGCGCGGTGAAAATTTAGCCTAAGTGCGAGATGTGTGCTCGGGGTGGCGTTGGAGGTATACAGTGCAATGCGGTATACGGTGCGGTATATTCGCTCTAATCGGACTTAAATCGATGAAAAATGTTTCGAATCGGTTGTAGGACATAGATACATGCATTTAAAGGCATGGAGATTTGTGTAGATTTGTTGTTGTTGTTGTTTTTATTCGGGTTGAGGGGGAGATTTGATACTGATAGGCGTAAATGAGGATACAATAGATGTGTGATCAGAGGATGTTCACAGTAAAGTTGAACTTTTATAGCTCTGGGGTTTGCGCTTAATATCAATTCAAATAATTTGCAAATTAAAATTTATACAAGGAGAGACTGAAATACTTGAATTTATTTAACTTTCATATCCCCCCTCTTCAGAAATTTGAGTGTGGCTTTTTATAAAACCAAAGTAGGTATTTCAATTAACTTTGGATACAATGTAGTAGATGGTGAAATTCTACGTCGTAACCATTCTTTAAATTTTAATAATATAAATATTTTTTCATTTGACACTGATGCCACCATGGCAACACTTCTTAAAAGTAAATTTAAAACATGAACTCTTAGTAAACTAAACCTTAACCCGTTAGACCCGTTACTAAAGCTTAACCCGTTAGATCAAAATGACAGGTTTTTCTCACTAACAGTCCCAAATGAGTGAAAAATGTTTAAAAGATTTAGGTATATGAAATTATTAAAGGCTTAACACTTTATTTCTAAATTGAAAAACGTGAAATAACGTCAGTTAACGACCTTTTCTAACGTGAGTTATCATGTATTTTACTAAATGTGTATAAAATATTTTCCGTAATTTATTAAAGTTTATGTATAATTATAAATAGGCTGACGTATTCTTGAATTCAATTCAACAAAGTACTCCCAAAAAAACCGTGTCGGAAACGGATAACGTGAGTAACCAACATGTTTTTTTTTTTTTGCAAAGAAAGATTTTGTTTCCCCCTAAAATTCTATTTTTTTTTCATAACAGTCGAAATCATTTTTACCATGTTTAGAGTTTAGATTTTGTTTCCTTTATATTTTAAAAAAGTACTAAAATTTTAATAAAAAAAAGCGCATAAAACTCTCTCAAATGTAACGTAAGTTACCATGCAATTGCCCAGAAGTAAATATTTTTCTAAAAATACTTAAGTGTAGAAAAAAAACCCTAAAATACGGATTTTTATAAAAATATTTGATTTTGAAACAAAATTTTGAATCATTTTTTTTTAGCCAAAAACATTTTTTTTTCAAAATTTTGATTTGTGTTCTTTAGAAAAATTACCGTTTTAAAGAAAATCAAAAATAACGAAAATATTACCATAACCTAGTAAGCATTTTTTTGAAAAGTAGTTTCCCATTTAAGGGTACCCTTTACCAGAAAAGTTATGGAACCTTTTTTGAGAAGAATAATATTTTGTAAAATTTATAAGAACATTGTATGGCAGATACCGTTATTATTAGTTCGAAACAAAAATTTAAAAAAATCGTGTAGGCAGAACCACTGTAGCCGAACAGACAAACAGATTTTTCGTCTTCCCTATCAACCAAATGAAAATTCTGATCAAAATCTCGAATTCAATTTTAGTAACAAATGCAAATGCAAGGGGTAAAATTAAGTTTTTTCTTAATTCCTGGCAAACTATAAATAAGTTTTTTTGAAAAATGTTAGGGTACAAATTGTAGCTTAAGTCATTTCATACAAAAAAGATTAACATACTTTTTTTGCATACAAGCAATAGTTTTTCAGAATATCATGCAAGAACTCCACGGTGGAGTAAATTTTGTCAAAAAATTTATTAAAATTTCCATAATCGATGGGCTAAAGTTTTTGTACAGTTTGAGTTTGGCTTGCTTGGGTAAGAGGAACACCGCCATCTTGAAAAAGAGAGTGATTTGGTTGTTGTTCCAAAACTCGATGAAATTTCATTTAACAAGAAAATCATGAAAAAATAACATAAAATGAGCTATTAACGAATTCTGTAAGTTTATTAATCTTGAAGTTATAGCGTATCAAAGTAACATTTTTTATTTCGTACTGTAAATGGACAACAAACTTTTTTTTAAATATTTCAGCCGATATATTTTTTTTTTTAAACTAATGAATTTATATTAATGCTAATAAAATTTTGAACAAAAAAGATTAGATTCCATTTTTTGCAGGAGCAATAGATTTTGAGAAAAACGCGCAATCAAGCCCCGGTCCAAATGTACGGAACTTTTGAAGAAATGCTTAAGACGTCAAAATAAAGCTCTCTACCAAAATTCAGCTTTGTCGGATTTTTTTCGAAGTGAAAGTCTTATTTTCCTGGGCCAATATTTAAAAACAAATAAATTTAAAAGTTTTTTTTAGTTATTTTTTTGTTTCTTCTTTTACTTTGTATACATTTTTTTATAAGAAATTCTTTATATTTCATTTCAATTTAAAAAGGTTTGTGATGCAAATCTGTGAAAAATGTTTAGGAACTTCAAGTACTTTTTTAAAACTAGCAGCGAAAAAATACACAAATATAATCAGCAAAAATTTAAATTTGTGCGGGCCATTACTTCCTTGTTAACCAAATATATAAATGACTTTTTCATTAAAAGTTTTTGTAAAAAAGACTTATTTAACGACATATAATCTTATATATGTAAATTGTATTAACTGACATATTTATGTTATTTTTTTTTTATTTTGGTTTTATTTTTTTTATGATGGTTATTTTGATTTAAATAATTTTCTCTATACAGAAGCTATGTTAATAGTTTTTCTCACCAAAATTTTCAAAAAAAAATGTTTTTTAATTTTTTAAAAAAATTTCAATATTTTTTCTTGGGAAATCTATTGTTATAAAACTCGATATTTAAGGTTTTTTTTAAACTTTGTAAGATATTTTAAGAAAACAAATTTTACTTTTGTGAAAAAATAACATACAAATGTTAAAAAATTAACTAGTGCGATATTATAACAAAAATTATAAAAATCAATCATATCTCAATCATCAATCATAGTCAATCAAAATTGAAAATGGTACTTTTTTTCATTTAAAAATCTCAAGTAAGTTATTTTAGCTTGTTAAAATATCGTCTTTCATGCTTTTAAACATTTTTCTCTCATAATTTCCATGTCTTTACATATAATGTTCTTAAGCCCTCAGCTTCTTCAACATAAGAGCAAGTAGGTGTGACCCAGTAATGCATTTTATATTTAATTGCCTTGATCACTTTATGGGGGGAGGGGGGGACAGCACCACGGTTGTAAGAAAAATGGTTCAAATAATTTTAGACGTTTGTGAAATGTATTTTTTTATGTTTTTATTTAAAACGACCACACAGGATGGTACAATTTTCAAAAATCTAAAAAAATAAAAATCTTGTTTTCTTATTTCGTTTTACTAGTGAAATGCAATTGAGCCCATTTTTGACTTTTAATTGAATTTAAGCATTTATATTATTCGAATACTTTCCTAAATATGTTAAATATACTCAGGATTTCTTAAACGAAAATTTAAGTTAAAAATTTTAAAAACAGAAAATTTTTTAGCTATATCATGCAGTGTGCATGATCATGTTTTTTCTTTGATCTTTTGGTATATGCATTAGTTTTAATAAATTTTCTGCTAGATAACTTTATTCGTGTCAGATTATTTATTTAACATTAAATTTTCATAATTTAATGTCTCAAAACCGCAAATTACTATGTTATGACAGCTGTTTCACATTAATTGATATTTCTCTTTGTTTGTTAAGTCTCTGTTAAATAAGCCAAACTGACTCCAGCTGAGTCTTTATTTCCCTTAACAATGCAGTCCTACCAATAACCGTTTGGTAGAATATGAAAATAAATACATTTAACACAAGGTATACTCGCTTTAGCTGATTTAGCATTAATAGTTTTCAACAAACATTAACATTGCACGAGATAAAATTTATTTGTTCAAATTAGTTCACCTTTTGACTTATTTATTATCTGGTCAACAAGTTGACTTCCACCAAAATTACAAATTAGGACCACAAACTGCGATAATTGCACAAGACAATCTGTGCAATTGGCTCAGTTTGACTCCTACTACTACCATACAACCGCATACAACTCTCTTGCAACATTGACCAACTTTTTGGGTTTGCATTTAGTTTTTATGAATTCGGGTTAAATTTTTATCTGACATACTGCCATTGCAAAAAGTTGAAACTGTTTCAACGCTAACAAACAACTGTCCTTCATGCACCCCTATCCTTAATCAAAAATACATTTCACGCTACGATGCGTTTCCACCAAAAAACTCTGACCGAATTCTACCACGAGCCATGAGTGGCGCGCAGTAAAGATTGAAAAGTGAACTTGCAGATCCAAAGCTCGGCACCACCGAAAGCGGGGTTAATAAGTCTTGTAGCGCGCATACACTGAAAACACAGACATTACCTGTCATAGGGATATATGAACCTAGTCCGCCATCATGAAGGATCAGCGGGCAGGAAGAGCGGGAGATTTCGAGATCAGCATCACGAGATTGCATGTGCACTGTGCAGTGCAGTGCAGCAAACCCATACAACCGTAGTTCTCGCGCTGCATCTGAAAGATACTTTATGTGATTTCGAAATATGTTCGAAAGGCATCCGGGCGGGTAGGAGACACAGCCATCACACCACCACCGCCAGGGTCACTGGAGGAACCACGGCTGGCTGCTGCAGCTGATACATATCTGCACCTCTATGCTCCGTTATAACAATGTTCGGATTTTGATCTATTCGCGGAGCCTTTATCCCCGACACGATACACCACCAGTTCGATGGAGCTTGAGCTGGAGCGGGCTGTTGGAGCAGCCACTACCGCGCCAGCCGCCAGCAACAACAACAACGGTTCTGCCGAACATAAAGGATAGATTTACATATGGCGGATGATAAGATCGGGCTGTTTCGATGCTGCCGATGCCAGTGATCGCTGCGAGGGGATCATTTATTTATTAACACATTACGAATTGGAGTGGACAGAGGCGATCAGCAGGGACATGGAGGGGGCAGTAGTAACAGCACTTGAAATATTGCCGCACGCATTTTCCGCCGATAGACAAACTACGAACACGTAACTCAAACGCACTCTTGGCATAGCTATAAGTTGGCTGTTGGCATTGGTAGTGGTAGTGGTAGTGGTGGCGGTGGTGTAGGAATGCTCTGATGGTGGTTGAAATGGAAACACACCCAATGCCATGCTCCAAAATATCGGTCTATGATACCGATCCCTGCAGCTTCGCGCGCAGCTGTCATACAATTCGTTTCTCGATAAAATCTGTAATAGTTTTTATTCATTTATTTAGTTTTTTTTTTTTATTTAAGAAGAGATACCACGATCGACGGGATTTATCGATCGGATTAGAAGTCCGGCTCGTATGTAGATACAACTGTGGCAATTAGGGTGGGCAATTAACGCAACTTTCTCTTCTGCAACTTCAATTGAGTTGCGCGTTGTGTTCGAACGGTGGAAAGTTGACGCGAAATTAGTTCGCCGATAGGCGGTGGCTGTGGCTGCGGCTGCGGCGGGCAGTATTTTGCTATGTATTTAGAAATTTATTACTTTCTGAGATTATGTACATTTGAAAGTACTTAACCGAATTTAATTTGCATATTTCTAAGATTTAAATCGAAAACAAAAAGCAAACGAAACAAAATAAATGATTTAAAAAGATAAAATTATTGATAGAGATTGTGAATGCAATCTAATGTAAGTATAATATCAAAGCAGTGCAGCAATATGCTTACATGGGAATCAGATCTGTAGGAACATGAAGATAATTGGTAGAATTAATAATTTATGGCTGAAGTCTTTCAATAAATTAAATAACATTGCATAGCTCTCTACCTATCATGTGAAATAATTAATTTACATAGTTAACAAAGCTCAGGTATCTTAGGATTTGTATGTATTTGTTGTTTTAAATAAAAGTAAACAGTTTAAAAGTCCATAGATCCCTGATTATTGGTTGCAAGGGATAGTTTAAATATATTTGTATATTAGCATTAATGACGTTTATCACTATTAATTAAATTGCAATGTGGATAATTTTCTCTCAACTCCCGAATTTCTCATTAAAATAAAATATGTTAACTAATTTTTACTATAACAATTTCTTCACGATTCTTATTCGAAAATCATTTGTCTTATTTCTGATTTGTACATGTCCCATTATAATTTTTACATTGACTTGTTTTTTTTCACAATAAAAGAAATAATCAGCAACATATACACAACCCAATAAACTATAAACTAAACTAATTTTTAACCAAATTTATGTTCACATAAAACCAAAATCTGTTTTTTTAGCAAATTTTTGTTGAGATTTCAAATTGGTGGACCAAGATTTCATTTCATTGAGATTTTGATGAAATTTTAATGAAATCTGGTTCCATCAATTAAAAATATTAAATATCGAATTTTATTTTTGTGGGAACATAGCACAATATTACTTGATTTGAAATTCAAGTAAGTCATATTTTGAAAAACTTAGATACCTGAAAAATTTACAATAGTATTTAAGATACATTTTGACGAATTAATGTAAAAGTAGAAGACAGGAAAATCTAAAGAAAAAATCAGCTACACCACTTTTTCACCAAATAAAAGAAATTTTTCCTATAATTCATGCTTAGACAAGTATAAGAAAATTGATTTACGAAATTTTACCAATAATAAAAAGAAGGTTTGAAAAATGTTAAAAAGCGGGTGCTTTTATTATTCTTCTTTTTCTATTGGGAAGGTTTTGTAAAACTGAATTTTAAAAATCAGAATTTTAAAAACCAGAACAAGGAGTATTTTGAAAAGCAATTTCGACAAGAAGAATTTTTAAAGCAGGATTTTGCAAAAAAGAATTTTTCCCTGCCAGAATTTCGACCCCAACCCTTCTGACACCAATGCGTTGCATTGATAGTGTGGAAAAGATATCAATAGTAATTTTTTGCAAGTGTTTCTCAAAGTCTGTGAGGTAACTCTAGCAAAATTTTAATAAATTATAATTCCACTGTAACTCACGTAATATTTGAGAGAGTCTTACGAGCTTTTTTTTTATTAAAATGTTCATATTTTTATAAATAAAAAAGAAACGAAATATAAACTCCATACATAGTAATGATTTGAACTGCTAGGAAAAAAAATATTTTTTTTTTGGGAAATATTTCAAATATTTTTGTAGATTTTTTTATTTATGGCAAAATTAATAAATATGTGAACCAAGTTTCATTCCTTTGCTGTTAAAATTTGGTAATATTAAACTTGTTTCACTTAAAATTTAGCCATCATTTATATTTATGAAAAGACTATATGTAATTTTGTTTTAAGGGGGTTGTATCGAGGCGGCGGCACTCAGCTCTGAGTAAAAAATGTAAACTTGCTTTACAAAATTGTATGAAAAAAGCAAAGCCTTAGAGGCGCCTAACAGTCGCCCGTTTGTTGAATTTGGCGACAAAAATCATTTCCTTTTCATGAAATTTGGTTCACTTTTTGAGTAGGGGATATTGCCTATTTTTTTCTTTTTCAAACAAAATTTTCAAAAAGTACTGTCGAAGGTAGGAACTGAGTCAAGGTTATATTTGAAATGTCCTAAAATTAGGGCTGGCCACGATAGCAGAAAAGTCTCGGTATCGTTTGGTATCGGTATCCGAAATCGACACGATATCGAGACGATACCAGCCCCAAAGCGATACCGAGACGATACCAAACGATACGGTATTTCTTGGACCGAAATTTACCGATACTCTCGATAGTATCGGCAAAAAATATAGATTTTTGAATATTATTATTGTAACAACCATCTTTTCTTCCTCCTATCACCATTTGTCATCACATCAATCAACATATTATTATTTTATCATTTTTCTTATTATAATAAATATATTAATACTTTACACTACAATTTGAATACTAAATTTTTATTTGAAAACATAACAAAGTGGCAACATTGTTAAAAAAGCTTTAAACATAAATCGTACACACACTTATGTAACAATAAAACGATCAAACAACAGAATGTAAAAAAGCTCTTTCAAAATTGTATAAAAGACGAGCTTCCGTCAGAACAATTCATTCTGGTTTGTGCTCCGAAGTGCGAAGTTGGTAAGCAGCGTCCACTGAAGGCATTCTCCTAGAATCAACACGGCATACGAGTATGTCGGTTGTTGATGCGACGTACGGTCCCACGAACGTCCATTGACAGTCGACATGATTGTGTGTTGTTCCTTTTGTTTTTTTTAGAATCAACACGGCATACTAGTATGTCGGTTGTTGATGCGACGTACGGTCCCACGAACGTCCATTGACAGTCGATATGCTCATGTGTTGTTTTCTATTATTTTCCTTTGTAGTATATACTATGCATATGTATGTCTATATTAGTCGAAGGCATCGCATCTGCGGACTGTGCGACGTTCCACGAGCGTCCACATGAAGTTTGACGCGACAGCCAGAGACATTGTCATATACACATACGTAATGTATAGGTTTTACATTTCATGGTTGCCAATTAAGTTTAAATTATGTAAATATTTCATTATTGCCAACTGGACTTTAAATTAAATAATTGCTTTACTTGAATTGTTAATGAATTTAAAATAATAATTTGTTTCCTTTAAATAGAGTTGCCATAAGCAACGTATAAGTTTGTTTTTTTAAATCTTAAATAAAGTTTGTCACAGATGATTATTAAACAAATTGATTAATTCTTTTATTTATGGAAACATTTGCTAGGCTGCCTATTCAACGTGTACTGCGGTTCTCGAACAGCATACGCGTGGTAGAGAGTTTATCAAAGCGGCATTTTAGTTATCAACAACTTTTATTTTAGTGTTGACCCCGACTAAGAACCACATCAAGAATTTAGTAAAACCACCTACCTCACGCTACAAATTGACGCCCAACGAGTGGGACACTAATAAAATTTGAAGAAAATTAAGATGCCTGAATTAACTGACGCTCAGTTTAAAAAACTCATGTCTGCAATGAATGAGCAAAAAGCAGGCAGTTTTAGCAACTGCACTGCCCGATTCAAAGGTGAACGCGATCCTCAAATTGTCGATGCATTTATCACAACAATCAATGTGTATAAGGATGTAGAGAGAATCAATGACGTCGATGCTTTTAGAGGCTTTCCACTTTTACTCGAAGAAAACGCCGTGACTTGGTGGCAAGGAGTAAAATCTGAAGCTGAAACATGGGAAAACGTTCTCTCACTCCTACGCAATGCATTTGCACCAGCTAAGCCAGCCTATCGACTATATATGGAGATCTTTGACGTTAAGCAGAAACCGAATGAGTCAACTGATGATTTCATCACAAAGAAACGCGCCCTTCTCTCAATGATTCCTGCACCAGCTCCGAAGGAACCAATGATGCTGGACATGATCTACGGGTTGCTCAACATCCGCATACGCGATGGAGTTCCTAGAGACAGCTTCAAAACGTTTCAAGAGTTTCTCACTAAAGCCAGAGCTGTGGAAATCTCTCTGCATGAGAAGCAACAGCAGACTAACTCATCTGAGGAGAAGAAGCGATGCAATTTTTGCAAACATACAGGACACGTCGTTACAGACTGTCGCAGGAAACAAAAAGTTGAAAGTAAGAAAACTTCTACCGTAACAAATGAATCAACCATACACTGCTATAAATGCAAAGCACCAGGATATATTCGATCCAATTGTCCTAACTGTAAGGAATTACCAAGAGGCCCATCAACAGTATCATTCAACTGCATGAAGACCACTTTGGGAAACGATTTGCCCACAATCTCAATTCAATCACATGGCAAAGCAGGCATAGCCTATATAGACACTGCTGCCAGGACAAGTGTAGCTGGAAGAAAATTGTTCATTCATCTACTTAAAAACGGAACAAAATTCCAGAAAATAGATGTAGATGTTACGCTTGCTGATGGACAGACCCGTCCACAAGAAATTTGTTTGGCAAAGACCAACATAATATTCGGCAACCGGTTGCGGCCAATTACCTTTATCGCCCTTCCGAAAGCCACGGATAACCGTACGCTGATAGGAATAGACTTCCTTGAAGAAAACGGTGTTGTTCTGGACCTTGGTCAAAGAATCTGGTATTTTTCTGACCAAATACAAAAGAAATTTGAGTTTTATGATACTTCACACATAAAGTCCTCAAGCCACGTCTCGTCACAAGTGTACAAGTTTTGTGTACACATGACGAAGGCAAAGAAAACATAGAACACAAACAAGAAAGATCTCAGTCGGAAGCAAGCGCAGCGGAATGCATGCCACTTGCGGTTGAATCTTCTCCATTAACTAAGATGAATGCTTTCTTATCATGTCTCGACGAACGGAAGACTATATCGCCACTTGTTGCAACACAAGCAGAGTGCAATGATCATAGCAGCTCGTCAGCCTCACTTTTAAAAAGAAAGAAAACAATACATGCGTCAAGAAATTTGTTTGGCAAAGACCAACATAATATTCGGCAACTGGTTGCGGCCGATTACTTTTATCGCCCTTCCAATAGCCTTCAACCATACACTGATAGGAATAGACTTCCTTGAAGCAAGAAATAAATAGCTATACCGTTTAAAACCAGACGCTAGCAACTATGCTATCGGGGCAGTTTTGGTCCAGGGGGAGAAAGCGGATGAACACCCCATTGAATATGCTTCACGTCTCCTAAACGATACAAAACGAGTAATATGAAACCATATGGTTAACTCCAAACAGTATCAAGTAACCAACGATTTGAAGTTGTAGCAGCTGACCTATTTGGACCACTACCTGTTACAAAGGATGGATATCAATGGATCCTGATAGCCGAAGATCTCGCAACCAGATGGGTTGAAATTTTTCCCTTAAAGGAAGCGACTGCTGAAAATTGTGCGATGACTCTGCTCCAAGAAGTATTTTTTCGATATGGTATACCAAGACGTCTGGTAACAGACAATGGACCCCAGTTCATATCTGTTTTGATGCAACAACTTACTGATTACTTTGGAATACAACAATCGCTAACGCCTGTCTACCATCCAGAAGCCAATCCAGTGGAACGAAGGAACAGAGACCTAAAATCACATCTCGGAATTATGGTAGGTAATAACCATACAACATGGGCTGATAATTTAACCGCCATACGATTCGCAATGAACACAGCGAGATGCCAAAGTACAGGTTTCACAGCTTCATATCTCATGTTTGGCCGAGAACTTAGAACCATAAACGACGTTAATCACGACCTAAGACAGATAAATCAAGACAGAAACTTCACTCCACAAATCATACCACGATTAAAAATGCTTACACAAGCAATCAAAGAGGCTCAGCTAACAACCGAAAACACACAAGACCGTAATAAACACTATGCTGACAAAAACCGAAGACCACAGCCCATTTTTAAGGTAGGTGACCTAGTATTGGTTACCACTCACATCCTTAGTAAAGCTTCTAAGGGCATCTCTTCAAAATTTGTGCCGAAAAGAGATGGTCCTTACGTTATCATCAAGAAGATGGGTGCATCTACGTACCAAATTGCATCCGAAGATGACCTCACTATTCCAATAGGGACATATCATGTCTCTGCTATTACAAAGTATCAATCATCTACTTCACAAACCCTTGATAACCCTATGCAGCCATTGCGAAGACGAGGGCGACCAAAGAAGACGACACAAACTTCCATTCCTGTCGCATCATCGGGACGATCTCTACGACAGAGGGGGAGAATGTAACAACCATCTTTTCTTCCTCCTATCACCATTTGTCATCACATCAATCAACATATTATTATTTTATCATTTTTCTTATTATAATAAATATATTAATACTTTACACTACAATTTGAATACTAAATTTTTATTTGAAAACATAACAAAGTGGCAACATTGTTAAAAAAGCTTTAAACATAAATCGTACACACACTTATGTAACAATAAAACGATCAAACAACAGAATGTAAAAAAGCTCTTTCAAAATTGTATAAAAGACGAGCTTCCGTCAGAACAATTCATTCTGGTTTGTGCTCCGAAGTGCGAAGTTGGTAAGCAGCGTCCACTGAAGGCATTCTCCTAGAATCAACACGGCATACGAGTATGTCGGTTGTTGATGCGACGTACGGTCCCACGAACGTCCATTGACAGTCGACATGATTGTGTGTTGTTCCTTTTGTTTTTTTTAGAATCAACACGGCATACTAGTATGTCGGTTGTTGATGCGACGTACGGTCCCACGAACGTCCATTGACAGTCGATATGCTCATGTGTTGTTTTCTATTATTTTCCTTTGTAGTATATACTATGCATATGTATGTCTATATTAGTCGAAGGCATCGCATCTGCGGACTGTGCGACGTTCCACGAGCGTCCACATGAAGTTTGACGCGACAGCCAGAGACATTGTCATATACACATACGTAATGTATAGGTTTTACATTTCATGGTTGCCAATTAAGTTTAAATTATGTAAATATTTCATTATTGCCAACTGGACTTTAAATTAAATAATTGCTTTACTTGAATTGTTAATGAATTTAAAATAATAATTTGTTTCCTTTAAATAGAGTTGCCATAAGCAACGTATAAGTTTGTTTTTTTAAATCTTAAATAAAGTTTGTCACAGATGATTATTAAACAAATTGATTAATTCTTTTATTTATGGAAACATTTGCTAGGCTGCCTATTCAACGTGTACTGCGGTTCTCGAACAGCATACGCGTGGTAGAGAGTTTATCAAAGCGGCATTTTAGTTATCAACAACTTTTATTTTAGTGTTGACCCCGACTAAGAACCACATCAAGAATTTAGTAAAACCACCTACCTCACGCTACATTATTAATTTATTACAAACAAACAATTTTTGTACTAATTGGTTTTTCAGAAAAGGCTTTAATGATTCAGATGATATTTTCAGACCATTTCTCCTTAGCAGGGAGAAGGTTTAGGCAATAATTTTAATTATAACAGCCTACTGCCACGCCCATTTGACTTATTCTGGCTTTCTCTGAAACTAACGATTTGGATGCAATTTTCAAACTTGGTTCTCTTTATTGAAAAAGTGATTTACAGTGAAGTGAAATATATAAAATATTTGTGTGCATTGTTTTCCTGTATGCATATGACCTCGCGCCAAAGTTTTCGTGTTGAATTCCTAATCGGAACAATACTTAGACATTGTGAAACAAGCCTTTAAAAAATTGTTAAGTCAAAAAAAAAAAAAATAAAGTTAAAAAATTGTCTTTTAAAATAATGATTTTTGTCTAAAATCTTAAAAATACCACGCGAGTTCAACTACTAGATTAAGAACATGTAACCAAGTCATACATTTTATTCTGGTTTGCGACTCAGACCAGACCAAAACTAGACGAGACCAATACCGATACCGAGAACCAGACTTTGTTATACGAGACCAAAGGAGACTGAGAACGAGAGCGATACGGAGACGATACTGACATGTTTCGATTTTGACGATACCGAGACGATACTTACAAAAGTATCGTTTGGTTTGGTATCGTGGCCAGCCGTACCTAAAATGTGTGCTTTAATGTATTTTTTCATATAAAAATGACTTTAAAATTAAATACAAAATTAAAAGAAGATACTCCAAAATCTTTAGAAATGTCAACAATCGATGAGAACTAATAATTTTTTATATTTTTGTTTTAGAAATTATTTTTTGTCTGATAGAATTGGAAAAAATCTTACAATTTTGACGTTTTGAAGTTGTCATTAAATTTTAGTTCAACTTGGTACTGAAAACAACGAAAAAATAAAAATGATCTAAAACAATTTTTTCAATAATGTTAATATTTTTTCTGGTTGTATTATTTAAATCTTTGTCACGCTAAGAATTCTGGTAGTTGATAGTAGAAAAGACCGTTATTTTGTATCAAAAAATTGTTACAAATTAATTTTTGTGACCAAAATTCAATTAACGGACGTTGGCAAAAAAGACCGTTATGTTCATGTATGAATGTATGAATACGTTTTCAAATTCTATCATAGATTGCTTAAAAGCAGTCTATTTTCTTATTTAAAAAAAAAAACAAGTGCCACAGGCCTTACCCTGCGTAAATTTCAGATGAATTTCAGTAAATAACGTAAATTTTCCGACTCAAAAACAGGCAAATAAATTATCTTCCCGGATAAGCAGAGTTCCTTAATTTGATATCTTAATTTGTATTTGGTATACGTAAAAATACGCATTGTAAAATGTTAATTTAGTTTTTAAAAGTAAAAAAAACTTCCTTTTTCATTTTTTTGAGTACAAAATTAGAATTTAAAAATCTGTAATTTTGTGCAGGAAAAAAAATCATGATTTTCGAATTTTAATTTGCTGACTTCAAACTTGCTTTGCTGAAACTTTAGTGTAAACAAATTTGTCGTAGTTGCATGTTCGGGTTGGCGCAACAAGAAAGCAATTATTTAAATATAAATTCAGGTGACAAATACAAATTTATAGTTTTTGTATTATTTCAGACTTATTTAAGTGGAATTTTAAGTAAAAAGAAAATACTCAAGCTAACAATAGAGCCATTTCTTAAAATTATAAATTATGACTGAACAAATTTCTCAGTTAAACCAGTGCTACTGAAATTGATAAATGTGTCAACCAACTTGTGTATAACGTTTGACGTTGTCAAAATGTAAATAAAAATATTGTGTTTGTTATTTTTGTATGACTTTTTTCATTATGAAGTGTCCTTAGCTATTTTTCGTTAATTAATGTTAAATAATTAAACTTATTGGCCCAGGGCACCTAATCTTTAAATACGCCACTGAGTGCAACACCCTTCGTAAACCATTAAGAATGGCTTCACTAGGTTCAGGTATGGGTAGGTACTCAAGTTCAAAAAATAGGTAAGTATTTTTTTGGTAAAGATAATTTTGAACTCTTTTGTATACAAAAAAAGAATACATACAAATATTTACGAATTATTGTTTTGTTGCCTTAAAGTCGTTTTTATGTTTAAATGCGCGTCGTTTCAATCAAAAATTGTATAGGGTATGATCAACACTTAAAAGTTGCTTGAGTGACTTGCTTGCTTGTAACATCATTTCTGCGAATTATTTTTGCACCCCAACTCTTAGAAGAACGCAATAAAAAGCTTCGGCCTCACTTTCACGAACCCAAAAATGGAGTAAGACTATTTAAAACCACGAATCATCAAGTCAACAAAATATCTCCAATATTCATTCAGAAATTCACACGGTAACAACATAGAACTTTTTTGTAGAACGTTTTCAGACACCAATTTTAGTTGAAAAATATATATTTTTTTTCGTTCCAACAACAATGGTTACTTAGGACATGAACCATTACTATCTCAATTTTCTCGAGCCAATAAATTTAGTTGGTGCCCAAAATTTGCATAATATCACCTGTGATGAGGAAGTAAGTAAGCTTTTTGTCTTTGAGCAAAATTGCTTACATGTTGCATTTGAAACAAAGTTTTCAAACAAATCGATCAAAACAGATCCTTAAATAGTCAATAATTTGCCTTTATCTGGCACAATATTGGTAGATCAGATGTAGATGATAGTCCACTTGAATGAGATTTGAATTCCGGAATCAAGTATCCCAATATCCAAATGCCTGAAGAAAATGTGCGGCTCTATAGTCTAATGGGGCATCTATCTCATAAAATAAGTTATGCTTAGAATGGACAATATGTTTAATTCATGTTAAAACAGTTTTTATTAAAAAAAGAATGGGCCCACAAGTAGATAGTTATTCGTCGTCATCATAAAGGACAACCATTTACTGATGATTACTTATAAATATAATTACATGACATTGAACAGATTGCAAATTGTCATAATCTTAGCCGCCCCAATGGAATTTATTTTTATAACGGATTCATCCTATTATTTCTTAAAAAGCCATAAAAATGTGAGTAAAAAAAAAACAACATTAAATTAAAAATTGCAAACAACGCAATATACAATTTTAATACTATACCCCCTGTTGATCGCTATAGCGATATTACACCAGTGCACACAATATCACTTTTGATGGTTGCATAAAGCTCTTAGTCCGGCTGAAACAATTAACACCAATTGCCAAGACATGGGCACACTGTGATGTGATGCGAATGCCGGCTGCGAGAAGCTTTTAAAAGCCATTAACTACGATTGATTAAAATCTCCTCTCCCGCGTTTCAGTTACAGTGTTTTTTTTGCGTTTTAAGTTAAGGAGAATCATCGTCATATCGTCGTCGGTCATCGTCATTTGCTAGTTGTTTTAAGCTGATGCAGCAAAAAAAAAAACACACTAATAAAGAATACTAAGAAGTCACTTTAACTCGTTGTCATGACTTTAAACACAACCCTATTAATAAAAAAAAAAAAATACTAAGATATCTTTAGGATTCAACTGAAACTAAATCAAAATTAAGTTTACAAATTTAATACTCTAATTGATTAAACATAAAAACAAGGAAACAGACAAGCGCTCAGAACACATATGGCGTTTTTTTTTTTTAACTCATAGTAGATCACGGAACTGTCAAACAAAAATTCAATTTTTTCAGCTCAGACATATCAGAGCATAAAAAGTGTGTTTCTTTTTTCCATCGGCCTTAGCTCAGAGCTTGCTCAATTAGCTCAGAAAAAAATGACTGAGCAAATAATAATAATTAATTGTAAACTTATTTAGAGCAATCTTAAAATATATCAAATATTATATTTAGTTTTAAGATGAGAATATTGATTAATAAAAAAAAAAAATTGAGCGATAATCTTCTCAGAGCTCTGATCTGATCGCTCAGAGTCTGCTCAGAGCTTTGCTCAGAACCAAAAAAAAAAACGCAAATAAATATGCAATTTACAAAATTTACAATCTTATATGATGCCCAAATGCTCAATTCAATTTATACTCTTTGATTTATTTACACAACAATGCACCGCACGTTTTTTTTTGCAGTATTAGCCCTGCCTGGTTCGCACGGCAATGCACTGCACCATTTTTTGCAATATGAATCCGTGTGAATGGATAGTGGCGCAAACATCCTACAAAGAACCTTTCACACGACGTTTCCACGTTTGCCGTTTGGTTTTATACTGCAGCTTTTGGATTTAAATTGCTAAAAAACGTTTGGTATATTCCCGTGTGAACCAGGGCTTAATATGTGCGAATGAGCATTGGCGTATGCAGTCTACATAGAACCTTTCATACGACGACGTTTGTACGTTTGCCGTTTGGATTTCTACCAGGCTTTTCAGATTGGGATATTTATCAAAAATTTGGCTATGTTTTTCCGAAATTGCCGACAACAATTTCAGTATGACAGCCCAATCATAATTGGGCTACTAATAGCCCAAATCAAATCTTGGGCGATATTTTTTTTCATAAACTCCACAATTTGGCACCACTTTTTATTCACTGAATAGTCCACTATTACACGATGATTCTTTGCGCCCAACTCTTTTCAATGCGTGTGAAGGTGAAATCAGATATGGAAATTCGAAAAGAGTCAGACGCAAAGAATAGTCGTGTTATAGGAGAAATTATACTCATTTCTTTTGATATTTCAAATCAACCGCAACATACTTCAATTAAAAATCATTCAATTTCTCTGTTGTTTCCAGAATTTCCATTTAAGTTCTTCTTTCCTTTATGAAGAAAAAATGTATTTTATTTTCGTTGTTTTTTTAAAATAAAAATAAATTGTGATTAAAGTTATGAGAACTTTTTTTATTGTTTTATTGGGCTACTATTTGGGCTACTTTTCGGGCTCTGGTTTTGGGTTACTAAATTTCTAAATTACGCTACCGAACTCGTTCAAGACCTGGCAACCCTGATTTCTACTGCAAAAACAACGTGCGATATATTGCCGTGTAAGCCAGACCTTCTTATTCATGGTAGTAATTTTTTTTTTAGATTTGGTACATAGCTACCTAGGTACTTGTTAGTGTTGGTACTTTTTTTGATTAGTTGGTAGTTTAACTTAAATTTTTATTTAATTGATAAAAATTATCACTTAACTCAGCAAAATAAAGATAATTCACGTTTAATTTACTTTTGTTAGAATTTAATTAACAATGCCTAAGTAAAGTTCAGACACAGGGTCATAAATCTGCAGGAAAAATGCGTATAACAAATGAGAACCTTACTCAGATATTGTGAACCAGGCCCTTATACACATTTGGGCTTTTGGAATTTGAAATTTTGAGATTCGGGTTTTTGTCATTCAGAGTTTTGGTTGGGATATTTGTTTGGCATTTGTGTATGTTCTTTTTTTTGTTTACATGAGAAAGTTCAGTGAGAAGATGGACCACTGTTTAAATTGGCTAAAATGTCAGTCCTCTCATCATTCTGAATAAGTCAAGTGTCAACTTTGAAAAGAATAAAGGACATATCTACACAATTTAAACTTGTACTTGATTTTTTTTTTTCATGAAAACATAACTTGCCATTAGCTTACATTAGCTACCTATATCACAGGTTTAAGCTATACTTTAAGTTAAAAATCATCTCTCTCACTCTCTAGGGATTAATGCGACTCGACTTGGACTTAATGCACCTCTGATTATGCCAGATTATGGCTATCGTGCGATGTTAATTTTATAATCACCACTATATAGTCACCTCTCCCAGAGACGTTTGGCCTCAGAGTTTGAGTCACGTCCATAAGTCCATTCCGTCCAACGATCATAAGCAGAGGAGTGATTGCATCACTATTATATCTCTCTTAAATGTCAGAATGTCTGTCTGTCCGGCCATGCCGGCCAGCCAAACGAAATGTGATCCGATCCAAACGGTTGATTGTACGAAACCAAATTTCGATTTAAAAATAATAAACTAAAAAATATATATACACGAGTATGTACTACATAGGCACCTTTGTATTCTCAACATACTGACATGAAGATAAAGACGAAGAAGATGAAGTGAGCGGAACTCTTTACACAAGAGCGTTTGGAACAATTTATGCATAGAACTGTATTTATGGTCGATAAATTAGTATTTGCTTCAAGGTTGAGATACATTGATGGCGACCTATCGATTGGCATCTTTGCGTGGGACGCAATCGCAATGATGGAGAACGTTTTGCTTAAGAGTTTCTTGGGCTTTTGTGATATGGCAGAGACGATGTCTCTTGATGGCGACCATAGACGAGGTAATATGAAACTTGATCCAAGATCGAAGTTTCAAGCCCCCCAAACACATAAATTCGTATAGATGATGGCTTTTCAATTGGTTTCGGGAGACTGAAGATGTTTACTCAAAGCCTTGTCAGACACGACATTCGAGTGTGCCGTAAGTTGCTATGCTCTTACTTCTTTGCACCTGCGTCTGGACTGCTATATACCTCACCAAATAGCTTTTTACTTAGAAGAAGTACATATAATTGCGTTTGTGGTGTTAAGTGCATGGTAATGACATGCTAATCGTTGGACAGGTGCTCCCTCTTTATACAACAGCTATATGATTCATAATTTTGTGTTTCTTATAAGTAGTTTGTGCGGGACATTGCAGGTAATATATCTAGGGTGTAGGGGAAAAACCGCGAGCGCCATTAGATTGCATACCTGATGACTTAATTAATTGGAAAAAGCACACTCAGAGCAGTTATATCAGAATGATATACATAGAGGGTCTATTTGTTACGAATACACGTTAATTAGTTTGCGGTTTCTTTACCCAGGGCGGACAGAGTATGTTCTTATATCATGGCTACCGGAAAGGCCAAATACAGAAGAATGACTCGCTTTAGGTATGAACATATTTATTTGCGGTTCTTGCGAAGCCACAAAAGTAGTTTAATAATGTTAGACGTGACCAAATGGTTTGATCCGCCTTATGTGATTCTTAAGAATTCACACTCTAAGAAAGTCGATTGTCAATTTAAGAAAAAAAAAATTTAGCTGAGTTGCCTGAGAATAAAATATGACTCTTAGTCTCTTTTTTTATTTCTTCATAATGTGTAACTATTGGGTAGTGTGATATTGCAGCTGACTTTTTCATAAGGAATAGGATTTAGGAAAATGTTTTAGATAAAATTACAAAAAAATGAAAATTATTAAGAATTCGAGTAAGATCTGCAATTTGTAGAAGTAGCTTAATGAAGAATTGAATTATGGCAGAGAATAGAAGCAGTCTGAAATTTTATGAGTGTGAAGTTAGCAAAGCTTCTTTGACGAATCGAAAACTGAAAAGGCGGATAATTTGCCGCTAATTAGTTGTACAAATTTCAAATTTGTCCTTCAATGTTTTCTATGTTTTTTTTTTGGATGCGGTGCTTTGCTAACTTGATATCAAGCTAATTTTCGTTAACTAAAGGCTGGTTAAATTTTAAGGGTCGATGTTGGATTTGAACCACACCTAAACCTCGAGATTTTTTCTGCATTTCTTTTGACATTTCTGAATTTCAGACTAATTCAGGCTTATTATGAAAAAAGGCGTTCAAATCAAAATGCATATCGTGCACTTGGTGATTTTTTCCAGGCATATTTTCAAATCAGTGGATTTGTCAATAAGCAGAATTGCCGCATTTGGGCGAATGATAATCCAAGAGTGATTGTCGAAAAGCCATCAATGCACCCACAAAGAGTCACTGTTTGGTGTGGTTTATGGGCTGATGGCATCATAGGGCCGTATTTTTTTTTTAATGAGGCCGGTCAGGTAGTTACTGTGTATGGTGTTCGCTATTGTGAGATTATAATGAACTTTCTATGACCCGAATTAAAAGATATGGATGTGGACAGTATGTGGTTTCAACAGGAGGGTGACACTTGCGTGACAAATTCAATGGCGATGTTATCTCACGTGGTGGCGATGTCAATTGGCCGCCAAGATTATGTAATTTGATACCGTTGAACTTCTTTCCTTGGAATAACATGAAAGAAAAGGTGTACGTTGATAAGCCAGCATCAACAATTCAAGAGCTAAAGGATGAGATAATTCGGCACATTTACGGCATAGAACCTTAATCATGCCTCAGCGTTATCGAAAATTTGGACCATCGGATAGAGGTATGCCGTGCCGCCGAGGTCGTGGTGGCCATTTGGACGATATTTTGTTCCATACCTAATTTAACCATACCAATATTATCACAATAAAAAGAAATGACAATAATTTCTTAGATAATTTGTGTTTTATTCAAAATCAACATCGGCCCATAAAAATGAACCACCCTTTAGTTGCGACAGTTTCGAATTTATCATTCTATGTTTTCTATGTTGTTGTTGGGTACTAGTAGCAAACTTGAAAAATCTTGAAAACCGGTAAAAAGCTCTTTTACTTAGTGTTTTATGGCTTTATAATTGGCCGTTAGTAAGTCTTTCATAATTAATTTAATATAACCGCGCAATGTTTTCGAAGTTTTTTTTTTTGCGTTCGGGATATCAAGTTAGCAAAGCATCACCTTAAATAGCCGTAAAATCTGCTAATACTGAATGGTTAATTACTTAATAATTTGGCGTTTGCTAGTCTTTAATTATTTGTATGCATTTATAACCTTTATAACAAAGTGTACTTTACTCTTAGTTTATGGGCTGTAGTATTTAATAAGTTGTAAAAAATTCGACTTTTTCTACGTTTTTTGGATTTTTTGTTAACACGACATCAAACTAGTACAGCACCACCTCAAAAAAAAGGAAGAACAGTTTAAATCGAACGGTTTGAGGTTAATGTATGGTTAACTTGTTAAGTTTTTACAATCTCGAATTCGTCGTTCTATGTTTTCTTCGAATAGTGGTAAAAAATAGTGGTGTTACCACTTTATAATTTACCTTTAATTATCGTAGTTAGTTGTGACAAATCAAATTGTTGGTGCGATGTTTTCTATGTTTTTTTGTTTTATTTTCCTAGATTCCTATGAAATCAGCAAAGAGCTCCGGAAAAGTTCTTAGAACCTATTATATTGAAATTTGTCGATTGCATGTGACAGTTCTATTATTGTAGTGCTGCAATATTTTTTGTTTTAGTTTCTTTATTCATATATGAAGTAACATCCGAAAAGGGTTTAAAGTGGATTACATATATTGAACTGTTTATTGCATTTTATACATTTTCACTGCCACTGGGGCAAATGAGGTTTTGTTGAAAAATAAATAGAAAACTTCGGACCAAAAATTGATTTAGTCACAATTAACTAAAGACTAATAATGAGAAAATTATAAAATCCATAATTAAATATTATGTTTAAAAATTTTTACCACTTCAAAAAAAAACATAGAAAACATAGAACGACAAATTATTAAATGGTCAAATCTTACTGACTACTAGTCAAACATGAATTATTTCTAGCCATAAACCAATCAGTGTAAACAGTTTTTACCACTTTTTGAGGTGGTGCTATGCTTACTTGATATCAAATAAGCAAAGGACGTAAAAATAACATAGAAATCATTGCTCGATTAAGTTAAATGTTCAATAGCTAATTAAACACTACACAACTTAACTAGCCACAAAACATTAAGAATAAGAAGGTTTTACTATTTTTCGAGATTTGTAAAGCACCCAAAGAAACATAGATAACATTGAAAGACAAACTCGAAATTGTAACAACAAAATAACGAAATAGATATTAAAAGCAAATTATAAACCTACCCATTTTTCGATTCGTCATAGTTGCTTTGCTGCCTTGATATTCATTTGCAGGTCCTTGCCAAACAGCTTAGATCTAAGTTGGATACCTCATTTTCGTTGCAGCGGTGCTGCCAGGCCCACTCTTCTTAAATCTTGGTTTATTAAAAACGGCTGCATTAAAAGGTACATTTTCATAGTTTGTTATTATGACCATAGGGAAAAAATTAAAAAAACTTTTAAGGTATAATCAGCCCACTGCAACACCCATTACTATATCCCTTTTCTTATTTATTTGTTTCTTCGAAACGTATCAAATGATTTCCATGAATTTTTCAGATTTTGTTGTTATGGACGAGAAAAAAAATTGCAAATTTGTTTAAGTAAAATCTATTTACTTTTCGAATTTCTTTCTTTCTCAGAAACGCCTTATACGATTTGCGTGAAATTTTCTGGGTAAATTCATTTAAAAGAGAAAAAACACGGCTATTCGTCGTATATCTTGCATTCCTTGAAAACAGCACTGATTTTGATAAAATTTTCAGAGTTTTACTATGAGAATGGTCAATAGAAGTCTCCATTTCCAAAAATCACTCGTCCAAGACGTTTGTAACGTAACTAAGCCATGTTAGTCCGTTATTAAATGATGATTCTTTGCGTGTGACACTTTTTGAAGTTCGAACATAATAAAAGCGAAAGAGAAAAAGATGAGATGGAAGACCAATTGCCTTTTGAGTCGTTGGCCAAATTTTCCCGGACTCTTTTGACGTTTTGTTTTGAATCTTTCGTATTTTTCGTATACAGACACTGTATAAACCGCTTTAAGAGTAGCCGTGAATTTCGCAATGAAAGAAAATTGTCAATCATTCATCAAGAAGCACCGTGTAAAAGCACGTGTATCACAGGATTATCTCCAAAGAGAAATTTGTATAAATAGGGGAATAGGTAATAGGGGACTTTTGACATTGTCCGGCTGAAAGTTAACATCGCATTGAAACCACTGGCCAAAACTAACTTCAGCTTTTTTCGAGTTGTTTTTTGTAAAAGGACAATACCACAGTACACAAATCTAAGGTATTATATTGCGCAGGTTGTCAAAATTGAAACTGTCGGAAATAAAAGATGGCTGTGTAAATACACGTTAATCCAACAATTAATTCTGGCATTTGTCACAAATTTTTATATATGCGCAGAATAGAGTCAAAACTCTTTAATATGTGAACTGTGGGACAATACAACTATCGATGGCCTTTATTTAAGCTTTCTTTCAATCAGATAAATTCAAATTTAAATTTTTAATAAATTGCTAAAGAAAAGGTATTTGGTTTCAAAAATTATAAAAAGAGGTCATGATAGCCTGGCTATCAGGTATTGCTTGCTACGCTGACGGCAGGCGAATCATAATTTTTCTTTAAAAAAAATGTGTATACAAAACGAATATCGAAATTGAAATTTCTCTCTACCAAACAAATGGCAGGCGATCCTCCCCTTTGAATAAGAAACAATAACCTACACGCAACAGTTTTATAAAGATTTCTATTACCTCCTTCATGAACAGTTCCCAGGATTAATTACCATGAGTTTTTAAATGCCAATTACACTCGTCGTATTATTCATGGCCGTAATAGATCTTCGACTAAATGGGAAACTTATATACCGCCATGTGCTTATACTCAGGGTATTTCACCTAAGCCACAGCAGCTAATTGCCTTAGAAAAGTACGTAAACTCTCTTCGTTTGGTTTGTATCGCCATCGTGTCGGTTGGTTGTCCGTCGTCATCCGTTCACAAAGCATCAGAGATCGATCATGCTCTATGGCCTGAGTAAACATTTGCTGACAGCAACGAATATCCCTTTTGTCAAAAGCTAGCAAAACAATTATCCAAGTTTTCAATGATACATCTTTTAACCAAATCCTCGTGTGGTGGTTATGTCTATAGAATGCCTATGCGAAAGGAGAAATTCAATTACAATTTCATTAGACTGCCAGGAGCTAGAAGTCGCTTCGAGCTGCAGGCGAAGCTATATCCACTCACAGTCCCACAGCGAGTTATCTGTGTATGATGCCTTTTTGTAATGGATGTTCGAGCGCGTACGTATATACTTATATACACAAAACCGAACCCGTAATTATCTAAACTGTGTTTCCATTTATCAATGACGCTGATGGAACACAACAAAAGTCAGCCAAGCTTCCTCTCTGTGTGCTAAACGCATCTTGGATGGATATTCTTCATTTTCTTCGTAGCCCATCTATCCATCCATCCGACAAAATGGGCAATATTGCTCTCTCCCTCTTTCATGGACAACGTAAATAGAATTATAATTGCGATCAATTAATCATCGTAATTAGATGAGATGAGCATCACTTGGTTCGTCGAGTAGCTGCAACAAGGAATTCTTTGCATTTGCCTTTCGTTGAAGCTGCAAGTTTGCCTCTGCACATTTGGCTGGAATAAGTCAAGAGGAATGATCTTCAAATAAAGATAAGCTATAAGCGCGCAACACAACGCATTACATAGGCGCGATGGCAAATAACGCATGTAACCGTGTTGCCGTTGTTAACAAATGAATTTATTTGACCATTATGCAGGTGGAATAAATGTTAATATAATTTTCTTATGTTTAGCCAAGTATTCTGCTGATACAGAACAAAATATTTAGTTGGTCTCCAAAAAGACAACGAAATGCTTGCAAAACGAAACATTTTGGTAGTTGCACAAATTCCAAAAAATTAAAACAATTGCAAATGCAAAAAATTACAGGCAGCCATGCTGTAATGAAAGAGACAATAAAAATCAACACGAAAAAACACAAACGACATGTTTTCGCACACAATAAATGGTCTAGGAAATTATTTGTGTGCGAAAAAAAATGTAGACTTCTCCGAATGATCTGCTAAAATAATTAATTTTGCTTATCGAACAGCGTACTACAGAATGAAAAGTAGAACTAAATTTTTCTTTTATGATTTCGTTGTGTCATTTTTGTATGAGATTTTTCGTTTCGCATCAGCAGGGTACTAGTTTTTGGAGAAATATTCCACCAAAGCTGAATTTTGGTTGGAGAATCTTTTTTGTTTATTTAAAGAACTTAATTACTGCCATGAACCTAAAAGATTAACGAAAATCGCATGTTTATAGCAGCTTTGACGGTCAAAAATACTCCTTGCGTATCGTGAAATTACCTCCGCAATTTTCTTTACAAAAAAAGTACTGTATTCTACAAATGTTTTTTTTTATTAATCTCAAATTGGTGGATCAGGATTTCATTAAGATTTCGTTGAAATCTAGAGTTTTCATTGAGATTTCGATGAAATTTTTATGAAATCTTGTTCCATAAAGTAAAAATATCAAAGATCGTATTTCGTTTTGGTGGGAACATAGCATAATATTGCTTGATTTGAAATTTAGGTAGGTCATATTTTTGAAAAACTTAGATATTAAGAATAAACAATGGCATCTTCGACGGATTTTGACGAATTAATATATGTAAGAAAAACACAGGAGAATAAAAAAAAAACAAGCTTCACCATTTTTCACCAAACAAAAGAAATCGATTTACGAAATTCGAAAAGAAGGTTTGGAAAATAGTAAAAAGCGTGCGCTTTTTAAGAATTTTAGCAAGCAGAGTTTTGAAATGCAGAATTTTGATAAACAGAATTTTGAAAGCAGAATTTTGAAAAGCTGAATTTTGAAAGCAGAATTCAGCAAAAAGAATTTTAAACCTGCTAGTCGTGAAGATTTCAAATAAGTCGTTCTATGTTTCCTATGTTTTTTTTTAAGTGGTACAAACTTCTTAAATATAACTTTGTAAGTTACCTAGTAATTTGTAGTTAATGGATCGTCAGATATTTGTGAAAAATCAATTTGTCATGCGATGTTTTCAATGTGTTTTTGGGTAATTTTAGTTTCTATGAGTGTGATGTTAGCAAAGCAACTTTAATGAATCCAAAAATGGTTAAGTGGATAGTTTGCCTTTTATTCAATTTGTTTGTGCGATGATTTCTATGTTTTTTGTTTTATTTCCATTAATTCATAACCTTTTGCATTGACATTTGAATTGCTTGATAATAATTGCAATTTGTCTTTAATCGACCATTGATTTTACTATGTTTGGGGAAATTTTAACATTTTAATGCAATCCTTTTTTATTTTTTTTTTCTTATAATTCATTATAATTCATATGAAGAAACATTCAAAAAACTTTATCATTGATAATATATTGCTTTATTACGTTTTCACTGTGTCAAATAACGCAATTTCGTTAAAAAATACCTAGAAAACATAGCGAAAAATTCGAATTTATCACAGCTAATTAGCGACGAGGAAAAATTACTTACCAAAAAAATATCAAGTTTAAGAAGTTTTAACCACCTTTTGAAATAAACATATAAACAACATAGAACGCCAAATCTAAAATTGTCATAACTTATTAAAGACTAGTTACCACGAAAACTAATTAAACCATAAACAATTGATTTCCTTGCTTGCTATCAAGCTAGCAAAAATTATTAACCCAAAAGCCATAACGTATATCGTATAAGAAGTTTTTACCGCTTTGTGAGTAATGTCAAGTTAGCATAAAGCATACAAAGAAACATAGAAAACAATTAGCGACAAATTCAAAATGATCACAACTAATTAACGACTAATTAATGGCAAATTATCAACTTTCCCATTTTTTGATTGGTCAAAATGCTTTGCTAACTTGACACTCAAAGAAATCAAATAACCAAAAAACACACAAGAAAACATCGCATGGCAAATTGATTTTCTCTCAACTAATTATCGACTGATTTTTAAGCCAAAAACCACCAGATATGAGAACTTTTTACCGGTTTTGACAAGGTGCCTTTCTACCTTAAAATCAAGTTAGAAAGGCACAAAAAAACATAAAAGTCGTTATTAACGACAAATCCGAAACGGTCATGGTAAAGACTGATTATCCACCTATCTATTTTTAGATTAGTCAAAATTGCTTTCCTTACTTAACACTTATCAATAATTAACATAATTTTCAGTCAAGATTTAAAACAGCCAGTCAACGACCAAAGCCATCAGGGCAGAAGTTGGCTTGATAATAGGAGCATACCTCTACGGCATCTTCCTGCATGACTTACCTCGGCCCTGGGTCAAAAAGCTGTAAATTTGTTCATGCCATATTCATGTTACCAGTCATTGCACCCGGAACAGAAGAAGATCACTGGAGGTGGTCGTGAGAGTTCAACACAAGATGAATATCAAAGTCAACTCAGCCAATATAAATAAGTTTGCTTCAGAAGACCCGTTGGTTGAATATCGAAACACACGGTCAGCCACAAACTAGAATATTATTAAAAATATGCCGACGGCTCGCAACTGACAAACAAACATTGGTTGAAATATCTGGATATCAACTTCAAGAGGTTACTTTTCAAATCCGTATATCGTCGGCTTTCTGCCAAAACCAAATCGAAAAAAAATAATTTGGTGACGCAACAGCTCGTGGAGAACTAGGGCCTAGTGACTTACAACACTCAACCATTCCCGTGTGCGTTCTTTTGGCAGAAATGGAGGGGACCTACAATTTTTTGCTGAGTCCGAACGGCTAGATGAGAAAAGCACTTATTCATGACAAGAATACTCTTTTAGTATAAGATTTGTCAGTTCGTCACAAGAGGCAGTTCCTCGGGAAAAAACATTTCTGTTTTAGACGGCAGCGGCTAGGAATCGAAGCTAGACCTTTGGCATGACTTCCAACGCACTTACCATCATGCCACGAGGTACTACTCAAGAACACAAAAACCTTATTTAAAAGGTAATTAAATGGAAGTCTTTCATCAAAAAAGGTTTTACTGTTTGATAGATTTCAAAGAAACCATAACACAGTAGCGAGCATTGATATTCTTTGAACTCAGCGTCACTTTAAGTGTTTGAGGTTGAATATCCTGTGGATCTGCACGGTACTAAATAACCAACAAAAGCATTTCACAAACAAGTCACTCTTTAAAGTTCATTCGAGCATAGTACATCAAAACCTTGGAAAGATAAGTCAAGTTAATTGCATAGAACAATTTTCAAATTTTGTCACAAAATGTATTTTGACGTCCCATTGACGACTGTAATAACTCACTTAGAACCACTTTAGAAAATTATAAAAGCAGTATTCTTATTTCGGTTTCATATTGAGTATATCCTGATACAAAAACTGCATGTTGTGTAACCACAACTTCTCTCAGCAACACTTTTTTGCTACACATGTTGCATTGCTCCTCCATCTTTCAAGCAACCAATCCATCTTTTGTCGAAAACCGTCCTCCTCCTCCTTTAACAAAGCAAAGCCCAAAGTATAGACCCAGAACTTTGCGATCTTTTGTTTTAATAGATTTATGTAGATGCAGCCGATTATCTTGCCATATTTGCATTTAATTGATTTGCGACAGGAGGAGGCCGCGCAGCCCATAGGTTCTTTCTTGTAACATGGATTTGATGAACTATAGGGTGCGGCTGTAAGTGCGGCGTTCCATTCGGTCCATTTCTATGCACATTGACTTCAACCTTATCTATAAGGTCGGACAAGTGGACTGGACGTCCGTTGTCGTTCGGACGGAACAACGGACAATCCCTCCCTCGACTTTCTTGTACAATTTTGTCGAGTGCACTTGGAATTCAGATGTCGTTAGTATCTGTATCTTTGGGTGCTCTCATTTTGTATGCTCAAATAGTATAACGAAAAAAAATTACTTGCTGCAGGTCGCGCAAGATCGCAAATAGTGCCCAGAGCGGCCATTTGAATTTGGTACGCTTGTTGCACGTCAGCTTGCACTCGAATGACATAATTGCCCCAACCAACAGTGTGGACTGTGGAGTATGTAGGTATGTGCGCTTAGCTGCTTGATGCTGACTTGGCGTTCTTATGGTCCGCTTTTGGGTTCTCAAACATTTCTCCAAATTGACATAATGACAGATGTATAAAAACAACTTGCAAAACGGTTTTCTGTCCGCCAAATCCTAGACACACAGAAGTTAGTCTTTTCGATTCGATTCGAATTGAATTTCGTTTTGTTTGTGGTTGTGTGTGCTTGCGTTTTTTTTGTCTTTAAATCTACAGAATGGGAAATTGAAAAAATCTAGGGTTTTATGTGCTCGAGCGTAAGCACCATTAGTCCAGCGACATGCGGCGATGGCGGCGGTACGCGGTCAGTGCGGTTTGGCAGTTGGCGGGTGCGCTTGGTGGTTGGTCGAGTGAACGGACGGTTGGTTCATTAGTCTAATTAGATCGCGTTCATTGAGTATGCGACGACTGTACGACGACATCAACAACAACGATGCTGCTGAGCTGATGGTGGCTTCAGCGAAAACCCGGAAAACGCAACCAACCCCAATGCCGTTGTTTTTAAATTGAAATTGAAATCAATGGAATGGGTTTGAGATGGAAAAGTCGAGGGCATATGTATACAAGAATGGTGGTGATGCCAAAGCTGGTGCATTGTCTCGGTGGATAGATTTGTTTTGTTCTCAGACCTTTTTTGGAATGATAAGTTCAGTAACAATAACAGCATCGGTGTAGGCTAGATATTCCAGGTGGTATTGAGTGATTTTTCAATATGCAAATAAGCATATATAATGCGTATAGGATTTGAACTTGGTTGATTTGTCTTTATTGTTATTTCTTTTTTAGGGTCAAGCTCATAGATGAGAACACAGGCTGATTCTGTAACTTTAGCATTTTTTTAAGAAAAATCTGTCAAATCTAAAATTTTGCACTGATGCTGAGTTATAAGTCTGGAGTTAACTCAGAGCTAGTTAATCCTGCTAATTAATAGTTTTCTAACACAAGCCCAAGGGCATATGCCGGTTTTCGGTTAGGGGAAAACCACAGAGAGTTCTAGAAGGAATGGTGAATTGAAAGTTTTTGCGTGCGGAATTGATCTTTGAGATAGTGTTATTAACTTGGAGTGATCCGAATAATTTGAGAATGTTTTTGCCAGCTACTTGATTGCTAAAAATATTGAGGGGCTTCAGATAAATGTAGCAGAATGTCTTGAGCGGTAGAAGATGTTGAACGAAGCTAAGGCTGGCCACGATACCAGAAAAGTCTCGGTATCGGAAACCGAGCCCTAAGCGCTATCTAAAATAAGACCCAAATATTTTGCTTTATCGGCAAGTGTTAATGGAAAACTGTTGATAAAAGGTGGGTCTCCATGAGGGACTCAGACCACACCGGCTAGCCCAGTTGGTCAGCCTATCTAAAGCGTTTTGCAAAAGTTCTTTTAAGATATTAGGATACTTTTCTGATACGGAAATAGAAATATCGTCCGCAAAGCCAATCACTCTGTAACCCTCTCCTTCTAGAAATGTAAGCAACTCATTTACCACCATACCTTCCAGAGAAGGGGAGATAGGAAACCGCCTTGTGGCGTATCCATACCTCTTCCTCTACTCACAGACCTTCTAGCAGAAAAGCCATCCAGTTTTGAGTTGATAGTTGCTAGTCAGCATTTGGTTAATCAATTCCCTGAGGACCAAGTGAACCATTTTTTTTTAGGGATGTCAGTGATGCAGTTGCAATTGCAGATGTGTCAAAATTTTTTCAAGCTGTGTACACTCTTAACTAATATAAATTGATTTCAAAACAAATATCAAATTAAAACTTGGTAAATCTTCAATAAAATTTTAGTTTTTCCAACTGAAATTGGTTCTGAAGAAACAAAATCCTCCCTTTAAGGCAGATGTTTTAAGCAATAATGACTCAGTTTTCAAAAATTCACATTTAATCTTGACACGATCATCTTAAATCATCATATACGCCTAACACATTTATTTGCAAACCCTTTTCTTGGTCTTGAGCAATTATTCTCGAATTTCCTTAATAAAAGTACAACAATAACAACAAGAAAAAAACGGATACCATCCAACAACAACTATTCATCATCCCTCTTATGTCAAAATCCAAAATAATTTACATACACAAAAGGACGTTTTTGTAACGTATGTCCAGTCAACCACCACCAACTTCAGAAATAAAAACCAAAAGGGTTAAAATTATCTCTTCAAAAATTCCGAATAAATAAAAAAAAACGTACCAAAAAAGGGGTGCGCTTCCTTCTGAGATTCATTCCAAGGACATAAATTAAATTTTTTCCATGATAATTCATGTAAAAAATGTCCCAAAAGGATTCTTATTTTAAATCCTTAGGGGAGATCCTTCTTAAAGAGGACATCTTTGACCATGCATAATAATATCTTCCGTTACTATTAGAGCTATCAAATGTCCAAATGGTCATCTTCTGGTCAAACTTGTTTGACAACTTGATTTTTTCTTAGCTCATACCAAAAACGAATGTCCTTTTCGCCTTGAAGGATTTGTAAACATATCGCTGTTATGGAATAAATAACAAAATACAAAAAAAAAAAAAATAAAGTCCGTGAGAACCGCTTCGTTATGTGTGGTACTTTAGTTAATTCAAAGGAACACAAAAAAAAAACAGGATTTCTTCCACATATTTGAATAAATTATATTTATTTAAAAGAGTGTTACAGTGTGTTCCTTTTGGGTGAACATCGAACGGAACAGCCAGCGCATAAATAGCTTAATTGCAGGTAAGACATATATATGGATAAAATGACCAACGGTCATTATGTTATTCCAGCTGTGCTATATGGGTGTCCAGGGAGTCTGTTTCGACAATAGGATGTGATTATACTATTACGAAGAGGTACCCTCTAAGTTGGCGGGAACTTTTAACGGATGTAAAGCTGTGAAAGATGAGATCATTTAAATATTTCTAAAATGGATTTTTTTGTTTAAATATAAATTTCTAAGCAAATTGGATAGATAAATTGATTTATATACATTTTTATGTTAATTTTTTATGTTACTCGTGCACAAAAACAGTAATGAATTTGATATGGAATTAAATTGTTTTATTTGATTTAGAGATTTGATTGCCATGAAGTATGGTTTAGATATCATCACATTCCATGACATAAAATTATAATTTTGGAACCGTTTTTTGGAGAAAATGAAAAGTCTTAGTACACTCGTATAGAAGCTACTCGGTAGCACATATATGTTAAAATATTTCCTCTAAGGATTCACAAACAAAAGGCTCGTTCTAAATTGGCAGCAATCTCACGTACGCACAGTGGTCCGTTTATTGAATATTGGCGACAAAAAACATTTCCCATACCAATTATTAATATAATTTCATGAAATTGGCTACACTTTTGGTGATTTGGGGATGCTGAGTTCAGTGGTACTGTCTACTTTTCTACATCAAACAGGGGCTTCACTATTTAGGTCAGAACATGGTTCCAAATTAAAAAAAAAATTAAATAAAGTACTGTCGAAGTCAGGAACTGAGTGAAGTTTATGTTTGAAATGTCCAAAAATATGCACTTGAGTGTATACTTTCATACAAAAATGATTCCAATACTGATTTGTACCAATTTTAAAGAAGATATCCAAAATGTTCAGAAATATTTCAACGGATTATAAATAGTTTTAGTGCCTTTTTTTTTAAATGTTTGGGTTGGAAAATCATATTTAGATCTAATCTGATTGAATCTGAACAAAAATTTGACAAATTTGAGGGCTGGAAGAAGGGAAACAAATTTTTGGTCAAATGCTCAAAAACCGCAAACAAAATCAAAAATAATCTTAAATAGGAAATAGTTTTAATAATGTTGATACTTTTTCTAGTTGCATTATTTTGATCTGATATCAGGCTAAGAATTCTGATACTTAAAAACCGTTAAATTACCATTTATTTTTAAAATTAGATCATTTAAATGATTTTGTGAATAATGGAAGTCTTTCGGTTTTTTCGAAAGAATTTTTCAACAATCAAAATTCTTAGCCTGATGTCAGATTTAAATAATAAAACCAGATAAGAAATCAATATTATTTAAACCTGTACCTTACATTATTTTTGATTTTCTTTTTAGGTACTCAAACCTGATCAAAAATTTGGTTCGCTACTTCCAGCCGTCAAATTTTGTTAAGATGCAATAAGATTAGGTCTAAAACTAATTTCCAAACCAAACATTTTTGAAAATAAGCACTAAAATTATTTACAATCCCTTGGGAACATTTCTGAACATTCTGGACCATCTTCTTCAAATTTTGTACAAATCAGTATTGGAGTCATTTTTATATAAAAGTATACACTCAAGGGCGTATTTTTGGACATTTCAAACATAAACTTCACACAGCTCCTGACTTCGATAATAATTTATTAAAAATTTTAAAATTTGGGACCATGTCCTTAACTAAATTGTGAATCCCCTGTTTGAAGTTGACAAGGACAGGCAGTACCATTAAACAAATAATCAAATGTACCAAATGTCACTAATTTATATTAAGAATTGGTATGGGAAATGATTTTTGTCGCCAAAATTTAACAACCGGACCACTGTGAGACACACGGAACCACGGACGCTCAAATAGCTATACGCCAGACCAACTATCGTTCTGACTTATTCGTCAGAACTGTTCGTAAGAAGAAAAGGTAACAGAATGGATGCGAAGCAATCGTTTAGCCATATTAGTCAGATCTGTTCATCCGAAGTGTGTGGTAACAGTTGATGAGTATTCTGAAGACCAATTTAATTTTTCTAACGTATTCGTCAGAACAAACAAAACTATATAGTCCTAGAAACCAGTTATGAGGCAAGCATTTTGATCATTCGAAGCCGCACGAGTTCGTCAGAACTATCGATAGTTTGATTTTATCTGCAGCTTTCTGACGAACAGTTCTGATGAATAATTTCAACTAACAATTCCGACGAACAGTTGTGATGAATACGTTAGAACAATTGTTCGTCAGAATGCATCCACTGTAACCGTAGCCTAAGACTAAAAACATACTGGATCAGATAAAACATTTTTTTGGCTTATGAAACAGTAAATTCATTGATTCAGGATAAACAAAAAACAATTAATCATTCGTGAAGCGTAGAAGGAAACTGCTTCCACATTACCCTTGATGATCATGCTTCCGTCCATCAGGGTTTTTATCTCATTATAAGGTAACTGGGCTTGGGTTGTCGTTGCTCGGTGGCCATCTTTCTCATTAACTAATTTGGGTAACTGTTGATATTATCTACAAGCTTCTTTGCAGAATGTAGCAGATTCCTGACCTCCTGTGTTGACTTAGTCGGATTCTTCTACGTTGAAAGTTCTAGCTGGCTCTTTTAAGCATGCTTCTTGAGAGCAGGTGGAACCTAAGCAACTCATCGAAGTAGATTCCCAGGTACTTCAAGTTCCGTTTTGTAGCTATGGTGAATCCATCTGTGAGTTTCTGAAAAATGTTTTGACACTCCGCTGATTGTTGATAGCATTGAGGTGATATCATGTTGGCAACAGGTGCAGTTGTGCCTCTTAAAATGTTTGTTCTCGAACGCTGAACTGCATGTCAGAGACCATTGCATTTTCACTGCACCTCTTCTTAAACCTCCGTGACGGGGAATTACTCCAGCATTTTGCTGATGTTATTAAGAAGCGATAGACATATGCCTGTAAAAGTTTCTTAATTTGGGATCACCGCCATCTGAACTGTTTTCCACTTCTGAGGGAAGTTAAAGTAGTTATTGATCCAGTTACTTTGGATGATAGTGAGGAGGATCATCACTGTATGTAAATAAAATAAATTTGATATTGCGGCAACTCGTGGAGAATCAGGGCCTATTGATTTCCAACTCTCAACTCTTCCTTTATACATGTTTGTTGGTAGGAATGGAGGAGATCAACAATTTTTTGCTGAGTCCGAACGGCTACATGAGAAACAATTATTCATGACAGCAAAAAACAACAAAAATTATCTTAGAGGAGTTGCTTAGGTTCTCCCCAGAGGCAGTTCCTAAAAAAAAATTATTTATTTTTTTTTACGGGTGGGAATCGAACCCAGATCTTTGGTATAATAGCCCACTGCACTAGCTTTTATGCCACGAGGTACTACATTCACCGTAAGTAGAAACTTTTTTTGTATGTATGTGGAGACTAGATCCGATCCAGCTAACGTTTTTGGCTTCAAACTGCCAATGATCTCTCTGCTACCTGCTCCAGATTTCATAGATAGATGCGGGCTGTTGATTATGTCTTTTGGTGTATTGATGTTATCGGATATCACAACATCTGGATTAGGCTGCAAAATCTGTTGAATAGTAACTTTAACTTCATGCAAAAATGCAGGTATGTTCGGAATGAAGTTTACTTTGAAGATATCAGCATACGCCGCATAGGGTTATCTTATTGATATTTTTGAGTTCATCCGGTCGTGGCTTAAGCACTTGCAGTTTGCTTCCTAAACTGCATGTTCTAATTGAAATACGGAACATAATGTAACCATATCACGATTGCAGCTGCTTCAGATTGATCAGTTGTTGCTATTGGTTGTATTAAAATCTCTTTGAAAGATCCTTGTGAGATGTTTCCTGAGCCGTTGTCTGTGAGCGTACAGATCTTACACGTTCTCTAGAAGGTGTCTCTTTTAGTTGTCCGGTGCATTAGATACCACCTGTTCCAAGCCACCTGTAGCTCCTTCAATTTGTTTTCCAACATGTTCCTGTTTGTAGGTGGAAGCGTATAATGCTGACCTTAATGTCACTATGAAGCCTTTTCACATCCAAACATAATTCTGTAGTTATAGGCTCTACATTTAATAAAATGGGTTTGTTAAGGTTGATCAATTGTAGGAAAGCTTGATAGTACAAATTGCTGCGGGCACTATGGTGCAGTCATAGTTCTAGATTTCCGAAAGAGTAAACAGGTTCAAGGATTCAGGAATAATTCCAAAGCTGATGATTTTGTGGGAAATGTATAGGTTCAGGCTGAGATCTGCAGTTCTAAGACGATGCTTTTTCTGAAATTGATTCCACCAGAAAAGGGGTTCAACACTCCACTGAAAAAACGAAATTAATTTTGAGACAAAAATTGCCCCAAACGGATATCAGAGGCACATCGGAGAAGAATGCTGAATGGATTGGAGACGAATCCAAGATGGGTCAGAGATGGATTGATCATGGATCCCATTTGGATTAGAGACGGATTCAAGATGGATCCAATATAGATCCATCCATTGATTCAAGGTGGATCGGTGGATCCAAAGTGGATCCAAGGTGGATCCAAGATGGTTCCACGGCGGATCCTAGATTGATCATAGATGGATCGGAGACGGGTCGGAGACAGATAGGAGACAGATCCAGGATGTATTATAGACGGACCAAAGATGGTTTGGAGATCAAAGAGAGACGGATCAAAGATGAATCCAAGTAAGATTGGGGATGGATAAGATATAAATTGAATACGAATCAAACGCAGATTTAAGGAGGATCAGAATCGGATGGAATTAAGCAAAAATTGCAAATAAAAAACGAATTCTTGTGGTATTTAAATAAATTAAATTTGTTCGCTTTTATTTAATTTTCTTACTTTGAATGTCTCCAGAAATAAACAACACCTAATTTCTGCATTTTGATGACTCTTACGTGCTTTGAAAATTATTTGCAAGATTCTGCAATCAATTGCAAGTTGGTAAAACACTCATTAAGGTATCATTGTACTGTTTGTATGCGATTCAATTATTTTGACGGCAGTATATAAAGACATCTTTGCATACATATCCTTTGATGGTTTCAGGAAAATATATACATCTCGATAACAATTTAAAAAAAAACACCTTTTTACCATAATTTTTTTCGAAGAAAACAACAATTTACCTTATCAGCATTAAAAATATCATGAATCTTTCTGAATGACAACATCTCCTCAAATTCCAAAATAATAAAAAAAAATATTCACGAATATTTATGTTGCCAAAAAAGGGAACCAACATTAAAAACTAAAAGAAGAACTAAAAAAAATGTTATCTTAAGTTTGGTATTGTATGTCCGAATACCATTACATACGTAGACACATATATAGTACGAGTATCATATACATATCAACATCTCTCAAAGGACACATATTATCCATGTGAAGGGAAAATTTAACAAAACTTAAAAGCAACAAAAAAAAGGAACAACAACGCCCTGCACGAATAATGAATGTTGCAAAAATTATTTGGTTGTAATATGCGGACCCTTGTCTTTTTGTTATTTTTGTTTTAATTTTTTTTTTTTCATTTTTAGTTTCTGCGCGAGCGCTCCCCAATGTGTAAATCATTCCGGGCTTCTCAATGTCCATACATACTGGCCCTGGCCATGGCTCATTCGTTTCCATATCACGATACAAGATCACTTTTCATTTTTGATTGCAGCGAGTGCTCGGTTCATCATGTGTTGCTCTCTAAAGCAACAGCAGCAGCCACAGCACCAAGAGCAGCACTTCTTCCCTAAGAAGAAGAATAGAATTTCGTTCAGATCTCGTGGTCCCATCGAAACCATGGTTTGAGGTTGTTCTTTTTTTGTTTTAATTTTTTTTTGTAAGGATTCATTTACATTATCCCCAGTACACCAAAATGCTCTTTTTTACGCTGGCTGATGGTGCAGCATAATCATGCACTCTATGCCACTGATATATACGGAGAACTCCAGCGGGATGGTCAAATAATGGCATATTATAATGTTTGTGTGGAGGTATTTTAGTTGGATGTAGGAAGGAGGTTGTGATGCGGTGCTGATGGTGGTGGTGGGTTGTGACTTTTGTGATACATCCGCAATGGGGGAAAAATTGCATTCAAGCCGATTACATTAGCAAAGCTATATAGCATTGATCATACCAACCGCGTCATCACATTTGTCGCACACGAATGAGTAGTTTTTCAAATGGATCGAAGAAAAAGGGTTCTACTATGCTTATGCTCCATACGGTGGCTGTTTCTACTGCTGCTGCTGCTGCTGATATGTACTGCAAACAATCGTGTAGGATGTGCAGTATGCATTAGAGCTTATAGCATCCTTCTTTTCGTGCGCTGTATGTAACTGTATGCTGTCGACCATCATCAGACATGCAATCAAAGAGAGTAAGCGAAACGAACATTTTTTGTACTTGTCAGTTTACACTGTGTGGAGGTGGTTGAACAGCAAGCGCGATGAGTCACAAAATAAAGTTCGTGCCTTAACTCTTTTGTTTTGTACTCTAGAAAACATGAGTTTTAGCTTAAAAAAATAATCCCACAGGAACTAAACTTTCAAATTTATTTAAAACAGTCCTACACTTATAATGTACGAATATAACCGTTCTAAGATTTTTTTCATTTTCAGTCAACTTTTTTTTTGTATTAAATTGAAATTGAACAAAAATTGTTTTAATCTTTCTTTACATTGAGGTAATTCATCAGTTATCGTGACATTTCAAAAGGTAGTTCGTTTCTCAACTTTTTTTTCTGGCTTCGGAATATGAATTTCTGGTTTAAAATTGATTGCTTACAATAAAGCTCCTTCCCAACTAACAATTTCGCTTCTATATTCATCCATATATGCTTTTCGTTTTCATTGAACCTATACATAAAAGCATTGCATAAGACTCCATAGAGTGAAAAGGTGACCTTTTTTAACTTCTATTGTTATAAAAGTTATTGGAGTTAATTATAAGAGTCCTAAAGAAATTCACAGAACCAATTGTCTTGCTCGCTAACCGCTCAAAACTTGAATTGTCTCATATGAAACAGAATGTTTGCATTGATAGGAAAAAAACTTTGTTCAAGAAAATATTAAATAATGGATTGGTATGGCTATAACAAACATATGTTGTTAAATAAATAAATAGAGGTATACCCGATTCATTAATTGAAATATTTGTTTAAATGCCAAACTAAAAGTAAGTAATTAAATGGTCGATTATAGCTTAGAGTCACCATATTCAATTATAGAAGCACAATAGAAACAAAGACACAAAAACATATATAAAGATTGTATACTAATATTAAAGGATGACTATTGAAGTGAAAGTACAGTGGTCATTTCATAAAAGCAATATAGAGAGATTAAAGAAACATTGCTGCATCGCTTTTATCAAGCTGATATAATTTGCACCAGAAAATATGTAGAGACTCAGTTATGCTGCGATAAGGTATTTACTTCCTGTTAAAAGATATAAATGGAGCGCTATAGAAATACGAAGTAATTTTGTTAGTTGGGTTGTTTAATACTATTTTAGAGATTTGGCTTCAGCTCTTTTGTTTTTACTCTAAATATAATTGCCAGCCAGCTCAAGTTTAAGTTTTTCTCCAAAATCATTAACAATATATACTTATCACTAATTTACAGCTGGAATGTTAGTTTTTTTAATGTTACAAGTACCTTGTGGAGGCACTAATCATTATGATAAGAGGAAAAATACAAAAAGTATAAGTTTAGCTGAAATTAATAAAATAAAAACTTACTTTATGAAAAATATAAGTTGAAAGCCAGCATATTAAAATAAATTTATGAAAAAAAAGATTGAAAATTGAAGCTCATGAGAATTTGAGTTCTAAGTTTATGATAACTATTTTTCTGCAACTCTGAGCTATTAGTACTAATTTCTTTCTAAGATTCGACAAAGTTTGAACTTTAAGTGTTGTTTTAACTTTTGATTTATTTATTCTAAAAAACTTTTCTTCTTGATGAATACTTCCTGATTTATGATTGAAAAAATCTAAATATTCGCCGCCAATGTAAACGTTTACAATGTACATACAGAACACCCATTTGCCTTATAAATTAGCCTGAAATTGCATTTGATGCCCACATCAATCCATACCCTGAGGGAAGAAATTAAGTAAAAAGAGGCTTCCTTGTTTGCATTTTATAAGGTCGAATGTTGTTTATGCTTCACATGCTGCTGCTGTTGTAGCTGCTGCTGTATCTCAGTGACTCTCATTGATTTTCATCATCATGCTACTGATCGCGCAACAGTGTATGAACCTCAATGCAATTTACAATTAGGATCGTAAGGCCACGTAAAACCAAAAAATAAAAAAGAACCAAAAGCAATATGCATGGCAGAGACAGAGAGTATATAGAAATGGCGGTGGCGGCTCGCGATTTCTTCTTTTCATTTTAGCCATTAACCTTCAAATGGGGCCTATTTGTCTTGAACGCTATGCTCTATGCTTGCTTTGCTATTCTTTTCCAATGAAATATACATATACTCACCACCACCGTGTGCAAAATTGCCCCGATCCAGGATGGTATAAATTAATTACATGTGATCCTATAATAATTTCGTGTCGTTGTTTTTCTCGTTTCAGAAGAACGAGGAGAGGATAGCACCCTACCGATGAAACTGGATACAAGTTCCATGTGGTTTGTGTTTACTTATAAACCACGACAAATTCTATTTGGTTTTCTTAGTTTTTTTTTTTGTTTATCCTTTTTCGTTTATTTGTGCATATCTTTTGCGTTGACACGGAAACTTAAGTGGACTCATGCAAACAGAGAAGGGATCCTTGAAACAAAAATAAAAACAATCGGCTGGCCAACAGTTATTGCATATTGTCACGGTAACTTTAAAGTGGTATACAATAAATCATTTTGTTCCTACATGATGCCCATAACAAGCACCAGGATGACCTCCTTGGTGCTCCATAACCCACCATAATCCATAAAATAGTCATAACAAAAATTGTATTGAGTACTTTTTTCATATATATTGCTTCCTATTAGAGAACATTTTTATGACACCATAGAAATTCATTAGAATGCTATGGAGCATATAGATAGAAGGCTGAAAAAATTATTTGACCTTATAATACATGTCACACACCCCACACACACGGTCTTTTTATGTTTCAACGTCTAATCGAAGAATTTTCCAATATCGTTTTTTTTTTTTTTGTTAAAAGAGAACACTATTGATTGAACGAAAAATGGAAAATCTGAAGAAAGAGGTACTTAACGAACGATTGGCAATTGTTTCGTTATTATTTATGCGAACAATATTGTGTGTGCAAAATTAGTTGGGGAAAAAGAAGTACACAGAGAAAAATTTGAAATACACCTTTAGTGACATAAACTTGATTCTAAGTTAGCATAATTGTAAGGCAGATGTTCCTTGCTTTTAAGCCTAAACTATAATGGACCTATTTTCTGATACTCATTTTTATATGATTCGCTGCAGAAGAAATTCGATTCTTAGCTTTTCTGGAATAAATGTTAATTATGCAATTTAATTTTATCGAAAACGACTCAACCGATTTTGAAAAAAATTTATATCATTATCAAATTCATACATCTGAAATCTTGTTTGAAGTTATCAGAATTTTCGTAAGGAGGTACACAATTTCTTATTGTTGCCTCAGTAGAAGAATACAAATCTTATGCAAGGAACAGGGTTTCCACTTGTTTCACTCTTTCATTAGTTGGTAAATCAATAACTGACGAAAGTAGCATTTTTAATGCAAAACGACAGAAGAAGAAGCTTGTTGGTTGAGACCCTGGGCCACTCCGGACTGTAGCGCCACCTTTAAGTTAGTTAGTATGAATACGATTTTAATTCTTCGATAACGGTTAATAGAAGTTCTTAGAACTGAGATAGTTAGAAATAGTTTTTTTTTTTTGTCAGCTGTTTCTGCTGTAACTGAAAACATGTTCTCTAATTGAATGGATATTTGCTTAGTTTCGGATTTTAAACAGAGTTCAAAATTTGATTTTGTCATTTGAAAACGATAACAGTTTATCTTGCTTTAAGACTTTGAAGATTCTACTGAGATCATAGAGGCTCTAAAATCTTTGTTTAAATTGAGTAATTAAAATATCCAAGCAGGAAGAATATACATTCACTTTAAAGTTTCTACGACAAAGGGTAGTCTGAAATTTTCTTACTTTCATATAACTCATCAAAAAAGCGTTTTGTTATTTATCTCCTTTTATTTTTGAAAACAGGTATCTTTCACTCTCCAAACTTTTGATAAGTCATTAGATTCCTTAGTTAAACCAATAAATAAATTTTGTATTCTAATTATGTTCATTCCGTTAAGTTAAAAGTTAAATATTTGCTCTTTGGTAGTGATTATATGTGCATTCAGAAAGGTTTTGAAACTGGATATATGATTTTAGATAGGGAAGGCAAAAGTAACATAGACTCAATGAAATTGTCTTTATCTAATTCTAAAAACATTTTCAAAAAAAAAAAATTATTATTGAAAATTCAAATCTTAAGTATTTACTTATGTATTTATACAAATTTTATTTAAAAAAAAAAACTCAATTCGTTTTTGGGATATCGAACTAAGAAAATATTTAAATTATTTTTTTTTTTTTTAAATAAACACAAATTATTCGATCTTAGTTGAAATTGAAAAAAAAAAAATAATTCTATGATAACGTTGTATGGAAGGTACCATAGTGTTTTCATAAAAGTAATTTTTTTCTTAAAATATTTTAGAGAGTATATTAAAAAACCATCAAATATCAATTTTCAAACCAATAGATTTTGTAGTTTTGAAGTTGTTTGATTTCAAAAAAATTTATAATTTTTATATGAAAAATATTTTGTATATGAAAAATATTGAAATTATAAACACCGTTATAGAAAATTCAAAATAAAAAAAATCGTTCCTTAGGAGCTACCATTAATAACATTTTTTTAAAAAATTGTTTCTTTTCAAAAAGGCTACCTTTTTTTTATGTATAAAACTGCAATAAGAAATATTTATGCCCTAGTACCGTTAATTTTGGTTCTAAAAAAATTATAAAACCTTTGAGGCAAATCTTAAAAAAACTGCTATGTGCCAATTTTTAAGTCTAGATTTTTCTTTATCGTTCCTTTAAGAAAATTATCTTACTTTTATGAAACAATAACAGAATACCTTCCGTACAAGTGTTAAAATACCGTTAAGAAAAATCTTATTTTTCACAAAAACTGCTCCTTATATTTTTGATAAAAAAAAAAACTTGCGTATACGTTGAAACCTCCTATAATGAACAGTTCCCTTATTCGGACAGATCTTCTTAGCACCGTTGATCTGGGGCTTAAATTGAATACATTTATATATATAATACGTTCCTTTAAGCGGAAACTCTTTGATCGGAAGTGGACAAAAATATCAGCCTTTTTTTACTAAATTATATTCTCTTAGGTGGACGAAAACCTTTTGTAATATCCAATTTTTCTCCGCAGTTATGGTCCGTTATTGTATCTTCTTGTTCTTTTTATTTTTTCTCCCGTTTGTTTATGAATTGTGTAGCACAATTTTTAAATTGTGCTAATAAAATAAATTCCTTACTGAAATTTTAATTAGTTTTTTTGCAAAATTAAGCCTTTATTTCTGTTTTTCTTATCATTTTTTTATTGAATATCTTAAGGACAGTAGTTAATATAATTTAATTTTGTTTGACCTAGAAATTATTTTCTTGTTATTTTATTGTATTTTTTTGTCTTGGATGAACAAATCCCTAAAACAAACAAAAGTGTTGTTGCCGTCGCTTTCCGCCCAAGGGAGGTTTCACTGTACCTAAATGTGTGCGTTTAACGGGCTTAAACGAATTTCTTATACACAAACTTCAAAAAAGATAAGATAATATTGCATGCCTTTGAAAGTTTTTCAATTTTTTTCTTATTTAAAACAAAAATTTGAAAACTAGATTTTTCAAAAACATATAAAATGTTTTTTTTTTTAAATTTGTTTATCCATTAATAAATACAATTATTATTAGTATACCAAATTTTTCTTTTAAAATGTTTTGAGAATTTTGTAGTTTTTTTTTAAATTGCTGCAACGATTTTTAATTTTTGTTTTTTTATAAATTCATATCTAATCAAGATGGAATTTTCACTTTCAAGCTATTTAAAAGCGAAAAAAAGTGTTTCAATGCATGACATTTGACATTCAAATTTTCTTAAGCAAATTGAAATTGAAGTTATTTAAGGGAATTTAAGTATCGAATTTCATGCATTTTAACATTATTCTCATATAATTTTCTTCAGATCATAAAAGCCAGTAAGTGCGGTCTAGTTAAGCATTTTATTATACTTAGTTGAATTCAATTTTTTTTATAAATTCACTGAACAAACCTTCATGAAACACTTCCATCCGGTGATTGAAAACAAAAAAAAAAACAAAAGTTAGCGATTCTTAATGTTTTTTTTTTTTTTATTTTCAGTTGGTTTTAATATCGTGTTGATTTTGTAGAAAATACAGTTACGTTTGATAAATAAAAATTGGTGATATTTCCTTAACTTTGGATTAAAGAAGAACATCACTCAAAAATCTCCACTTATAACGACTTAATTTGATTAAAAAAAATATCACTCTTTGATCTTATAAGTAGTTAACACATTTCGATACAAAAAATTTGACCAACAAATCGTCGGCTTAGATTGTTTACTCTTCAGTTCTATGAAACTCTAAGAAAATTTATTTTCAAAAATTCTTAAGATAAAGTTTATGATGGATTATAAATCTCATAGATAGTAAACCAATTAAAAGAATTTCCTCAATAAAATAAAAAAAAACACTTTTTTTTCTCTATCCTTTACCTATAAAATCAAAGAAATTCCACCCTACCTTAGAGACAACTCTTTGTTATTTTTTCTCTAACGTTACACGCCTTAGCTCCCCACAATACATTTCCAATCTCCTTCAATTGTCCACCAATTTTCCATTTCCTACAGGGCATATAGAGCGCCAATGACCGCTTTATGACTTCAATCACCATAAAATCAAATAAATTTTCTTGCAGTGCATCCCCCGTGTATCTATGTTTCAAAAACACAGCATCCAGTCTCCGTTGTTGTCGTGGTCGTCGTATAGTCGTAGTCTTCGCCTTCATCTTCGTCTCTACGTTCACCACACAACGATAAACATCTCCATAAAGATTTTCAAATATCCGAGGTGAGTATACAGGTAACACAAAACTATCTGTGTATCAATACATTTACACAACGCAACACCGCGCACTGAGCACCTTCGCTATGCCATTCTATCGTCGTCGTCTGGTTGTTGTTGTTGTTATTTTGTGATTCGAGAGGCGTCCGAGTGCTGTCGCACACACACTCTCCATCCATGATCAATACAAATTCACCTGTGCTGCAATTTGGTGGTACAGGTAACCCAACCGATCGCGTCTTAGTATGGTGATGGTAGATATTTTTCCTCATTCTTCTTTGTGCCTCATGGGCAATTGTTGTTGTATCTAGATACTTTTGGTCTCTTCTGCGGATTTAACACAACATCCACTCACACACACCACCTGTGTTTCTTCTTATAAAAATCAATCGTTTCTCGTGTGCCAGCACCAGGTAAATGTTATGCCACACTATGTCGCTCTCTCTCCTACACTCTGACGTCCCACAAACAAACACGAAAGAGTAAACCATACAGATGGACGACGAAGAAAAAAAAAAACAATACTTAAAAAAAAAACAGATACTCTCCCGTGAGTGTTTTTCGTACCACAAACCTCCGACCAACAAACCTTTTGCCAAACGACGAAAAATTTTTCCCCCGAACCGACATTTAACGAATCTGTCAGGGAGATTGTTTTTCCAATTTTCTTGTGAAAAGTGCCAAATTAATTGCGGAAAATTATCAAAACCACTACATTGAGTATGGATTTATCTCAATTCAATGGAAAATTCTATATTTCATCATCGAAAGTGTGTTAAATTGTGATTTTTCAATTCTGTTCCTTCAAGTGACGACAACAACAACGACGACGACGGCACGGGGGAGTCTCGTCCGTATATACCTCCAAGTTTATAAGCTTAGATAGTTTGAAAATTACCTTTTATTCGTGTGGATACATTTTCGGATAAATCTATTAGAAAATGTTGCAAAAATTCAAATAAAAGTTTTCCTCATATTTTGTATTCGTAAATTCGTAAAAAAAAAGAAACAAATTTTGTGTTAAATGCGAGAGTGCTGCGTAACAGTTTACCTGTTGAGTGTGTCTTTAACATAGCAAGATAGATATTTGGTCTTTGTTTAAAGTGCGTGGTAGATCAGAAGTATCTCCTTTAAGATGCTCGATGGATGATAACCTATTGCTAGAGAGTTTTTTGTTCGGAAAATGTGTGGAAATATTCAAGAAAATTTGATAAATTGTTCGTAAAAAAATTATGCGCTCACTATAATCCACAATCGTGTATCTGAAAGTATCTTTGTATCTGTCAATTAGTTTTTTTTTTCCTCGTTTTTGCTACGCGTGTATTTGTGATAAATCGTGTACGAACAGCCATGTTTTTTTAATTTGTGTTTCTCTACCTTTCGTTCAACGTGTGCATTGGTGTGTGTGTGTGTTAAATTTTATTTAACATTGTTTTGTATTAAATTGTTTTTTTTTTGTGTTTGTTTTATTGGAAATTGTTAGGAAATTTTGAGTTGTTTCTGTTACTTACTTCATATTTCCTAAACCGTGTATCGCGTGGAAAAACAATTACACCATCCAAAGTGCCAAATGAAATGGAACATGTTCCCTTCTCCTCCCCCGTCAAAGGATTAACCATGCAGTGCCAATAAAATCTATAAAAAAAATTACGTAAGTATAAAAAAAAACCGAACATAATATCAAAACAAAAGAAAAAAAACTAGTTGCTTAGTTGCTTGACAAGTGTATGGTGAAGAAGATGTTTTTGTTGATGTTGTATTATCTGTCGAATTTAGGCGCGTAAAATCAAAAATTATAATTTTCTTCTTGAAATTATTTTTTTTTTAATGTCGGACATTTTGAGGCGATAAAACATAAAATCCATGGTAGTGTATGTGGTGATGGAGTTTGGCGTATACCTACTCTCGAAGTTGGAGGAGATGAAGAAGGAAAAAATCTGTGAAATCGAACCCCCTTTCCCCCCATGGACCCCGTATTTCATGAACCCTGATATCAACGGTGCTGAGCCTTTTTTTCCAATCCAACATCCAACGTCACATATACACACAGTTACATATCGTATATTAATCCAATGCAGAAACGAAAGGCTTAAGTCGAAAGCCACGAAAACTCTTGAATGTTCTTTTTCCATCCGCCAACCTGGCCCCTTCATCAGTCGGCTCCCCCATTCTTGTCTTGTGATGTTAGGTAGGAATGCAGACTTTGCCTTAACCACCGCACAACAAGCATACTTCGACTTTACTCTATGGGCCAAGCAGGCAGGCAAGGCAGGCAAGCAAGCAGCAGGCATCAGGCATTCTCCTGCTCCTTCTTCTTCACCATCGCCATCGTCATCGTCGTCGTCGTCGTCTTCTCTCCTTGTGGTAAAAAACACACGTAGGTGTTGTAAATTGCTTTGAATGTATTTGTATTTGTGTTACCTCTGTATCTTGTATCTTTCTTTATGGCTAAAACAATTTTTTATTGTGTTATTATTATTATTTTCTTACTTTATGTTTTGAATTGAATTTCCAATTCTTATTGCCTTCGAAAGTAGAGACCATGGAGCAGGGCAAGGCAGACGGATGCATAGCACAAGAGGCGACCAAAAGAAATTAAATATATGTTCATTTTATCATTTTTGCCCCTTTTTTGGTTGCTATCTATCTGTCTGTCTTTATATAACTGTGTGTGTATTTTTCTTTTTGGATTTTACCTTTCCTTTTGCTGGATTGTTGTTGTATAGTTTCGTCGTCATCACCATCGTCGCTGCCGTCGTAGCAAAAAAAAATTTAAAAAAAAAAGAAAAAAATAGATGAAAGATACAAGATACACACATTGTCTCTCTTTCTCTCGATGGTTCGGTCTTCATCATCATCATCATCATCATCATCATGGTTATTATCATCCCATCGACATCTCGAACTTTTCTTCTTTTGTCGGGTCTTTCTTAAATTCTCTTTTAATCTTCTTTTTCCTCAATTTAAATGGTAGTTTTGATATATTTGATATGAATTTGTTGGTAGGTGGAAGAAGAAACCAAAGAAAAAAATACAATTTTTTCGAAATACCTATCTGCAAAATGTTTACCAAATAAAATTATAAATTAAAAAATTATATTTTGCAAAAGACTGAAGAAAAATTATTCTTAATTCCAATTAATTGCATTCCAAGCCGAGAGAAAGAAAAAGCAATTATACATTATTTTCCGCAATTGCAATTCTAAATAAAAATGTTTTAATTAATGTTTATTTAATTTTTTTCTCCATCTCACATTTCCATCCAAATTGATGTTTATGAGCAATCAATTCTGACATTCTATGTGAAATTTGAAATGATATGTTGCAGTTTTTGCTCGAAATTCAATTTGAATAGTAATTCACGTTTGCTGTTCAGCTCTTTTGTTTCGATTTTTTTTGTTACAGACAGAGAGCGAGTAATATTTTCTATGTGATTTGTTTATATGATGATGATTTCGAGGTAAGATTGATTGCCTGTTAAAGTCATATTCATATAAATATTTGAATATCGATAGCGGATAGGCTTGACAAGTTGATGTATGATATTCCATTCTTAAGATAAACAAAAATACTGTCTCTTTTTTCAATATAAATTCACATTGTGTCATTTCACTTAAAAAAGAAACAAAAAAATGAATCATTTGATTGAAATCTCATAGATTGTTTAAACTTTACTAACTAAGGTATACGCAGAAACCGCTACAAGGTAAGATTATGTGACTCAATAAAGATAAACAACAATGTGATTTTTAAATGTCGTCACTTTAGCTGCAAACATTTATAGTGATTTGCCTTGTTAAGAACTCAATAATACTTATTGAAACATTTCGCAATATTTTTTTTTTCTGACTTATATTCTGTATCTATCAAGGAAATAAAAATTTACTCAGTTTTTCTTTATTTTTTTTTTAAGTATAGTTATTCAGTGCATTAAGCTTTAGAATTTAGTGTCGCAAATAGATTTCTTTGTCCGAGTACAATAATAAAACTATAAAGTGCTCTTGTGGTCTCTATTAAACTTTGTTACTGAATGTGATGCAAAAGCAACACCTGGCTAATGGAATACTCTGATGCATTAAATGACCAATATCGGTTTTAACAGTAGGTATGCTGTACTTAATTTTTACTGTGGCTTGTGTCAGGCTATAAATATTTTATTTTATTTTTCTTTCATAGATAAAATGGATTTGAGATTTTAAAAGATTTTAGATAATTAACATTTTATAGTTTTTTTTTTTTACTTTGAAGTGAGTAAAAATTACTTTGTGCTTAGTAAGAAATCAAGATTTTTGTGTTATTCATCCTGTGAATGAATTTATTACTTAGATTGATTCAAAATGAGTTAAACAATGTTTTTAAGTACTATCATTGTTTTGGTATCTGCATAGTTATATACAAATTTATTTTGTCTCCCAACTCAAATAAAACCTTAAAAAATCACCTTAAAATCTCTTACAACTCTCAATTGAATGGTTGTTCTTAGGCCTATCTTAATGTTAAAAAACTGTTAAGTGGGAGAGATATTGCTGTAATTGCATCTCTCTGCGTTGACAATAATATAATATTAAACAACAATTTTAATAAACAATGTATTCATTTTATGAATCATTTTTATTTTTGTTCTTTTTATAATGTAGAAACGTCTGTTTCTTTAAAGTTGTGGAAGCCTCTTTTCCCCATATATTGATAAATTCGATTTCTGTAGTTTTTTATAACCTTTACCAGCACAGCATCAGTAGATATATAGAAATTTAAAACCACCACAGTTCTCAGTTTTTGTACGTTTTTGTATCAAACGGTTGACACAGCATATCAAAAAAGCCTATATCGAAAAAAGTTTTAGGATTAAAAAAATAATAGTATTTCTTGTAACCTTAAAAAATGTAAGAGTATAAATCACTAGCCACTTCAGAAGTGTTACGTCTTGCTGTAACCAATACTATTGACTCATCCTTATTGAATTATCTACTTCCCCTAATCTTGAATGGTTGTAACACTTTTTCCCGGAGATCACTTAACATATCACAACCCATTGACCTTGCTTTTAGAATTATTAACCACATCATTGATTTGTGTAACCCCCATATTCAACCTTCCGAACTTAAAATGAACTCCATCAGACGATCTTTCATTCTATATTTGCCAATCCTGCATCTGCCAAAAAATGTCTCTTTTATACAGCCTTGCTGATTCAATCCTTTGCCAAATCAGCAGGATATCAATTTTCATGGACCTTATTTTTATATTAGACCACATTAACTCCTCTGTTTCACCTATTCTATTTCTCTTAATGTTCCTTTTCCTTTTGGACCACTGCTCCCTTGTACCGTTGATACTTGTCTTATAGAAAACAAAAAAATAAAATCAACTTCACCATGAAATTCAATCTTGATCGATGTCCCTCCCATATTTTCTTAAAATGCTCTTTGTTAAAATAGATTCACTCTAACGTAGATAACCATTTCAGAGGGTGTGTTCCAGAACTGCCAACTCTTCTTTTTAAACTTCCACCTGTGTCCCCCAAGGCACCCAGTTAGGCCCACTTTTGATCATTCTTGCTATCATAAATTAATTGTAATGGTCATAAAGCTTTCTTCTTTTTCACTGTACCCTGATGAGACTAAATTTTTCAAGAACATTTCTTCAATACACATGACTCTTTTCTTACAGTTTTTCGGTTTGGGGTCTTAAAAATTGCTTGGAAAAAAAACGGTGCGAGCCAAATGCCGATACAGGAAAATAATTTCAAAGTGAAATAACTTCACATGGGAAAAAACTTTAACACTCGTGGGAAATAATTTCATATTTTTTAAGTGAAATACTTCCCCACTTGTACACCCAACCTCACACCTACCCCAAATCCAAAAAAAAACTCAAGCAGCGGGGTTGCATATATACCTCACTGTTTATTAGAATATTACATCAAAGTTATTTTAAGGCCTCCTGCAACACTTTATTGGACAAATAGGAAAGAGTATGACTCCTTTCCCAGCTGATCAACTTTATTTAAAATTTAGAATCCTGCAAAAAATGCAAAAAAAAAATTAACTCATCATCTGTTGGTTGACTTATAAATCACATAATACTATTATCCATTGTCATCAAGAGCTCTTTTTGGGGGTGGGTGAGAGGAATACCGCCATATAAAAAACAAGAAAGTTTGTTTAGTTCAATAACTCGATTGAACTTCCTTTATTACTAAAATCATGAAATAGTAACATTAAGACAGTATAAAATTTCCTAAAAATGAGCTTCAAAGAACTCTGTAGATTTTTTACTCTTGATTTTAAAGAGTGTCAAACTAACACTTTTAATTCTATGCTGAAAAGGGATAAATAACAATTTTTTTTGTAAATATCTTTAAGCAAGTGTATTTTTTTTTTTTTAAATTAATTACATAATTAATATTATTGCTCATAAACTCTTCCCAAAAAGTTGCAGCATTTTTTTTGGTAGGAGATGCGGATTATGAGAAAAACGTCCGCAAACCCGCTCGTTACCTATTTTACACATAGGTAAGATTATAGTGCTTCTGCCCATTTAACTCAAAATCTGTTGTTAGTTCGAAAAAAGTGTTATAATCACAAATTGTTAATACACAAAAAATGTGTAGAATTTTTCGGGCAATAATATAAATTATTTCTTTTCTGTTGAAAAAATTTACTTGTACATGAGATTTTTTCAAAAAACTGTTATTTTCAATTTTGCAGTACAAATGTTAAAAAAGGAAATTCAATTCACTTTCGTTTTCAAAATGGCGGTCTTCCCCTTATCTTGGGCACCTCAAAAACTTGGTTTTACAATGAGTAGATAGCCAAGCATAAATCGTACACTAAATTTTGCCCAATTTTTTTTACTAAATTTGCTTTACCATGAGGTTCTTGCATTAATTTTTCTTAATGTTTCATGACAAAAAAATACTGTTAATCTGTTTTGTGTAGAATTACATAAGCTTAATTTGTGTCTTCACATTAAAAAAAATAAACTGATAGTCTGCGAGAAATTAAGAAAAAACGAAATTTTACCCCTGAAGCTCAAATTTACGGTACTTCTTAGAAAATGCTTAAGACAACAAAAAAGCTCTCCATCATAATTCAGCTTTGTCGAAATTTTTTCGATATGTTAAAGTTTAATTTTCCTGGGCTAATATCTGTATCAGCTTTGAATAAAAAAGACTTTTTGGATATGTCCAATTTATTAGAAAAAAAAATACATAACATTTTAAAAAATTTTATTTTTGAAAGTAAAAACTCAAAATAACCAAAAACAATAAATCAATTTATGTAAGTTCATATAGTTCATATAGCTTCAAAGTTTTAAACTTCTTTAGTCTCAAATGATTGGGCCTACTAGAAAATACAGGAAATAAACTTCTATCTAATTAGTTCAATAAAAATTAAACATTAGCATGATTGAGCACGTTCTCATTTTCTATTCATATACGTGCCTATATCATATGTTTGTTGACACTTGATGAGCACACTTCAACTTCGTATTGTTAATTTAAAATTTTTGTATGGATCCGTTGATCTCTACAAGTTGATTTGCATCCAAATTTTATCGAAACATATTAAATTGCTTTGAAAGTCTCGTTAAAGTAAATTAATATTGTTGATTACCTTATATAGGTATATAAGACCAAATATTATTTATCTACCTTGAACACAGAAGGATATGCCGTGGTATTCTTTTTCAACTCATATAAACTTAGTATAACTAGTGCTTGAGAACATAAATATTATTGTTTTTTAACTTAAATTTTTATTAAGGTATTTTCTTAAAGTTGAAAAAAATCATAAAATTTTAATTTATGTTGATTGGAGGTTAATAGATTTAGACCTTAATTCAATATGGATGAAAAAGAATGTTTACAATATACAGCAATACGGAATTTATTAGTGGGCTTATCTTTGTTTTGTTTATAAAAAATTAAGATGAATACAATATAGAAAAGAGTAAGAAGAATGAAACTAATAGTTAAATAGGAAAAATAAATAATACTCCATGAAAATTATTTTGGAAGCCACGTTTCTTCAGAACAAATGTGACCAAAATTAAATCATTTTGGTTTTTATTACCAACACTAAAATAATCATGTTCAAGAGTTGTTTTTTCCTTGGTCAAAAATACAGTAGCCATAACTTTGGAGATGCTTGTCATTTTTTCCAAACAGAGTTGAAGTAATGTAATACAATTCTGTATTAAAAACATAACGATGATAAGAACACCAAAAAATGGGTTCAGCACAATGCTGTCTGACTTTCAAGCTTAAAATAGTTTTCTCTCATAAGCATATAAGCACCCACTTCCCAGGGTGTACTTTTGATGCATCTCCTATGGAAAGGGGCCTCAACATAAGCCAGACTTCCAGTCTTGGTAGTCAAATAAATGGTAGATAGCCAAAAAGTGGCGTCGGCCATAGACTCTCCTTCTCAACGCCCAATTCTGCAGGGCCTGATGGAATATTTCCAATTATGCTCCAAAGCTCTAAGGATATTATTGTACCGATTCTAGTGGAAATATTCAAAGGATGTTTAAACATCACCTATATTCCATCTAGGTGAAGAGAGTTTAACGTTATTTTCATTCCAAAAGCTTGCAAGCCCACCCAAACTGAATCGAAAGATATTATACCAATTAATCTATCTTTCTTTCTTCTTAAAACCTTAGAAAAGCATATTCACCTAATACTAAATGATTGTGTTCTCTCAAAGGGTTAACATGCATGCGTGAAGGGCAGATCTATCGAGACCACACTTCATGAAGTGGTTGGTACGATTGAGAAATCAATCCACTTTAAGGAATTTACCTTGGGAGCATTCCTTGACATTGAAGGGGCCTTCAATAACGTTGAAAATGACGCAATTCGACAAGTCCTAGACTCTGTCAGCCTTGAACCAATACTGTCAAACTGGATTGACTCTATATGCTGCAAACTGGATTTGTAAATGTAGAAATGAGTGACAGCAAGCTTAAAGTTAGGTAATGCAGGGGTAAGCCACAGGGAGGTGTCTTATCTCCGCTACTATGGCTTCTGGTCATAAACCAGATTCTAGTTAAATTAGGGCCGAGTGGCGTTAGAATCGTGGCGTACACGGATGATATAGTGATATAATGGCATCAAGAAAATTTGTTCCCACTCTGTTGCGAGCTCCTCCAAACAGCCCTTGACAAGCTCAATAATTGGGCCAGTAGCTGCGGACTTAATGTCAACCCACTTAAATTGAAACTGGTTCTGTTTACAACAAAACGAAATATTCCTTGCATAAATAAACCCACCATTAATGGAACACAGCTCCATATCACTGGCACGACCAAATATCTTGGTTTAATTATTGATCGTAGGGTTAACTGGAAAGAAAATATAAAATAAAGAGAGATAGAGTAAAGCTGCAATGGCTTTCTACACATGCAGTAGAATATTTGGCAAGAGATTGGGACCCAGCCCCAAAACCATTCATTATACATGTACACAGCCATTGTGAGACCTATCCTGACATAAGCCTGAAAACCGGGTCCTAAACGGAAATCATAAATCGGTCTTTACTGACAGTTCGAAGACGGACGCTGGGGTAGGGTCAGGCATCTTTTTAGACAATCCTGCCCATTAAAAGATCTTTGAAGCTCTCAAACTTCTGCAGTGTTTTTCAAGCCAAAGTGCTTGCAGTGTGCGAGGTTGTAAAATACCTTTAAATATGCAAAATGATGAACAAAAATATTGATATCTTCATAGATAGCCAGGCGGCAATCAGATCCATTTTTTCACTTGTCACGAAATGAAAACTAGTCTGCGGTAGTGAATTAAGATTGCTTGGCGAAACAAATTCAATCATCCTTCGATGGATCCCGAGTCAACGTGACATTTATGATAATGAAATGGCTGATGAACTGGCCAAAAGTGGTTCATTACTTACTTGAAGAGAGCCAAATTGAACCTTGGGTACCTATGCCACTTGAGCAGGAAAAGATTAGAATTCACCACAGTTTCCTCAGGGCCACCAATGATAGATGGTCAAAAATTGACACCCTGTTGGGTTTCAAGGAATCTTTGGCCAAATATTTCAAAGAACAAAATAGAGTATTTACTTAATATCAGCAGACCTCAATTATCTCTCTTGGTTGGAATCCTTACGGGTCCCAACTTAATGGGAACCCACATGAGAGAATGGACAGTAGCACATCTGATTTATGCAGATTGTGTCAGGACAAAGAGGTGGAGCAGTGTTCATCTTACTTCTTCTGTGAATGCTCCAACTAGCCAGAACAAGAAAAGCAGCCCCCGGAGAGTACTTTTTCGACGAACTGGGATGGTTCAGGGGTCTAACTTTATGATTCGATTCTACAATAAAAACGTTCGAATACCCAAAATATCAACTCGCTGATTTTAAAGCAAGTTCTTATAAACGGAAATAAAACAGTGATAATTGTAGATTCTGTGACAAAAAGTTGGACGCACATATGAGCACTCAAAATAAGCATTCAAAGTAATTTTCGATTGGATTCAAAAGTAAAACAAATTTACATAGTAGGCCCCCAGGGAGGAACCCCATTTCCAAAACTTCAACTAAATTCGTCATCTTACCCTCCCTGTCCCTACAATACTCACATCCTGGGGAGAACAATGGATCCATTGAGAGGTGGTATGGCTTGCCGTATCATCACCTTTTAATAAACCTATCCTAACTTTATATAATATTTTAATAATCATAGAATCTTAAATAAAGCAGTAAGTGTAAATACGTCAGACCCAGTTGTGCATTTTATTAAGTCTGTTGCGCAAATACTAACGACAATGACAACAATTTCTTCATTGATTTTTTAAAGGTTATTAGGATGATTGAACACTGCTCCAAGTAATTATTATAGCTGCTAACTCAAATGAACCTTAAACACAATCTTTTTTTGTTTCTATTATAAGCTTAAAGTACAAAGACAAAATTGTTATCTGGTAATTTAGCTGTTTTTTTTTTGTGACTTGTAAAGTATGATGATAATGGATATTTTATAGTTGCTTGCTTTTATAGCCTTATTAATAGCTCCAAAGTAGCTTTTATCTTTAAAGGCAAACATTTTGTGAAAGTGATAGGGCTAAAATTAGGATAGTGGGGCTTCTATCTTTATGAAATATGGGTATACTAGTAAACTTATGGTAAGAAGGAGGAAATGATTCTTTGACATTGCAACCTTAAAGACTTTGTTAACCTTTCCTCTGCTGAAACTTTTTAAAACTATGCCCAGAATTTAAATGAAAATACAAATTGTTTTTGTCAATCTTTTCTTATGTAACGGCAAAAAAATAAGACTTAACTCAACTTTATCCAATCGGGTTCATCTTTGTAAGTGATAGCAATACTTGCAGTACCTCAAAAATACTTCTTAGATTAATTGGTGAAGATGTTATTCAGAGGAGAAATGTACCTGAGAATGACTTCGCGCTGTTAAAGAAAAAACATTAAAAATATATTGATACCTTCCAAGACTTCCTTACTGCTAAGACAATAAAATTCCCTCCATCATCATGATGGAAGACCCCCATATAATTTACTTCCTTGTTTTAAATTTACAATTTTCATTCATTATACCTACTCGTGAATACACACACATTATCGATCTCACTTTAATTGATAAAATCCCCTTCTTTTGCCAAAATCATCATATTATTGGCAACATTGTATATTCACCTATAATAATTGCCCTAATAGCTCAATCATGGAGAGAAAATTTTCAATAAAATGACGAAGTCGTGCTTAATGGGTGAAAATTTGATTTAAAAAAAAAATTACATACATTTTTTTTTATTTTCTTTGCTTACATTGTGAAGTTTGTGGAGTTTGTTTGTTAATTTTATTTTTTATTTGGTATTACTGTCGAATATATATATGATTGTAAATTCGCACGAAACAAAAAAGTATTATAACCAAAACCGCTTGAATAATTGATCACGACTTTGATGTATTGTGTGAGTTTTTTTTTGTATTAATTTTTTTTTTGTTACCATATGTGGCTTTGCAAATACAAATCAGCAAATTCTACTGTAAGTGATGAAAAATAAAATGTGAACAAAACATCAACACAAACAACAAACAAAAAATATTTTCTCACTCATCAGAGACTTTGACTTTTAAGCTTATTACTTCTCGCAAGCCATGGCCATTATGTGAGTCCATAAAATATTTTCTAAGAAAGAACACATTTGACATTTGGCCAATACAATAGAATTTCATTTGTTTAATGAATTTATTTTTTTTTTTCATTCTACTTGCATACACACACGTGAACTATGGCATTCGTGTCATTCTTATAAATATCTGGGTTGTGAGTAGAGTTAGTGTTGCCGTAAGAAAAAAATTCTTTGCATCTTCGTATATTTTTGACATCTTTGTACCTTAGATTTTTGAAATTTGAAATATTTGCATGATAAGGTTAATATATCGTCGGCTTTCTGTCAAGACCTCGTAAGTCGGTTTTGAAAAATTGATTAAAAAAAAAAAATTAAATTTTGTGGCGCAACAGCTCATGCAGAACCAGGGCCTAGTGACTAACAACTCTCAACCATTCCTGTGTGCGTGTTGTTGGCAGGAATGGAGGGGACCTATAATTTTTTGCCGAGTCCGAACGGCTAGGTGAGAAGCACTTATTCATGACAAGTAATACTCTTGGAAAATTTGTCACTTCCTCGCAAGAGGCAGTACTTCGGAAAAAAAACATTTCTGTTTTTAGGTGGCAGTGGCCGGGAATCGAACCCAGACCTTTGGCATGTCAGTCCTACCCACTAACCATCATGCCACGAGGTAGATTAGAAGAAACAAAAAATCGGATTCTTAGACCGTAAGGTTTTGAAACTTGTTGACGGAACCAAAAGAAACCACGATACATATGCGAGACATTGATATTTTCATTCAGTGATTTGTTTTGATCTAAAATACGTTAAAATGGCATTTTAAGACTTATGAGATTTTGACAGAAAGCCGACGATATGACAGATAGTTTAAGCCCTCTCACTTTGTGAAATACAGTGGAATCCCTCTAAGCCGAATTTTCAGGCGATATTAAAATTGGTTCAAGTTACTTCATTTCATGGTAAAGCCGTCAAGCTGGAGGATATAGAAGTCGAGAGATATTCATCTTCAATAAATCAAAAATAGAAGTAGCATAATTTGTTGTTTTTGATGCCACATATCTCTCCAACCCTATGTCCTATAACTTAATAGTTATTTAAAAAAATGAAGTACTTAGGTACATGCAATAAACCTTTTAAACGTTATACTGCCCACAGATTGGTGTTGAGAAGTAATAAAATGTTCAAATCCTGAGTTGTATAACTATTCTTTTCAGTGTTTTGCATCCGAATATTTCTTAAGCCAAATGCTCAGGAGCTTAACAAAATTTTTCACAAAAAACAAACTTTAAAAAATTGTTTTTAATTTTTCTTTTTTGAAAAATGTACTTTTTATTTCATTTCGAGTCAAAGAAAACATCTAACCGATGTGAATCTGTTGAAAAAAGTCGATGCAAATTAATGTTTTTAATTAATTTCGATGACGACTGCGCAATTTATTAAAAAAAAAAACAATTTGTCCCTTTAATTGGTTCCTAAGACTTTGAGAATTTGGGTAGGAAAAACGGTTTGGTAAATCAATTTGAAAGATTTCAGATTTTTCGTTCATCCCATTCCATTCTTTCTCTCTTTCGTCTAGGTTTTCCGACTCTAATAGGCAATGCTTTAGCATTTTTGACCATTTTTTTTATAAACTTGGTCCATTGGAGATTTTTACACTCTTGCCAATCGAAAATGTTTTGGGAACGGTAAAATAATTTCCAAAAATATATATTTAAAATTAATAAACATTTCACTTTTTTCCTAAGAACCTTGTTAAAAATTAGCAAAAACAGAAATTTCCCGACACAAATTTTCAAAAACTCTAAAAATAGGAGTAAGTTTTCATACAAGGAAATGGAGTCCATCTCAAAAAAGCCTGCGGTTTCTGATATATTTTTCTTTCAATACTTCTTTTGCTAATTCTCAAAGTTTTATAACCACAAATTAAGATTAAATGAAAAATTTAAGTTGCTAAGGGTTTATTTATTTATTATTTATTTCTAGTTTTTTTTACCAAAATTAAAAAAAAAATTAAATATTTTGAAAACTACATCGTCGATTTTTATGAAACTTTCCGTATTTAGAGTTCTTTTCAATACTTTCTATAGTATTTAAAAAAAAGTTTTTACTTTAATGAAAAAATAGTACCGGTATTTACCATTAAGGAAAATATTATTTTCTCAAAAATGGCATCTACGTGCGATCTTCTTCAAAAATTATAAAAATTTTGTGTCGGAAACAAAATTTTCTCACTATCAGCTGAACAGATTTAGATTTATTTTTTTATATATAATTTAAAAAAAAATAATAATATTGAACATGAAAATTGAAATGTTGCTCAAAATTGGGTCGACAATTTTTTTAAATTTTTATTTTGTATGCACATAAATGAGTTCGTACGATTTGCATATCAATCAAAAATGTTTTAAGACATTGATGCATAAAAAATCATTTTTTTAGAAAGCTGCTCCAAGAATTTAAAATATATTTTTTCCATAAAATCATATTCAATCAAGAATTAAGATAACATTCTTTTTTTTATCTCAAACTCCCAACAGAGCTGTCTTAGCTCTTCTAAATATCGTATTGTATGCTTTAAACATTGAGATTTTCATGTCTTTACATACATATAACGTTCTTGAGCCTTCGTGTTTGAACATAAAAGCAAGTACGTGCGACCCAGTCATGCATTTTATTTCCTATTCATTTCGATGATAAATTTAATTTTCTTCAAAAATTTTTATAAGTTGTGTACAATTTCTACTGTAAAAATTAACTTTTAGTGAGCTCCGCCCTTCATCAATAGCGCTTGACTTTTTATATGACATTCGGTATAAATTTTGCAATGCTTATACAATGCAACAATTTGTGTTTTATCAATCGTTCCTGGTTATTGAGCTTCCAACGATTCGTATATTGAAAAGCATCAGTAAGTAACAGAATACCGGGTGACTTTATCTAGGTATTCTGTTACTTGCTAATGGTTTTCTACATGATTCTTATATTGAAAACCATCAGTAAGCAATAGAATTGCTGTCAAAAATCGCGTTAATGGGGCTTATTTCATTACGAAATCTGAACCTTAAGAAATATCAAATAACTCTACAAAAAAAATAAATAACATTCCAAAATTTTAAATTTTTTACTGTTGTTGTCTTTTGTGCATTTTTTGGTGCACAATAAGCAATGAAATACTTTAATTCTCGGGCTTTATTTCGAAGAGCCTTAATTTAAACTTCATTTTGAATTGGAATACCGAAAGGTAGCCATTAAGGTCCTTTCCTTTTTTTAATAAACTACTAATTAACCCACTGTGCTGAGGTATTCAAAATTTCTCGTTTATCAAAATTCTGTTACAGTCTTTCTAACTTCTATACCTGTGGCTATGAAAATTATGGTTAAAATCTTATGCCAGAAAAAATCATTAAGTATTTTTTTTTTCAGATAAAAATGGTGCAGTCTTGGAAATATTAATTGCAATGATTAATTATTCTTCTATAGAACTTTAGAACGCAATTTGTTTTCATTGAACTATCCTATAGTTCAATGAAAACAATAATTTTTAAAAGGGTCTTAGAATCGTTAAAGCTTGTGAGGTTTTAAAAAAGTCATAACTTTTGCCTCATATTATTCATGATTTTTATTGCAAAGTATATGGCAACGCATGTTAATACCAGTAACTCTCATCATCATCAGGTATCAGCCAACTTGACCTTTCATGGCCATAAAGCACCGAGTCTCTGTGAAGGCATGTGTCCTGTTACATATAAAACCACTCTAATGCACGTTGTTACTCGTACAGCATGCCTCATGAATCATTAAAATTCTCCGAAGAAGAAAACGAAACTATACACAATAAGTAGGTACCTACTTGCACTTTCGTTCGCTAGTCGTTAGTATTTTTGTCTTAATAGTATCTCGGGGAGCAGTCTTCTTGATCTGCATGTTAAGTATTCAAATCCAAGCTTGGCAGTTGGGTTGATGATCATTGCCGCATTTGTTTCCAATCCTCAAACAACAACAACAACAACAAAAAGAACAATCAACTCAAACTCTGAATCGTTAGAGACACTAAAGTAGTTTACACACGTTTTTTTATTTTGGTTAGCTTGTTTTGGCTTGGCTTGGTCTTCTTCCTTCAACTGACGGTTTTTGTTGTGATGTTTTGTGCTTGCTCAAGACTTCAAGAGGCCACATGACGAAGCCAACTTTGACTTTGATGATGTTTGGCTTTTATGGCTTTTTTTTGTGTGTATCTTCTTTGGTCGTTTTTACTTCAAACTCAAGTTATTTGTTATTCTTCTTCAGTGCTGAGCTGCTGAGAAACGTGAAGAGCTTCACTTTTTTTTCGGAGGAATTCTGTAAAAAACATACTTGATGGTGCCCCCATGCCCATCACAGTGCCCAATGCTTATGGAAGTTGTGTGTGATTATTGAGCACATGTTTCTTTCGTTTTTTTGTGGGTTTTTTGTGTCTCAAAAAATCTTTATTGTTTTTTTGTTCTATCGGTGCTTGTGTGAAGTAATAAAAAATTATTTCCAAGTGGCACACACAACCCAACAGAGCGTGATTCATTTTTGTTTTAAAATTCAATGGGCTTATAGTTATATAGTTAGATGCGATCGGGAAAGATTTTCGTTCTCTTCCTTATGTTTTTGGATATTCCTTAAATTATTGGTTATGATCACTATATACACACAAACGTGGGTTATATGCACAGACACTAATGTAAGAATTTATTACCATCATTTTGGGGCTTAATTCAATGAGGACCCCATGAGAGATAATGGTGCTGGCCGAGAGAATGACTTTTGACGGTTGAAAGAAAATTTATTTTTATTTCCCTGTGGCTTGATGTGTATTTATGTTTTTTTGTGTTGTTTTTGTTTGGTAAGGACAAACACGATGATGATGAAGATTTTTTTTAAGTATATTTTTTCGATGATTACCACTAATGATGGCCTATTGTGGGTACCTATGTGAATTGGTACCGAATGAAGGTTAGGCAGTTGAATTGGAGAAGATATCGATTGAGTTGAATTGGTTATTTGATTTTATTTAAGATATTATTTTTAAGTGTAAGGGAATAAGAATTGTTTGTTCTTAATCTTAAAGCAAAAAGGAGGAGAATTTTCAAGTTTGGATATCAGCTCTTTTGTTTTAAGATGAACACATTTAATAAAAAAAAAGCTGTTGGAGGAGAAAGCAAGAGGAAATAGTAACACATTAAAAGAGATGAGATTCGTAAAGATAATTTCAAAGCTTAGTTTTAGTATATGTAGGTGTGTATGTACAAAATTATTGAGATCTTATCTACTGCCGCAAAAATGCATTTTCGGTTTGAAGCATGCTAATGACCCAGACAAATTTACTAGTCTACAAGGCCAATACTTACTCGTCTAAAGCTGCTGTGTATTTGAAATCGATTCGTTAATGAACCTTTATATCTGCATATAACATCGTCTTTAGGTTTTTTACTCGTTTTTATGTGAAATTTAACATTGGATTCATGATCGGGCTAAAATATATCTCAAAAAAAATCAACAACTTTTTTTAGCGTACGTATTAAACTTTCCGAAATTTTTATGGAACAATTTTTTGACTTTTGAGTTTCTTGAAAACTATTTGGCTATTAGCCAAAGTTCTAGTAAGTTCCTTTAAGTCGTCATAGAAATGATTTCCTAAGTGTTTCTTTCTTAAATGACAGAGTGATATGGGCAGTGGCAAAGGAAGTGTAAGGTACCCTCATGTGCTTCTATCGCTGCACCCTCTGCAAAGAACGACATTACTGAGCCTCATTTTCTTTTTGTGGTATCTCAATAGGTTGTGTCCGGTGATTTTGGTGACAAGGAAACGGAGATGTTTTTTGTTCATTTGCATTAATTTGTCTGTCCCCTGTTTATTGAAATATGGCCATAACTTTTTAGTTGTGCTGCATGTTTCAAGCAGATTCCATCTCTCATTGGTTTCTTCTAATATTTTGGTATCAATATCCTCTTTGATGCTACAAGTTGGTAAATAAATATTTTGTTCAGTTTGACTTGAATGAAGCGACAAACCCGTTCTCTCTAGCCCACCAGCTCTTTTGTTTCCCTGTACATTACTGTGACCAGGAACTCAGCAGAGCCTAATTTTATGCTGCATGCCAAGAACCCAAAGCCCTTCGCGACAGCAAGTGACAAGCTTCGAATGTATCTCGGTGGCAGAAATTGCTTTAATTGTTACTTGGCTATTAAAAAAGAGGGTGATATCTGCTCGTGGTATCACACTCAATGATATTTGCGTAGCTGCTTTAGTCGCTGCCAAGACCTTATGGCTTGAAAGACACTGCAAAGGTCCGGAAGTTTGAAGAATTAAATTACTGCACCAACTCCAGTGTCCATCTTAGAACTATCAGTAATGACAGTTGTCGTAGATTCATTACTGAAAGATTGGTTATTTTCCCACTCCTCTCTATTAGGAAAAGAGGTTGTGAAGGGTCTATTGAAGTTTTAATGGGGAGTTGTGATTTCTGTGCGAACATGATTTTCCACATATCTCTGCAGAATCTGAGTATGACCTGTTGTGTTTTGTTTCCAGCATTTAGTCTGGCTTAGCCGCTAGGCACTGTATGCTGCAGCTTCTTGCATGAATAGATCTAGGGGTATCAAGTTGAGTATTGCTTCCAGACCTGCTGTGGAAGTGGTTTTCAACGCCCCGGTAATACCTATCCATGCTAACCTTTGAACTTTTGTCAAGATTTTCAGGTTTGTTGCTCTCTCAGTCGCGTTCCACGAAACTAAATTACCGTAATTAAGTATCGGTCTTACTATTGCCGTGTTTATCCACCTGATAAGTTTTGAATTTAATCCGCAGGATTTTCCAAAAATTCTGTTGCAGGAATAGAATGCAACCATAGCTGTCTTTCCTCTTTCTTTAGTATTAAGACTCCAGTTCACTTTCTTATCAAAAATCACACCCAGGTATTTGTCCTGATCCAAGATTTGGAGCCCCATTGATTGATGGTAATCTAAACATTAGTATTTTTTTTTCTGTTAGTGATGAGAACCAATTTTGTTTTCAATAGATTGTTCATGAGACCACAATTCTTTGTCCAAGTGTTGACCATTGACAGGGCATATTCTATTTGTTCACTTAATGTGGATGCGATCTTTGCAATACTTTCGTCAAGTTTGACAGCTTTGTTGTTCCACAGTGCTTTGATAATCACAATATGATCATTTTCTCTACTACTAATTTACCATTTTCATTACGGTAACAAAGTATTTATTACCCTACATACCTTATCAAAAAATTATAATGTTCTGGATTTTTACAAAATACTTTCAACATAGTTAGTTAATTTTTTGAAATTCCGATTTTCCTAAGAGGTACATGATTCTCTTTTTCAAGTTTTGACTAGTGAAAACCTTGCTTGTACACAATTTCTCTAAAATGCATTTCATAGATAAAACGTCAATTTCTGATGATTTAAAGCTTTTTAAAGTTCGTACTTTCAGCTCTTTTGATTTCCTACAAAATCCTCTATCAAAAAATGGTCAGTTAAATTTCAGCAATTTAATCTTTTGTATCGAATCTTTTGGCTTATTTAAATTTTTTCCATGCCAATGCTCAATTGAATGCAAAAAAAAGTCACTTCGCCCGATATCGATCTATTAAATGAAATCCCCATATTCTTCATAAAGTGAAAGGAATATAAAAAGAGGAGAAAAGAAATGAAAAAAAAATGCTTAAAGACATATAAAAACTTATTAAAACCGCAGCCACTCTCCGAAAATTCCTTAGGGCTGTATATGTACCAATATCAAAGCTTAATCTCATTAACACTACCATTCACTGCACAAACAGTTATAGAAAAAATAAGAAAGAAAGATTCAAGTGGAATAATGAGTCATCATTGTTGTAGCCCTACCCTATGGCATAATAATCTTTTCTACGAATTTATCATATTATGTGATTCAGAGAAATCAAAGACGGTTTGTCACTCAATATAAAGCAATAAAAAAGCATAGCATATACCGTCTCTTTGCTTAGATGTGGTTGGCATAATCTATTTAATTTCACACAATTTATTATAATGGCAAACAATTAATAAAGATTTTTTCCAACGTCCATGACATGTGGCACGACAGCCTTCGCTGATTAAGAAAAACAAAGCCAATAAATGCTGCTGGATCAATAAATCATATTACATCGATACCGGAGCTATATACAATATAGCTATTCTCTTAACTGCTTTATTGATCTGCAACAAATGGACAAGTTCACTATATGACTGGCTTTGAATTATACATAACTCGCAAAATAGAAGGCCGGTACGGCACGGAACGGAACTCGTTGAGACTTATAAGAACCGAATATCAAACCACTGACCTCACCCACAATCATCAGCTCTACTCGCTCAACTCGATGACTCTGATGTCTGATGGCAGAGCTGAAGCAGGAACAAGTTTTGGTTGAAATACCAAACCAAGACGACATTTCATTATAACCACCATGTGCTGAGCGGTGCTGCGGAGATGAAGCCATCCAGTCTGGTAGTCACATCTCTGGCTGAACTGTGAGAGACCAGGTCAGGGTTGTTATGGAACTCAGATTTTTCCTAATAACACGAAACACAACAAGAAAAGAAGAAAAAATAAAACCGACAAAACCATCTCTGCAGCAGCTGAGAGGCAGCATCACAAAAATAGACACTTGCCGTGTTGGGAAAAAATCAAACTGGATTATGAGCTTAAGCGCCACCATATAACAACAAACAGCGTAAACAGGCTTTTTGCTCCTCCAGAGGTAGCAATCAAGGTAGGTATGTAAGGTACCTTACCTTCACTGCCATTCTGGCTCACAATTCATTCATAAGGCACCAGAAGTGCTACCAAACCACCGGCACACATATAACTGGATTGGTAGGTTCAGTGTTCAGTTTTCTTCTTTATTATTATTATTTTTTTTTTTTTTGGTCTTCATCGAGTTTTGCATTTGAAGATCATGTCTTGTCGTTTTGGCGCCTCTTGATCTGTTTTCAAGAAGTTTACAAGAGCTTTGAGTTGGACAGACAAAAAATGAATCATCCCCAGAGGTGGTGCGAGGATTTCAGAAAAAAGAAAAAAAACCTCAGGAGACATCCAAATCGAAGAAGGTATCCCCAGACTTTAAAGATGGACGAAAATAAATACGAAAACAGTCTTTCCGAAGAGGAGTCAAACTTGTTGATCAACCATGTGGCCTCTCCTCCTGGCCAAGTCGTATAAGCACAGGGGAGTTGGGGTCTTGTTATCCTGTTTCTGTTACGAAGGTGCGCACTGGTGACGCGATAGACGGATAGTAAAACAGATGTGGCTTTCAACAAGTTTTTTTTTTTATTTCCATTTTACCCCAGAATGCAGCCACAAGTGCGATATCCTTACGATTGTTTGTTGTTTCATTTCAAAACGAGTTAGCTCCTTTTTGCTGCTTAATCTTGAATTGAGGTTTCCATCAGTGACGTATCCTCATGGGCAGATTTGTTTTGATTATTGAATCCGGTGTGACAAGGTTATCCTTGTCTCACACAGTTCAAAGACACTGAGAAGATAGAAACAAAAAAAAAACTAAAAAAGAACTTGATATTCATGAATTTGTGATTGTTTAACCAATTTAAGTCTTCTTCATCAGAATGTGGTGGAAGAATTTGTTTGGTAGAATTATTATTTGTTGGTAGATTTATAGTTTGTGTCATATGACAATAATTATTGTAGGCCAAAGTATAACAATATTTAAATTTTTGGAAAAAATAATTGAAATAGCCATAAAGAAGGTGTAAAATGGTTAGTGTTAAATATTATTTATTTTTTTTTTTTTTGTTTTGCGGTTGATATTATTTAAAGAATTAATTTTGCGCATTATAGTAACTGAAGAATCTGTTTGACTTTGAGATGATATTTCAAAAAAATAATGTACCTCCAGAAGACTGAATATGAAGAACTTTGAATAGAAATTTCTTCGGTTTAGGTAGTAATTGTAATTGTTATTTTAATTGTAATTGAATCACCAATCTCGAAAAGGTCACATCTCAAATTTTTTCACAAACACATTTGTTCATATCAATGTCATCTTAATCCTTCCTTGCACCTATTGTGATCGACAAAATTACATCTGTAGTATGCTTACGGTCATTGTCATGTATCTCAGTAATTTTCTTAAATTTTAAAATAGGCTTTTTAAAATAAAATGAGTTCTTTGCATTGCCTGAACATTTAAAATTTTCCTTTTCGAAATTGGCCATTCAATTGTAATTGTAATTGAAATTAAAATTGTAATTGTAGTTGTAATTTTAATTGTAATTTTAATTGTAATTGTTATTGTAATTGAAACTTAAATTGTAATTATTATTGTAATTGTAATTGTAGTTTTAATTGTTATTGTAATTGAAATTACAATTGTAATTGTTATTGTTATTGTAATGTAAATTCTAATTCTCATTTAAATTCTAATTCTAATTCTTATCTAATTCTAATTCTAATTCTAATTCTAATTCTAATTCTAATTCTAATTCTAATTCTAATTCTAATTCTAATTCTAATTCTAATTCTAATTCTAATTCTAATTCTAATTCTAATTCTAATTCTAATTCTAATTCTAATTCTAATTCTAATTCTAATTCTAATTCTAATTCTTATTCTAATTCTAATTCTAATTCTAAGTCTAATTCTAATTCTAATTCTTATTCTAATTCTAATTCTAATTCTAATTCTAATTCTAATTCTAATTCTAATTCTAATTCTTATTCTAATTCTAATTTTAATTCTAATTCTAATTCTAATTCTAATTCTAATTCTAATTCTAATTCTAATTCTAATTCTAATTCTAATTCTAATTCTAATTCTAATTCTAATTCTAATTCTAATTCTAATTCTAATTCTAATTCTAATTCTAATTCTAATTCTAATTCTAATTCTAATTCTAATTCTAATTCTAATTCTAATTCTAATTCTAATTCTAATTCTAATTCTAATTCTAATTCTAATTCTAATTCTAATTCTAATTCTAATTCTAATTCTAATTCTAATTCTAATTCTAATTCTAATTCTAATTCTAATTCTAATTCTAATTCTAATTCTAATTCTAATTCTAATTCTAATTCTAATTCTAATTCTAATTCTAATTCTAATTCTAATTCTAATTCTAATTCTAATTCTAATTCTAATTCTAATTCTAATTCTAATTCTAATTCTAATTCTAATCCTAATTCTAATTCTAATTCTAATTCTAATTCTAATTCTAATTCTAATTCTAATTCTAATTCTTATTCTTACAACATCCAAAAAACAGCGACTCACATTTTCATTTTGAATTTCATTGATTTCATCTTAGATTATATTCTCCCAAGAGACATATCCATAATCTTTCAGTACAAATTGAAAATTGAATCAGAACAAAATTGGTTATTAGAACAAAAACCTTTGACTGTCTTTCATCCTTAACAGAGTTTATATCTTATATCAGCAGTGTGCAATATTTCCTCAGCTATCCGTACTTTCTATAGAAAATCACTCAGTCTATTCTGAGTTTGATTGAAAGATCAGAATTTTTGCATACGGATCTTGAAGCAATCCATGAAGTATCCATTTCGCTTATCTGTAGTTACAAAATGAATACATTCCCTAGATGTAGTTGTTGTTGCTACCAGATACAATTTCTCCCTTGTCTCGTGTTTGATCCCAGATAATTCAGGATTTGGAATACAAAATGCAGGAAACCTCAGTACAAACACACGACCGGATAGAGATAGAGTTTGTGTGACCGTTCAGTGCCCAATGATGGGCCCTGGGATTCGCGTAGGATGACGTTTGGATGTTTTTCTGATCTTACAAATGGTTTATCCGACATTTTTTTGTCGGACTTTTCAATATCGGTCGCAGGCCTTTTCCACTCTGTTGTTCTTGTTGTTGTTGTAGGTTTTTATTTATTTTTCATTGCACCTTAAATCAAGCTGTCCGTCCGCCTTGCGCGTAGTATTCATACATCTCGCCGCTGCGCTGTGCTGGCTGTGCTGCTGCTGTGACATTTTAATCTTGACATTTCTGTGAATGGTGTACTCTCAGCAAAGCCACCATTCGTCCTCCACCTCATCTGCATCCTTTTTGTTATATAAGTAGTCATCGGTCGTTGTCGCCATCGTTGCATCAGTTGCTCTGTGTTCGTTTGGTCGGATAGCGTTTTTAATTAGATTGATTGATCGGATTACATCTCTCTCTCTTCGAGTTGGAAGGCGAATGCCGAATCCAGATGGATGAATGGACGACCTGAAAGGACGGGCTTGATTCTTGACAGCGAGTGATCGGTTCATTGTTATACTTACCAATTGTACTGGACCAATGGTTACTTTGTAGGTACATACATATATTTTTTTTTCTTGTATATTCACTGTTGTGATGTGAAATAATTGGGCGATTCTTCCGGTGGACACTAATTTAAGAGGACAGTTCGAGGATTTGCGTACGCATGCCATCAGCAGGGAATTTAAACAACTTCATTATATGACCAGAAATGCCAAGAGAAATTTCGAAAGGAACTTTGCGCAAGCTCATTAAAGTAAGATCGATGTAAGCCGCAAAACAATAAAAGCCGCCAATAAGCCAACGAAATAAATTGATCAAGCGGAAAGTTATATAGGAATCGTTGATTGAACTGTTGTGTTTTTTTTTTTTTGTAGATGGTAATATTTTTGGCTGGACTTTGATCTAATAAGAAACTTCGAGTGGATAATTTTGTGTCCTCTTTTAATATCAACTGCTTAATTGAATTTTATTAAATTCTCAATGTTCTTACGTCTTTCAAGGATTTTCACGGATTAAATTTAAATTTATAATAATAAAGTGTTTAGTTCAACCAGCAGAAAACATGGATTATTGATATCTAGGGGAAGACAAATTTACTTCTGGACTTCCTTGAATGAGGGATGCCAAAACTGGATATTGCTCTATATAGGTCGTCCTTATAGATGCTGTCATACGCGGCCTTGAAATCGATGAAAAAGTAGTGGGTATTTCAAACTCTTGGCTTTTTCCCGGGATCAGCCGAAGTGCGATGGGGCTATCAAATTGTTGACGACAAGCCATAGGTGTTGAAAAAGTACGGCAGAGAAGATTTTGTACGTTAAGGAGACTGATGCCTCTGTAGTTGGTGCAGTCCAGAGGATTGATTTTCTTCAGAATCCGCAATCAATGAGGTTCTATTCATCAGACATGCTTTCCTCCGACCAAATATTGCAAATGAGCTGAATCATACTCCTAACCAATTTATCGTCAGCTGCTTTCAACAGTTAGGCTGCAAGGCCATAAGCTCCAGCATTTCTTTATTGGACTTAAGCTTAGACGTAGCTACCTTCACTTCGTTCGTAGAGATCGGGTCATAAAGTTGTTGACCTATGTACGTGCTTCGTCCAGGTTGAATCTACATGGTAACAGAATTCGGTTTGCCATCGCCGTATACAATTAACAGAAATGATTTTTCCATATCCTGAGCACTGGCAGTGATTTTACCACGATGTTTCTCTGATCGTTCTTTCAGGCTTGAGTTAGGGTCTTGTTACACTGAGGAGAAGTTCTTTTTTCCGAACTTTAATATGCAATGGCATTTCCTATTTTTGCTCGATCACGCGTTTCTCATACTCTTTTTTGTCCCTTCTGAGAAGCCATTGTTCCTAACTCATCTTCTGCCCTTAGAGCTCACAAGTTGCAAACAGTGCCGCTTTGTATTCCTGTTATTTGGCTGCATGTTCTTGCGGACATTTTTCATCGAATTAGGGGGTTTACTTTCTTGCGGGGCCCAGCATGTCAGAAGTGGCATCTCTGATGACTTTCTGGAAGTTCTTCTCCTAGTTCCCGACGATTGAAGTTAGCGGCATAAAACCATTTAAGAGGACACGAAAGACTCGATTGGAAAAGGACTTTTCGGCTGCTTGTCCGATGACGTTGAATTCCCTTACAGTGTTTCCCTGTTTTGGATATGGTCTGGATTTTTGTATCATTAAATTGAATATAATGAGGCAGTGGTCTGAGTCAGCGTTGGCTTCTCGGAACGTTCATAAAGGGTGTTTTTTTAGAGGCATAGACTAAATTGGCAGCACTTTTTTAACTGGTGACCATGTTGTCAGCTGTCAAGTGGTTGATTTATTTTAAGTTTGGTTTGGCATTTAAAAATGAATAGACTAACGCCTGGACAACACTTCCAAATTGTGGAAATTATTTAGAAAATCATGATTCTGTTCCAAATACGTATTACGTGAATTTTGTTTAGCGATGAAGCTCACTTTTGGTTGAATGGATACGTCAATTAAAAATATTGCCTCATTTAAAAACACCGTTACATCCATACAAAATGGCTGTTTTTTGTGCTGTTGGTGGAATTATTGTTCCATATTTCTTTAAAAACGATGCTGGCCAAAACGTAACAGTCAATGGTGATCGCTATAGAGCCATGATTACTAACTTTTTTTTCCATCAATTGAACAACCATGATGTACAAGAGCTGTGGCTTCAACAAGACGGTGCACAATTTAATTATTGAAAGAAATGTTTGGCAACTGTATTCGTGCGATTTAACGTTGTTTGATTATTTTCTGTTAGGATATGTGAAGTCGCTACTCTACGCCGATAAGCCCAAATTGATTAACCACTGGAGGGACAAAATTCGCAGCGTTATTGCCGATATAAGGCCACAGATGTTGTCACCGAAAATTGGACCTCCAGATTAGACTACGTCCGAGTCAGCCGTGGCGGCCATATGCCAAAAAACATCAGTTGGTTTTGACCAAGAATTCACCGTATCTCTTCTCTCCCTAGTTTGTCATTTAAATTACCCAAAAAAGGGCTAGGGCTTCGGCTAAATGATCTGCTTTTCGTGGTCTATAGAAAGACGGATCATTCCACGTACGTATGCAAAGTTCGTAGTCTTTATATCATTTGCTAAATTCAGTTGCCAATAAATTCAGCCATATCCAAGTTTAAAAATCACTTTACGTGGTAGAGAAGTCACCCCGATTGCAGGACCCCTAACCTGGAGGATCAGATCTTTGTAATATAAATAACTCCAGAGGCAGGGAGCCAGATTTACCACTCATTCAGGATAAGCTTACTCTGATTTAACTCAGAGCTAACACTGAACCGAAAAACTGACCCTAAGTGGCTTAGCCTATTTGCAACCATGGACTAAACCATTGACTCTATCTGGGGAATTCTTCTGTTGTCGCCTTCATTAAGTGAAAAATGCCTTGGGAATACTCCTCTCAGTGTCTGTCATCAAGACTGTAGGTGACACTGTTCGCTGAAATCATCAGTCGAACACATTCTTCTCACACTTGACGTGTAGTATTTGTTGCATCACTGGAATTCACCATGAAAACGCCAATCAGTATCTACCCCCGTCTTACAATGCCCAACCACCAGACAAAAAAGCCTAAAAAATGCTGAGTGAAAAGAATTGGAACCCAATCTGCATTTATGTTCAACATAATTCTCAGAAAAAAAAGAGAAGAAGCTGAAGTGCGAAAGAGTGTTCGATTATTATAGCCCTCTTGAAGTAATGCAAAGGGCATTGCCAATACCTCGAACCTTGAAGGAGGGTGAGTTTGACTTACTGTGGTATTTAAGCTTCAAAAGACTAGATAAAAGAAAAGAAAAAATTGGGTTAGTCACGTTGCAAAAACAACCTTAGGCAACGTGGAAATAAAAACAGAAAAATACAATAAAAGTCTCTGTTGCTTAAGTTTGCGCCTGGACCCGAGGCCCGGATACCAGCTTAACAACCTTAAAAGCTTCACAACATTCCTTTCTGTCATCATAAAATCTATTTTTAGTTGAGAATGCTTTCTTAAAATTCTATAAGCTCATAAGATTGTTCTTTCAGAATTATGTGAATTGTTAAGTACCTGTTTGTACATAAGTACACTCATAAAACTACGAGTGTTCTCCTTCATTTTCGACCCTGAGGCAATCTCACTATAATTATCATTTTTTTTATTATTTCATAATTGGCCTGTAACATACCGTTTCCTTGCAATTAACTGTCATATAAACACTTAAGTCTTTAGATATTATCCAAACCGCCTACTTTTAACAATCTCAAATATGATTCGATCATATTTTATAATAACAAAAACTATACCTTCATAATCTCAAGGAAGTGAATCTTTCATGTTAGCAGTTTTTAAATGTCAGTTCTTAGGTGATTTTTTTTTTTGTTTTAAAAGAAGGTGTGTAGCATAATGAAGTGTAAATCAGTATATTTGTCAGATTCGAAGTAGCTAAATGTTTTATTAGCCACACTTAACATTTTCTTACATTTCTAACAACAAATGGGAGTGCCACCTCCATCATACAAAATCCCCAGAAGGCCTCATATAAAAATATCAAACCAAAAAAAAAACAAGCTAATAAAATATCCCCCTCACGAGTATATGGAAATATGTAATGACAAAATCAGTTAACCCTCGGCCTCGACCCACTTAACAGCTAACCTCATTCCCACGTGTTCAGAACAGGATCTGCTAAAAGCCGACATGTTTTTTTTTTTTTTGTTTAATTCAATTTGTTAACAGGAAATACAAAAATAACTAAACACTTTTAACCATCGTGAAGACGAACAGGACCTATAATGCAGTTTTGTTGCTTTAACACTTGTTTCTCAATGTCAATTTGATCCTCTTATCCTCAAAACAGGATTGCCCTCCAACAACTTATGGGTAAATCCTGTTTTTGGCATTTTTTACTCTTTGTTGTTGTGATTGCTTTGCTTATACCAATGGATCTGGAGGAGATTCATATTTCAATACGTCGCGTCGCAGTGCCACCGTTGTTGTTTCACATAGTGAATCCCCTCTTATCCTCTTCATTGTTGTGGGGCACCTTTTTGATTTTTTTTTCTTTTTTAATCATCTGAAGGCCGCGAAAAACTTTGTTTTTATTTGAAATGAAGAAGACTCACCGTGTAAACAAACAATAAACCAGCAACAACTAGATTATCCACCAACAACTACTTCATGAGAGTTGGTTTAGTTGATTGAACTTCTGAACCTGATTGACAACAATGTGCGTTCCACTGAGAGTATATTTTTGAGACAGAGAGATGAAAAACTCGACCCAACTGACAACAACTACAATCTTTGTTTATCTCCTCTATATACTATGGCTCTGGCTCTGGTATATCTTGATAGTTTTGTTTTTCTGCCGCCAATTTGACAGAAGGAAGAAGAAGAAAAAAAAACTATGTGATTATTAGACGTCATAAAGATGTAAAGTCACACGAGCCACTACCGTATACCGCCACCGCCACCGCTGCTAGCTGCCAAGAGTGAAACCTGATCGAATGCGGGCGAGAGAACCTTTTTGGCGCGTAGTATATGTAGGTACTTTGGTATCCATTTAAAAAGTGACAGTTGTTGCTGCTTCTGCTGCTAGTGAAGGTGGTGGTGATGATGACAGCAGTAATTGTTGTAGGAAGTTGTGGCGCTATCGCTACTGTTGTTACGTTTGTCATCTTGAATATCAATACTTCGTGACAGCTGCGGGAGTGCCTTAATCGAATTTGACACTTTTCATTAAGCAACAAAATTGGGTCAAGCCAAACGTCAAACATTGTGTCAGATTAGCTGGCGCCAGCCATTTTGTTTCTCACTTAATAAGAAAATCCTAATTTGGTGAAATTCATGTTCCACAAAGCTAATCTAGTTTTGTGGATCTAGATCAACTACTATCTTTGGATATTGTTGTTGTTTGAGGTGACCGTTTTGACAGTTTTTTTTTGTGTGTGGCAGGTGCCACAACATACCGTTGGGTTTGATGAAGATGTTTCTCAAGATTGAGGAGCTGATTGGATTAGAAGCAGAGGTGCGAATTCGGTGTGTTGTACTGCTACTTATCCGTATTTTTTGCTGTTATTCGTATTCGAAAGATTGCTCGATATAAAAATGGACGATCGACAGTGCGAAATGTCGACGAAGACAACGACAACGGCGACGGACGTAGACATTGGTTGTGTGGATATATAGAGATCTCGATATAAAAATAATGACAGAAGAGAAAACCTGCTTTTGTTAAATACGGGAAAAAGGTGGAAACTGGTATTATGGTTGTCGGCATCTGATGTTAGTTTACGACCGGTCCCCGGAATGTTGGCTATTTTGTGTTTACCTGGTGTACGAGTACTCGTATGCGGCAAAAGGCTTGCCACATCGATGGTGCTGCACATCTGATTTCGCATTGAGATAGGTTATGATTTATTAGTTTTAAATACCCGTTGCTGCCATCTTCGGTTATAGGTTTGTCTATGAACCGATCTTTGTATGAGTGTGTGTTTCTGTTTTCATTGTTATTGACAGCTAGAGACGGACTTGCCGGGTTATAGGTAGTACTATAAGAAGATAGAGCTTCAGTTGTATGCCTTTCTGGGTGCATTGAACCGAGTGTTGTATTATGGGTGTTGGATATTCTTGTTTTGTAATTAATTTTTTTTTTCAAATGTGTCTGGGGCGGTCGTCAAATAGTCTGTCATCATCCATTTGGCGGTAGCCCTGATTACGGTTTGAACATAAGACTAAGCTCAACATCACGCACGCAGAAGTTGACAAGAAGTTAGTGATATTTGTGTTTTGCGGTGTCAGATCGTGTGATTCTTTGTGGCCAAAAATGGCTGAAACAAGACTTGTCCAGAGTATCTACTCTATCTTTCGTATAGTACTAGTTGGAGTTGGAGATTAGTCTTTGACATTTTGAGATTGGGAGCAGTTGCAGTAGTAGTTTGGTTGTTGTAGACATGTTGGCTAGGTTCAGATTAGGGATGAGAGCGAGTTGATTGATTTGGAAGCGACATACAAGCGGTACTTTGCGTTGATCTGATGATGTGTGGTTCTGTGTCCAATGTGTCATTATGGGATGACGATGACGAGAGTTGGCCATGTTTGGGTAGAGTGATGGCGGTGTAGTATGGGCATTTTAATTTGAAGTTAATTGGGTGAAATGTTGTATCTAATCGTAGTAGAAAACAAGCGATTTGTAGAGTTGTTACAAGCAAGCTTGTACAAAATTGGGGATCTTGTAATTCGATATCATTACAGAAAAATTTTGTTGTAGTCACAACGGAATTGAAAGGATTAATTTTGTTGAAATATGTTTTTAGCAATTTTTTTTTTACTATCGTTCGTTTAGTATCGGCAGAAAAAATTAATTTTTGAACAAAATTATTAACTTATTACAAACAAACAATTTTTATAATTGGTTTCTCAGGTACGCAAGACGCATGTTCTGTAACTATGGCATCGATAAAAATTTTGTATGGTAAAATATGTCAAACCCATAAATTTGCAAAGGCATTGATGTGAAAGGAAACAATATATTAGACAAATTTAAGTTTATTTCTAAAGAAGAAGATAAATCCTTTCCAAAAGTTTTTCAAGTTTTGAAAAAAAATCACCTCTTGCAGTTACGTTATCTCAATAGTAGCAAAAAAACGTTGGTTCGTCATTTTTTGACGAAAATATCTCAAAATCCCGAGCTGACGGCAGAAAATGGACTCTGGTTTTGAGTCGGGCTACAGTCGTTGTAACATAACCTCAAAGATAGCCAAGAAACACTTTTTTTTTGTCATTTTCTAACAGATATATCTTAAAAACACGAGATGATGACCGATATAGAATGGCGGTTTTGGGATATGGGGCTCCAAAAATGATTTAAGAAACAGTCCTTACTGATTAACACTAATTAACTAACCGGTAGTAACGAGTCTATTTAAAATCGTGAAAAGACTTTTTCCCTTAATTTTTGAAATAGTTTTTTACTTGAAATCTGAACTTTTGTTTATTTTTTTTTTAATTTAAGAAACTACTTTTTTGTCAAATAAAAGAAGTAAATAAAAATAAATGTGAATACATTACATTACAATACATTTTTCGATTTTTGTACATATGTAACTCGACCTAAAAACTCAATTTTCCCCCATCACACGCTGCATTAAGGACTGCAACTGAGTGGCAAAAGCAACGACAAGACCATAAGCAAACCCTTTCGTCCTCTTCCATAGATAGCCCAGTCAGTAGACATACAAAAATTTCGTATCTTAAAATGTACAAAAATATACACATAAAGTCTTATGATCAAGTCAGTGTTAAATAAAATGAGCTTGAGTGATAAGCTCACGACCCATTTTAATAAATTACTCGAGAACAGCTCATCACACAAAAAGAAGCTTGAGTCTATTTCGCATTTTGTTTTCTTCTTTAAGAGTTCCATACAAACAAAAAAATAGGGGCCATTTTGCAAATTTTCCAAAATTTTGAGCTGAGGTAGATAAGAAAAGAGTAATCTATTATTTTGTATTATTTCTAAAGCAAAATAGAGATGATCCAAGTCGTGATTTTTCAATCCCAGGTAAACCTGTGAATATGATTTGCAGTGAGTTTAATCTGTGATTGTGATTTTAAAAATAGAACATATAGTTGAAAATCGGTAAAAGTCGGGATTAGTGACCCTTTATTATAAAAATAAATACGTGATACATTAATCTTTAATAATAAAAAAGAATTAAAAAAAAGAAAATTAAATGATTTTTCGTATTTTTACATAATAAAAAATTACCTACGCTTATATGAAAATAAAAATTTTAATTTAAGGCAGCTACAAATTTATAAAATGTTGGTTCTCACAAAAAAAGGTCTGGCAGTGAGTGAGTATAAAACAGCCTGTTGACAAAATTTTAAGTTCGATTGAAAATTTGAAATCTATATTTACATATTACGCTTAAAGCCTTTGACGGATTAATCACAAAAATTTTAGCTCTCTAGAACATGTTATCGAGAAAACTCAAATATATAAAAGAGAAGGCGTGGCAGTGGGTGGATTACCAAAAATTATTTATGTCGTTCTCAGGTTCTAAACAGCTAATTTACAAATTTTCAGCTTTCTAGTGCAATGTACTGAGGGAAAACTCAAAGATAAGAAAAGAAGCAGTGGCAGTGGGCGCATTTCCTAAAACGTACATGTTGCGCTTTGGGCTCTTAGCAACTTATTTACAAAATTTCAGCTCTCTAGAGCAACTTACTGAAGAAAAAACTGATATAAGAAAATAAAGTGGCAGTGGGTGAGTTTACCAAAACTTGTATGTTGTTTTTAAGGGTCTTGACAACTTTTTTACAATTCAAATATAATAGAATAAAGTGTGGCAGTAATATTGATAACAGAGTTTCGAAAAATGAAGTTTCGAAAGGCAAAGTCTCGAACGATAAAGTTTTGAAAACCCAACGAAATGACAAAGTTTCGAAAAGATAAAGATTCGAAAGACAAAGTTTCAAAAAACGAAGTTTCGAAAGCAGAAAGTTTCGAAAAGTCAAAGTTTTGCAAGAGAAAAAATCGAAATAGAAAGTTTCAAAAAAAGTTCGCTATTCCTTGACCGATTTAAATTAATTTGGCACAGGTGTTACCTGAGATTTTCAAAGCAGGGTGTTCCAAAAATATGTCAACATATCGAAATGCCTTGAGTGATTTCAACAAAATTGAAACGTGTAATAGCTGATACCGAATACAAAATGAAAAAAAATTCCAATAGGGTGTTCCAAACAAATCTATACTTCATTGTTCTTTGAGCGAATTCAATGAAATTGACACAGGTTATAGTTGATGCAGAACTAAAAATGAACAAAAATATATTCAAAATAGGGTGTTCCAAAAATACGTCGACATTCTTTTCGTGATTTGTGAATTGTTCCCCTTCGTTGTGATTTTAGCATTTCGGTTGGGAATCCGTGATTTTTCAAGGAATTTGAAGTGAACACAGAGGCAACAAATGAAATCACATTTAAGGCACTCACAGTTTATATCTACTTTGAATATCCGTATCAGATAGCCAAGCTGCCCTTAAATCATTAGGATCTGTTTCTACAAACTCCGTAACTGCCCGAAACTGTCGATCGTCTCTAATGGAGATGGCAGAACAGTTCAACATTCACCTTTTCTGGGTGCCGGGACACAGAGATATTCTAGGAAACTGTAAAGCCGATGAACTCCCCAGGATAGGAACTAGTACACCAATATCACCTTGCAAGATGAACATTGGAATACCGATCGCTACATGTAAACTTATGCTTAAGCAAGATTCTATGATGATGACGAACAGCAGATGGACAGGTATCACTACTTGTCTGGCGACAAAACAGATCTGGCCAACACTGGATCCGAAGCGATCGAAATGTTTGTTATCTCTGAGTAGATTGCATATTAGCTCCACAATTGGTGTCATTACTGGACACTGCCTCATAGGTAAACACACCAATAGACTTGGTGTCTTTTCAAATGATTTCTGCAGAAGCTGCATGGACGAGGAGGAGGAAGAAACTATCCCACACCTTCCTTGCTCATGCCCTGCTCTTTCTCAAAGACGCAAAACACACTTAGGAAATTTTTTCTTCAATGATCCCAGTGACTTAAATAAAATCGACATTCACAGTCTCCATCGCTTTATTAAAAGCTCCAACTGGTTTAATTAACGAGGATTACCTCGCATTCTTTATGTGGTATCACAATGGGCCTATTCTGGCCTAAGTGTGTCAGCAGTTTTCCTGACAGCCACCTTAACCTAACCTAACCACTCACAGTTTATTCGTGAACTGTTCACAGGTCTTGATTGTGATTTCCGAATCAGAGGTTGGAAATCACCGTTCATGATTTTTTGCTCTTCTTTAATAAATTTAGGTAAATTAATTTTTAGTGTAAAAATATTGAATCATCAAAATATAAAAATTAAAATCGAAGAAATAGTTTGCCGCTCCACCCTACTGTTTATACAAAAGTAATAAAAATTGTATTTCCCTAAATAAAATTTATTTTCGTAGCTTTTGTAGAGTGAGAGAGCTTGATTTCTTGCGAATCTAAAACTTGCTCTAAAATATTTTGATAATTTATAAAACTCTCACCCAAGTCTTCTTTCACGATGAAAAATTGGAATTATTAAATAAACAGCCCTCTTTTTCATTACTCAAATACATTATACATATGTATCTACCATATAAGAGCTTAGTATTCACAATTGTCGATCAACTTTGATCTTAACTATTACAATTCAGAAAAACTGAACTTAGTGCTAAAAATGTTAATCAAATTACATCAACTAACTCTCAATAGCCCCGCATAGTAATAAATTGCAAAACCCATGTGATCTTTCAGGTCATTCGTTGAGTTGAAATTCTACTAGTGTTTCGCATTAATAAAAATATATATAAAGTATAGGAGTATTCAATGTTGCAATGTTGACGTCCTTCGTTCTCACAAGCTCATCAATAAATAAAATTCTGAATAGAGCTTACTTACATCTTCATTTCATCAAGTTTGTTGTTAAAAAAAATATAAAACATCGTTTTTCTGTGTTTTTTTTCCCCAGCTTAAACCTTACAACTATACTAACAAGTTACGAGTATGTTAATACATTAATCAAATGCCGTTAGCGTTTGCACGGGTACTTTGTGTAGGCGGCACTTAACTAATTTTTCAATTCGATAATTAAAACTCATTTTCGTGCAATAGACGTTCGTATTAGAATTCCTCCCACCACAAAAGTGCATAATTACAATGTTTTTTTTATTTTGTTAGAAGCCCAAGTCCATATAATAAACGAATATGGTTAGGATTTTAAATTTTATTCGAAAAAATGCGGATTAAATACCCTCGGGTAATCACGGACTAATTATATTATTGGCAACTATGTACATATGTGTTCCTACACAAGAAACAAGATCTAGCAGCGGCAAAAGCAAAAGCAGAAGCCACAACTAGAGTCTGAGAGGAAACTGAACAAAGTTAAAATCAATTTTAATAAATTTTTATTCCACAGCGCAGCGCATTATTAAAGTAACGTTGGTTTGAGCTTGCAATAATCGTCAAACTGAATGTTTACATCACCTACTCACTTGGAGCGCTGTGAATGCACTCACGTTCGCTAACTAATTGTTTATGGTTTGTTTTTTTGCCTTTGTTGTTGTTGTTGTTGTTGTTATGTTTGGTTGTATTCTGTGTTCTGTTTGCAAAGTTAAATTCGTGTTATAGCCTTTAAGGCTTTGACTACACTGACTCTGCCTGCAACAACATATCCGTTTTATTTTGACTATAAATTTTAATGTTTTTGGTCAAAGTTGCCCCACACCACATACTACAGAAGTCTAGATCGGTAAAAGATAAAGGTTTATCGATGATCGGTGATTGTTGATTTTGTTTGTACTGTGTGTCCTGCAGCGCAGTTTTGAACGAGAGTACTTTTTTTTGGAGGAGTGTTGCACAAATGCACAATTTTAAGGAGCATTTTTTATAATGATGTTGAACATTGCGAACCTACCCTATACAAAATTAACGAAAGTAAAGAACGGATTAAATGTCCATTTATATTAAGACTTTTTCAAATTTGAATAGTCCTATTTTCAAAATTAAGGTTCAAATGGACATAACGTCAAGTGCGAACTTTTCGCCATCCCTCAATTCCTTGCTTACTTTTCTTATATTTGAGCTTTCTTCTAAATATTTTGCTCAAGAATACTCCTGACATTCTTAAATGAGCTGTCTAAAAGCTCCAAGGCAAAATATTAAATTTTTAGAAATCCACCCACTGCCATGCCTTTTTTTCTTATGTATGAGTTTTCTCATACATATATCTGTTGCTCTAGAGAATGAATATTTTGTAGATAAGTTGCTAACAAATTTTAGAAATCCTACCGGTGGCATTTTTTGGAAATGAAATTTTGTAGGTGCTACAATTCGGGATGGACCAAGACCTCTACCAACAAGCTTCTTTTCTACTGGGTGGCTCGGTTTCTAGCTAGCTGTCTCCAGTTTCAGGCACCAAGTTGTCTGAGGTCCTCTTTCACTGTCTTCCTCTACTTTGGGTTGGATTCAAGGACTTTCCGGGCCCAAGTATTGTTGTCTATTGGGTCTAGGTGGCCCAGCCATTTCAGTTATTGGCTTTTCACTTTACCGACTAGCTCGGGGTCACTGTACAGACCGCACAGTAAGTAGTTGCATCTTCTTCTCCATTCCCCTTCTATGCATACGGAATCAAAAATAACTCAAATAATTTTCCTTTTTAAGCAGACTAAAGCGTTCTCAACTACCTTCATTAGTGTCGATGCCTCTGCACCATACATCAAGATCAAGATAATAAACATCTTATGTTTACAGGGACATTTAGGTTGCTCAAAAAGGAACCGTTTATGTCAATATCGTTGACGTAAGCGAGTAGATTGCCTCTAGTGCTGACGTGTGAGAGTCTTGCACAATTTTTGTTAAGAACAATGTTAACAAAGTCACATGGTAGTGTGTCACCCTGCCTTAAACCTTTTTAGGCATCAAAGGTATCGGTGAGATCTTTGCTCATGCTTATCAGTTATTTTGAATAATGAAGTGCGCTAGAAAATAAGTCACGATAAATTTTTTCGATTTCAGCCACGAATCACAATTAACCTGTGTTTGAAAAATCAAAACATTGCAAATCTCTTTTTGTATTTAACCACATATAATTCACACTCACCATGGACACACGAATCATTCACAACAGAACAAAACTTTACAAATACACAAAGCTTAAAAGCAAAAAAAATTGTCGATGGGATTTCGTCGAAAAATAAAATAAGGTAGGAGAAATCGCTCAGCTATTACTTTTAATACTTGTAAGGGGCCGTAGTTCAATGTTTAAAGTCCTGATTACCAGCAGGGGCTTTAGATTAGTGCCCGCTGGTCTGCGCAAGCGTTTAAACCTGCTGCTTTGAGTGCCACCAGGGGTGTTGAACCTGCTGATGTAATAGAGCGTTTTAGCCTGCTATTTTAAGTGAGTTAAGACTGCTGGTATGTGCGCTACCAAGGTCCTAGTACCTACTGATGGACCAGAGAGTTTTGTCCTACTGTGGTATACCACCCCTGGTGGCAGGGGTGTATTATCTACTGGTATACCAGAGTGTTTAAGCCTGCTATTTTGAATGCTTTCAGGGTGTAGTACCAGCTGATGTATTAGAGTGGTTCAGTCTGTTGGTTGAGTGCTTCCAAGGGTCTAGTACCTACTGATGTATAGAATGAGAGTAAGTTTAACGATGGCACCTAGCAATTAAGCCCTAATCCCTCGGTATGGCCTATCCCACCTGCCGGACCAGTTACAAACTGGCGATTGTCGTTGGTTGCAAGCTTCCAAGATAGAGCAATTACTAAGTATGAAGGTTCTTCCTGCCATGTACTAGTGAGAGAACCATCATTTCCGTCCATGCACCACCATTGAAAGCGTGTTAAGTCAACTTCCCATTCCTTTTGCCCTGTGGAGGCAAACTCACCTTGGTGAGGTCTTGGTTATCTAATCAAAAGTATTACAATGCACTAATGACCTACCCCGAATTTGGTACAACCACAACCATTATGGTACTGCCCAAAGGAGCCAACCCACATCACATAACCACTAACTATCACCATGCGCGATCTGGCTCACTACGAATATCGATTGTAGTTAATTGATGAGTCTTCGCTTTTGTTCTTCCGAACCCACAGAAAAGTATGAACGATAGGCCTTGGCATAATTTTTTGAACAGCTACTTGGGCTGTTAATAACAGTTTTGCTTATATTTTGCCTATAGCCTACTGTGTTTCGCTGCTTCCACTACGTTAGGTCCTTTCACTAGTGGGTATCTCAGGCGGATAGTTAAATCATGAGTCAACTAAACAAGATCATCATGATCTGGGTAATAACCTCATTGATATCATCCAGCTTCTAATCCCAATTTCACAGATGCGTTGCCCAGGTCCCACCGCAAGAAGGTACACAGTTCTGCACTTTGAAACACTTTTTGATGATCAGACTCAAATGGTCCTTCCGAAGAAGGTCCAAAGAGTACCTAACATCACTTTGTCCCAACTCGGCACCTACCTACTGATGCGCAAAAGGATCTTTGCCTACTGTTTAGAGTGCTATTAGGTGTAGGACCTGCTGATGTACCAGAGCATTAAAGCCTGTGGTTTTGAGCGAAGTACCTGTTGATGCATCAGGGAGTTTTTATCCTACTGTTTCGAGTACTACCAGTCAGTGGTGTAGTAACCTGTTTAATGTACCAGAGCGTTTTAACCTGCTATTTTAAAGTGATTCTAAGAACCAAATACCGTCTAATAAACACTAAACTCCACGTAATGATAATATAAATTTATTTTAAGGATACTTGAGACCAAATTCAAAGCTCAGAAGAAACCCAGCGCACGTAATTAAAATAACCGTGAATCATTCGATTTCCAGAATTAACAGAAGTACTTGTGAACCATAGTAACAGAATGTTATCAACAAAAAACTTGTACATAGTAAGGTTCTAAGATCTTTTTCGTTCAAAGATTCGTGTCTCCTTCAGGACGACTTTGGCTGTAAAGCAAAACAGCACAAGAAAAATGAAAAGGCGATTCCTTAATTTCCTTTATGTAGAAATTTGTCATTTTAATTTAAATTTAAAATTTTACAAAGCGACTTATTCCACTTAATGTAAAACTATCCATCACCAAACCTAAAACAACACACCCTATGTTTCATAAAATAAATAAATTAACAATTACCTAAATAAAAAAGAAAAATAAGAATTTAAAAATCTGCAATACGTTGGTACTCAATATTCCCTACAACCAATATAAAGTGATCATGCATAAAGTCAATTCAAACTAATTACCACATTTAAACCAGACTTTATTGGAATTGCCCGCACACACTGCGCGCAGTCATACATAACAAAAGCAACAAAAGCAACAACAATAACATTCGAAACCAAACTATAGACCCTATAACCGACTGTTTCTACACAACACACGACTAAGTTAAAAAATTGTTAACTGAATCCAAAAAATATATAAAAATTGCAAAATTGTGTAGATAAAATGCAATAAACCAATTTGAATTGCATTGCTGCATCGCCTGGTTAAAATGGTTGCTGCTGCTGTTGCATGGTGTAGGTATGCTGCCTCGCAAGTTGAAAATATATTTTTATAGTTAAAACTTACTTTTAATGTTTTACAAGATGATTTTGTCTCTGATGGCCAGTCGCCAGTGTGAGTGTGGTTGTGAGTCCAAGTTAAATGCATGAAAATGTCAAAAGTACAAACACTGTACTAGCACGCACGTTGTATGTACAGATATCTTTGTATCTTAAAGAAATATCTCCACCAACTGCATAATATCTACAAGATGAGATTGGTCAAGCGATACGAATTCAGATAAAATTTATTTATCTCCTTGAGATAGCAGGAATGATGGGCTGGAGATTCCGTGTATGGCAATGACGATGGCGAGCGATATCTTTTAATGAAGATGTCTTTAAAGAGAATATACCTTCGGACAGAGTGAAGACACCTTCTTTTCATGAAAAAACAGAAAGAAGTCCTTAATTTATGTAACGATTTCAATATTTTGATAAGACCACCGCACCATCACATACCATCAGCTGAAGCTGAAAAGGTACTATAACCATCAGCGAAAAAAGCACCTCCCTTTCTATTTTTAATGGCAGGATGTAATTTTGGAGGAATGTCGGTCATAATTATAATCGTTTAATCGAAGCAACACAACACAACACACACATCAAACGGTCTCAAGTTGTTGTTGTTGGATCTTTGATTGCTCTTAAGGCTTTTGCTGTAAACTGATTATGTTGTTAACATTAAACGCGAAGCTCGCCCGTGCAATCGAATTCATAATCAACTTGCTATGCACATGCTGTGCCATGGGAGGTGCACTGCACATGCACACGCAATTTATTTAATATTTTTATAATATCTGAACTCAATTAGTTTATTTATTGATATGGAAAGTAAATGAGAAAGACTCTTTTTGGAGCGAATGTTTAAGAGAGGCTATGCGGATATAAAATAGCTGCTCGTAATATTATAGGCTATGCGTAATATTTCTTAATATTTTATTAAAGTACGTTATTATCTAGGAGTTCTTTTTAATCTAGGTAATTAAGCATGAGAATCAAAAAGAAAGTCAAAACCTCTTAACTAGTGATTTGATTGGGGAATTTATGTCTAGCTAGTTAATGTTAGACATCAAACTGTGGACTATAGAGAGCTAAACCAAGGCAAAATGGAGCTTAGGTGTTTTACTGTCATTGCATTACATGTTATTGATGCTCTCAAGCTTTTTGTCGCAGTCATCAATAATGAGCCGTGCAAAATTGCTGTAAGAATGGCCGTAGTAGCAGAAAAGTCTCTTTAGATTACGCAGACTTACGTAATGTTAGCATGTATTATATAGAAGATACCTTAATAAACTAATAGACTTTTCAGAAGCTCTTTCACGGCTAAGAACTCACAAAACAAAGTAGCACTCCCCAAAATGTCGATAAGCCAATCAAATTTAACAAGTTCTAGTCACCTCTAACATCTTAGACGTGAGTTCTTTTCGAGAGGCAAATGTTGATCCTGACCACTTCTTTGTTGCAGCAAGGCTTAGAGTTTCTGACTCTAAAAAACAATAAACTTATAACCACCCTAAGGAATAAATTCGACGTTGGTCAACTTAGCAAACCTGATATCACCAGAGCCTACAGTGAGCAACTGCTGTGCGTTCACTAGCTACAGACGCAAACAACCAGTAGTCTCAGTATGGAGACATCATCAAAGTTCAAAGAAGCAGCCGAAACCACAGTAGGCTATCAACCACCTCTGAAAAAGAATCCCTGAATGCGTACAGCTGAAAAAGGTGACAGAAGATGTGTATATTTTAATATTCAGCAGAGGAAAACAAGAACAGTGAGAGATTGAAGAGTCTTGCGATCAAAATAGCACCTGGTAGTTTTATAAAAAAAAAACAAGCAACTGTCTGCTCGCTATAAAAATCGAAACGCAAGCTCTTCGAAACAGCGAAGATAACCTAGTCACCGAAGCACAAGGAATAGAAGATATTTTTAAGCTGTATTTCCATCAGCTGCTGAATGAGCATTATAAAGAGAAAGAAATATAGGACAAGAAGTGAATCCAACCCCAGTCATTTAAGACCCTTTAGTAACACCAACCAGTATAGAAGAGGTGCACTTTGCTATTAAGAAGCTCAAGAACACCAAGATCGAAAGATTTGATGGTATCACCATCTTGCTTACTTTCTTACTTAAGGTAGCAATACAGGGTGGCCCAAGGCCTCAACCAACAAGCTTTTACCAGCTTTCTTGATCTTTAGCTAGCTGTTTCTAGTTTTGTACGCCAAGTTGATTGAGATCCTTTTCCATATTTGCGTGCTCCACCTATAAGGCTATCCTTTTCTGCTACACCCGTCCCAAAGGGGACAAATGAGGAGAATTTTCGTCACAAAACAGCGCGTTTTCATCCACTGCCGTTCGGTTGTCAATCACCATCGTTTATTTTCGTACACGTTTTTTTTTCCAAGGATTCGGAAGTGGGAAATTCATACGAACCTTTTCGGCCAAAACATCTGGAACGAAATATTATTGGCACTTCAGTTCTTCATCAAAGAATGTATCGTGTCTTCCTACAAATTCAGAATTGAGTGATCTCGAAGGAAAACTTGTCATGCGGATGAAGGCGAAAAACGTACAAACTTGAGTCACCGGTGGATACATTGTACCATTTTTGAGAATTGCTTCGCAATTTTTATCGTTGACTAGCAAATTCTTTCGCTGAAAAGCTTTTAAAAAATAGAACATTGTCCACAGGTTTTCGAACATATTTGGATCATAATAGAATGTACTGAACATTGACTGCACTGTATCGAGACACACCGTTTCGTATTAACGCCTTTTTTTAAAGATCAAATATTGTACTCAGCTGTCAAACGTGAACCTCAAAGCGTAACGCCATGTGTTGGCGTAGTTTTTGTCATTCTTAAGAATATTTTTTTCGTTTGAAATTTCGAGTTTTCACGATATACCTAATGTATGTTTTTTTGGTACTTTATGAGTCTCTACTCTTTATTGATCTTTTTTTTTCTCCTTAAAATTAGCATTTCTCCAACTCTCTAAATGTCACCCCAATAGGAACCTACGCTGATCGTTTTTTTTTTTTTTTAATTCTGGGCACAGCATGGAGAAGAGTTCAAGGGATCGGAGATAGCTCTGAGAAGAATATGATTAGATCTCTCCAATAATTTGAATTTGATTTGTTGAACGCGCTGATTTCAAATGTTTTGCCAAATCGCAGAAAAAGAGTGAAGTTGCCAGCACTTAGTTTTTTGTTCCATTCGTTTGCTCTGATTGAATAAAAAAAAACACTTGTTGAGAGGTCAGAGTGCTTTGATCTAAAAAAAACACCAAGATTTTTTTTTTACAGCTCAGTGCTATCCTCGGAGCTAAAAAAATAAAAATGCCTATTGTGTTAACCTCTTTCAGTTTTGAGTTTTCTTTTTCAAGAACTTAGTAATTCCTGTTATTTTTCTAAGTTTTAAATGACGATTCGCTGCTTTAATAATAGACTTTGCAGAAAAGATACGTACGAAAATATTTCCTTATGGCTATGCCAATTCCTATAAGCATCATTTTCTTTCATCCCATTGGTATTTCTCCACAACGCAGAATGCGGTGTGGTTGGTTATACCTACTTAAATTATTTCCGTCAAATCTGTGAAAATATTCTCCTCCATTCATTGCCAAGGCACGCGAACGACATCTGTGACCTAACTTAACAATTTATTTGATACTGACCTCCAAAGCAAAAAAAAATTTACCGCGATGCATTATAAACAAATCCACCACAGCATCAACATGATAAAGAAACCCTGCATTTTAACTTCCTTTTGGCTTTTAGCCCATCAGCATGCATGCATGTGACTCCTCTAAATGCCATTCCTAGAGTCACATTTCACCCGGTGCGGTGCAGACCGCAAACACATGGGCCACCGCCAACAATGAAAATACGGACGCGCATATGAATTGTGCAAGGCGCGTCTTTTAACCTTTTGACTTGAATGGTCCGCTTCGTCGTCATACCTAGCCTAGCCATCGCCCGGATGGATGGACGATCGGCTTGCGCGAACAACACTCATGGCGAAAGTTGCCATTTTTGCATTATTTTTGTCTTCAGCTTCACCGTCAAGTTCTGTCTCGCTCTTCTGTTATGATACATTGCAGTATGGCGTGGTGGTGATGCAGCATCACACGCCGACTTCTTCTCATTACGGCCGATTAGAGAAACTTAATTAAAAATACTGCTCCGCCGCCACCACCACCGCACCGCACCGCCGCCGTCACCACCATCACCACTGCCCGCCCGTTGTCGTCATCAATGTCGTTTAATCTCGCACAAAGGGAGGAAGAGAGAGACAAATTATCACAGCTTGGCCATTAGAAATGGCCGGCCAGTCCTTTGCCAATGGCAATTTCAGACCCAGCTTGACGTCCGTTTGGCGTTCCAAAGTATTTTTCGCCGTTGTCTTTTTTTTTGCTGTTGTTGTACATATTTCTTTTCTCTGGTGTTGTTGCATATTTTGTGACAGCCAAGATGAATGCCTTCGCACTGCGCTAGCCTCTCTCTCTCATGAACATTTGATTTCTCTTTGCTGCAGCACTCAACTGCAACTCATATGTGCAACGCATCCATAACACTAAAGTCGCTGAATTTATGCAATCGCATCGGTCCAGCTGCGAGCGTCACCCCGTCACCGGTCAAAGCGAACCCGCACTCTGGCCTAGAGAATACTCCTATAGACATTGGTATTATAAAATATAAAGAACCTTAGACCGAACCCCACCGCGACCCATTGAAATATTAATTATTGCAGAATTTAATTGCCACTCTAAACAAGGAGCTGAGTGTATTAATGTCGCAAATTATTGCCGCTCGCAATAAAATGTGCGCGAGGCGAGGAATTTATTCTGCAGAACTATGATCTGTGACTAGGGTTGCCAGATTTGTTAAAAGATTTTTTTTTGTTTAGGAACTATCTGCTTTAAAAATAATACGAAACAATATTTGAGTTCACCGATGCTCCATAAGGTATCTATGGTACTATTAACCTATTCTCTTAAATTAAAAAAGAAACAAAAAAGAATACGTTCCACAATATCTCTGAATTCTTTATTATATAAGTTGTGGAGGAGCTTAAAGTTATGAAATTGACGCAGTTTTTTTTTTGTAGAAATTTGTACTAGAATTTATATTTGGACTTAATTTCAATCCTGGTACCTGTACTTTTATATTGTGGAGTGAAAAATTAATGCGTTCCACAATATCTTCGAAGTCACTTTGTGTTTCCTTCAAGCTGTACTCAGTTTTCGGCGAATGCATTTTACCATCTTTTTCATACAATATTTGTACCATCACAAGCGAATTTAAATTGATGGAAAAGTTGTGGAATAAAACTGTTTTATTTACCTCCCACAAGGGAAAATATGGGATATTTTCAAATAAAAATTGACGTTTGTCAATTAAATTGAATCATTCTATAATAGGTACTTATAAACTGAGGGATTTTAAGTTCTAGCAGTTTACTTTATTGTAGAATTTTGTATGAACTTATTTGTGCTCCAATTTATATTTGGACTTTAAGTCCACTAGGTTCCAACTCTTTTCCTTACGTCATGAAGTGAAAAAAGGGTTTTTCCACAATCATCTGATTTTAAGTATTAAGGATGACTGATTTGAAGTTGACAAGTAGATGCTGTGGAATCTGGAGTTGAAAATTTCACACTGATGATTCTGTATGATTGCTCGTTCACTCAAATTTTGTGCTAAGACTTAATACCAGCCATACATTATGTATGGCTTGCATTGAAATTTAATTCAAACAAATAGTACATAAATTGTTACATTTTTTAATAAAATACCAGGATGACAACCATGGCTGTGACCTAAGTCGGGTGGAATTTCCAACTTCAAGTGAAAAGCTTTGCTCTTAATTCCTTTTGCAAAACTGTATGCCTCAGGTGTCAGTGCGCACGGAAATGCTCTACAAAACACCTCACCACCCCACGCCACCCTGCATAATGCAATGCATTGCCATCATGCCGTGCGACAAATGATCTAGTCCACTCGAACCCGTTCAATAATAAATCCATTAAAACTGGAGACTACGGCGAATTGAGCCATTTTGCGGAAATATTTATCTTTACTTGGCGTGGTCTTGCAACATTTCGGGTATTATGATTGTGTGTATGATGCGGTGTACCGTTATATGATATGGTTAAGCAAAAATGGCGCCTCTGGTACGGAAAAGAGAGCATAGTGTATGGGCTCCCACGTGCCTCCGATGATGCATATAAGTATAGAACCCTGTGGCATAGAACAAAGGCAATTATGGGCATGAGACCAACTTCGACTTTGAAAGGAGGCGCAATTTGCATAATGCAATTACGGCGAATGTATCTGGTGGTCGTCGATACTATTTTGTATATTTTTTTTGTTGTGTTTTTTTTTGTATTTTATTGTGTAAGCCTGGGCTTGTTGTAAGCCCACTATATCTATCTAGCCGCAAAATTCAACTATCGATTTGATTCGTGTTGTGTAGCGCCCCGGAACACAATATTCGTTTTCAAAAGAATTTATGCTTTATTGGATTCAATTGTTTGATCGTTGTGGTTCAAATTTAGAGTAGTTTGCGGCAGTGGCAGTGGCAATAGTGGCGGCGATAGCAGTGTTAGCGGTGGCTGTATATGGCATAAAGACAATACGACAAGACGTTAACAACTTCAAGCTTCGTTGAGTGCTAGTAATTTGAATTATTTTTTTTACGCATAAGGCCCAGAGGGTAGGCAAGAGGTAGGAGGTATCGTTTTTTGTCCGAAAGACTTTGTGGTAAATTTACATTTTTAAAGAAAAAAAGTAGATAATAAGGACGGTTATGATATGTAAATTTAGAAAGGTGAAATTATGAATGTTTTGTTTTTTTTTTGTCAGAAACAATTGTATAATTTAGTCCGACGTCTAGTATTACTTATCTTCATCTGTAGCTAGTGATGACATTGAAAACAAATAAATTTAATTTTTACATAATATTAAGTCTTTTCAATTGCTGAGGTGTTCCTTAGATTCAATTAAAATCATTCCAGAAAAAAACGTTGAGCTAAACAGGAACACATCGGTTTTCTGCCACACTCTCAGCAATTTGCTTACGAAGTCCCAAATACCAAAATCCCAAAAATATGAAAAAATCCTTGGTCCCAAATGACGAATTTGAAAATGTACCAAATTTCGTATGAAAATCCCAAACGATTTAAAGCCCAAATGCCAATATCCCAATTGTCAAAATCTCAATTTCAAAAATTTTGAATTGCTTCGAACGTCTTGTTTTTGGTTTTAAAAATCAGGCGATCAAAATAGAAACTTCTGGATTTTCAGCCACATTCACAGGGGTTGGGAACAAAGTCCCGAATGTCAAAATGTCGAAAGTAAATAATACCTAATGCTGAATTCACAAATGGACCAAATCCCGACTGAACAAAATGAACAAAATCCCGGATGCCAAGATCTCAAGTGTCAAAATCCGAATTTCAAAAATCCCGAATGACCTTGACCAATCAGTTTTTAGTATTAAAAATTGTTTGAGCGAAATAAAATCCTTGGTATTTATACACACTCACAGGAGTTGGGCACGAAATCTTAAATACCAAACTCCCATTAATGCAAAACTTCCAAATGCCAAAATCCCAAATGATAAAACCCGAATGAATTAAATTCTGAATGAACAATAACTCAAATAGACAAAAAACCATACTGCTAAAATCCCAAATCCGGAATACCAAAATCCCGATTGTATCTTAGTTCTTACTGTTTAAGGAATTAAAAATTGTACGAGCAAAATAGGAACATCTCGGTTCGGTACTATATACCAACTGAAAAATCCCAGAAATGGAGGATAAAAAGTCGACCTCTAAAATCCCGCAAGGCTTTGTACTGTTTTTGTCAGTTAAAATTGCAAGCGCTACTTTTAGAAATCAAAAGTTTTCGCATTCGGGATTTTGTCACACCCTCTTTGATTGTGTAAAACTGTACAAATGAATAAATTTGGTGGAAAAACAGCTCGTGGAGAACCAGGGCCTAGTGACTTACAACTCTCAACTATTCCTGCTCCTGTGTTGTTGGCAGAAATGGAAGGACCTACAATTTCTTGCCGAGTCCGTACGGTTAGATGAGGAGCACTTATTCATGACAAGTATACTCTTGGAGGATATGTCAGTTCCTCGAAAGAGGCAGTACCTCAAAAGTCGGAAAAACATTTTTAGGTAGCAGGGACTGGGAACCGAAAACAGACCGTCAGCATGACTACCCATTATGCCAAGAGGTGCTACAAGACTCTGTATATGTATAGAGTGCTGTAAAACGTTTGCATTGTCGCAGGCGCATCTCACTAGCATTTATAATGCCATTGACAGTTTCATATTAAAATTTTGTAACCCCAACAGTCAACACGCATATAACTGTTGCATGACTCTTAACTCTTTAAAATTTAAACTTAATCCCACAACATCACTTTTACTTTAATTTTTCCCCTGACGCGATAACAACTATGTCGAATTATTCGAACACATTATTCGTATGAGCAGAGGAGCACTTCAAAAGTGAAGAACTACTTTAATAGTTCAATCTAGCAAAGCATGTATCATTGTTCTTCAATACTGCATAGCATCATCGGGGTGATTACACACCTGGAAGCCATCTACTTACCACACAACAGCAAACTAACAACATCCTTTTTATTTCTAAGTGCCCCACGTTCATTTGGTTATATTGTCGGCAAAAGTCTAATATGGCTGTGGCCGTACTTTTCCCATTTAATTTAACAAAATTGCCCGCTTTTCTAGCCATGGCCGGAACGTTTCGGAGGTGCATAGAGGTAGATACCTACATTTAAACCGAACATGCCGCATGCCCGTTTTCTGCTGCTGCTGGCCTGCTGGTGCTAGTGCTGGTGGAAGACAAAAAGATTTGCATCCGGTCGAATGTATAAAAGATAGAAAAAGAGAAAAAAAATGTTTAAATTGCTTGTTAAGTGGCGCTTTGGGGCAATCAACCGCGCGTTGCTTTAGTTGATTCAGCGATTCTACACCGCTTTCCGTTCCGGCTATGTGTGTCCAATAAGGGAAAATAGTTTAGTTCCCTTAGGTGGATTTCAGCAGGAGTGGCAAGTTCCAGAAAAAAAGCCCTTTCAAAAAACGCTTCCAGCTTCAGACTAAAGATTTTCCATCGTAGCTTGATGGTTTTTGCTTCTTCTATAAGTGACCAGCACGAGTGCAAGTTATAGACTCGTCCTCATTTTGTCAAGATTCAACAGTAAACGTCCTGGAGAAATCGACCTTCTCTTCGAGCAGACGTTGACGGTGGTATGGTAATGAAAGCCTATCCATTTTCTATTTGCAAACAGTGGCTTTGGAGCTGCCTGATGGTTTAAAGCGGCAGCATCAGCATCAGCGCAGCTCTTCATTATACCGTGCGACATTCCGAAAACGACTTCATGACAGTGGAGGTTATTTGAATTGCTTCTTCTTCTTCTATAGGTACGACTTCGTCGTCGAGGCTGACACTGAATCAAAGCCAATCCTTGATTAATCAAGCTATTACGGTGTTTCGGTCGTTCGCTGATGGTGCCCCCATTCGGTTTACAGAGCGAGATGAAAAGATATGGGTAAGGAGGGAGAGGAGTGAATCTTTTGATATATTCACTTCCAGAGAGTGACTCAAGGAACAGAGAGTGTGGCAGCATTCCTCTTAAAAGATTTATGCCAACATTTCGTGTGCTGCTGCCATCATCGGAAGCAACACTGGAGGTCGATGGGGGATACGCTTACGCAGTTCATCATCTTGCTGGAGGGTCTGTAGGCTCTCTGTGCACTCTAAATCATTCCAGATGCTTTCCCGAGATAATAATGGATTGCGAATACTGGCAATTTGCACCAATTGGTGATCGGTTGGGGCACACACACGGTACACACCATAACGATAAAATTGATCCCACTACTTAAAGAATGGCGGCCATGATTAAGGCCAATAAATTATGAAATTTTCTTATTTTAACTTTTGTTGTTGTTGCTAGTTCTTGCTGGATTCAATTCCCAAGGAGGCCATAAGAAGTTCTGGGTGCTCTGGACGTGGGGTGTGAATGCATAGTCCTTTCTTAGGATGTTGTAAGTGCACAATGCATTCATGGTTGCACAGTTGGGACATCATACGCTTGAACGACTTTTTTTGGTATTTGATGTGTGCACTCACTGGCACAGCACCATAAATATTTCTCAACATTTTTTTTATGTAAGACGCCCTCCACATTAATAGTTAAATTGCAGTTGCTGTGTTTATATTTATTTTATTTTTGCCAACACGGACCTGACCGGACGGTATATCATGTGGAAGTATGGGGGGCGCTGTTATGATGGCTTGAGTGTATGATGGTTACATGGTTATACGTGTGATGTTAAATGTTCAATAGCTTATTGTCATAATGATAAACGATTAAAGGAGGCGGGAGTTAAAACACAGTAGGTCTACAGGGGGTCTTTTGTTTTTTGAGCTGGCTTTTTGTATGAAGTTTTTATTTTTTCAAGAATTCTTTTAGCTAAATTTGATTATGTGGCAGTACTTAAAAGTTTGTAATAATGAAAGACAAAGTAGTTTCAATTTTAGGATAAATTAAAAAAAAAATATTGTTAACTGTCGGGATTACAATTGACTAAAAATCAAGCCGTAGTTCTCATTAGCTCTGTTTGACCAGACCAATCTTCTTTGAATGAATGCAATTTATTAAAAAGAAAAATATGTACATATTTCTCATTTCATTTTAAAATTTGAAGAAAAAACTATATTTAGTGTACATACATACCTACTCTATATTTCATTTTAATTTATTTTATTTTATTTTATTTTATTTTATTTTATTTTATTTTATTTTATTTTATTTTATTTTATTTTATTTTATTTTATTTTATTTTATTTTATTTTACCTTTTTTTATTTTATTTTACCTTTTTTTATTTTATTTTATTTTATTTGATTTTTTATACATTACATTGATTTGTATTGGCTCCCCTAAGGGTTACAAGTCTCCCGCTTCCTTACTCTACTCCCTCTCCACCCCTCTCTATCATCTTATCTTTTCTCACTGCCTCTAGTTCCTTTATCCACTCTTCTCCCTTCCCCGTTTCGTCCATTATTTCCGTCATCCTTTCCCCTATTGATTTTCTTTCATCTCCGACAGATCTGCATCTTTCTAATACATGCTCCCATGTCTCTTGTTCACCCTCACATATTCTGCACATTCTCTCCTCTTCGCGTTTCCAGTACCATCTTTCCCTCACCTCATTCCCTAGCCTGACTCTTGCAATTCTTGTTCTTTCTGTCTTCCAACTCGCTGTTAAATATTGTGGAATCCCTTCTGTCATTATTTCTTTATACCACCTGTTGTAACTGGATTCTCTTATTCTTTCCCTTCTTTCCTTCTCTTGCTCTCCCCAGTCTTCTCTTTCTATTGCTTCGTATCCATTCATACTGTCTTCTCTTCCCTTTATTTTTTCTCTCCCTTGTTCCCATCGTGACCTTCTTCCCCGTTCATCTCTTTGTCTCTCTTTCATCTCCTCTAAACATTCCCTTGCTATGTCACTTCCTTTTCCATCTGTTAATTTCTTTTCATAATTCCATGCCCTTTTCCGTGCTCTAATCATTTTCTTATCTCGTTTTGTTTCCTCTCTTACCATGTACCCTGGAGGTTGCCATTCTATCCCTAGCGTCCACTTGAGGTACCTCTCTTGCACCCTTTCCATTTCTTGTCTCTCCTCCCATCCCCATATTTCCGCCCCATATCCCATCACCGTCCACACCAGAGTGTCAAAAAGCCACATCTTCCTCTCCCAATCCTTCTCAAATTTCCTCCTTCCAATCCCCCATGCTTCCTTCATGGCCACTGCTGCCTTTATATGTGCTTCCTGCCCTCCATTCTTTTTGAACACATACCCCAGGTATTTAAATTCTTTTACTTCTTCGATCTTCTTTCCCCTCCATCTCCAGTCTACTGTTGTGTTCCTCCCTCCTCCCTTCCTGAACCTCATCACTTTCGTATTTCCCACATTTACTTCCAGTCTTTTCCTCTCAAAGTACTTCTCCAGTCTTCTTATCATGCTTTGCATCTCCTCTTCATTTTTCGCCATTACCACCACATCGTCTGCGTATGCCAGCGAGCAAATTCTTTTTCCTCTCACTTTTACCCCTCCCCAGCTCGCTTTACCCAGTTCATCCTCTATATCCGCCGTCAACAAGTTAAACAGTATTGGGCTCATCGGGCACCCCTGTCTTACCCCCTTTCCCGTCCAAAATGTTTCCCCCATCACTCCTGCCGATTTCACTCTACTCGTTGTTTCTTCGTAGACCTCCCCTACTCTTTCCCTGAGCCCTTCTCTCACTCCTCTTTCCTCCAACGCCTCCATCATAATTTTCCTGTCTACTGAGTCAAACGCAGCTTTTAAATCTATAAACAGTGCCACTAGCTTGCCCCTCTCCTCTGCAACCTCTTTGTTCAGCACATATACGTTGTCTATCGTTCCTACTCCTCTTCTGAAACCCGTTTGATTTGGTGGTATCATCCCTTTCTCCTCCGCTTCTTCTTCTAACCTCTTCGCTAAAACCGTCGTATATATTTTATACAGCGATGGCATGAGCGTTGCTCCTCTGTATTCTCCTACCTTTGTTCCTACATCTTTCTTTATTATCGGGGCAATTACTCCCTCTTTCCACCCCTCTGGCCATCCATCTCCTCTCCACACCTTCCTGCAGATGCCCCATGCTACCTCTTTAGCTTGTTCTCCTCCATATCTCCACGCTTCATTAGGTATACCGTCTGTTCCCATTGCTTTTCCTTCTTTGAGTTTTCTAACCACCTTTCTGATCTCCTCCTTACTAATTTCGGTCTCATCTTCCGCACTTCTTGTTACCTGTTCTCCCATTCTCACTCTTTCTTCCACCCCTCCAATTAGACTCATAAAATATTTTTTCCATTCCTCTTCTCCAATCCCTTCCCCCATCGTCTTTCTCTTCTTTCTATCTCTATTTATTATTTCCCACACTTTGTTTTCGGTATTGGCCTCTGCAATTTCTCTTATCATCTCATCCTGCTCCTATCTTTTCTTTCTCTCAATCATCGCTTGATATTCTCTTTTTCGCTCCCTGTATTTTTCCTTCGTCCCGATACTCTTCCCCCACCTCCTTAACTCCTTTCTTACTTCTTCTTTTTTCTCCCTACATTCTTCATCCCACCATCCTCTCCTTTTCTGTTTCCTTTGCCTTCCCCCTACCTTCCCTTTTATTTTATTTTATTTTACTATATTTCATTTTATTTTTTTTTTTATTTTTTTTTTATTTTTTTTTATTTTATTTTATTTTTTTTTATTTTTTTATTTTGTTTCATTTTATTTTATTTTATTTTACTTTATTTTATTTTATTTTATTTTATCTTATTTTATTTTATTTTATTTTATTTTATTTTATTTTATTTTATTTTATTTTATTTTATTTTATTTTATTTTATTTTATTTTTTTCTTATTCTATTTTATTTTATTTTATATTTTAAAGTAAAATAAATTTTTTAATTCAAAACTAATTTTATAAATTTCTTTTGTTATTTCAGATAAATAAAAACAATTGTCATGTGACCTACAAAGAAACCGTGTCCAACAACCGATGTAAATATAAATTAATATTATTAAATAAGGAATCATTTGTCCAAAATACTCGATTCCAGAGTGCCATAAATGTATAAGTCCTAAGACAGAGCATCTAAAACCTCAAAATAAAACAAATTCCGTCCAATACAAATTTGCTGAGATTCAAGTGCCTTCACTAAAAAAAAAAAAAAAAACAAAAAGAAAACAAAACAAATACAAAAAAAAACGAATAAACAAATCAAGCCATAATCATCAATTTTGTTGTAAACTTTAAAAATAAGCTAAGAGCACCATAAAAAATAGTATTTACTGCAGAAAAGACCAACTTTTTTTCAACAAAAACCTACAAGGATACTCTCAAAGACAAAAAAAAGTCGTGCAATCAATAAAAATTTTACAGCTTTAATCACCACACAGACCGATTCCAAGAATCTAACTCTTCAATCAACATGTCATCACCACTCACATCACAAGATCTATCCATGTCAGCTGCGATTCATCAGCAGCAGCAACAACAGCAACAACAACAGCAGCAGCAGCAACAACAACAGCAGCAGCAACAACAACAGCAAAACCATCAGCAGCGTGGTCACATAAACCAGACATCACCATCACCACCACATGCCACAGCAGCGTCACCCAATTCCGTCCATTCCAACGGCTTGCCATTGATTTCGCCAAATGCCATACATCGATCTCCAGAGAGTCCACAGCCAGAATTAGCCACCATGACAAATGTAAACGTCCTGGATCTCCATACAGATTCGTCCAAGCTCTACGACAAAGACGCCGTCTTCATATATGAGCCGCCAAAAGTCGAGGACCAAGTCATCGACGCCCGAATGGTTGCCCAGCTTAATCAGCCATCCATCCCCCAGCCACTGGCCAAGATCGAATTCGATGAGAATCAGATTATCCGTGTGATCGGTCCGAACGGGGAGCAGCAGCAGATCATCAGCCGTGAGATCATCAACGGGGAGCACCACATTTTGTCCCGTAACGAAGCGGGCGAACACATCCTCACCCGCATTGTAAGTGATCCGTCCAAACTTTTGCCCAATGACAGTGCCGTTGCGGCAGCTATGTTCTCCCAGGCTCAGAAAATGGCCACCGACCATGGAGTCTATCAGACATCTCCCATGGACGCTTCCGTTCTGCAGCAATATGATCCCGTCAAGACCGAGGAGGATATGTACGAGGAGTCGAAAAAGGGTGGCCAGATCTTGTACACCACCCATGACGATTCGAAGCCCATGTCAGGACACATGCCCAACAAGCTCGAAGGGGATCTCTACCAGGATGACAAGCACATCGACTTGATCTACAACGACGGAAACAAAACTGTCATCTACACAACCACGGACCAGAAGGGCCTCGAAATCTACTCCGGCGGTGACTTGAGTGGCCTAGTGGCTTCGGCTGATGGTCAGGTCGTCGTCCAGGGAGGCTTGCAGTATACCACAGCTGGGACAGCTGGTGGACAGCCGGTGTACATTGTGGCCGACGGTAATTTGCCACCAGGAGTTGAAGGCCATTTGCAAAGGTAAGTGGGTTGATAGTAAAAAATAAACTTTGCGTTATAAATAGAATCCACAAGGAGGCGAGCGATCTAGAACCGTGATTGTGAATTTATGAAGCATAACCGAAGTCCACTTCTCTCTTTGGGGTTTATTACTATTTTTTTTTTTTTTTATTATTATTTTTGAAGAGGGCGTGGGTACATTTTGAGTTTCTCTCATGTGATTTCCCTGTGATTGTGCGCACCGATAAAGTAGGCCATGACGTTACTGCTTTGAGAGCTATAGAAGTGGTGGCTGGTGGGTTATGTTTACGAGTTGGTCATAAAGTTTGTTTGTGCTTTGTACAAGATTGCGTAAGACAATCACGCTAGAAGCACAGTAGTTGTTGGTTGTGTGTATAGCAACAGCCACCGTCCTTGGTTGTGCTTTGGAGAGATAAACAAAGTTCTTCGGATAGTGATTTTGTTTTGTTTGTGCTTAATATGTCAGGAAGCTTGGCTTTTAAGGCTTAAGTGGTTCAGGCAATTAGGTGTGAATGCTAAATTATATTTAATTGATATTTGTGTCAGTTAATGAAGGAGGAGTTATATAACGAAGTCAACTTGAGGTACTTAAGGTGGGATGTAAACCTAAGCACTAAGAGGAAATTAGCAGACCATGACAGATTTTTTCAGTGAGGTTATTTATTAGATTTCGTGATTCTTAAACATACCTTAGTATCGATTTCAGATTAAAATTGATCGCTGCCTTAGGGATTAAGTTTTGAAATTTACACCTTAAAATTTAATTTACAGTTCAATGAAAATAAACCACATATTTTTGGCTGGGATACTAAGTTTCCCTTGGCTGATGGAGTCTCATTGTTCGTTTGTTCAATGTTGCTTCACCAATCCTTACTACATGTACATCAACTCTCTCTAACTTTTCCCCAAGTTGTACTGATTCCCCTTCGACCGTTCTTTGATTAGTTTTTCCATAGGTCGACCCACTCATCTGCCTCGCTGCATTAGAGGGTTCCATTGCATCGCTTGACCTGCAATGCACTCGTGACCTTTTCGTATGATAGGGATGATAGAGTCCATGGATTCCTGAGCTGTCCTCGCATGAAGGAGACACGGCTAGGGCCGATAGTCCTCAAGGTGTTTCATGGACTTTTGCCCATGAACGTTTGCAGCTTTCTTGTGACATTGAGTCCTGCACCCATAGATAAGCATGGATTCAACATTGCAGCGGAAAAGTCGTAGTTTGGTCTTAAGGCTTTTCAGAGTTGTTTTTTTCACATTTTTTACAGCATTCCGAACGTAGCCTCTGATGATTCAGCTAATTGTATCAAATTTATCATCAGTAGAGACAATACTACCAAGATATTAAAACGTCTCTACTGGTTGTCAAGAAATATCTTCTTGGGTAGATGAAAAAGTCCCAAAATAGCCAATGATCTCAGCCTTTCTTTTAACTCTTGTTGTTATTTTATAGTGATCCATAATTCAATGAGCCCTAGGCGTCGTTGACGTAATCCAGATATTTGAGATGTGATTGCAGATTCCACTGAATTCTTGCATTTCAAGTCAACACAGCTTAAATCAGTACGTCATCAACAGAAACAGTATTGGTGACAATATACAACCTTGTCTAGCCCCATTTTGGGTCTCAAACTCCTCTAACAACCTACCATTATACCGAATGTAAAATATGGATCCATCGTAATATAATCCTAATAAAAGCAATAAATTTATCCCGGATGTTATCCCGGTTAATATGAAATGTCAAAACCAATGAATAATGTGTCCTCTATTAAACGACGGTTCTTTGCGTGTGACTGCTTTCGAATTTTCATATCGCACTATTGAAAAGGGTTTGGCGCAATAAAGAATCGTCGTGTAATTGGGGACTATTCAGTGAATAAAAAGTGGTGCCGAAATGTGAAATGCTTAAAGAATATGTTAAGAGGTAGAAAATTATTTTATTTTTGATTTATTTATACGAAAAAAATATCGCCCAAGATAAGATTTGGGCTATTAGTAGCCCAATTATGATTGGGCTGTCAAACTGAAATTGTTGTCGGCAATTTCGAAAAAAAGATAGCCCAATTTCCGATAAATATAAATAGCCCAACCTGGCAAGCCTGCACTTGATGTATATGACACTGCTTTTGTAGACAGTGTTTTGATATAGTCACACTTATCGCGTTGCAAATTACGGTGAAATTTTCTCATCCTTATGTGATACGCAGACTCTAGCTTCTTTTTAAGCTGCGATGCGAGACGTGAACCATTTTCTTTCTATGATTCTAGCAAAAGTTTCTTTGAAAAGCCAGGCACTGTCTCTTCCTTGCAACTGCCTGAATAAACTTTCAGCACCGGATATGCAAATAATTTTCAAATGGAGGTGGGTTTCCTCCTACTGATTTCTCTCAATCTTTGTGGAAGGTGGTCCAATTTGTTGACGGACAAGGGGATCTTTCAGTCTATCTGTATTTAACTTGGGCATTCGGGTATTTTTCTGGGATCTCCGAACTGGAGCTGTGCGTATAATCTTACGGTAGAAACCATCAGATGGTGGTCTTGGGCAATTCCCATGTCTGCACACCTTCTGTCACGAACGTTCTGGAAGCCGTATTTAAAAAAAAATAATACTAAAGTTTTTGTTTTTTTAGAGGGTACCCATTTTTTAGCGTGATGTTAGCACCGCCATTTTTGATTTGTGAAAAAAAGTTGTGATGTATTGTGCTCAACTTGTGCTTATCTGTGTCGTAAATATTTTTAAAAAATTCACAAATTTGGAAATATTTGTTTAGATAATTTCAAAGTTTCTTTTAAAAAACCTGCCTAGTGCTTAGAAAATACTTATTTTTCGCTTAATTGCAACTATTGTTGCCAAAACAAGGCTTTTCAAAAAAAGTTGTGCAGCAATGTGATCAGTTTGTGCCGCCTTGCGCCGTAAATATTAAAAAAAACACTCGCATATTTGTAGCTTTTACAGCCAAAAATCAGTTTTGCGAAGCGTGAAATTATTACCGCCATTTTCGATTTTCAAAAAAATAGTTGTTCTGTGTTGTGCATTGTGCTCATGAAATCATTCGTAAAAGTTGCAAATTTCATAATTTTTAAAAATATCAACGCCACCAAACGGCACAAGTTTAGCCCGCCTTGTGCAAATTGAAGATTTTTTTAATTAAGAAGGGGCTATAGCTGTGGGAAGTTAGCACCGCCATTTTCCATTTTCAAAAGAAATATGCAGCTCCCCTTGTGCCGCAAATATTAAAAAAAAATTCTTAAATTTGCAACTTTTATAAATTAATATGCAGCTCACCTTGTGCCGCAAGTATTGAAAAAAAAATTCTTAAATTTGCAACTTTTATAAATGATTTCATGAGCTCAATACAGAACAACTTTTTTTTGAAAACCGAAAATGGCGGTGCCAACTTGGCAAAGCTTTGTTTTGGCCATACTTTATAGTTCCATTTTGTCGAATTTGTTGGTTCTTAGTACAATTTTCTGAGCACAAAGCTGAACCATTTTTTTTAAAGAAATTTTGAAATTTCGCAAAAATTTCATTCGTAAAATTTGCAAGTTGGGGAATTATTCAAAAATATTTAGCTACGGTACAAGCCAGTACAATTTTTTTTCGAAAATCGAAAACGGTAGTACTTACTACTACTAAACCAAACTCTTGGTAAGATTTTTTTTAAATACGGCAATAACAGTACAAGTTGGGCACATTTTTTTTTAAATACAAAATGGCGGTGCTTTTTCCACGCACATGAACTAAAGAGCGGTAGCTCTGAGTTTGAATATCTTTCACTATTAAGTAAAATTCTTGAAAGCTTATGATTTTTTCTTCGCTTCAGTCTAACCATTGAAATTCTGATCTGCGGATTTGTTAACCTCTTTTTTAAGACACTTCCACTAGTGTGCTGCTGTGTTTTTGTTTATCTTAAATCTCTTCTTAAATATTGTGTGTCTTAAAAGTTTGCTCTTATCATTCAAATTTATCATTCTCTCTGTCTCTCTCTCTTTCTTGCTTAATATTCGCCCGACCGTATAAGACATGTCACCCAATATTACCATAATTAGTCAAGATCACCAAACGAACGTGCTCTGCATCTGCGCTCATCTACATGAGTGGTACAAGCGCACACAAAATCCAAACAATCAGTGAAGCATACATAGATACCCTTTAAGAAGTTAAGTGATGAAGAACGAATGCCGGGTAATGGTTAATGTCCATCTTTAACTTTGCTATCTGCATCTCAAGGTAGAAAAACACAACAGCCATTATGTTGCCTCTGTCTGGATGGTCAAATGTTCACGCAGCATGAACCAGTGATGGTGTGGCAGGGACCAACCAACGACTGAGCGGCGGGTGGATTTCGATAGTAATAGCTAAGTTACCCCCCTCTGGTCAAACGTATTAGCCATGGGACAAATAACAATCAGATCATTGGATATATCCTTAACCACTGTGTTCCAGAGCGCAGCAGTTGTGGAGGAAATAGAAACTATTTTCCACTATAGACCATCTAATAGATTGACGATAGTTCCGAAGACCTATCTTTGGAATGGCATCGGCTGGTTGATGGTGGCTTAGCCGCATGGTGGTCCTTCGTCGTTCAAACTCCAATCCCCGTTACCGATGCTCGCCCATTTGAAAGCAATTGCTCTGAGGTTGAAGTTGAATGAGATTTTCTCTTATTCATCTTTAAACTGACCGCGATCTGAAAAACGAGGGCTTTCGAATACGAATTGTAGAAGACGAAGTTAAAGATATATCAAGCCATTACAAATGGCATCGATAAAGAACTCAAGGACCTAAGGGACAATTTATCACCTGGCGCACAATAGATTGCTTTGCGAGTTTTGTGATCGATTTGGTGCGATTCCTTGGGCCGTATATAGTCCAATGAATTACATGAATACATTTTCGATGCATTCGAGTTGATGCTAAAGGTGCCAAATTATCAATGATTCTATACAAGAAGACCCTGAAGCATCCTTATACAGTGGGTGATGAGATGATTATTATGGCGGTAATTTTAGATTATCCGAGGATGAAGAGGATGTTTATCTTGGTGAATGGATTTATAGCTAAAGGAAGTAGTTGATGCAGGGTAAAAGTTGTTTTTTTTTTTTAATTTAAAAATCTATGATGACATAGTAGCCGGAACTTTGGTCGGAAATTTTGGTCTTTAAGGTGCATTTTTATTTGAGAGTACTTTTGCAACAAAACTCTTGGTACAAATTCTTGATAGTTAATTTCATGACTTTGTCCGCTTTTGAATTTTATTCATGAAAGCTGCTTGTCAAGCTTAGCAAAGGGAAGGTTTCCATTAGATAGTACTTTCACTTCATAATTCTCGAAAGTGACTCTCGGATAGATGTCTACCCCTTTGTGAACTAATTTCAAGACCACGTGTATTTGTGAGTGAATCTTTTGAAAGCGGTTTGAGAGTACTTGCAAGTCATTTTTCTTCCAAATGCATAATGCACCTACAGGTTTTCTTTTGAGAGTAAAAAGTACGAAACAACTCTCAGGAGTTAAGCTCGCAAGTTGACACTTTCATGAAATTAGGTCGCAGAGATGTGAAGAGCTATCCAGGAGTCACTCCTCTCACTCGCACCTTAAGATGTCTATTTAAGAGTAAAAACACTATGAGCAGTTCTAAAGAGTTGAACTGACAAGTGGACACATTCATGAAATAAGCACACAGAGGGGTGAAGAGCTATCTACAAGTCATGAGAGTTTTATTATGAAAGCAATGAAAATACTCTCAAATGGAAACAACAATTTAACATCTGTGAGTGAATTTTATAAATGTCTTTATTCATTTTCGAGTTTTACTCCCGGTTTATCTGCTTGAGAGTTGTTCACAATTTTTTACTCTCAAATAAATATGCACTTAAAAGTGTAGAAGTTAAATTTCTCGGTAGAACAATTTGGCTGTGGACTTAAGTCTTGATAATTTATCTCTCTTCTTCTTATACAACAAACTAAAAGTTGTCAAAAACCCAGCCATTTCGAAATTTATTTAATTATTTTTAAAAACCAGAAGCTCTGGAATTTTTGGTTGATTTCTTTTTCAATTTTACTTGGGAAATTTTTACAGAAACTCCGTGTTCATTCATTCAGTTCGGAAATTATAGTGTCCCCTCATTTCAAAAAGCCCTAGAAGATTTTTTTTCTTTTGTTACAAGGCAAAAATACACGAAGAACCCTCATAATAATGTTACAACTCCCCCATTGCCACAATCTACTTAAAAAATTGTGTTGCGCGTGCCTGACACTTGATGCACGTCCGTCCATTAATTTGCATATTAAGTGGCTTCTCACAGGCCCTCGCACCCTCACCCTATTAACATTTTCATAAATAATGCAACTAACATCACGACGACCGACCGACCGTCGTTGTGTATAGTGACGAAGGAAATTCCTTGGTGAAGTGTTTATTATTGGCAAGTTCACCACTACCACGCCTTGCAAATTGTCAGAAGAGTCGCAAATGTATATACCTACATATGCAATTGTCTGGGAAACAATTAAACGCTCGGGTGCTCCGTGTGAATTTTTTTTATTAACTACTTCTCTATTACAAAACGATATTCGCTGACAAGCTATAGGTAAGAACTTGGTCTCGTATAATTGAATGTGTTTATTTCGGTGAATTAATTGACCAAAAGGGTGAATTTGTCGTGTGGGGAATTATGGGTTTGCCTTTTGACAGGTGGGTTAAAGTCTTTTTTAAAAGTTGCGTGACTTTAAGTCAGGTATTTATAGCCACAGATAAGAATGTTCAGATAAAGAATAGTATTATCTAAAGTAAGGGTAAGTGGGGGTTAATGACAGGTGGTTCGTGAAGGTTGTTTTTATCTGTATCACTAATAATTCTAGATCATTTATGATTGAAAATGTGAGAATTGGCATATTAATTTCAGAGTAAAAGAACTGCCAGCAACTCTCAAGCTATTTTCGAGAGTAAAACTCACTAGTGGACACTGTAAAGAGTTAGCTCACAGATAGGTAAAAAGCTGTCCGAGAATCAAAATTGAAAATTTGGAGTACTCCCAAATGGGGACACACTCAGTTTTTAATTTAAATGTGTATAGCAAAATAATTTATCAGTAGTTTTCTACAAAGCTTCAAATGACTCATATTTCTCTATGAAAATCGATTCATTTCCTCAAATGTACTGTTCTGGTATGTTGACTCTCGACAGCTACTTGCAAAATACGAACAGTGTTGAAATTTTCCAGTTTATCTTCAAAAATGATCAAAATCAAAACATGTGTACACTTGCCAAAATGCCAATAACTTGCAAAAAGTTCAAGTGTCGAGAGTAAAATATTGACTCCCTACGAGCTACTTTTAAGATTATGTCCATTTGAAAGTTTACTCTTGAGAGCTGCTGAAAGCCTGCTAACACCTTTTTTACTCTGAGCTATTTTACTCTAGAGAGAAAACCCCGCAAGTATAAATTGGCAAGTGACAGTCGTGAAATTAGCTCATAGAAGGGTAGCAATCCGTGAGGCACTCTCAAGAGTTTTGAAGTGAAAGTACTCTCAAATGCAAATGCGCCTTAAGAGCAAGCAACGTGTTCCCTTCTATGAGCTTATTTCATGATAGTGTCTATTGTCTATGTCCACTTGCAAGTTTTACTCTCAAGAGCTGCTCTCAGTTTCTCTCAGTGGGAAATGTTGTGTTTTCTTCCAATTCCATTTGTAGAAACAAAAATCTGTTAAATACAGCGTCAAAAAGTTGACAATATCCAGCAAATAAAACCTAAGGGGAAATAACGCGCTTCGTGTGGCGGATTTTTGATGAGAGACAAAATACAAAAGTTTCATTATTTTAGTAAGAAGATCTTTTTCCTGTTATTAAGGAATGAAAATGAAAATTGTTAAAAAAATAATGTTTTATAGCTCATTTGAAAACTATAAGTCTGATCTTTCATTAAATTTTCCAATTAAGCTATGTTTGCCAAACATGGGCTTTCAAATTCCAATGTGTTTGAGCTCTTCAAAAAGCGTTCTTACTTTCTCAAGGCTGGTTGACCGGCATTTCTGTTCATTTTTGCTTTTCAAAAGAAGTGAATGTGATAAGAGCTCGGTGAAAAGAATATAATCTAGACCTTATATAAGGGAGTACGCAAAGAATACACAAGAATGAGTGCTTAGCCCTCCCCTCCCCTTCCCGTTATTAAGATACATTTTATACATTTAATCCTATTTGTCTTTACTTTTCAATGCATTCACAGCTATACTCTTAAGTAAAACTTAATTTTGAGTTAGTCTAATCTACATTTGTCCAATCATTAAACCCGATTCAAAAATATTCAAGATTTTTTTTATAGCAAACATACAAAAGGTTGTTCATCCTAAATGAAATGGAAGGTGTCAGATAAGTTTGAGGTTGTTTGTTTACTGACTGTTAAGAAAGAAAAATAATTTGTTTTATTAGAAAATGTCGCCTCTGTCCCACTACAATTTTTTTCTTGCTTTTTAAGAGTTGCTATAAAAAATTAATATAAAATGGCAGAAAAAAGATTTTTTTACTGAACATACATGAACAATAACTGTGGATGCCATAAAAGTAAAAGTAAAACATTTTTTTAACTAAGGGTCAGTTGGTTAACAAAGGTACTAAATTAGCTCCATCCTGTGCACTCTGTTTTTGATGTTTGCTATAAAAGAGAAAATAAAATTTGGGGCTGTTGAGGCAAACTTTTATTTCTTATATTTGGTATATAAAAGTAAATGTTAAATATTTTTTGTCTGAGCAGCAATAACTGATTTTATTATTAAAAATTATCCTCCTTAGATTTTTTTTCACTTGACACCTTGGACTGTAATAGTTGCTACAAAAATTAAAATTTTATTTATTTTCTCCTTAGGATGAATACGCTTTTTTATTTGTTGAAATTAAACACGAAAAAACAATAAGCCAACGGACCCAATCGACCACGCCTCCTAAGATTTTCATTTTGGGGTGTTGGATGCCTTTTTCGAAACTTGCCACTTGCTATAAGAAACAGTATTGTAGGATATTTTTAAACAGACGAAAGATTTGAATAGGTGGGTTAACGAACTGGTTACCATAATTGAGTTAATTTTGACTTCATGTATGTTTAATTGGAACCACTTAAATGGGCTGTAGCCTAAGCAGTAGTTTAATCTTAGTAAAGAAGCTTCATTATTAAATTATTCATTTACGATGATCACTGACTTACAGTCTTTGTAATATTTTGAATATGAAAAAAAATGCAAAAATGCTTTCAGATGTCAAGCGAGTGTTGAAAAAATAACTACCGATGTCTTAAAAGATAGATGTTATGTAGATGCACCATCGCATCGAGTAAGATACTAGTGTCTCCACTTTTGAAAAAAAAATGTTTGTATGTTAAAGTGTGGACCTTTACTTTTTTGGTAATTTTTAAAATGTTGAACATAAAAAAATTGCGGAAATAGCTCCTGTTGCAAAACGAGTTTTGGAAAAATTGAGCTTGATTAAAAAGAAAACAGTTGTTGAGTTGACACACCTTTTTAAGCAAATGGTGGAATTTAAAACTTTTTTGTAATTATTTTTTGAACACGATAAAAGTTTAAGAAATGCCTGGATGTGCCAAATGCGTGTTAGAAAAATAACAGATGATAAGCGGACACACTTTCAGGAAGAATATCAATGCAACCACATTTCGGGAACATACATTTTTGTTTATCAAAGGGTCCACTGTTTTAGTAATTTTAAAAATCTTGAATATGAAAAATGGTTTTAAAGACGCTTCCAGATGCCAAACAACAGTAAAAGAAATAATGTTTTACAACATAAATTTTTATGTACTTCGCTTATAACAGATTTTATAATGATTATACTTTATTAATAAATTGTTTACGGGTGCCTTAGGTGCGTTTACAACCAACAAGTTTTAAGCAAACATCGATTGTCATCAAAACGAAAATCTGGGGAAGATTCATTTTGTTGTGTTAAAAGCTCTGATTTGCTTTAAACTCTTCTCTTGGCAACATCATGGGCTTTACTCTCATATTAAATTCCCACTTTGCCTAACCAGCCAATATGCTGTTGGTATGCAACTTTATATATTTCTAGTTAAATTATGCATTTTCATTTAACTAGATCAGGTGTCTATTGAGCGCTTTTAGTTATCTCTGCATGCTCCCCCACCTACGGGGCTCGGAGGCGCTAAAAATATTGACAGTTTATGTTGTAATACCATCAGCGATACACCTAGATAACCACTAGCCGTATATAGATGGCGATAAGATCGCATGCTATAAAAAACTTCGATTAACGCACTGATCCGGATCACAAGGGGGTATCTTGTGTCTTAGCGTGTGGGTTGCCTGACCAAACTGAGCACTCTCTTATACATACATCGACCATAAACTATCAACTTTACGACCTGTCATTTAATTTGTGTACTCGGGCAGGCACATTTGTCACACCGAATATGGTGTTAATTTTCCCCCAAGAATTGGACAGAGATACCCCGAATCTATAAATCAGTTTTTCTGCCCAATTTCTGCATCCCTCACTTTCTGAAGCCATGAGTCTCATCGTTATCGTTTCCTGTGGGGTTATTTGGTTACATTACAAATGCGCCCCTTCACTTCACTTCTACTGAGACGCTGATGCTATAACTAATTTCAATGTTTGTACCTACAATGTCTGAGGAGCCGTTTTTTCTGTTGTTGTTGTAATTATTCCAGGATTTGCATGTTAATTATTTTGCAGTGTCACATGATCCGTGTGTGTAAACATCTCGCCATCTTGGTCCTAGAGTGGTGCTATAGCGCTGGGTGCTATTAGATTGAACCTTTTAATAATTTCTCAAGAAATTAATCTAACGTTGAACCGTTAACCGAAAAAAACGGAGCTAAAATACTAAATAGTCGTGTTGGGTTTATTTGTGGTGGACGAGTGGGACAAATGTGCGCCTCATCTTGGTCTCATTGGGTGCAATGGTGACTCTTTCGGTCTCCATAGATTGGGGTCCATAAATAATGGCGGCATTGCATTTCCGCATTTTGGCCAGCTAAAAGAAATGAGGGGGAAAGGTGAGAGAGGTACTTTGATAAAAAGATGCATAGCAGAAAGTATTTTTTTTTTTTCGTCTTCAAAGTCTTGGATTTAAGGAAGACACACTTTATAGTTGGGTTGTGGCGCAATGTGTAAGGCAATCCTATTTCTTATTTTTAGTTTGTTTTATTTTTTTCTCTTTTGCTGCTACACAAAGAATGGCATTGGTGTATCTACATATATGTATCTCGTGTTTGGGTGTTGTATCTGTGGACATGCAATTCGTTGGGATTGAATTATGTTTTATGTAGAAAAGTGCTTTCTTGATTTCAAGAATTCCAAACGAATGAATGTGTCCATTGGATTAAGAGATTGCATTTGCATACAAAGTAGGTTGCAATACATACATATTGCATTCAGGCAAATTGATGGTCGTTTTAATTGTAAAGTTTTTTTTTCTTCAAACTATTTTCTCGTGCGATTGAATTTGTTCGAGAAATTTAATGGATTTGAAACTAGGGAGCTGTCAAATAAAATATAACACTTAATTAGTGTGTCGTTTATTGCTTTATATAGGAGATTCTTTTCAATTGGAATAAATTTCTGGTTAAAAATCAACCTTAAGTAGTTGATGCAGTAATCAAAACATTCGAGAAAACACAAATTCATCGAGTCTATGGTGATTCGATATTTATGTAGGTATTGGTTATGACTACATTTCTCTTGAAACACTTATCTATTGGGAACATTTTAGGTGGTGGCTCTTTTTTATTTGAAATACTCTTTTTATTGGCTCTTTCTCAAAATCTAGGAAGATTTCCCTGGTGGTATGGTGATTTCAAAACTAAAAGGTGACCAAGTGCCATTTAGTACTGGATTCGTCTGAGATTTCTACCAGTCTTACTCTATTTTGTACCGAATTCGTTCGAGGTTTTTATCAGTGTTACTGTGATTTTTACCGGATTCGGCAAATAACGATACCAGTTTTACTGTGATCGTCCGAGATTTTAACTAAGTAACTGTGATTATTATCGAATTTGTCCGAAACTTGTGCCAGTTTTATTGAGGTCGTCTGAGTTTTTATTAGTTCTACTGTGATTATAAGCTTCATTTAAGAGTTTTTACCGAATTCCTCCGATATTTTTAACAGTTTTCTTTGTTAAAAGCCAGGATGGACCAGCTATATTACCATAACAAATCTGCCAGTGGCGTAACTAGGATTTTGGTCTGGGGGGAGGTAAACTATTTTTTTAGCAAGCATATTGTGGGGTAGTTGTGATTTTATTCCTGTTTTATTTTTTCAGAGGTTCTAAATCCGAATCTGAGGTTTGCGATTGAAATTTCGTGACTTAACATAAAAAAACAGCATTTTTTGTGAGTTTTGCACTTGTGGCTTGAAAACTAACAACATTCGTAAATAACATCGAAATACAATAAATTGATGGTCCAACAAATCTACATTTAAGGTTGTCTCTCTAACAACCCATTTCGATATTCAAACGCAAATAGAAATTTTACCTATTTTTACTCTTTTTTTTTCTGAAAATCTACTCGAAAACATAATTTAATATCGTTGTGTGACAAAATTAGAATTTAGCTTCAACATTTGAAGAAAGGTTGCACCGGAGACTATATCCACAAATTGTTAGCATGCTACCTTGAAGTTGATATAGTGTTAAAAATAAAGTTCTGGGACTGGGATGGGTCGGGCAACCTATAGTGGTGTGGTGGTATGAACAAACTTGGAGAGTTGTTTGTAGCACAAGAACAGATATGTTACAAGAATATCAGAGCCAAGAACATTTGAAGCCTTATTATGGTATATAGCAGATTATACGGAGAAGTCTCCACTTTTAGCAAAAAATAACCATTTGTTTCCGAAAAGGACATGGCATTTGAGTTTACTGGTGGTGTTAGGAAATACCGCGCTAAAAGAAAAAAGTGCCCTAATTGATTTGGAAATACTGTCTAAAAAAAGTTTTTTCACCCAAAAGTAAAGAATAAATTGGAAATATTTATTACCCAAAACTACTTTTTGACCAAATATTAAACAGAAACATTACCCTAATATTTTGCATGTAAATTCTACAAATTTTGTCCATATTTCATCAATTTTGGCTGATATTTCCAAGTTTAATTTCTATGAATACCCAAAGTGCTTATTTTTTCTGTTTCTTCAAGTAAAGCTTGGCTCTTTGTGATTTTGCTGTACAAAGCTAATTGTTTTGGTTTTTCTTTTTTGCAATTGATAGAATTCTTCAATAAATGTCAGGTGTCTGCTGTATGCTTAAGAGAGTTTTGCCACTGTCATGTTGCAGACCACAAACAAATTTATTTCACATCCACGAGTGCATTTATTAGTCTTAGCTCAAAAGCATTGACATTGATAATCATTGTCTGAAAAACATTTAAATTTATCAGGATTTTCCTTATGGCCCCACATCAGTACCTAATAGAATTTTTTTTAGAAAATCAGTTCGGTATTTTCTGGCAGATTTATGTATGACAATCCTAGGACTTTTTGACTTCTAAATTATAATGTCTTAAATTGCATTGCATAGCCTTATAGAAACTTAAATAAAACCAAACAATGCATAATCTCTACTCAAATTCTCAAAGCAAACACCATAAAGCACTTGACACAAACATGTCACATATCACACAATTACCGCCTCGCGTTTCAAATTTTAAACTCATTGTTGATGTAAAAAAAAATACTTTTGGCTCTTTTAAAAATTCAGGCTGATGTAAGTATATAGCTATGCCAATGTTGATGACTGCCTGCCTCTGCATCTCAGTTACAACAGTAGCTTCAACCACCCGCACAAAATTTTAAATTTCATGATGAAAATGTCCGCTCAACGCTTTCTCGGTGCAATGAAGTTTTCAAAAAATTTGATACCCCAAATCCACCAAATGGCAGATTTATGACCCAGATCTAGTTCCTTTGTGCACCGCCAACAACTGTGCGCTGCTATACCTGTGTACATATATGACTGACGGCGACAAAGACGCTAGCAAACGCTTTGTGGCAAGTGGGCGGCCATGCTGGAGGTGTTTTTTAGGAATTCGCATATAGAGCATAACGTTCCTTACAAAGGCGCAATGCTGTGCCATTTGGTTGGTGTGTGTGTGTCGGTTGAAAGCTTTTCATACTATTAATGTCCCCCATGGGGAAGCCTAGGCTAAGTGATTTATCGGTAAAGTGTCGCAAGTAAGTTGAGTGCACACACCGAGTGTGTTGCATGATTTTTTTGGACTTGGTTGCTTTGTGTTTTGATTGATCTAAGAGTGGCGGCGAGGGCGAAGATACCGACTTCGACTCCAACTCAAAATCCAACTTTGACGGTTTCGGTGGCGGAGGAGGCTTTCGGGGTTCTTTGTCAAAGTGCATTTGAAGGGTGTGGCATGCTCCCCCGATGTTGATGTATGAAGCTTTTGGATCTCTTTTATTTCTTTTTATTCGCAGATAGCAAGTGCAATGCGGGCGGAGTGTTCCGTAGAAATAATTTGTGTCTTGTGTTAACAAGATTACAAATGACTGTGAGGACATTTTTGTGTTCCACATGCGAGACAAAAGATAAATTAAAACACTCGGGTTGACACTTTTTAAGGTTAGGAGAGAGGCATTGAAAGTTAGCCAGAAGTGTATCTACATATATATATGAAGGTATAGGACCAGGGTTGGTATGGTCGGTCCGTCAGTTTTGGTATAGAAAAATAGATATATGGACTACCTTTGTTCTAGCAATTAGCAAAAGTGACATTAGAGTTTGAAGTGAATTTGTGTCGACTTTGGTGTTTTAAGAACACGTTCTGTGTAAACATGACATGTGTATTGAGCTAGACAAATTGGAGTGAATTATTTTGAGAAAATTTTTGAGAATTCAAGCAGATTTGTGTTAAAGGTTTTGTAGAAAAAATATGGAAATATTTTTTTCTCCAATTTTAGAAACACTAAAATGTATATAATTTGTGTACGCGCAAGCAAGTGGGTTCAAAATTGAAATAAATCTACTAATATTTTCTCTCTCTCGTATCTCCCGTATCTCCCGTATTTTCATCTCAGACACTCTATAAGAAAGAGCGGTTACGCTTTTTTTGTAACCTGCTAAATGCAAAGCACAAGCTTAAGGTCCGTACCTTCCAACATAATTTTATTCCTCAAGTGAAAAATTATGGCAATTTATTTTCTTGTTTTTACGATTTTTTCAATTCTATTTAATGTTTTAGATGACTCATAAAAAAATCAAATCATTAAACCAAAAAACAACAATTTACCTAACCTTTGCTTCTTAGTTTTTATTTTTTATTTCAAAGAAGTATTTTTCTAAGCACAAAATTTAGACCTTCATACGGATGTATATGTTAAGGTAACTCGCAATTAATTGTTTTAGCATATCTTTAGAATGTCACCAGCCTGTAAGATCTAAAATTTATGAACCCAGATCAAGACCTTCTGTCAGATAAGTTCAACACCGATTGGCCTTCATTGATTGGAAATACATACATTATAGTAGCATGTCTATAATAAAATGTCCAATTAAATTACAAAATTAAAAACAATCTCACCAACCACCAAGCAGTTCCAACAAGAGTAGTCCCCATCTCTTCACTTCTCCCTTTTGATTTTCAGAAAACACTCACGCAAAAACGTCACGCGTATTGTAGTGAGTTTCATGCATGCAATAAAGTAGCTAAGAGGGTTCTATCTTCATCCGGACGGGGGCATGCGTAGATTTCCTCAGAAGCTTTTTCACCTGCAAAAAACGATCATCATAAAAGCCAATAAAATTTCTATCAAACGATTGGCAAGGACCAATAAAAAAAATCTAATCACTTCCCGCCTGCAACTGTCTAACCACACTTCATCCAAAATCTAAAGCTAAAGAAACCGACTTGACAGTCATCTCTCGTTAATCCATGGAAATGATGACGACAGCCGCGTGGCTGCTGATGAAGATCATGGTCATGGAGGATGGTCTCATGGAATACAATGAAATAGAGAGACACCCAGACTCAGTGATTAAATAAGAAATCCTTGAACGGACCGCTCCGTTCGCGTCCTCAACACAAGACTCGATGAGAGAGACTGTAAAGTCATTGGATTTATGGAATTCTTATCGCTGACCTTTCGCCAAAGACCATAAAATTTATTTAAAGCATCTTTTGCTAGCTGAGACCACAACGACCGACGACGAGCGATGTGACCAACCAGACAAACGATGCCATGGTCAATTCTGATTCTGATTCAGAAAGGCAATCAGCGGGTATTTATAAGAGTCCTCTATACTTCTACCTCTACTCACCGCTCACCATTGAAAGCTCATAAAGATAATAATTTTATAGATTAAATTATTATTAAGTGTTTTAACATCAGAATTCTAAAATGGATTTAATTTCATTGGAAAACAAAGCCAGCCAACCATCATCAGCCGCTCAAAATACCTTTGATCAGTTAAAGCATAAGGAATAAATGTTGGTCCTATTGCAATAATTATTACTCGTATATCTTCAACTCAAAGACATTAAAAAAAATAATTTTGAGGACAAAACTTAAAACTTAAATTATTATAAAATTGACTGTCACACATTTGCTTCACTTTTAGGAGCTGTCAAAATCAAAAAAATTAGTAACATTCTTACTTACATTATTGGTTTTTCTTATTGAACCCTTAATTTTAAATAAGTTCGGTACAACTCATTCACTCCAGAGAATGCAAACAATTATAAAATTCTTGGATGGGAATGCTTGACTACCCAAGATAATAATTTATATGTTTAAAGGCATGAAGGCATATGCATAAAGGCATGCCAAAATTCTGGGTTCGATTCCCGGCCACTGCTACTCGTACCTAAGAACAGAAATGTTTTTTGCCGAGGTACTGCCTCTTACGAGGGACTCATAAATCCTCCAAGAGTATATTTGTCATGAATTAGTGCTTCGCTGTTCGGACTCGGCAAAAAATTGTAGGTCCCCTCCAATCCTGCCAACAACGCACACAGGAATTGTTTAGAGTTGTTGGTCACTAGGCCCTTGTTCTCCATGAGCTGTTGGGCCACTTAGTTTATTTTATTTATTTAAAGGAATGAATTATTTTCTTTGAATATCTGAAATATATATAGTTGCAGATGAAACATTTACACAACTCAACAAAATAAAAATTATTTGTTTGCCTTAGTTTGTTTTTTAGGATTTTTGTATTCGTCATGCTCCAAAATTATGGAAAAATATCCACATCCCCCCTAAACTTTGCTTTTGTAGAGTTAGTGGCTAAAAAAACATACACGTCTGTGAAGTTAGCAGAAGCTAGACCAATGGGACCACGGCAGGAATTGTCAGTTTTTTTTTGTATTTAGGCAAACTTCACTGTGAAATTAGCAGAGCACTCCTTTTCTCAGTAACGGAGCTAGTTAGAAAACTGCAGTGACGTCACAAACTTTCAGTTTTGTATGTACTTCAAGAAAAAACTCAGATCAAATTTTGAAGTCCAAATTTGGCAAAAAAAAAATCAAAAAATTCAATTATTAACTCTTGCTGAAAAAAGTACTGTACTATTAACACAGTGAAATTAATAGCGCAAAATGGAGGTATCGATATATTGGTCAGATTTGGATCTCAAAATTTGAACTGAGTTTTTTCTTGAAGTGCATTAAAATAGGGCTAGTCACAATACGAGAAAAGTCTCAGTATCGTTTGGTATCGGATCGGAAACAGAAGCTATACCAAGACGATACCATCTCTAAGGCAACCAAATCTATACCGAGACCAAACTTATATACTTCCGGTAGTATCGTTTGGTATCGACAGAAAAAACTGATTTTTGAATATTGTAATTAATTTAATACGAATAAAAAGCTCTCGTAATTGGTTTCTCGGTTTGAATGACACTTTTCACAGTTTTATCTCTTAATCAAGGAGAAGGTTTTAGCAATTATTTTAATTAAAACCATCACTTCCACGCCCATTTTTCGTTCGCTTTGTTGCTCTGAAACCAATCATATGGATGGTGCTTTCGGACTTGGTTCTTTTTAGGAAATGACTTTAATGAAATCCACCTTCTATGTACCTCTCATATTTATCTTATAAAGGGGTTTTCAACAGGAACGCTACAAAAGTAGAGCGACAGGGACAGCAAACGATGCCATATTTCTTGCCGCTCTTTTGACATTTCTCTTCAAAAAGGTTTGCCATTTCATGATGAGCGTCTAGTGGAAAAATTTGAATCCACAGGCACAGTTGCAGAAAGCAAATCATCTTCAGCGATGAGGCTCATTTCTGGCTGAATGGCTTCGTCAACAAACAAAATATGCGGTATTGGTCAAGCAGCAATCCACACGTACATCATTGCATCCCGGAAAAATTACGGTTTGGTGTGATTTATGGGCCGGTGGCGTCATTGGGCCGTACTTTTTCCGTGATGATCAAGACCGGCACGTTACTGTAAATGGGGATCGCTACCGTTCAATGATAACCGAATATATTGGCCCCAATTGGATGATATGGACTTGGAGGACATGTGGTTCCAACAGGACTGCGCACAAGCCACACAGCGAATGTCACAATCATTTTATTGGAAACCAAGTTTGGAGATCATGTTATCTCACGAAATGGTGGAGTCGCTTAGCCGCCTCGGTCGTTTGATTTCAGCGTCTGGACTTCTACAAGCGTGCCCGTAGTGGCCATGCAAAAGAAATCGAGTTTCATACATAATGGCATCGAACGTACTTTCACAGGATTAACGAGTTTCATTGATATCCAAAACCGTTTTTGTTTAATTTAAAAAACCTTTTGTGGCGCTCTTATTGAAAAACTAAGGCTGAAAGTTTGTGTTTAAGTAGTTTGTAATACCAACCACAACATAGAACTTTTAAGGTTTTCCCGGTTCCTTACAAACTAAGTTTTTATCGGATTAGCTGCGATATTTAAACGCTTGGGGTGAGAACTGTATTGAACTTGCTTTATATTAAATACTAACAACGCGGCTAATCCGAAAAGATTAAAAATGTGTATACCAAAAACATCAACAAAAAAACTCAGTGATTTGGCATGGTATGCCCCATACATACTCTCACTATTAATATCCATTATTAAGTAAAAAAAAACAAAAGATTTATAAATTTTTAATATTCTTAATTTTGTATAAAAATTCATTAATATTTTGGTTTTAGGTGAAAAGAGTATATTTGGTAGTGAGACCCTATACGATCGTCTAAATATTTTTGTGATTAGCATTTTCACTTTCTTATGCGAAAAATGCCACATTTGAATCCTCGTGTTTTCACAAGACATGTTTTACTATGTATTGTGTTCACGAATTACTTTTAATCAAGAGAAATTGTTACAAAAGAATAAAAATTTTAATGGTCACTACTTCATTAGCAGATTTTTCCTTTTTTACTTATTCAATTGACGTCTAATATCCCCATTTGCCATATCTTAAGTATCACAAATAATTTCTTCGAGTATGCTGCATAGCTATTTATTTTCATTGTATTTATTCTTCTTAGCTTTGAGGCTCCATTAAAAATATACCTGTATCCACAAAATTTCATCAGTTTCTCTGAAAACAATTACGGCAACACCCCCTATCCACCTTTTTATTTTTTTTAGCAATGCAAAAAATCTCATCAAAAAGTTTGACGTTTGAATTTCTACGCTTTTCACTTTGCATAAAGTATAAATTCTTCGGACGTTACTCACACTGAAATCTGCCATAAATATTGCACGATGTGTGCGGTCGAGTGCGCATTGTTAAGTCCTCTTATAGAAAGTTCTTGTGGTACCTACATATAGTGGGTGTTGCAGTCACTGTTTCCACCTCTCTTTGTATAATCAAAGCTGCTGCTTCGTCGACGTTGGCGCTGTGGTGGACCAAACTGGCATCATGCAAACATATTCTTGTGCACTTTATGAATGGGGTGACCATATTCTAAACATTGAGAGTTTATAAGAAAGAACTATTTATTTTTATCACGAAACGATTCAACCAGTAATAACTTTATGTCCATAGAAATTGAAAAGGGAGTTTTTAGAAGTTATTAAGCTGAACTAATGGGTAAACAAATTTTGGTTAAGAATTATAAAGCTTACGGAATCACTAGGATTTTTAAATGATTATAAAACGTGAGTCTTAACAGAGAATGAGGTATTCTTTTTGGTCCTCTGAAAAACGTCAGAAACAAATTTCTAGAACAAAAAAGAATAATAATAGTAGAATAACTATGCTCTTCTAAAAAAAAACAGTGACAATGGTCACCTTTGCAATGGATCAACACAAGATTGGATTCCACCGCATGGTAAGCCGTGGGAATTTTCTACCTTCCATAGACTTTAAGATACGCAAATTGTTGCACGCCATCACAATCACAATCAAAATCAAACGTCAGCCTATAGTCTCAGCGTCATTGTCATAACGTGTTTTCAATAAACATTCCATGTTGTAGATATACATAACTATCTTTTGCATCTAAACAATTGTATGTGCGCTTGCGATCAGTCTCAGCGCCGCGCCGCCGCCACCGCGCTGTGGCCAGCCGCCATTTATAAGTTACAAATAAACAATTCGTGGGTGAAACGTTCGCACGTTCATGCGGTGGTAATCGTTATGCGAATGAATATTCGATTATGATTATCATCGGCATCTCCGAGTGTCAGATGGCAGAATTGCGATGGTGATGATGATGACGACGACAACGACGGACGACTACGACATCTACGACGACGACAAACCACGACAACGTACGACGATGACCCTGATTTGCGAATGGCCTGGTCTGGCCAAGCTATTTATGTCTCTCGAAGCGCTCTCGAAAATTCATTGTTTTGTGATTAATTAGGCACCGACATGGTATCGTGCCGAGGCCCCAGAGTGCTTTTCAGAGTGGAATTGTTCTTGTTCTTGGTAGCTGTTATAGCTTTGCTTGCTGCATAGCTACATGCAGCGGCACACAGCTTGTTACACGCTGGTGGTGCTGCTTGCTGCTGCTGTTGGTGCTGATGCTGATGGTTGCTTCTATTCAGCTTTTAATTTGTTTTTATATATTATTTATTTTTTATTTTTTCATTGGCTTTATGATGGAGTTATTATTAATAGAGCTCGCGTGATTGTTAGTTTGGAATTGTTGTATAGTTTGGTTGTATCTTTGTCATGTCCCAGGGGTCAAATTGCTGTGAACCAATTTAATTGGCATTTGTAACTCTCGTTACAACAAGGTGAGGCTAATTCAAGGACGTGCGTTTTTTTATTTAAATTTATTTGTTCACATAATCAAAGGCATTTTCAATCATCTTTTGACGCAAAAAAGAAACAAAAAACAAACAGATCTTAGTATGATAAGGCTTTTAAGTTTTCGTGTTTTTTTTTTTTTTTTGCTAGGTAGGTATACATTATAAAGTTGTCGTTCAAGGAAACTAATTTAGTTCAGTTATTTCAATTTTTTCCAAATATTTGCATTTATGATGGATATTTTGCTGACAAGAATTTTTAAGTTTCTGAATTCTACTACTCGTAGTATTTTTTTATTTAGAAGCTAACCAAATAATATTTGTAATGAAAAGTCTCCATAAACTTAAGGCTGACGTTTCAGCTAGCCAAGGATGAATTTGTGGGTTATCTACTACAGAAAGTGCAATAAATGGCTACCGGGTTGTTGTTTTGTGATAAGACTTTGGCAATAGTTCTAGGGCTTTCAGAGTGTGTCTAAGCATTGGCCTGGTCAAAACCAACATTAAAGCCAAATTCAAGAACATCACGCTGATCTGCATCCACGACCCTAGGGAAAAGATGAAAGACTTAACAAAAGAGAACACGTACGAGATGTGCCCGAAGTGTGATGCACTATTTTTTGGGAAACTTAAACGCCAGAATCGGAAAAATTTAGTTTGACAGTTGGAAGTCAAAGTCTTCAGGATGTTATTTTCGATAATGGACACAGGATGACGGTACTTCACACCCAACATAGTGAAACGTCATCATTGCCAGGCACTCGTATCCCACACCTTGATATACACAAAAGGGTTTGGTAGTCTTATGATAGGCAAAAAAATAACCATCAACCAACCATGGTGAAATTCAGTCAATTTTTTTCATGGAAACGCCTCGTATCATGAAATTTATTCTTGATACGTTATAGAGATGTACATTGGAAAACTGTTTGTTTTAAGTTTGCGAAGGCAGTGTGTCAGTTAATAATTAAGCCCAAATTAATAAAAAAGCTAAAACTATGACTGATATGGCTGGGAAATGTGGAGGGTATGAAAAGAAACGCCACTAGCGTGAGAAATCCTTCGAATCCAACCCTGAACTGAAAAATTGAAGTAAAAGATTTAGTGAAAGAGAAACGAAAAGCACGCAAGAAATGACAGCAAACTCGTGCTGCTCAATACTAAGCTAATTTAAATTACTTGTGTAACTTGTTAAAATAAGAATATCAGTTTCAAAAACCGTGAAATTAAAAATTACCTTGAAAATCTGACAGCAGAAAAAGGTTATAACTACTTACTTTGGAAAGCTATTAAAGTAAAAAACAACCAAAGCACCTCCAATTAAGAAAGGCCTAAATAAATATGCCAAAAGTGAAAAAAGCGATGGTATTCGCCGATTTCTTGGAGAAAACATTTAAGCCGTTTGAAGGGCGAGAATTCAACAAAAATATTATGAATTTTACCTCAAATGAAAGCTACATAACAAGAAATGCTACACTTTCCGAACTTAAAAGATAAATAAAGAAGCTTAGAAGCAGAAATTTTAAAAATGCTCCCCCGTAAGGAATTAACGAGTATTCACCTTCTTTACATAATAAATTCCGCTTCAATTAGAATATGTTCCAGAGCCAATGAAAAGTTGCGGAAGTCATAACAGTTTTAAATCCTAGGAAACTATCTCACGAAAAGAAGTCTTACAGACCGATTACTCTTCTTCCTATAATATCAAAAGTTTTTGAAAGAATACTACTCCTGCACCTGCAGCCGATAATAGAAGAGAAACAATTAATACCTGAACATCAGTTCGGATTTAGAAGCAAGCTTTCGACAATTGATCAAGTGCATAGAAATACTGACGTAATTGAGAGAGCTCTTAAAGAAAATCTGTTTGACAGCCTTTTTTGGATGTATGCGCAAGCATTTGACAAGATGTGGCTGGAAGGCCTCAAATTTTAAATTAAGACAAGTTCTTCCTGAAGGACTTTATAACATTCTTAACGGATATGTAGATAACAGACTTGTTCGTGTAAGACACGGAAATGGTTATTCTAATTTTAAGGAAATAGTGGCTGGGGTACCACAAGGAAGTGAATTAGGTCCAGTTCTGCACCTTTTATTAACACGCAATATACCTCAAACAAAAGACACTATTGTAGCCACGTTTGCTGATGGTACTGCAATGGGCAAAACGATTAGGGAAGCTACATATAAATAACAAAATGTTCTTAATAATGTTAATGAGTGGACAAATACATGGCAAATAGCGCTCAATAAACAAAATACAGTCCACGTGGACATTTTGTTTACAAAAATTAATAAATTACCCGTCTTTATCAATACTGCTCTCCTGTTCCATTTGCCAACTAGGCAGAATACCTGATGGGAATGAATCTAGACGCGAAATTAAAATGGAAGCCGCACGTAAAAGAAAAATACGAAGAATTAAAAAGTTAATTTAGAGATATGAACTGGCTAACCGGAAAATATTCAAAGCTTCTGACTTCCGGCTTCCGGTTCCCGAGCGGTGAACCGAAAACTGCTCGCGGAATAAGCAGGAACTTTCACCGGAAAATAACCTGCAACACGTTACTTAATTTCATTAAAAATAAATTGCTTAGTTGCAATGGGAAAGTAAGAATCTTACAACACACACCTATAAACACGCGTTTTCCGGTCCTCATAGACCCTTATACAGCTTTTGCACCTACCCACGGGAAAATAAATTTTTAAAAATTCTGGGCTGTGAGTGCTTTATTTACATCGATAATAACCCTGGAATTAATCTTACATCAACTTCACACAAAGGAGCATCATAAGTTGATTTTGTTCGGTGAAGTCTCAACGTTAGGGCTGCCTGGGACGAAGCTTATAAAATTCCCGTTATCTCGCCCCGTTTCGTCTCCTGATCAGGCCTACTGAAATTCCATATCGTAATAATCGACGTCCTTATAGACTTCTTGAATATCGGCTCCTCAAAATTAAAAAGCGCAAACAAATAAAAAGGCCTAAAAACTTTAATTTCATGCCGCTGTATTTTATTCCAAATCCCCTATGAGCTTATCGGTTTGATGTGTAAATTTGCAAATGGAGGTGTCATTATTCCAAGAGACTAGATCCCGGAAATTACTAAATTAACTCCTTTTTGATGACCAAGAGGATTATAAAGGCCCCACTGCGTCTCATTTATATCCATTCGAGCCCATTATGGTGCATGTGGCCAAGATGTTTTTTATGTAAAGTTTCACCTCATAAACCTGGTGGTGGCCAATTTGGTGATGATGATGATGGAGCGGGGCCAGCCATAGTGCTTGAGAGCGCCTGTTGATTATGATGTTAGTTTAAATATTATATTCATTTCTTATACCCTTCTTACTCCTTTTGATGGTTGCGTTGCCCCTTTCCATGTGCGTCAAAGAGATTGTCGTAAAATAAAAATCGCTTTGGCAACGGTAAAGGGGTAGGATGGCGGGGAATAATAAGTGTCTCGTTGGGGAGATTTATGAATCCTTTCCCAATCATAAGACCATTGCGTCTTCAATGTGCAATCACCACTTTTAATGTTACCAAAGTTAAACAACATGCCCGACCCGCATGCGTCGCTTCCATCGCATCGGTCGTCTCCAAGTCGTCCTCTTCTTGATGCGCGCGCATCATTACGTCGCATTTGCGTGGCAATATAACTTTCTAAAAATCGCCTTTACGACTATGGCGTTTATTTTATGGTAGTAATGCTAATCAGGGTTCAAGACGTATTCACACATATGTAAGAGCGGTCAACTTGCCATCACATATACTCACTATACGTCGCGCGTTGTTGGCAATATACCTTAATGTATATATGTGGATGGTTGTCGTTGTCAGTTTATGAATGGATTAGGTACATTTTTTAATTGTTCAGAGCTTGTTTCGAAATCTCAAAGAAGATCTTCTCCTCTTTCTTAAGCTCAAGAAAGATATCGATGTTAAAACAAAAACAGAAAATAAACAAAAGTAAACAGGAAAATAATTCCCTCCTGTCTTTTGATGCTTTTGCAAAGATAAGTTGAAGCAACACTCACACACATTGTCACAACACAACAACAACTACAAGACATGTCCTCTCGGCGTTGTTGTCGCCAGGGTGTGCTATGTTGTACATCAAAACGAAGTGTGGTGGTGCACCAGCAACAAAATGACACCTAACAAGAATGGGTTCCCAAGTAAGCTCCAGAGTCAAGGATACACTTTATAACAAATGGCAAGCGGTGTATTTTTTGTGGTGTACCTAAATTTATACGAACTATCTTTGGGATGTTTGGGCAATGGAAAATACATAAATCTTTGAGATAGGAAGCCAAGATGAATAGTTTTGGGTTTTTGTGTGAATTCGCTATCAGGTAGTGCTGGTGGTTGATTTTTTTAATTTAAAATAAAAAAATATTGTTAACAACTTAAAAATGAATTCAGTCTGTAAATCTTAAATTTTCAAAATGAAAGAGTTGATGTTAAAACAGGAAAAGTGAATAATAAGAGGGTTTGAGCTGGTTACTGAAAATCCGAGGTACTAACCCTTTCCAGGAACTGACAAATCCTCCAAGAGTATACTTGTCATGAATAACTGCTTTTCATCTAGCCGTTCAGACTCGGAAAAAAATTTTTGGTCCCGCCATTCCTGCCAACAGCCCGCTCACAGGAATGGTTGAGAGTTGTAAGTCACTAGGCCCTAGTTCTTCACGAACTGTTGCGCCACCAAATTTAATTTATTTGCCACTGGGACTTTAACGCAAAACTAAGACCACGTGTTAGGACTTAGAATACGAAACATTTTACCACACTGTGATCTGCTATCCTTTTTAACTTATTTGCTGCTTTGGTACTGTGGGGCTCACGCGTCTTACTTCAAGACGCAAATACCCTAAAATCTAGATCCCTGTTGTTTAAATAAAAGAGTGAATGTGTGCAAATATGAAGATTTCGTTCGAAAGGACACTTATAGGTCAAGAAGCAAGAAACCATTAAAGACCTCTGGATGCACCTAACATTAGGGCCCATTTCTCCAATAAAATGGATGCAGTACCTTCTAAGTCAGAAAACTCTAAATTACTCGTACAAAACTATAGAAACTCCAATTTACATCCATTTATTACACTTGATTATTAGTTATAGGCAAACCAAATCGATTGGAAGTCTCAAAAAAAAAAATTGAAAATCAAAAAAACTCCCACAGCCTTTGGAGACTACCTTCTTATAAAGAAAATACAATTGAGGCCTAATTTACACGGACCATCACATAAATCACTTGAATCGACATTTTGGTTGAATTTTGACCTCGTTTCCAAAGTGAACTCGCTTCTGATGTGCGCGCAAAATGTTTCGCAGTAAGTGCATAAGTCTTTATAGAAACTCAATGGTTACAACAAAGTAAGTCGACAAAAAACTAAAAAAATTGCAAAAATTATTGTAATTTCTTCACCATTGGTGTGCTTCCATCTCCTGGCGACTTAGTGATAAGAATCTTCAACAATGGAAGTCGTCGTAGCTCCCTTGGGTAACCAACCAGCGTCGTTGGTCGCCGTCAACCCTCTTCTTCGTCTTCCAAAAAGGCGATGATGAGGATGAGAACGACAACGACGACGATGATGATGACGATGTGAACGGAGACAACAAAAAAAAAAGACCAAAACACTTGGTCACGAATTGTGTTGATGGGGGTTCCATACCTGGAGAACCTAATGGCTGCCGCTGTAGCTGTATAGCTGCAACTGATGTTTCTGCTTATTTTGGCCACTTTTTCCGCCTGCAACTAGGTGCCTCGACGGCGGCATGCGGCCTCTGCACTTACAACACAAAATCCGAACAATAACTGCACAATAAATCAATACACTCTCCGCTGGCGGGGCCATGATCTTCTTTTGAATTTTCGTTCCCGCTTAATCGCACCTCCTTCCTTAGTTTATTATATACCTCCTTGCATTGTAAAGTGCGGATTACTGCAGCAGGAGAAGGAAGTGATGGTGCCCCATTGTGTATGCGGGGTCCGTCACACAACTCGCCGATTGCCGTCCATTGTCAACTGAATTCGCTTGCGCCGCCGCCGCCGGCTGGCTGCACTAGAGGGTTGTGCGTATGGAGACATCTCTATCGGGGACCACGCAGATCAATGACACTCGGCAGTCGGCACTCCATTTTTCTAGACACACAGGTCCCGTCCCGAGCGGATAACCATTCATCACAAGAAGCTTTCCTAGCGTCACATTGTTCGTTGCAGCCGAGTGTTGTCAACACCAAAAGCTGGTCGGTCGCACGGAATAAATCAGTGTCACTTTTCTACTCCCAGAGAGAGAGAGGTGTTATAGTTCATGTGGGACATCAGCATCGGCCAGGGACACACACACTCTCAGTTCCCTCAGTTGATGATGGCCAGGTGTTCGCACTCACAATCTCACATCCTCCTCAAACTCAAACGAGGAATTCATTAGCCATCACTATAATGGATAACAACTTCAACGACGACGCGGAAGAGGTCAAGTGCTAGTTCTCAGCTTGACCATGGAGTAATAATTGAATGATTGATTGATTGGCGTTAGTGAGTCATCGCACATTGTTATCTAGCAAGACGCTCGCTGCTGATGCGATCGGCTAACCCATTATCCGCATCACTCATCTCGCTCGCACTTATTTCCATGCTGCCAATAATACACATGATGACTCGAATATTGCCATCCATTTTGAATTTGACCTCAGGACCACGTGTCTTGGGGCGATTTCTATTTACCTGCGCTTATGATGCAATTGAACTTATATGCATGCATTGACCGCGAGCGAGACAGACGCAGGTAATCTTACGCAGCAGGGCGCATTGCAATTTCTTGATTAATTGGTCGCCGTTCCAGGTTTGGTCCGGTTGATCTGCCAACCCATCAACTGATGTGTGTTGTTTCCTAAGTAACTGTGCAAGTCCCACTCTAAGCCAGCTTTGTTCGCATAATGTGTCTATATATGAAAAAAGTGCGAGATAAGCTCTTGATGAGGTGAGATTTTCAAGACCAGATAACAAATGCGGAAGATTATGAGTTGGCTGGAAATGATGTTGTTGTCGGTTATAGAGGGTTAAGTCTTCTTGTGATTGGGTCGTGACCATCATGTAGGTAAAACAACAACAATAACAACAACAGCAACGATTGTGAGTCCCAGAGTGTGTGAATTCAATTTTGGTTGCATATACATACATCAGGCAAAAAGGTTTAAATTTTGAAGATAATTTTTTTTTTGTATGGAACGAGTATGATTGATTTGGTTAGAACTTTTCAAACTGCGAAAAAAGGTGCGTTTCGAAATTGAATATTTTCCCACAACAACGTACAATCATAAGACGATCCTTGGATCCGTGGAGTTGGTTTTGGTAGGGTTTAACTTTTGTTGTTTCTTCCGATTCTTTTAAAGGAACAAACCTTATGTTCTTTACAAAACAAAAAATGTGCTTGCTGATAGACACATAGGCATAATACAGCTCAACTTTTCTCATCAAGTAGAATGCCAAGAATGAAATAGTTTTTTTTTTCACTCAAAAACATTGGTAGAATATTTTTTTTTTGTCTGTTTGCAATATTTTGTTAATACCAATGGAGCCTCATTAAAAACCTACATTTTAGAACCTAGAGCTTAGATATATGACCATCACAACTAAGGTGACAAGCCTCTTTGCCAACTAAGTCAAAGTTTAAAAAAAAATTAAGTTTAATTAGTTTTTTTTTGTGAAAACTCAAAAGAAGGGCCTCTTCCATTTCTTTTTTTGCATTAACTTGCCCGTTTTGATTTTTAAAAATTTGGTAGATGAGATAAATACAAATTAATGCGCCTTCTTCCCAATCCTATTACCTCCTCCTTAGCTACTCCTAATGACAGCAGTCAACAAAAAGCTCTCAGTACTAAACTAAGACTTTGATAAGGAAGTATGTAATTAAATTCCCCAATGATTTTAATTAGCCACAATTATCATGAATGTAGATCGCTTTGGAACTTCCCGTTTCCATAAATCTTCAAAGAAGTCAACATCTTTCTTGGATGATCATGCTCATATAGAAAACATCAAATTTGCAACATTGTAAACTTTAATAAATCTTAACATGGTCTATTTTAAACCTTATGTTGTTTTCTGTCAGTAAAACTGATAAATGCATATCTAAAATCGACTGATATTTCTAAGAGCGTTACAAGTTCCTTCCTCTGATTCCCTCAAAAAATTCTATAAATTTCCTGCATCGTAGTGTATTTTCCTGATGTATTTAAAATTTTTTTCTCACACAAACGAATCACATTGGAATATATTTTATAAAAAATTAATCTCTAAGCACGTTTTTTATTGAAACAATGTCCTTATACATCTCAAACTGTCAACATCTTTAAGCCTCTTGACTTACACACTCTCAACAGAAAGTGCAGCACAACAACAACAACAACAACTGCACACAACATTGCCAATTGCAATTGCAAAGTTGTAACTATTTTTTAATCACAAAAGCATGTCCCGCTCAACGCACTTAACGTCAATTCAAAATGATGTATGTTTCACACTATCTACAGTCTACACCTGGCGTCGTTGTCGTTGTGCGGTTGTCGTCGGTTTGTCGGTCGTACGGTTGGTTGGTCAGTTATGTCGTCTTTGCTGAAATATTCACTTGTTGACACATGTAACCAATTCCCTGAAATTCAAATCAATAAGCCTTTTTTCTCCAAACAGCACCGCCTTTCGACCTCCCCTCAATATATACTGACGATGGATTATTTTTATACAAATTACTTGAGGATAGTCTGAGAGGTATAGCTTGCCAAATAATAATAGTTCTCGTTGTCCTAAAAGTTAGAAGATATAATCAGCAAAACGCAGTCTAGCACACAATGTAAAAGAAACAGAATTTTTAACTTTAAATATCGAAGCTTTTTATACAAAAAAAAATTGATTTTTTCTACACTATTCCAGCATTTTTACGATTTTCCACTCAAAATTGCGTGAACGATACCATAAAACGACTATAACCATCTGTTTAAGATTGTGGAACGTATTCCATTTTCATATTTTGAGAAGTTGGTATGAAACTCAACACCAAGTAGCGCTTCACAGATTTGAATTTAAACAAAAAGTTTTCTGATAACCAATCGCAAAACTTTTTCACGCTTGATCAGCTCTTTACCTTCTTTGTGGAATTGTGGAATGCATTCATTTTTTTATTTCATTGACGGTGAATACATATATTAAACTTAGCATATGAGAATTTAATTCATTTAGTACTAAATTCATTTGTGTGGAACGTATTCGTTTTTCACATCGTGAAAACTTAAGACTTACTTAATATATGTTGCTTGTACAGATACGGCCCACAATACATTCCTAAAATCTAACGGCGTGTGCCCACTTAGGGAAAACGAAAGGATTTCGCTGAGCTTGATATTTATTGTATCAGTACTTTTTTCAGAAAAGACTTGTGGAATATAAAGTTGTAAGCTTGCAAACATTTTTTCTATCAATATTTTATCTTTGCTCAAAATTAAAACAATTGTGTTATCAACCAAATGTTTCCCTCTTACATTCCTTAGCTTCATTTGACTTATTTATTAATGCATAATAGTCAGTAATAAAAGTTGATGTAAGAAACTCTTTTAAAAATGCAATTCTATCTGCCAAACTATAAAATATAGCTTAGAGTTGTATTGCATGAAACATTGCAGATGTTTGTCTCTTTGAAATTTAAGAAAAAAAAAAATGAAAAGAAAATAATGCAACAGAGGGAAACGAAGGAAAAAAAATATGAACAGAATTTTTTTTGTAAAAATTGCGACATCTTACACAGATTTATCATTTACATGATTAATGAAGCAATGTTGCAAAATAATTGGAAAAACATTTTTGTGCGCACCGACCGACCGACCACTCTATGACATCGACACTCTAGTGCACAAATCTCCACCAGAGATAGATAGAAAGAGGCGTGTGACTGTGATGCCAGTTTTGAAACCCCACAGGATTCATGCAATCTTAATCAAGATTCTGCAAAATTTTCTATGAGCTGAATTATTGGGAGATGCACTGGTAGAAAATATATATAGACAGTTTTCAAGAAAATACAAAAAAATTACTCAGTCGGCTTAGTAGTAGGCGTTTTTTATTAATGATATTTTTTTTAAATATCTTACGTCCATATAATAATAGACAAAAAATATTAAATTATTTTAGCACTTATAATAACTTTTAATCAGCTCGGTTGAAAAAAATATGAAATATATACATACGTTCCACAATTTTGTATACGTTCTTTCTTGAATTTTTTTTTAAATTTATCTTCAATCTGTAACGGATAAATTCTGCTCTGATAGTTTTAAGATGCAACAGAAGCTGTGGGGTGTAAATATTTGAAGTTCACGTGTGGAATTCATTTCTAAAATGGTCAATGCAAGAAAATAATTAGTCATTTGTTTTTTCCTCCACATATTTTACTAAGTTATGAAATTATTTAAAATACATTCCACATCATATAAATCTTTTACGAACCTTTCGTGAAATAAAACATGAATACATTCCACAATTCTGACAACCTGCGGCTATAAAACTAATTCGTAGAGTTTTGTTGCCTCTTTATTAATTCATGAAATCGAAAATAAACGCATTCCACGTGATATAGATCTGGTTCTAATTTTTCGTGAAATGAAATATAAATCCATTCCACCTTAGAGACGAACATTTGTATTTTTGCTTATGGGATAAAAAAACCTAATCTAGTGTTCAAGTTTTGTCAGTAAGTATTTGGTTTAAGACAGAGGCTGTGAAAATTTTAAATTAAAAATTTCATGCTTAGCTTTATTATGAAGATTTCAATTTCACTTGAACTACGTAAGGCATAATACCTACACGGTTTGAGTGAAAATAAATTATTTTAAGAGAATTGTTCCTTTTTTAGTCAAAGCTTATTGTTTGTATGATGTAAAACTCTTCTATGCGAAATTAGATCTTTTCTCTGCTTTCCCATACAAAGAATTTAAAAATATGGCCATAAGAAATGTGTGGAATCTATTTATTTTTGATTTCAGTAGAAAGATGTTAAGGTGGAAAAAAGTTTAAAAAGAAAATTGTGTAAATGTAAAAATAAAATTTTTAACTTTATATTCCACGGCTTTTAACTAAACAAAACCCAATTTTGTACCCAATGTAAAGCATTTCCACATTGCCTCAGCTATTCCGCTAGTATCCCTGGTTAAAAATATTTAAAAACATTATAGAATGCAACGATGAGGATGGGGCTTTAAATGAAAAAAATGAAGATTTCACATCAGAAATTGTAAATAAATATTTCATTTTTACTCAAAACTTTGTACAATTGACACACAAGGTACCAAGGTACCAAGATGTGTTCAGTAAATGTAGCTTCATTGAACTTATAGCGCCGAAAACATTCTGAAAACTTTTCATTTTCCATTTGACGTGAGAAGAGTGCTGTAGGTTAATAGTCTTACGAAATAAAGTTTAAAGTATGGCGTTCTGACAATTTTCGATCCCTTAGTTCTTTTTGTAAGGGCTTTGTAAGTGATTCGGGTGGAAAATTAATTAATCACTTGAAAATAGCACGTTAAAATTTTCAAATCTAAATTCTTTCACATGGGCTGTGATCTGCGAATTCGATAAAGTAAATAAACAATTTTATCCACATTTTTTTTTAAATAAAGAAAAAGTCTTTAAATTTCTTTAAATTCTAAAATTTAGCATGTTCATGTTGCTACACGTGACGAGCAAGTTATTTTCTGTGAACTGCCAAATACTAATATGCAATTCACAATATCAGGACGCATACCACAAACTAGTTAGTGAACAATTCATCTGAATTTAACCTCACATTTCTTCTAAATCCATTTTAATGGTTAATTGTGTATAAAATTATTCACTCTTTCAGGGACCAAACAATTTACTCACATGAGTAAAATGTGTGAAAATTCAAGACCATTCACAATTAACAGTTCGTAATTCACTGAAACATTTATTTAACATTAAAAAAAAATACATTCCTATTTCTTTTTTTAACTCATAGCCTAGTATTCACCTCTTGTGAAATTAAAAATCAATGCATTCCACAATATTCATATGACAATTTTATGAATGTTTCACAACGGTATAGCAAAAGAAAAAGCTGAGGCAGTGTTGAAAATGTTAACACTTAAAAATCATTAGTTTTCGTTTAAAACAGAAGCTTTGGAATGTAAAGTTTAAAATTTAGTGCTGACAAATGAAATTATGTGGAGCAAATAACTATGAAAAACTAATGGGGTATTTTATAGTTGTTCCACATTTTGTGAGTTAAATGACTCATTGAGCTTGAAATTTTAAAGCCTACGTTCCATAGCTTCATGATACAAATTTTAAACCAAGCCCAATCAAAAAAATTTTCCACACTATATTAGCCTTTTCACTTGTTTTTTATACTAAAAAATTTGAAAAACTCTATATTCGAAGATTGTGGAATGCATACATTTTTTTTATTTCACGAAGTTCTAAATTCTAGAAAGACGAATATGTAAAAAGTATAACTTAGCAATGAACTTGAATTGTTGTTTCTAATATTTAAATGTGTACTATCAGTGTCACGTTGATTCGAAAAGTCGACATACACTAAGAAAATTGTTAAAAAATTTCCAATTAATGTGTATTCACCAAAATTATCCAAAAATTCTTTAAGTGTTTGAATTTGAACTTGCGCGCATAACTCTTTTTGAACAACTTAAAAAAAATTGCTTAAGTAATTCGTGGATAAGTCCTTAATCGTCTTTGGGTCGCTAAAATGAAAACAATATGCAAATACCTTCCCCACAGAGAGAGGCACTGATCTTCTTGGAATTTCTGTTTGCCATGCCTAATCGGCTCCTGATCAGCCAGCACACAAGGGAGAGAGAACTTAAAACCAGGCCAAGATGAACCAAGATACTGAATACCAAAACAACAAAAAAAACTCCACGGCATGCGGAAAGAGAGCAAACCGCAGAAATTACCTAACAAGGCTCATTAGTAAACACCTCATCCCAATGACTGCGGTATAAGCTGTGTGCAATGCAGTGATGATGCCACCAACATGGTTTCATTTCGAAGGCGGTGCTGTGCGGACGCTCTATGCACTGCACATAACTTCCGTGGATGCAGCTAGGAAGATAAATCAGACTCATTCAGTGGAAGCTGCAACAGCAGCAGGAGCAGCAGCCATCGTTCAGTATTCATTTTGGGGGCTTTTTTCCCCTGCAGCTTTGTTGGAAGGTAAATATAGTACGTAGTACAGCCAGCTTGCAGTAGCTAGCGATAGTATATGAAGTGAAAGAAGGATAGGTTGTGCAGCATACGTACATATCTAGTGCAACATTTTAATTTATAATATCCCGACTTCCCGAACACCAGGAGTAGGCAGTGAGGAACACTTTGCAAACGGAATGATAAAGAGCTGTGTATATACCTACTCACAATAGAAGGAACAAAAAAGCAGGTCGGTCATGGACTTGGTCGTCGCGTTGTCCATCGTGTCGTTCGGTCGGTTAGTTAACATACGAGTATGATGGCCCCTCTGTGCTAGCTTGTTAGAGAGCAGCATTAGAGTGTGAGATGAGAGGACTTCCTACATAGATTCAATAAACCCAGAGACACACCTGCATCCTATATGCATGCACCTCCACTGCGTCATCATCTGCATCATAATCTCCATCTTCACACACATTCTCTCCAACTGAATCCAAGGAGGCACATATAAGTCGGGTGCCATGAGGCTTCTTTACAGCTTCAGCTCAAAACTGACTCCTGTACTTCTATCTTTCTCTATCTTACTCATTGTACAATTGGTTATTGGCGAACCAGCCAGCAAACGATCATCAATGAACCAACTTTTATACGTTTAACTATACGCAATGCATATATGCAGGTGTTGGTGGTGGTGGAGGAGTTGAAGGCAAAGCGATCTTGGTACAACGGTACAAAAATTGCTTAACGGATGGATAAATCGTCTTTCAGTCGTTTTCCATTTTTATGCGCAGTTATAATGGATGATGGCGCTGTATACAATTGCCTGCCGGCGCAGATTCATCGTTGAATATATCTATCTTGGAGATGGACATCAACACACCAAGCTTCTTATTTTTTTTTTCTTCTACAAGCTGGCGTTGTTGTTGTAAGCCACCACGCATGGTCTTATATTTATATGAGGAAGAAGGTCAGGTGAAAATGTCCAAGCGACCAAGAGACGTTTTTGGTGAAAGACATAAGTTTTTTTTATATAGCTGTCGGTCGGTGAGTTAAGATAACTACAGAGAGTCTATACTTTCATTGTTTGCTTAAAATTTCGACTATACATGAAGATGTTGATTGGAAGTTGGATTTCTTTGACTTTTTTAATCTTTTTGGCGGGTTTGGTATTGTTAGCCCAGCATGAGGTGGTGCAACTTCAAAAATGTATAAGAGTTGAGGCTTCTTCAATGGAAGCTGCAATTGGTAGGTAAGGAACCTATTTAATTGTGAATTCAAGACGAAGTTTAAGAACATGGAGACGACCATCGCATGCAACGCAGTGCTAGTTGTATCTGTAAGATTTCTTGTGATTGAAATTTTGATAGGGCGAAGGTGTTTTTTTTAATCTTGGAGCTTTGCCACACATAAAGGCATCAGTTGATATGTTTCGAGATTTTTATGAAGGGTGAACAAATATACACAAAAATATTCCGAGAAAAATCAGACAATCAGACACCACCAAAAGAAAAAAAGAAAAATAACAAAAAAGTTGCCGCAAAGTGAGTGATGAAAGCTACTTTCGTTGCTTAGTAAGATGCCTTATTGCCTCGTGTGTGGGAAAACAACTTAAGGTGCTCCAAATTCACGAAAATCAGACATCACCGACAAAAAAACTCACTACAAACGTCTGATTCCTAAAAGTTGCTCAAAAGTTACCTAGTTGGTGAGGGCATCCATGTTGCAAGCAACTTTGGATAACAAGAACAGTCAGACATTACCGACAAAAAAAACAAACAAAAAAAACTGTCGACAAAAGTCCAGAAGAAAAAGAAGATTTCATGAAACAGACGATGAAGACGATGGAGACTATGAAGACGATCAAGACAATCAAGAAGATCAAGACGATCAAGATAATCAAGACGATCAAGACGATCAAGACGATCAAGACGATAAAGACGATGAAGACGAGAAGACGATGAAGACGATGAAGACCATGAAGACGATGAAGATGATGAAGACGATGAAGACGATGAAGACGATGAAGACGATGAAGACGATGAAGACGATGAAGACGATGAAGACGATGAAGACGATGAAGACGATGAAGACGATGAAGTCGATGAAGTCGATGAAGACGATGAAGACGATGAAGGCGATGAAGACGATGAAGACGATGAAGGCGATGAAGACGATGAAGACGATGAAGACGATGAAGACGATGAAGACGATGAAGACGATGAAGACGATGAAGACGATGAAGACGATGAAGACGATGAAGACAATGAAGACGATGAAGACGATGAAGACGATGAAGACGTTGAAGACGATGAAAACGATGAAGACGATAAGGAAGAAGGATGAAGGAAGAATCAAGAAGGATGAAGGATGAAGGATGAAGGAAGAAGGAAGAAGGAAGAAGGAAGAAGGAAGAAGGAAGAAGGAAGAAGGAAAAAAGAAGAAGGAAGAAAGAAGAAAGAAGAAGGAAGAAGGAAGAAGGAAGAAGGAAGAAGGATGAAGGAAGAAGCAAGAAGCAAGAAGGAAGAAGAAAATATAGACAAGGAAGAAGGAATAAGAAAGATTTAACTTAACAAAGAAAAAAGAGGAAAGAAAAAGAGACATTTTGATCTTTTTCCTAAGAACTTAAACTTTATCAATAGGTGATGGATTAGGTCTTAATTTATCCTTCGGCTTTTTTGGTCACTGGTCGACTCAGCTTCGACGAAAGAAGTGCTTTTTTAAACTTGCAAAAATAATTTTAGTATAATTATTTTGTATAAATAATGATTTTGGTTTATTTAATATCCCCTGAAGAGGACAGCAATCCCTGTCGAAACGTTGGGAATAAATCAATGTAACTTTGTTTCATTGCTACTACCAGTGACCAAAAAAGCCGAAGGATAAATTAAGACCTAATCCATCAGCTATTACTATATTCCACTTGGTCAAAATAATCAACAAATAACTTAAACTTTATCAGTAACTCTTCATGGATCGGGAGACAGATAAAATACATTAAAAAAGAAAACAAATAAAATGGGCTCAATGACATTTACGACTCCGGAGACATTTATCATTTCATTTGACACTAGGCAACAATTTTGTCAGGGTCAGTTTCCTTGAAATGGTAAATATGAAAAAAAAACGAAAAACTTTCTTCATAAACTTCCATTTCAATTGGAAACCGCAACCACTAAGTTAAGAAAAATCAATCATTTTGTATTGCCAATATCCGTCTACTTGACAATCTTACAATCAAAACATTAGACAGCAACAACAAAAAAGAAAGTCATTAATAACATTATTCTCACCATCATCATGCAGAACGTCCATCGTTGGGGCCACCTTCACCGCCCGCCACTGAGTGCCGCCAAAATGATATTCATCTTTTGTTCTATTGTTTAGCACAAAGTGTTGCTTCCACAAAATGCTTAACCATTAGGAAACTAACCAACATCAACATCAACTATACGAACCAACCTCTGATACACACATTTATACGTCCATTGTTCCGAAGTCACTTAGTGGAGTTAGGGCGTGCGCCAATTGACTTTATTTTACGCTGATCGTATGCATAAATGCGAGAATAAGTGCGCGCAGCATGCTCACGCGCAATCATCGAAACGTTTTGTGTTGTGTGTTGCGCATGGAGATGTTAATCTGCGCGTGGTTATGGTGCACATGGAGCATTGTAAATGCACGAACAGCTTAGAATACCATAGTATAACTACTACTACCAACAAGTACTACTACAATACGTAGTACTCCTTCTTTTAAAATATATGCAAAAATCACCCTTTCTTGCGTTGAATAAAAATATCTTAAAAAGATCTAGGTTTCTATGATAAAGCACCACAAAACACAGGGATGTTATAGTTTTCCTTTTTTATTTCATCATTATGTTTTTTTTTTTGTGTGGGAAGTTTTTAATCATTGTTGAATTCTCAAAGAATAGAGAACCTTAAGCTAAATTAAATTACTTTTGAAAAAAAAAATAGATACACAGGGATGTTATAGTTAATTTATTTTTTGAAAGATGATTTTTTATAAATTTTAAAATAGTCAATTAGTCCATGTTATTAACTCATAGGTTTTAGCTGTCTGGTTCTGTCTGATTTTGACATAAAAAAGCTTTTATTGTTTTACTCATGCTTGATTCTATACTAAATCGTTTTTAATGAATTACATAGTCACGTTAAGCATTTTAGTAATAATATTTTTAAAAAATTCTTGTCAATTTCTTTCAGTTTACCAAAAGAAATTTTTTTGGAAATTAATGTTTCCACAATTTGTTTAATTATGAAAATAGCATAAATTATAAATAACATCTCTGTCCCGATCGAGTCTCGTTTACCGTCAATGAAATTCCCCAAAACAACCGCACTCACTCCGAATCCCCATATGCGTGCGTCATCATCGCCATCAGTCGCACGTTCACGCGCTAACAGGAAGGCATTTAAATTTCTGCGATGGGTTTGGCAGCAGCAGCGGCGTAAAATTCCATTGAAAGCTGCCATATATTCGACGTTTGAGGCCCGTAAGTGGGAATAAAAGGGTGATTAGGCATCACAAAATGGGTAATTGGTCAGTGAGTGCGTCTGAGAGTATATAAATATACCTACCTAGTATGGTGATGTAGTCTTGGTTGAATTTGACATGAGCGATGCATTAGAGAGACCGATGGTGTCGATATACAAAACATGGTGATCGCATATAGCTCTTGTTGTTGCTCTCCGCCAGCTGCACCACACAGCCTCCGCTGCCACTGCCACCACCAACAAAACGAGAAGAGTGTGTAGAAATTTGAATGGCATTTTGGGATTTATGTCGAGTCATTTGCGCCATTAACGTCGAAGTTGTGCATTTGAGTTTGGGAGTAATATGGCAACGATATGATGATGATGGTGATGGCGGAATTGTGGGTGCATTAAGTGATGCAGAACTTTTTTTTTTGAGTGTTGCAAAGCAGCATGCTATATGGTATTTTAACAATGTTACTTTGAAGGCGTAAGCAAAGAGGTTTGGAGTTTCTTTTGTTTTGCTTTTTTTTAAATTTTTATTTTGAATTTTTTAAGTTGGGTTCAATTTTAGACGTGGGAAGTTTTTTTTTGTGATCAAAAATTGATGATATGCCATTTTGATGGATGATTTTTGACAAAGAATTTATAACAGTGCAGGCTTTGATTGAAAGCAATAAAATTAATAACAGAAAGGTTGATTTTCTTGGATTTAAAACAGATTTTAATACGATGGCCCCTTATTCCTGTTATGATCTTAAGATAGAAAGAGGATCAAAAGCATTGACAATTCAATTGAATATTCAAAAATTTTTGTGTAGGCTAAAAAATTTTCTCCACAAAATAGTTTCTTCGAAAATTGCAATAAAAGATATATAAGGGATCGAATATGGTGAAATTTTTCATTATAGATGTAAAGGATAATCATGGCTTTTTTCATACTAATTTATATTGTTGATACAAAATAAAAGATCTGAAAAAATTATTTCAATTCTTCTAGACTACATACTAACACTCTACCATTTATTAGCTACTAATTATAATTTTCTCAAAATATCTTCTTAGCCACAGTTCATGATTGCAAAATTACTCTTCTCCTTCATTTAAGGCTAAATGAAAGAGTTAAGAGCCGAACATTTTTTTCTGCTTAAAAAAATCTGGCATTAATTTTTATCAAGATGTCATTTAAAATTTATCCGCATATCATATTCATAGAAAAATATTCACCGAAAAATCATGTATCTACCTAAACTCCGAAACAAAAGAGCTGACTTTCGAACTCTTTTTTTTCCTGAATATCGTTTTGTGTTTTTCTCTAGGTTATAAACAAAACTCAATACTTTAACTAATTTCAAATAGCATTTCAAAATTATTAAACAATAAAGTTAGGCTAAAATTTTTTTAATTCAATTTCAATACAACTTAAATATTTTCTCCTCTTTTTTTGCAGGTAAGCTATAAATGTCTTTTTATTTTGATGAACAAAGCAAATTTATTTTTGGTAAGTTTAATATTTTTTTTTATTGCTTTTTTTGTTTAAATTTCTCCATCATCAAAATATGATTTATCTCCATACACAATTAGAGATGCCCTCTTCAGTCTCTAAATTATATATCTTTATTTGCATACATTTTTTTTTTTATTTTCCTCAAATCATACCATAGCCAGTCATTCAATTAAAGTCACATTTCTACCCTCAGGTTGAGAGCGCAAAACATTTTATGGACACTGATTGGTGTTATTCACTATCATGCAGTGCCATGAATACATGTGAACATGAGTATAAGCGCGTCATAATTGTCCAATTTAACGTTGAAAATGTTGATGGGATCCTGCATATAACCGCGTGATGTAGTATGCTGGGTGAAAACAAAAATATTTCAATTTAGTGATGTTTGCATTGAGACTGCCGATAATTTTGAGTTATTTTTTTTTTTTTTAAACAAATTGTTTTGTAATTTGGAAACGAAATAATTTTATTTTTTGTTTACTAAACGCTTTAGATTTTTTTTTGATTCTTAAATTTTAAAATTTATATTTTATCATTACTTCTATGAATAAGGATAGTATATTTTTTTTATGAATTTACTTGGCTGTACATACGAGGTGCCGTGTTTGCTCACAGTCGACCACAAACGCAATCGTGTAACAACTTCACAGGAAGGTTTGGCGTTGCTTAATCGCAATATGGAGGAGTTTTTGCGCCGTTTTGTAACCGTGGACGAAACATGGATCCATCACAACACACCAGAGACCAAACAACAGCCAAAACAGTGGGTTTCTAAGGGTGAATCGGGTCCAAAGAAGGCCAAGGTGGGTTTGTCAGCCAATAAAGTTATGGCGACTGTTTTTTGGGATGCACGCGGAATAATCCACATTGACTACCTTCAAAAGGGAAGAACTATCAATGGGGAATATTATGCCAACTTATTGGACCGATTCAATAACGATTTGAAAAAAAAACTGACCTCATTTGGCCAAGAAAAAAGTTCTTTTCCACCAAGACAATGCAAGGGTGCACACATGTGCAGTTGCCATGGCAAAAATCCATGAATTGGGCTATGAATTGCTCCCTCATCCACCCTATTCTCCAGATTTGGCTCCGAGTGACTACTTCTTGTTCCCAAACCTGAAGAAATGGCTTGGTGGAAAAAGATTTGACTCCAATGATGAAGTCATCTCGCAAACAAAGGCTTATTTTGAGGACCTCGACAAATCATTTTTTTTGGAAGGGATACAAAAATTGAAGAAGCGTTGGACAAAGTGTATAGAGCTCAAGGGAGACTACGTTGAAAAATAAAATTATTTTCTTATCAAAAAATCTGTGTTTTATTCCAATAGTCACGGACTTATTGACCTGCCCTCGTATCTGTGTTTGGGAGAAACTTGATAACTCCATTTCAAAATTGGCGTCTTAACGTTTACTTTACATCGAGCTAGAGCCTAGGTGGGTGAACCGATTTCCTCCAAATTTTAAACATAATTCTTCGATGAATATGTTCATATATGTTCATTTCGAATGACCAAATCGTTCAAGAAGCGATAAAAAAAATGATTCGGTTATTTCAATCAATCGATTATTCGATAATTTTTATTTCACTCAGTTCAATATTCGATAATGCTCTAATTCGATTTTTATTTCGATTTCGATTAAATCTTATCTTCAATTCCATACTGCCACGTTAATCGTATCTAAATTATTCCAAATTAACAAACATAACAATTAAATTAAATTAAATTAATTAAATTTTCCGTTTTCTTATTGCTCCGGTAAAATGTGATTTTACGTCGATTGGTTGACATTTAGAATCGAAATACACCTATCCTGTCAAAACATAGTTTTCTCCTATCTGTCAAGCCAACAATTGTCAAATTCCATTGAAGAATGGTTTCCATGTCGATGGATTAAAAATTCTCTAAAAATTCACACATTTTCGAAAAGATTGATACCAAAAATCGAGATTCCTTATTGAAATGATTGAGATTGGGATGGAAAATCGAGAATAATCAAAATTATTAAGGCTTAGATCGATTGAAATGAAAATTTGTGATTTCAATCATCGATACTATTCGATGATCGGATCAAAAAAATGGAATCGTTCTTGATTGACACAGCCCTATTCATTGTTACGCTTCTTTAGTCAACGTTAAGGATGTTGTTTATTTAAATTCCATTCTATCATTTACATTCCATACTTTCAATTTTATATCTATATCTATCCATAAAAGCTTTTCTTCTCCACTCATCTTACTCATTAAGGCATTGCATTATATTCCATAGAATAAAAAGGCATCCCTTATTTTACTCCTATTGCACCTATATAAAGAAGTTCATAATAAGAACATAACAGAGGTTTCCATAATACAGACACAAAACTCAATGAAGGAAGATCCAGGAATCGAACCCAGACCCCTTTCCACCAAAAAACCTTGCCTACTAACCGTTTCGCATATCTCAGATAATACATACAACAAATTGCATTAAATCGGAATTACTTTCATTTCATCTTGAACTGCATTAATAATAAAAATTCTTATTCTAGAGTAATGTTAAATAATAGACTAATATAGTTTATATAAGCTCATAAACTCAAAACATTTGCTGACAATCATAAGAAATATATCTTTGGATGCCAAACTAACTTATACAAGCAATATAGAAACATACTAACTCAAGCTTACATAACGGTTGTATGACAATCTTACAGGATGACTATTAAAGTGAAAGCTCCTTGGTCATTTCATAAAAGGAATATGGAAAGTTTAAGGAAACACTGGTACATCACTTGTATCACATTGATATAATTAACACCAGAAAATATTTAAAGAATAACTTGTACTCCTATAAGGAGAATTTATCTTCCGTTGAAAGTTAAATAGGAGTGCTATAGCAGCAAATTACCAATTTTTGTTTAAAGAAGTAATTTAAGTCAACTGCTTTCAGAACAATTCACACACTTTTCATAAAACCAATCTAAACAGATAGTCAATAGAATTCCAAAAAGCTTTAAAAAGGATTAATAATTAAGATTGTAGATATCTGAAAATTATTTTGTAAGTGCTGCGTCAAGAACTGTATAAAATAAATTAAACTTATTATTTGATGACCAGTTACGCTGTCATGCTAAAAGTATTCCGAATTAACTTCCTCATCCCATCAGTTATGTCCAATGCCCATTGAGTAAGATAAATACTAGTTTCAACTCTCAAACATTTTCTTCTTTTTTTCTTGTACAAAATTCCATTATGTCTCCACCACTCATAATGAAACTTACCACATCACGTAGGTGATGTCAGTGTAAATAAAAACAAAACAAAGCTTCTGACCCCCAGAGGCCATTTTATTTCACCTTACAGGTCACTGAAATACAAACATTTCACACATATAATACCATCACAATCACATCAGAGTTCTCAACTTTCTCCTCTCCAAAGCCATAATACCAGCATCAGCAAAAAATAAAAAATTTAAATTTTTGCAAACATCAGTGATTCACCGATCATTTCATAATTCTCAGGTGTGAAGCAGCAAAGTTATGTTGATTACAAGTTACCAACTATTTCCTCGCTCACAGTAGATTAATAAATAATAATATTCCTAACAAATATAATTATTAACCCGCACTCACGTCGGTCGGTCGCTCCGCATATGAATATGAGATGCGAATAAAACGTGCGGGCTTTTGCAGATATTTTTGCAACATTTCCAGAGGTCTTTTGTTATTCATTTGTTTTTTTTTTTCAATTAGCTTTGGAAGCACGCCTTCTAGGTAAGAAGAAGAAGCTATACAATCTTCCCTGCGCATCCTTTAACCTTTTCCATATGTGTGATGGAAACCGTTTAATTTTCCTCCATCTTTTTAATTAAATTCCTGCGCTGAAAATTTTTTGTTAGCCATCTGAGGCCGACCCAAGTCGCAACTGACTTTAGACACAAGGACTGTTCTCAATGGGCCAGCTATATGTTGGCTGATAGTGAATTTTACGCGTGCAGTTGAATAACGCCCCATTTGCCACTTTGAAGGTGGCTCGATTATAGCTTGCCGCCGAGCCGCCATCGCCACAGATAAACACATGTTGCAGGATTTTGTAATTATTTGATTTGGCAAGACCTCCATTAACCTCTCTTGAACAACCGAATTTACTGCATTTGAAGAGGTCAAAATGAAAATCAAACAATACCCGCACTTTAGTCGGCTGAGTGAGTGGGCAGTGGTTAGCCATTGAAAACCTAGACCGTTAAATTCCGACAAGCCACATTTGTTACGATTAAAATTATTCGCTGACAATTGTCCCGTTTGTCTGTAGGTGTTACATACACACGGTTTTTATCTAGCTTCAAAAAACTTAAAGCGCATACTCCAGAACCATAATGGTCTCCTAATTATTATTTATTGCCGGCATGCTATCGCTTTTCGTTGTTGTTCATTTGCGGTCCCCAAAGTAACTTAGAGTATCTTTATCTTATAGCCGTTCAATTGTCCGCGACCAATTTTCCCGTAATAACATGGCCGCGAAATCGATTAACAATACGCTCACTACAAGGATCGCATATAACCGCCACTGTGCAACAAGATTGGAACGAACAGTGTGCCTATCTTAAAAATAACGTCTTTGTGTATGGTATTGCTGCTGGGGAGGAATGTTGTGCATGCGCGCACATAGCGACACCTGTGAATATAGCGCACCTGAATATGATTTGGAGGGTTGCCAATGTCTGCACCCGAAACGAATAAGCTACGAAAAATTGATTTATTAAGGTCGCCGCATTAAGCTATGGTTGCTGCATTCATTTAAAGTTTAAGAAACTCCAGCATCGATTGCTCTGATTTTCAGCTGTGTATAAAGTGTTTATGAGAGACCATATAGACTTTATCACCTATCAGGATCAGTTCAATGTGCGCACGCTGCACATGTGAAAACAAAGCACCACTGAACCCATTTTCCCCCCACCCCACATCACTAGGTAGGTATATGCAACCACAGAATAAGTTTAAGAGGGGACTAAGGTTTAATTATAATTAATTTGAGCTACATATCGCGCTACTTGTGTGCTCGATGGCAGGCTAATTGCATGCACTGAGATTTGTAACTTAGGTGTGGCCACTTTAGAGCTAAAATAGAGGTTTAACACCTTCGAAGAGCGCGCGAGAATGGCAAGATTAGAAGAGATATACAGGGGCGGCAGTTTGAGAATTGAGTGTTTTATGAGGGCCTGAGAGTTGAGAGACAGGTTAAGATAAGATGAGATTTTTTTTTAATTTTTTAGCACTTCCTGGAGTTGAGTGTATGGTGAAGAAAGAGAACATTTTAGGACTGAATGAATAAGTTTTTTTGAAATTTTGGTAAATAGAAATAACTTCCTTGTACATTTTCTATTTGATAATAAACCTATGTTTATAAACAACACAGAGAAAGGAAATTGGAGTTGGGGTCCCTTCATTGTTGCTTATTCCACCTGGGTCGTGGTTTTCTGTACTGCACGGTCTCTTATTAGAGGATTGTCTTCAAAAGTTTTCTGGGCTAAAACATGGGTGTTCAATCAGGCTATTTCTTGCGTACTGTTAACTAAATTTAGGGTCCATCAAGATGGCTAGGGCTGGCCATCGGTATAGGAAAATGAAATGATACCAATGCCATACCATCTCCAAGGCATCCCATTAACAATACCGAGCTGAGACTCTGTTATACAGGCCACATGAGACTGAGTTATACGAGACCAAGTTAAACCGGACCGAAATTTATCGCTACTTTTCGTTATATCGTTTGGAATTGGCAAATAATGGATTTTTAAATTATATAATTAATTTATTAAAAAAAATAATTCTTGTGATTGGAGTAAAGGTTCTAATGATTTGAATGATATTTTCACATTTTTTTTCCTTAGTAGGGAAAAGGTTTAACCGATTTTTCAAATAAGAGCCGCTCACTTGCTCTGAAACCATGATCATTTCGATGAAATTTTAAGACTGAGTTTTTTTTAGCCAGAAGAAGTGACTTTAGTGTAGTCCACTAACAACCCTGCATATTTTTTCTTATATCTTGGTTTCTCGGACACAGTTTCCATGATATTTTGACGCAGAATTTGGTGATTGCTTGAATTCATTTTCCAGTACTCAAGTCGACACCGCCACAAGTTTGAGGGAAAAGGAAATAATTCCTGTTAAGATTATTTCTGCACCAAATAATAAGCAACGATTACAATTTAAAGCCTTAAGTTTGCAGCGAAATCTCGGACTTTAACAAACAAAATTCTTAACGAATAGATATTGAGTTCTAGTTCATAAAGAGTTGTTGCTTTATTTTTCCAAATTTTATCGAACACTTTTAAGATGAAAATTTAAATTTATTACCTAAACTTTTTAAATCTCGTATCAATTTGTCAATGTTAGAAGCTTACTCCACAAAGCACTATCTCCATCCCAGAATAATAATTTTTAAATACCAGCGCCCTTCTTCTTTCTTTTTCTTCTACTTCTTCATAATTATAATTCCAACCCTGACAACATTGAAAGGTATTATACATATTATTATTAAGGCACAAAGCGCTCTCCATACCTTCCATGAATCGCGGAAGAGAATAGCCTCGCAGTCATTTTATATGCCAATCCCCCATTCAACCGTTTGCATATCAAAACCCAGAAAAGAACACCCTGAGTTAATTACCCCTACACATACCATATAAGAAAATACAGGAAGTCTTCATCGAGAGCCATCGCTCATCTTCCAAGTTCCAAGAGAATTATGCAAATAACACTTAGCTAGCAATACATAAAAAAAATTACATAGGCAATGCACTTTGTAATGCTTTGAACCCAGAAGGCAAAAATTAGGATGTCACCTATTAGGAATGGCCCATCCCCAATATACAAAAATGACAACAAAATGTGTGTGTTTCTGGGCTTAATAACCTGCAACTCTCTGTCATACCAGGAATTCCATACATTATGAGCAACATCAGACACAAATCACAATGCCACTCACTCTGTGCACTTTGATTTGTTCTTCCTTAATATCTGTTATGAAGGGGGAAACAAACCTCTGCCCAAAGTACATATATCTTATCTGCGATAGTTGATCTTGCAGAGCGACATGCATTCATCGGGGGCCTAAAGATAAGCACTTTACAGACTCCGCGTCAGCCTCATACTCGAAATGGGCCGAACCGTTCCGTAAGCGCATATAAGAGCCGCTCCGAAATGGAAAAAAATGTTCACACACGCACACAAACTTGCATTTGCATAAAAATATGGCCTGACGCTTGGCAGGAGCATTAAAAGTGCGTTTTCCACTTAAGAAGACGAAACCAACAAAAGGAGCAGCAGGTTCATGTAGCTTCATTGTGCACAGCACATCGATCGCCCCAGAGGTTCCCAAGTGCGTAGCCCCCGAATATTTTATACAATGGGAAATCTCCAATTCAAAATCAATCTCTGTTTTGCCGAGTATAAGTGCTCGTGGTGATGATGGTGGTAGTGGTAATGGTGTAGGCTCTTTGCGTTGTCTTTCCCATCTTGTGGTAAGAGCACATGTTGGTCGATCGATGAGGCGCACACACTGGTTCCGATATAGCAGTACTTTGGCTGTAAATGCAATTACCGTGATAAGCACCAATAAATGACTAATGTTGCCTTTATTGCTTTTATATGCTCTCACCGAGTCCATGGAATGTTATCCCCCTTGGACCACAGGCTAGCGTTGTTGCAGCAACACCACCCATAAGCTCTGATGCAGAGTGCACGTACTTTTACAAAAGTCTTCCTTTGTGGTGTTGCCCCTTGTACAACCGACAACGATGGAGCAGTACGTTTAAGTTTATATCCCCAAGAGCCGGCACGCATAATAAAGAATTACCGTGTATAATGAATCTAACAACGATTAAGTGTAATAGGTTAAGTCAGTGAGTTAACAACTGTAATGGTGGCGGCAGTGTCGTGCATCACCAGAAACTACTACTGTTCCTGGGGAAATTAAAAAAAAAAATAAAAACCGCGGCAGTTAATAATTAAAACTTTCCTTATTTGGATAGTAAACGCAGTTGTTATCATCCCAAAGGAGTATCGAGAGGACATAGAATATAGATTTAATTGTTACGATTCACATATTTCTGGAATTTTTGTTTCGAAACGATTTGAATTTCCCAGGGTTACATTCTAATAGGTTGGAAAAGTGTGTTTTTTTACTCAATATAATTGGGACTAGTTTAAATGTGAAAGTTGTGTTTGATGTCCTTATAAAGAAATGACAACAAAATTTCCTTGAAATTTCGGAACATATTCGAGAAGTAGTCTTAGTGCTCTAAATACCTAAATGAATGAATAAGGTTCTATTTTCCTTCTTCTTATTTCTTCCATTTAAACGAAAAGAGTGGAATAGGTGAATTGGCAATAAACCTAATTTAGTTCATGTGGTTTGTCAAATAATTTATATCTTACAAAAGCCTCGTATTTTTTAAAAAAAGTTTCTCAACTTTAACCCAAAGATTTTAATTTACTTCATTTGTTTAGAAACTTTAAAAAAAGGTAATTTGATAACTTACAGTTAAGAGAAATAAAATTTAAAAAAAAATCAACAAATTTTAGGGGAGGTCAGAAAGAGTTCTGCGGTGGTCATTGGTCGATAAAGTTCAAAAATAGATAGATTGATCAAATTGTTAAACAAAGTATTTTATGGGCAAAGCTACTGAGGAAAACCAGATTAAGTTTAAACAAGCTAGAAATACCTTTAACCAACTATATTTAACGAACCAAATTTTTAATGATCAAAAACTAAGGCAGCAAATGCCAAAATGTCCCAAAACTAGTAAGAAATACTGGTCGTTTGTAAAAATACTAGAAATACCACGTCATCATTGATTCCAACATTTGTCTTTAATGACTTTCCTTAGTTAAGCTCTTCAGAGAAAGCCAGTTTGTCTTTAATGGCCTTCCTTATTTTAGCTCTTTAGAGAAAGCCAGTTCGCTTTAGGTACAGTTTGCTGTTAATTCAATACTAATAGAGAGAAGAGAGTGTCGTATGACTCCTTTTATACTTGAGAACGCTATGGATTTCATGGGATGAATTTACTTTTGCACTCATTCAGTGATAAGAATTCTTACAGATACTGATATACCCAAAGTCGCTAGCCCTAATAGAGTTCCTCCCATTTCTTTTGAAGAGGTGCTCTTCAATTCTGGTAAGACCACTGCGTAAAGTTTTCCATCTATTCTTTTCTACAGCGTGCTTTTACAGTAGATGTATAATAGCATTTGTCTGCAGTCTGTGTCTTATTTAAAATACATGCATTTCGAAGTGATGAATGTCTCTTTGCTATTAAAAATTATCTTTCGAACCAAAACAATATCAATTCAAGTTGTTTTTGACAGTTTCAATAAATAAAAACAACGACGATTTGATAAAATAAATGCTGGTGTACCACAGGGCCCTGTTTTGTTTCCGCATTTCTTTCTCATTTTCACTAATAATCTCTTGTCTAAAACTTTGAATCCATTAAGACCCTTTACTTTGCTGATGACAGATCCCTTAGTTATTCATATTTGTTTCAAGATGCACGCTTGTACGTTCTGATCCTGACAGCATTGTTCAATAGAAAATCAGAAACCACGTTAATTCCAAATTTAATACTTCTGAATTTCAATACTTTTTAATGTTGCTAAAACGAATATCAGCCCACATATTGCTTTCCATGAGTTGCACTTTGCATCGAGGAAAGCGAAGATTTCTCAATTTCAAAGTTGCCAAAAATGCTATAAAAGGTTAAAATTTTCTTCGAAGATGAAAATGTCTCCCCTTTTGACTTGGCTGTAATATTTAAAGCCTGCACTCACCCGAAGCTTAATTACAATTCCCATAATTGAGGTGCTTCAACTCATTTTAGTCTTTTGTACAGAATTCCAAACAGAACGTCAAAAATGACAGGTGATTAGACTATTAGAAACATATTTGCATCGCTCGAATTCTGCCATAATATATAATGAGATCCACTATCATTATTATATCGGTATTTTTACAAACAGAGTTCTAGCATAGTAACAAGTTGCATTCCTTCCCATTAACGATTCCATCAAGTAATGTACATCCAGTTTGCCCTTGAGCCCGTACTGGTCCTTTTCACCAACAAAAGGAAATTACAGACTTTTAAAATTTCTTTTATTGAAGACCCAGCTCAAAATCTCTGATCGCATGCAAAATATATTGGTGTGATCTTGGGCAAGAAATTGAACTGAAGTCTCGGAATTAAATATCGAACAAAGAAAGCCATGTTTGCATTCTATTCTTGCAACAAGATTTTTGGAAAAACTTGGGGTCCAAGTCCATAAATTATCAAGTGGATGTACACGGCCATAGTTTGAACTGTACTAACAAGCGGTTAGCCTGTCAGCCTGGAGTCAGTTTAAATACGGTAAAATTGACACTATTTATTAATTGTTTTTTTTTTATTAACTCTCTATACCAAAAATATTGTAAGCGTCAAAAACTTCAAATACACCGTTGATATGACAGCAGCAGTGCCTTGTTCTTTATGAATTAATTGAATTTACAAAAATATAACTAAACTCAGGAAAGAAACAAAAAAATGTATTTCCTGTAAAATAGAAAATAAATAAATTAGCAGGAAGGGCTTGACATGTTCAATCCAGCTTTGAATTTTAATACTTTGGTAATAATTTATCGAAATATTTGATTTTAGATAAAAATGTAGTCTACGGTACAAAACTCATAAAAAAACTAAATATTTACTCAATTTTAGACTAATAGAGGATAAATTTAAAAAGATCTCATTTGCTTTGTCTAGCTAGGAAGTTATTGCCAAATCGCCAGTTTTTAAATCATGTAAGTTACTTACAAGTAAGTTAAATTTAAATTTAGTTTATCAATTATTACCAAAGTTATTAAAACTCAAAGTCTGTTTAAACATTTTTAGTATGTTTTCCCTTTGAATAAATTATGGGCTCATCATTTTAAATAAAGGAATGAATTAGAAGGACCACAATAATCTACATACCTTAAGTTAAGTTGCTCTTGTTAATTGAACAAGAAGGTGTTATGATCAAAATGGTGGATTGGAAATGTAGACTAGGGTTGCGTTTATTTTTTAAGTATTTGAATCCATTTTTCCCCCTAAATTACTTGAAATCAATAGATGATAATGACTAAACCTGCCAACGAGCATTTGACATTTCCCATACAAAATAAACTTTGTTTTTACAGTATTTACTCAAAATCTAGGTCAAAAGAGTTAAAGTTGATGAAAAAAAATTTAACTTGGCTTATATACCTTGATATACCTTATAAACGTATTTTTTTTATTATACCTCGTTTAAAATTATAATAAATAACGTTTTTCTTATCATTTTTTCCTGTACTTATCGTAAGTTATTTTTAACGAATAAAATAGTATGCACAGTGGACCGTTTTATACATGTTAGATGTCAAAAAGACAATTCCGACTTTTTGTTGTTGGTGCAATTCTAAAATATTTAATACCACACTAAAGGCAAAATTATAAATAAATGAAATTTTATTTGAATAAGTTGGAAGTTATATTACATCAATGACTACCTCCAAGGTTTCTGTAACATTTAGCTTCATAAAAGTGAATTCTTATATTAATAACATTGTACAAATAAAAGTATTCGTGGAATTAAAAAGAAAAAATAAGGAAGTCTTTTAGAACGTAACGTATTTTTTTTTTTGTGGAAGTACATACACTGCACGTCAGTATAACGAAAGCTATAATGTTCAGCCAATTCGTTATACCGAAAAATTTCGTCCAGTTCTGTTTTTTTGAACTTGAAAATGAAACGATTAAAGAAAAAACTAATTTTCTAATAAAAATTTACTATAATCACCATCAAAGAAACTTGCAGATAATCAAATTTTAACTGCTCCTACGCAATAAAGAAACAAGATCTGCAAAAAATTCCAAACATGTGTACCGTTTTGTTTTGCAGACAACATCAACAGCAAAATACATAATGTATTAGGATCTATAAGAAAAGAACAGTTTTGTTTTGTTTCTTTTAGTCCAGTCAAAATAGACATTTGACCTAGCCAAAATTCCGATAAGACTGAAAATTGCTTAAGACGTCCCCGTCAATCTCACTGGAGCATACAAAGTTATTCAATGTAGTCTAGTGGAATGCACTGAACACAGTTACCAACCTTAAAATCATGACGAAGGTACGAAGAATGGTATGTATTGGTATCACTGGGGCTATGAGGTCCACTCCCATAGCGGGTCCGGAAGCTATACTCAATTTGAACCATCTTGATCTATTTATACAGGAATCAGCAGCCAATAGCGCACTTCGCGCCAAACTGGATGCTGGAGACAGAGTACTGCAACCCACGCACAAATTCTACAGAAATTCACAGTTAGTATGGTGTCCACTGACTACAATACATCCCGTTTAGACTTTCATAAGCCGTTCACGACCGCCTTTCCTACCAGGGAAGATTGGCAAATGAACGAACTACTACTTACGAATCGATGATAGCTACATATATACTCCGAACGGTTCCAAGATGGGTACTGGTGTTGGTGCAGGGTTCTTTTCAGAAACCCTCGGACTGGCCACCTCATTCAGCAATTGAAGCAATGTCTTTCAACCTGAAGTCGTGGTAGTGACAAAAGTTGCTAGACAGGTCTCATTGATGGCAATACCACAAGCTGATATCACCTTTTTCATTGATGGTCAAGCAGCAATAAAGGTGGTTTCTGCCATTGAAATCAAATCGAAGTTTGTAACTTGCTGTCATAGAAACAATAGTTCAGTTCCCACCCTGTAATCTGAGAAAAAGGCTCTTAAAGAGACACTTCTTCAATGACTGAAAGACTCTCTGATACTCGTATTTAAAGTAAAAATCAGTTGAATTTCACTAACGCTACCAAATGGCTTGAAATTTTTAAACCACCCGACCACAAAATTGGAAACTTCTCCAACCACAAACGAACGGATACATACACCAATTTAAGTGTGACGGTAACAAGGTCAACTGTCTTCCCGTTAACCTAACCTAACTTCGGATGTACTATCAAGAATAGAGATAGTTTTCTTAGTCACACTACACGAATGTGGATTGCTACCTGACTCTTTATTTCCCTCCCATTTTGATATTCATCAGAATTTAAAAACCAATGTGCACCGATATTTTTCTCTTGAATATTTTCCTGTTTCCTTAACGCTCGCATTGTGTTGAGTCAAAATTCCTTGAGCTCTCTCTCATCAAAAAGAAGAACAAGAAAGTGTCAAAATTAAAAAAAAAAAAATCACCCAATTCGTTTTCAATTTATGATTTCAAATTTTTAAGTCCACAATTTCCACGTGTGATCCAAGTAAGATCACCTAGACAAAACTCCAATTTCGTCATAACGACACTCAGAGACAAAACTAGGTAGGTGTACATATAACTAATCAATTACTTGTTTAATATACCTGATTTTCAGGTCGATATTCAATTTCAACACTGTAGATCTGGTTAACCTGCTTAACCAGATATCTGATTTTTTTTTCGTTTTAAATAAACGTAGGTTGCAGGTAAAATCTGCATGACATCTTGTAAATTTAGCACTGCCTTAAAATAGTAAAACTGTAAATTTTGCCTGAAAAACTTGTTAATTTTACATGAAAATCTTGTCAAATTACCATGATGTAACATTCAATGTCCAGTAAATTTAATATGAAAATCATGTTAACATTATTTAATTTCACATTGAAATGAATTAGCAGAGTGCTTCTTAAATATGGGGCCAGGTTAAATTCATCTGGAAAACATTGTCGAAATAGCCATGTAAATAGTTACTTCAACGTGATTTGTGGTAAAATAGAAATTCATCAAAAACAGTGTTGAAGAACTTTAAATTAGCACTTCACTCTTGTCAAAATTTCTTATTTATCAGAATTTAGTGTTGAAATAACAGGTCATTTTCTTAAATCAACTTCAAATCAGTTAAATTTCTGAAATGTCTAATACTTTGACGATTTTTTATTTAGTGGAGACATTTAAAAATTGTCAATATTTTATACAATTTAGAATCTTAACTTTACTTGAGTTAAACCTTACATCGTTTTTTATGTACCTACTTTTTCACAAAAATTTCATTATTTAATGTTTGAACTCATATAACGTCATTATTTCACGACAGTTTCCACTTTTTTTATTATAATAATTGTTATAGTAATATTTTTAAGTTGAATCTATCTCGCTCTCTTATGATATGGTGTCAAATCAAAATCAAATTAGTCGCCATCACATTCCGCATCCGTTTCGCCTGACAATCTCCTTCACACCGTTCAAAATAAAATTCAGAAGCATGACAGGATTGCACTCTGTGCCTCTGTGGCATCGTTATAAGCTACCATCTCCAATCTGACATGCAACATGTGGCTTGACTGTTAATGCAAATTCAATCTTCCTCTCCCGTTTCGTCTACATTATGGGTCAGTCTTATGGATATAATGCTTCTTCATCTACCATCACCTATAGAAAATTTTAATCTCAATTTTTCACATCTGGCATATGTACCGCACCGAACTGAAATTGACGTTGTGCGAAACATAATGAATATCATTTTGCACCAAATTCTTCAACACTCGCAACAAAATGCACCATAGGTGTCCCTGGCCGTCGCGTAGCGTCGCGTCTGTTCATTCGTCCTACCGTCCGATCCGTCTATCTGTCCATTAAGAAAGAAAAACCCATTTAAGTTATTTGGCAATTAATTGAACTAAAAAATATGGCAGCAGAAAAAAAAAACAAAATAATGAATTTAGGTTGACGGACAGCCACCGCTGTGTAATATGTTCCAACAGAAAATTGCCAAGATCGCTCAGAAAAAAAAGAAGAAGCATACTCGGATGAATGAATGGAAACTGATTTGAAACTTAATTTAAATTTTCACCCTGAATCGCAGGCCACAAGACACACTGCTGCTGCCCCTGCTGCGGGATGGGGAATACATCACGTAAGCGATTTTTGACAGTTCTCACAAGAAAGAAAATATATAAATAAATTTCAACCAAAAATGATCATAAAATCTACCAAAAACGGGAACAACCACCAAAGTTTCTCTGAAGGAGCATCGGAAAAATTAATATTTTATTTATGGTTATTGATTATGACGGCCATACGTATAGCGAATTCAATATAGCTCTTCCTCTGACAAGTGACAGTCAACATTTTTGACGCGAATCATGAAGTCATATATTTCGTATGCCGCGACCCGTTTCGAGTTCCTAAATTCGAAAAATTCGATTTCGAAATTTTATTAACGAGTTCGTTGGTCGTTTTGATCGTCGTCGTCGCGGTGGAAGCTGTCATGATGTTTTGTTTCTTTTGGGTGTGTTTGTTGTTACAGTGCATGTCATGGTCTTGAGGTTTTGAGGACCATTTTTTGTTTTGTAGTTTAAAGAGCAAACAAAGCTCGGCACCCGCAGGGTACATAAATATACTGAATGTCTTGAAAGTAGATACACACTCAAGCTCGATGCTCGCGTGGTGCGTTTACAATGCAGGAATGTATTATAAAATTTAATGACTGGCGCAAGTTGACAGTTTTTAGTTGAGTCTTGTTGCATTTTCAATTTTGGTGCGTCTGTCGTCGTTGTCGTTGAATGGCTTGTTGGGGATTTTAGTCTCAGTGCGTCTGATGTCCGTTGACCATATTGGGTGAAATAATTAATTGACATTTTTGGTTTTGATTTCCTCTCGCCATTGTCTTTTTTTTTTGTTGTCTCTCTCTCCGCGATGTTGAAGATAATGGTACATGTTGTTGTTTAAGCTTCCTTTGCAGATGTCGCAAGAAACTCTTCGTGGAAAATTGAGGTCAACTTTTGAGTAGCAGCAGCTATGGTGGTGGTGGCGGCGATGATGACAGGACTTTCTTTTATTCAATTGAATTTATTTAGCATCCACTTAGAGAGACAAAATTTATATATACCTACTGAACTGACAAAAAAAAATATAATTAACAATTTCCATGCCGTTAATTGCAAGTATGCCTGTCTGCTGATGTCCGAAGGGAAAGTTGATGCTGCCATGTCTATCACTTTAGAAGAAAAGAAGAAAAAATAAATCCAAAAATCAAGACAGCATCTAAGTGCATTTTGTAGTTCGTCGTCATCATCGTCGTCGTCGTCGCCTGGGACAAAAATATATAAAAAAAACAACAAACAAATGAAGGAGTTGCATCCACTTTGGATCAGATTGCACGCTTTTTGCCCAATCCATAGCAATCTTTTACTCTCGAAGGATGTAACAACACACATTCATACACACACACGAACATGAAATTGAGATTACGAAATGCACTATGGTGCACAACATGCAAATTGACCAAAGTAATAGTCGAAGAGAGTCAGAAAGAGACTTCAATTTATTCATAATTTGCATCCCGTGATAAATTTATCGTTGCTACATATCTGACAGGAATTAATTAAACCGATATTGTTGGGCGACACATTTCACGAATCGGTGCCGGTGCCAGAGTGCCAGTGCTAAGAGATCTGGCCATTTGCCAGCAAAACACCAAGCCATGCCAAACCACCCTATATGTCCAAGCACAAACAGACCAAGGCATGATTTTATATGTATATGCATGAGCGAGTGAAGAATTCAAAAATTTCTTTATAAAAAAACCACAGCATGTGTAAGATCGCTCAACAACAGCAACAACAAGTACAAAAAAAAAAAAAACAACAAAGATGCCTATTGGGATACATTTCCATAAAATTTACATTTTCATTGGAAATTGTATCTTCAAACGATGGAGAAGAAGAAAAAGATGCATCTTGTAGAAGAGTCTTTGGATATAGGTACTTTGTTTTGGTTGTTTTTTTTTTTTTTATTTTCAAAGCAAAACTAGAAGATCAAAAAAAAAAATCAAAAGAAAATTATGTTATTTAGAGTAATTGATCGATTTGGTTGCTAATTTTATGACACTGCACTCTTGGAATTGAATGCATTTTAAGTTATTTAATCGAGAATGTCAGAGAGATGAGAAACTCGGAGGGTGAGTAAAAATAATGAGCCAGCAAAAGAATGCAATTAAGCGAGTTCGAACTTCAGCTCTTTTGTTTAATGGACGTGATTTTGTGTGTTTGTTAAGATATTCATTACATTACAGTGATAGGTTGTAAATTTTAAAGTTTTTTTTTGAATATTCAATGGGTGTTATTTTTTATTTTTATTTTAATTAGAAAATGAAGATTTTGATCGACTTTCTTTTAGAAAGCTTATAAGCTTAAAAATGCGTAACACAATATTGAGAATAGGCATTTTGTTTGACTTTGTTTGCATAAATTTAACTTGACAGCATAAGTTTAACAAACCAGAAGAAGTGATAAGTACTTAAATGATTTTTGTTAGGCTTTTTAAAATTTTAATTTAAAAAATATCACCTTTATACTCTTGGTCAAGATACAAATACTAGGGCAAGTAGGTATTGGATATGTGTAGAAGAAACATTTCAAGAAGAGATTTTGGTCATATCGTCCATCGTTTAAAGGACTATTTTTTCCTTATCAGTGCCCATGCGCAAAATATTTTGGAATAGAGGGTGAGTTTTTGAGTCAAAGGAAACGATGCAAGACGCACTCGATTCTGGAAATGTAGATAAGAGATAAAGAAAATCACAATTGATAAGTGTATGCAAGAGGTGGACGAATAAAGGATATGTATAGGGATCGAGTCGCATAAGAGTTGTAAAATTCCTTGTACGACCTTTTGACTAAGGTGAGAGCTGGATTTTCTTTTAGAATAATATCATCATCAGCAATTGGACAATATTGTATAAATTGCTTTTTGAACCCTTTTACTATATTGGGACTATGAAAGATGATTTCCAAAGTTTTTGAGAGACAAAGCGAGAAATTGTGAAAGAGCAATATCTTAGACGTTTGGCTGTTGATATAGCACTGCACTAAACGCGTGGACTGCTATAATAGACCACAGTTGTATTTAGCTAAATGATTTTTAGTTAAAGTTTTCTACTCAAAATGAACGTGTTAACATATATAAATAATAAAGTGAAGTTATTAGTTTAAGGCATAAGTTATCCTTAAAAAATTATTGACATTTTAAAATTAGCTACCATAGTAGTCCAAGGAGCAGGTGTATTCTAGTGTTAATTGATTTCCTATGAGAAAAAGATCAACAGAATGAGCTAGCAGCAGTCCAAGAAAAAAGTTATGGAGATAATTGAAATAGGCAGAAATAGGTGAAATAAGGTCAACATATTGATTGAATAAATTGAACAGCCCCTGACTAACTTCAAATAAAATTTAGTCACTGAATTAAATAAATAGAGTCTGTTTCTTCAAAATTCAATATTTCATAACAACATACAAGCAATAACATTAATGTTAAGTCCTCTAAATGCATTATTTTTCTATTCTGTGTTTCTGCTTAATATTGCTTGGACCCAACGAATTGCGCTTTAAAGTACATGAAGTAACCTTTTCAACCATATACTATACAATTAAATAGGCTAACAGACCAGCTTCCATAGACGAATTGCATTACCTACCTATTGTTCTTTTTGCCGCGAACCTGATGGCTTAATGGCTTAATGGCCCTATAACGCAATCATGTACCTGCTGGCAATAACCTTTTCAACGATAAATAACACATTTGTGTTAAGTAGGAGGAGCAGTTTACATACATTTTTGCCAATTGTGCTTTGTTTATCAATACTTGTCTGAAGGCTTTTCCAATAAAGGTCATTTTGGCAATGTTTGCCAAACTTGATCCATATTATTCCAACACTGATGCTAAATCACAATATCAAGTCATATGGCTTTTTCTTGTGCGGTTTTCTGAATTGAATGCTCTGAAAGTCAACATAAACCAGGCTATTCAGCCAGCTATATGGCAAAGTGATGTTCAGAACAATAAGATCTCAGAAACCCCAGTAAATTTTGCTAAAATGTTTATTACATATGTACTTCCTAAAATTAAACATTCTACACCAAACGTTATCCTATCAAGAAACAATTAGAACACATTTCCCGTTATTACTGTCGTGGAATATCTTCCGCTAAGTAACCCAAATAATAAGTGTACTGAAGTTAATATGTTAGAAAATGGACATTAACCGTGCAATTTACTTAAGCTGAAATGCAATTTTACAATTGCAATAGCAACATGCTTTTTTTTCCATAAAGATTACCCTTTATCACTGATAACTAATAAAAAATGCAATAACCATTTTATTTTCCAATTTTATTGAAATTTCATCTTCGGAATAGCTGTTGTAATTATCCAATTTTAATTTATGATATTTTTAATCTATTTGTTTTGCCGCTCATATCTATACACACCATATGTATATAAATATACATACTAACACCAATTAACTTCACACAGAAGCATCGATAAAATATTAATTCTTATATACATCGTACAAGATCATTTGGAATGAATTGATTTTATGGATTTTCCGCAACAATAAAAAAAAAAAAAAAATAACAACATATAAAAACAAACAAAATGCAAAATAATTAAAAAGAAAAGAAAATATAAAATTGCAATTCTTTATAACCTGCGAAAGGCTATCATAAAACTTCTCATTTAATTAGACGCAAAGTTGTAAATTTCTGCAATAAATTCGATTAGTCTTTCGCTTTTCCTCTCCATAGCACAGAGTTTACACAATAATACATGGCTATTGCCCATCAGGGAGGAAGAAACAAATAAAATTATTGCTGATTTCTTTGAAGATTCACCATATCACCATCCCCTTTGCTGCTGCTGCTGCTGGTTTATAACGGATGTGTGTTATTGCGTTTTGTTAAACCAAGGAAGTCCGCAATGCAATGCAGATGTCGCTGGAATCATCGTATCGTCTTTGTTTACTGCGCATAGTAAATTGCAACATTTTGTTAATTTCATTCAATTCAATTTCAATTGAATAAAAACTCATAGTACGCTCACAGTTGGTTTATTATCGAACGTCAAGTCATTTGTTCTTCTTTTAATTCGTAGAAAAATGCATCCTTAAGTTCCCATTTATTGCAAACGAACGAAGGTAATAAAATTATAATTAGGCGGTATTTTCTCTTCGAATTTTGTGCTGCACTGCGCCTTGGCCGACTAAATTTGCCTTGTATAGAACGATACTTTGTTGTAAAGACAAATATTTTTATGGCAATAATTTTGAACAATTTTTTGCATATTTTTCATCTTCTTAGCTTGTAATGGAAAATGACCAATGATGATGATGTGGTTTGATAACAGCATTGAAGTATCCAACAAACGAGGTCATTCTTCAAACTCACTATGCAAATTTTGTATACCCTTCTCCAATTTTTTTCCAATCAGCAATTTGCCTTTGAATTTTATTTAAATTGAACGAAAATTTTATCACACACAGGACCAAGAGAAGAAAATATAAACAAAAAAAAAAACATCCGACAAAAGGAAAAGAATAATTCAAAATTGATTGGGAAAGTTCGTGCATCAGGTCTTTTGTTTACTCGAATTTATTTTTCCCCATTTTTTTTTTGTGCATCCATTGTTGTCACTGTTGGACAGTTAGTTCAATACAGTGCCAGAGTGCATAGAAATAGAATTCAATCGGTAAATTCTAATCAAAAGTATTCAATTATTCGTTCGTGAGCTTCTTGCAATTTACCATCACCGAGAAATCATCAGTGTGAGAGAAAGAGAGGTGTGCCGACTGTCGTTCTTATGCTTGTTGGCACTCAGTCACTGAAAAAGAAATTGTTTTCCTTCCATTTGAAGGAACCTGAGAGATTATGCAAGTGGATATCTAACCTGACAGATTGAGGACATTCCCTTAATGTTGTAATGTTGACATTTAAGGGCATGCCGCGCTACCACTGCCACCGCCACTGTCACCTCCTCTGCCGCACCTATCTTAAGGAGCCACTTTTCTCTTTGAATTGCATCGCGTCAAGAGAGAGTGGAGTGGTTGTACAAAAAAATGACTTATCTCGTGATAGGATGGCATTTCGGCATGGTGTGGTGAAAGACAGAAATCAGACACCGCACTCCCGGGAACATAACAGAATCTTTTGCAATCTTTGTGTAACCGCTGCCGGGCAGACAAACAACAGACTACAACGACGATGGTTTCTTTAGCGATTTTTTGTTTGCCACTTTTTGATTGTTTTACCATCGAGGCTAGTGGGTATATGCGCTGGCCTGGTGCGGTGGTGCTGATGAAGATGATGATTATAATTCGCCTAAATGAAATGCCGCGTGATCGTGGACATCGATAACAAGTAACGGTGCATAGAGTTTTGCTGTATATTTTTTTTTTTGTTATTTTCAGCATGTATTTTTCTTCATGCAGCACATATGTGTGAGTTTATGTACGCTAGTATGTGATGTGTATGGAAAATTATTATAGTTATTGATCGTCGATCGGATAGTCCACCAATGGACCATGAAGTTCCTGCTTGCGGGTTATACCAATGGTATATATAATAGCACCTTCTTGGCCGTTTCTTTTTTTCTCTCTCTCTCCCTCTATTTTCATATGCCTCTGGAGGACAAATCCCAACATCAAAGAATGTACCACAACGTTAACAATATGCGTCGACCTTAAAATTAAATCTGGCAATTCTTTTTCGAGAAAAGAAGGAATGGAATTCGATATATGTTTTTTTTTATTATTTTAATTTTAAATATACAAAATGCAAAAAGATACATTTTTGACTGAGATAGTGTATTGACTATTTTTATTGGTTTTTAATGGTTTCTTTGTGCATATATATTTGAGTGTTCATTTTTGGCGAAAGGACTCCAAAGAATCAGATGCAAAAAAAAATCTTGTGTGCGTATGAAGAAAATGTTTACAGTGAGTTGAATCATGATAGTGTATATGGACACCTGACACCTGACATATTCGCAAGACGCGTATAGTGTGTGCCTGACTGTTTTTGGGCATATAATTTTGTATGTTTGATTCTCCTTCTCTGAATTTCCATCGAATGATGGATATGGAAATGCGTGAAAGAGTGTGCTCAGTAAACTTACTATACGTTTTGGTGTGGTCTTTTTTTTAATGCGAGTTCAAATGATTTGAGTTGATGTGCTTTGGGAATTCAATAAGCAAAGAGAGGATACCAATTCTCCTGGGACTAACTGTTTATGTTAATTTGCTTTCAAAAAGATGATAGTTGTTTTGTTTTTTGTTTTAAAATGAAGCTGATGGTAACTTTTCCAAAATGTCCAGGTAGTGAATGTTAAAATGAAGTTAAGGTGATTAAGATGAGCAAGTTTGTATGACATAAGAGCTCTGTTGAAATTTCAGAATGAAAAATTACTATCAGGGTAAATGCGATATCCACAATTAATTTCTTGTGGTATTTAGCAGAAAATATTGATTCATTATTTAGTAGTAGGCTTTAGGATCACCCTGAAGTTCAACCAGCTTAACTCTGTTCGAGAAAAAAGGCAGACATTAAGTAGTTTCGAAAATGAACATTCGTCTTACTAAAAATACAATAAATAGTATATTGAAATTTTATTCATACACAATCTTAATAAATTATGTCATAACAATGTCGTCTCATATATTGAGCAATCAAATATTTTTTTTATATGTTTAACCCCATGGCTATAAACATATCATTTTTGAAAAGACATGTTTGTAAAATTTTATGTGTGCCACACACAGACAATATAAATACACCCAAATGCATGTTATTCAAATTTTATCTTGTCTACCATCGATCGATGTTATTGTAAACCACCAACCACTGGAATCCAATCACATTGTAGAGCAATCCAAGATTAATTGGTATTTCCCCCCTCCCCCCTCCTCCCTCTCATTCGAGTTTAATGTTTTGTGTTTGGAATGCCAAATGATCGATTGGGTTAGATAATTAAATATATAAGGCTGACCACTAGTTTAATCGCTCTAATGCGTTGTTGCTCTCTCTATACTCAAAGAAAATAATCTCCATCTCGAATTAATGTCCTGTCCTGCATTTATGCAGCTATACATATTAAACTACAAGAATACAATAGAGGAAGGCCTTCTTGCTGCTTCTTGTGTGCTGCCCCGAATGTCCAATGCCTATACATATGCCCAATGACCAGCCGATCGATGCCAGAACGGAACGCGCAAAGCGCGCGAGCTATACACATCACACCGATCGCTAATTAATCAATTCCAATTATCAGCGGCTGCTACCACAGTTAAACCCATTATTACTTTAAATCGCTGTTTGCTACTGCCTTTGTTGCAAGCGCAGACACGGCCTCTTGGATTTTATCCAGTGGTTCTGCGATACCACACGTAGTATAGCAGAAGAAATAACTCATACCACGCTGACTGTAGCCAAGACACAGGCCATGGTCCAATATGTCCGCATCTATGTGTGTAGATCGATAGATTTTTAGGGGGCTTTTTGCAGAAATTTATGATTATGAAATATGTATTCCGATATTGGAGCAAAATAGTTCCAGAGTTGTTTACTGTGGACATGGGCATTATGGGCAGGTCTATCCAAATTGCCAGAAGTTCTTCGCGTAATCGTTTTGAACTTTTTCACGATTGCGCATGGTCTTCAGTGCTGTCGGTTGTTTTGTCCAGTGTGCGAAAATAAATTGGCCATCGTAAGATAGAACAGTAAAGGGGGGGCTAAATGGAATTATTCAATGGCAGTAAAGTTAACACCCGTCACAAATAATCAAATAAAAACCAAAAAAATCTAGATCAACGTTGTTGATCTTTTAGTGGAATTATTTTCTATCCGCACTTCTGAGGAATGTGAGGGAATTCAATTGCGGGTTTTTTTTGTTTTTTTTTATTGAGGTGGTAGCTGGTGAATATGAATGGATCTTGATTATAGGGTTGGCTTTTTGTAATTATGTTGAATTATCTTTTGCAAGTGTTGTAAAATTAAAATTCAGTGAACACATCCGAAATATGAAATATCTTTCATAAACAAATCATTAAATTAAAATAAATAATAGTGTTACAAATGTTGCAAATAAATAAATAAAAATATCATTTTTAAGGAGTTTACCGAGAGGGTTATTTTAATTATTATTTTTATTCAAATATTAATTTTTGTACTGATAAATAAGAGGTAAATCGATGGTTTCAGAAACCTCGACTTCTTCCTTCTCTGGCAGTTTTTTCCATACCTATTGCTGGTTTCAAATTAATTCCAATTTGCCATCGCCTCATGCCGTTCTTATTTTTTGATATTTCTTTAAATTTAGTTAAAATATTCGAGAAGACCTTGAAAGTTCCTGTCCATTGATGGGTAATACTTGTGGTGACGCCCAAAACAGTCGCGGTGCAGAGAATGACAGTGTCCACTGGAGCCCCGCTTTGGCAACTGGATATTCTCGTACGGCTATACAATATTGTTTTTTTAAATTCATTTAATTTCGTCAAAGTTCGAATAGGAAACCATTTGTCAAAAAATGATTTTAATTAGTACGATTTTCTTCAAAATTGTATTTCTAATTTCAATGATTTTTTTATATAGAAGCATTTAATAAATTTAAACAGGTAGTTTTTTGCACGAAAATGTTCAACAAAGATTTTTTTTTTTAAATATTCAACTTTTAATCAAATATTTTGAAAACAACACACAATTTTTTTTTTTTCTTAACTCGGTATTTAAAGATTTTTCAACACTTTTTAAAATATTTTTAGAAAACAATTTACTTTTATGAAAAGATATCTTCCATTCAAATATAAAAATACTGTTAGGGAAGCATTTTTTTTACACGATTCCTCCATTTTTTGTAAAACTTTTTGTGAATAAAAACAACCAAAAATTATAAGAATTTAAACTTAAACTTACAGCTTTCATGAAATTTTTTTTTTTTACTTTGAATTAAGATAAAATTTTGGAAACAAAAATTTCAAAAAACTATTGTAAAGGGTGTTTTTTTAGACGTGTGATTTTCAATCTGGCAATACTTTTTTTGGAATTGGTCTTTTTGACAGCTGTCACTTGCTCATAATTGTATAACAAATAGACTTTCCTGAATAAAAATTGCGAATCGTGCAAATTTACTACCAGTTTTGATGAGTGCATTTTCTCACGTCATGGGCCTTTGGCGTGTCCTCTAAGATCGTGCTATTTAACACCTCTGAACAATTTTTGTTTGTTGGGGTTATGTGAAGTCGCTTGTCTACGCAGATAAGTCGGAGACAATTGACGCCTTGGAAGAGAATATTTGGCGCATTATTCCTGAAATACGACCTCAATTGCTAGAAAAAGTGGTCAAAAATTAGACCTCTCGGCTGGAATTCATTCAAGCCAGTCACGGTGACCATTTGCCCGAAATCTTTTCAAAACATAATGGCAAGCCCTTGTTCTTATAATTAAGCTTGATTCTTTCGCATAACATTTAAAAACACCCTTTATACGAAAATTTTAAATATCTTTCAAACTTGGTTTTTAAAATTCGATCTCTTAAAAACGGGTTGACAATTTTTGTTTATATGCATATAAATAAATATTTAAAGTTTACATACAAAATTTTTTCTTATACATGTTTTAAGAATAAAAGTTATTTAAAAAAAAAAAAAAACTAGTCCAACTAATTATATTTGATCAATTTGTTTTTGTCACCTCAAATTGTAAAGGAGTTTTTTTAGCTTCTTTAAATATCGTATTTACATTCTTTTAAACATTTTACTCTCATTCATAATTTACTTTTCTTTATATACAATTTTTCTAAACCAGCGTCTTGAACACAAATGCAAGTCCAGGCGATCGTGCATTTTATTCTAATGTTGTATATATGGAGTTTTTTCTGGGAAAATTATTTTTTTTAACGAGTTAAACAAAATTTATAGGAAATACTGCCATTTTTTGACTGCCACTTGGGGTACTACGAGTATATCTTAAACGGAGTTTGGATTTTAGTCGCCTCTTACGATAGGCATGGCTACCTAGGGTATATTCTTTCCCCTTACCCGCAGGGGCTTATAAAGGGTGATTTTTTAAGAGGTTTAGAATTTAAAAAAAAAAAAAAACACAAAATTTTCGAAAAAATTAATGAAATATTTATTTGAATCGATAGTTTGAACCTTGCAATTTAATGTTTAAAGATAATTTCATGCAAATGTTGACCGCGGCTGCGTCTCAGGTAGCCCATCCGCTGAGTCCAATTTTGGCATACTCTTTCACACATATCGGCCGGTATCTCACGAATGAATGCATGGATGTTGGCTTCCAGTGCGTCAATCGAAGCGGGCTTGTCCCTATAGACATTAGCCTTGACATACCCCCACAAAAAATAATCTAATGGTGTCAAATCGCATGATCTAGGCGGCCAATTGACCGGCCCGAAACGTGAAATTAACTTTTCACCAAACTCGCCTCACAATTGCGCCATTGTTTCGCGTGCTGTGTGGCATGTGGCACCGTCTTGTTGAAACCACATATCATGCAAGTCAAGAACTTCCATTTCGGGCAAAAAAAAGTTTGTTATCATCGCTCGGTAGCGTTCACCATTGACAGTAACGCTGCGATTCGCATCATCTTTGAAGAAATATGGCCCAATAATGCCGCCGGCCCATAAACCGCACCAAACAGTGGCTTTTTCGGGATGCATTGGTAGCTGTTGCAATGCTTCTGGCTGATCTTCACTCCAAATGCGGCAATTATGCTTATTTACGTACCCATTCAACCAAAAATGAGCCTCATCGCTGAACACAATTTTTCGATAAAAAAGCGGATCCTCGGCCAGCTTTCCAAGAGCCCATTCACCAAAAATTCGGCGTTGTGGTAGGTCGGCTGGCTTTAGTTCTTGCACCAGCTGTATCTTAAAAGGCTTTACGCCCAAATCCTTCCGCAAAATTTTCCACGTAGTGCTGTAACAAAGGCCTAACTGCTGGGAACGGCGCCGAATCGACATTTCGCGGTCTTCTGTCACACTAGCTGATACGGCCGCAATATTTTCTTCACTACGCACAGTACGTAAACGTGTTGGTGGTTTAATGTCCAACAAAGTAAATTTGGTGCGAAATTTGGTCACAATCTTCCGAATAGACTGCTCAGAAGGTCGAGAATGCCGACCATAAAATGGAAGCAGCGCGCGATGAACATTTCGAACCGAGCACGAATTTTGATAGTGAAATTCAATAATTTGCAAGCGTTGTTCATTTGTAAGACGATCCATGGTTAAATTGCAAACCAAACTGAAGCTGTTTGACAGTGACACAAGGTACTAAACACACGTCAGCTGTCAAAACCAGTGTTGCCAAAACCAAACCAGCTAAAAAATCACCCGTTATATATCATATCTTGAGGTGTGCACTCAAGATACGAAATTGATCTTTTTTGCCAACTTTCATCAACATAAATCAATAACCATCCTTTGCTTAGTGCCAAAATTCATTTCACTATCAGAAAAAAACATGAAAGATGGTAACGAAGAAGATAGCTATTGGAAAAGGAGAAGACACATATGATTAAAGATTCTTTGTTATGCAATTATTTTTGTAAATTTGTATTTGCTATATAAGAAAAAGTGATCTACATCGTGACCTTCAAATTGAAATGGTTACAGAAGTGCTTAAAAAACACGCTGTATCACACAATCAGTGACTGCAAAGACGTACCAACTCCAAAATGGAGACCGTCTTAAATGTACATGACAATGTTCGGAGGTTAAGAAAAACCAAGCCTCATGAGCTGATGGTCTAAAAACTATGGCAAAGTAACTTAACTTAACTTTAAACTTCCCACAATGTGATTAAAAAAAAAAAATTATTTGTCGATCTTTCATAGATTGGTCGTGATTCACCGGTCGTTTTAGTGCGGTAAGAGTCACCCACTACTCAGTACCTATTTTTACCGAGTGTCTTTTGAAGATTTCCATCGGATAAAAAAAGAAGTGTGCAATTTTATTGAAGTCAGTTAACGTTAACATTCAAAATACAGGAAGTTTTCACAATCTTTTACTGAAAATATCAGGGAAATTTATAGAAGTTAATAGAAAATTTTTGAATTTTGCACCTAGATTAAATACTATAAGGAGTATACAAAAAATAATTTCAATAATTTTTTTAAAGTATTTACCCCATTTAAAAAAAAAACATTAAATATCGTTATTTGTGTGCGTTTGCTGCTATTTTTAATTAAAACAAAATTATTTGTATACTCCTTATGCTCCCAAATATATGTAAGTACCAAGTTTAAGGATATTCCCTCAACGTCTACGTCTTTTACCGACACTTTGAATAAAAGACTGTGAAAACACCGTGTATATTGTATACAAATATTGAAGTACTCGCCACCACGTATTAACGTTAACCGATTTCAATAAAATTTTATACGTAATCTTGATCGATTTTAGGATTACAGATCAAAGAAATTAACACCTTTTGAAAAAAGTGCATATTGCTAGTTGAAATTTGGGAGTGAAAAATGTAATTTTGTCTTCTCCATTACCCTTTTTAAGACATGATATTAAAATCTATAAAAAATTCACAGTAACTCTTTTACAAGTCTAGCTCTATATGCTGAGCAATATTACAAGTAGATACTTATATAGAATTCATCATTTATAACAACTTTTGTCATTTTTCGGTAAAGGAAAAGACAAGATATGTTCAATAATTTCGACGGGTTTATGTTTTTCTCCTATCAAGAAAACTTTACCGAAATTAAGTAGTAAGGTTTGGAATGGCCGAAAACAGATTCTTTTAACTAAATTAAAAAAAAAAATTAAAATTAAATTATAGTTTAATTGAAAAGTTTGAAAACTCAAAATTAATAAAAAGAACTAAAAATTTGTATTAAGTGACGCCCAGCTTTCATTGCAAGCAAAAATCTGAAGGTATCCTTAAATATTTTATATTTTTACTACTTTGAATTGTCACAACTTATTGAGTCCTTGTCATATTTCAATCCCCACATTGCATTATATAAAAGCAATCTTTTTCATAAGAAAATCTTTGCATGAAATGTTAATTTTGCAATATCCGAACCAGAAATTCATCATCAAAAATGCCGTGCTTAATTGGTTATTAAGTGCATCGTGACAGGTATCATTTTACATGTCAACTTCAATATATTTTTTTAATTTTATCTCAAAAAAAATTTAAAATAAAAATAAATCTGAGTGACAGCTTGTCACGTACTGTACTTTTGCACAGGAATTTTATATCATTTTTCACATTTTTTTCTTATATATTATTTTGTACCAACAAATGAACTTAGGTTGGATAAAATCCAAAAACCACCACCTTGGATCAATCAATCAAGAAATGTGAATTTAATGTATTTTTTTTTTCGAAAGTTAGCCAAAAAACTCAAGTCGCGCTTTTCCTTTAATCAAAAAATAAAAATTTAAAATCTGATTCTCTAGAATAAAAAAAAAGTAAAAAAAAAACACCCAACATAAAAACTGCAGAGCCACGACCTGACATCGCATCGCATCGAAAAGAAGAGGCTGGGTTACGTGATAACTTTCGGTTTTCCATGTTTATATGTTGCATTCATTGCTCCAGACATGTGCAGTGTGTGCACATCATGGATGGACGAACGAATGAACGAACATTTAAATTAAACGTCAATCAAGATGGCCAAAAAATCCAGGTTTCTTGTTTTCTTTTTGTCTCTGTTTTTGTTTTTGTTTCCGATTTCTTATTTAATTTCACTTTGGTGAATTTTTGAGATAAGAACTGAATGTGTGCATCCATGCAGTAGCATCAACATCAACTCTGCATTCGAGGTGGTCATTGGAGGCAGTCCGATTGGTCTTTTGATTGCGTAACTGAGGTATCGGATCACAGCCGTATGCACTCTCGCTCGGTAGTTAAACCTACTGATCTTTGAATCTTCTGGCTTATATAAGCAGAGGTTAAGCGAAAATCAATAATTATACGACACGAATTTATCCATGAAGTTACATAAACACTGCCTTTGGCTTTGGATTTTATTGATCATGTGTGATGATGGTAGGATGGATCAATGAATAAGCACAACGACTTTTTGCACTTTGCTTTATCCCACAAGTTCCGAATGCTTGAATAAACTGTCTTAATCCTAATTATATATTGGAAGGCTATAGACAATAGTTTTAAAAATTGTTTGAGCTAAAATCATACTTTAACTTTGACTTCATCAAACCGTTAAGTTTCTATGACTATATCTTATTGAACATGAATCATTGATTAAACTAAACAAAGAGACACCAATAGTAGAACCTTGTGGTAAGCCATTGGTTCTTAAATTATAACCACTTTAGGCCATTTTCAGCTCCACTTTTCACTTTTCTTCTCAGAAAGCATCATAAATATGTATTTGAAATTCAGGAATTGAAAATTTGTTGCCTCAACCTCAACACCTTCACCTGACTGCAAGCGGAAGTTTCTATAAGTACACGAGCCATGATCCTATAGGTATTCTAACAAATTTAATCTTAGTCAAAAACAGCACTATGTTTGCAGTTTATGATAAAACTAATCTGACAACTAACTGCAACCAGCCGATAGACAACTTCTCTATTTACAATAAATCATAATTACAACCATCAATCATGTCAATTAAGTTCGGAATGTCAGAATATTTGATGCGGCAAAATGACAGATCTCCCAGTTCGCCCTCGCCCTTTCACTTTAGTACGGAATGGGTATAAATAGTCAATTGTTTCACCTACAATCACTTCTCCTTTTACTGCGTCTTCGGGACGGGAACTACTGTTTTGAAGTTTTTATTTTATTAATTTTAATCCAAAATGATTTACGAGCGTTGTAATTAATTGGTGTGTCTTGTGGAATTTCTAATGACATAAGCTAGCAATTAAAATCTTTATGTCTTTGACTTTGACTATGTATTTGCTTTTCAGCAAAGAGTCAACACTTAAAATACTCTTCACAAGAGACGTTACGCAACGTTAATGATAAATTCCTTCTCGGAGAAACAATAAATCCACATAGAAACCACAGCTACCTTTTATACTAAATGATCAGCACTAGAGAACACACAAAGTGGACATTTATTGAACTGGACATGGATGCTGGAGCTTTATGGACCTCTAGCTGAACACACCTTTCTTTCGTTCGACAAGGCAGGCTCCACTCCACCGCAAAATAACCTCAACTCAAGCTCAAGTATATTTGACAATCGTCGATTGGTTGTAAATCAAACCAAAAGCGGCTTGTAAATTTTTCTTCTTACCCTCCCCGCTTCTTTGCTGGCACCTTCTTGTACACAAGATGGAAACAACATTTTTTTTAAGTTGCAATATTGTTGCAAGACAGACATAGAGACATTGTTGCGGCTTCTAAAAAACCCAGAAGTGGTGGCAGGAGTTGTATATATTTTTCCACCAAGCAACTGGAACAAATTTAATCACTTACGCCCGAACGTGCTTAATCATATTGTCGACGAACGGATGGCGCGGTGTAGCATGACACCAGTGCAGAATAGAGTTAGCTGTTTTTTACTTTGAGGTCGTTCGTTGAAGTAGAGCAAGCGGATTAGCCACAGGTTTACACTATGATCTTGTGGTATGCGCCCCCGCACTTGCCGTAGTGATAATTGCAGCAGTAATGAATTCTCATTAATTATGAAATAGAAGTACTTAATTGATATCAGCAAGAGGTAGTCTGGGCGTTTTGTGTTACGAGGATTTCGATCTTATTTTGAAGATGACGGCAGGGGGTTTGGTTTAGAAAAAACAAAATGTTGGTATTCGTCTTGGAGATTGAATTTTAGCATATTTTTCGATTACTTGTGATACCATAACAGCTGCTTCCATTTCCACTTGTTTTTCTTATTATTGGTCATGAAAGAACTCACGAATGTCTTTGATGTCGAAAATGGTTAGAAAAAGTGAAGATCTATCATAACATCTTTTTTGAAAGAACAGTAGAAGATTCTAGCACCAAAACTAGGGGTAAAGTCTTTCAAAATTCCATGGAATTACTAGCACTCTTTGACGATATTGACATAATTGGAAGTACAAAGCGTGATATCAGTGGTATTTTTGTAAAAAAGAAGCCAATGGCAAAGTTAAACAACTTGTTTACCTAGTCTCCGGTTTAACTTCAGTTCACAATGCCAGTGCTGAATCAATCAAATAATTGTACTCTTGTCAATCGTTTTTTCTTTCGGCTCAGAAGGCAATTAAGTAGCAGGTTAGATTAATAGGAGTGGTGGCCCATAACCCCTCGCTCGGATCTTAAAAGATCCATTGCATTTCCCAGAACGCATGAAATGTAGGTAAGAGAAGGGTTAAGAGGAGGGAGTTATTGGAAATCTTGGCAGCGTTTTTTCTTTAAAAATATCTGGCCTTCGATTTTCTTTAGCATAAAGCACTTTTTGCCTTCAAGTTCTTTTTAAATAAATCGAGGAAAGTTTCAAGGGCAACAGTTGGTGCATTTCTTATGTCACTGGTTGTCCCAATACACACGCTAGTCTATGAATTTTAATCGAAGAATTGAGATTGGTTGCCTTATATTTTTTGAAAAGCAACCAATCTTAATTCAATGATTTAAATTCATAGACTAGACTGCCTTGCCAACTATCGGAAAGATGATAATTATTACTTTCTTCTAACTTGATTGAATATACGAGTAGCTAATTTAAGCATCCCCTGAAAATTGTTCACTGTCAGAACTGTGCTTTGGGGCATAGGTAATTGGAATTATTCGATCATTCCTTGCAGACCATTATGCTGGAAAAGAGTTGATGACCCACGCCGTTTTCTTACTACTCGTATTTACTACTTAATTGAACTATGGTAGGGCTCTGTCCATAGAAGATGCATCAAAAATACATCCTGAAAAATTAGTGCTCATAAGTGAATCAAGGGTCTAAAAGCAGGTATTGGTCCAAATGTAATCCAGTTTTTTAAGAACTATATATATGACTTTCCTAAGCCTTGCAGCGTTTGTTGAATTGGTTTCACTACAAAATTTTTACCTGGCAGATCTTTTGGGGAGGTAGTCAATTTTTACTTGTGATACACAGCAGGCTATATATGAAAAGTTAAGCATTCGTAAAAAAATTGAACTCGAGATTGTGATTAGACTTGTCATTACGATGATAGGGAAGACGAAAAAAGTGGGTCTCACAATTCTGTCCCTCTGATATTTGTCTCTCCGTATATCGAGCTGCATCCTAAGCCACTGAAGCGCTACAACCGTAAATGAAAAGATTATTTATCTCAAAAACGGGTTTAACTATTTTGATATATGTATATCAGTGCTTTTTTTTTTTTTTTTTTTTTTTTGCAAATTCATTTTTATTTTTCAATTATCTTAGAACTATCTTAAAGCTAGACAAAAATTCATAAAAACTAGCCTACTTATCAATATCTTAAAACTAACTAACTACACATGTATATCAGTGTATTACAGTAGGTATGTACTTTTTGATAAGAAAAAAATAGTTATTAAAAAAAGTTATTAACGGTTCCTGTTATTACAACGGATTTAATAATTTTTGATTTTCTCATTAACGGCTCAAACAATTTCAGTTTTGAAAAAAAAAATGGATTTAAAAAAAAATAAAAATTTTTTTTTCTTAAATTCAATTTAAATATTAAAACCGGTTGATTAATTTTTTTGAAACTAGCTTTAAAAATGTATTTTAATATGTACTCAAAATTGACAAACCAAAACTTTTCTTAAAATGTTACTAAAATTTTATATATAAAAAAAATTAATTTTTAGATAACTGCTCCAATGATTTAAATTTTTTTTGCATAAATGTATTCATATTTTTTTCAAGTAATCAAATACCATACTTGTTTTTGAGCTCTTAGTCTTTTAACTAGTTATTTATACAATTAAAAGAACGATTTTAATGCGTTTTTCATATTTCTCTATTTTTTTCTTTCTATAATTACTTTCATATTTTAAAAGCTCTTAATTCCAAGCCACTTGAACATAAGAGCAAGTACGTGCGATCCAGTCGTGCATTTTATTTTATTTTGTTTTTAGAACTAAAAAAAACATGCTCAAATATTTTTTTTTTTGAAACTTAAACATGCGATTTTTATAAAACTTGGTATTTAAGTGTTTTTACACTCTAATAAGTTTTTTAAGAAAAAAATTACTTTTATGAAAAAAACGGCACCTTCCACATCAATATTTAGAAATTGTAAAGGAAAATATTTTTTTTATTTGGCTCCTACGATTTTTATTAAAATTTTTCTGAATGCTTTGAGATATTCGAATCTAAAGATGATAAAAAAAATTGCGTTTTTTTATGCAAATTATGTTATGGATGTTTTTATTCTAAAGGATGAACATTTTGCTTCAATTTTTTTTTATTCAATTTTTTCAAATACCCTCAATACCCTTCGAAAAACCGTTTGGTTTTTTCTTTGACTACGAAGTTTTAAAAATCCAGTCAATTTGCATTCTTGTTGCACTTTTTGCAAATTTTGCATATTGCGTCACGAATTTTGAGTCGTAAACCTCAGATTCGGATTCAGCACCATAGTAAACATTAAATAGGGGAGCAAAAGTCTGCGATATTCATTCTACGGGCCTAGTTTCCGCTGATGCCACCAGGGCATAGAAACTGTTGGCTAGTGCCACCAAGGCAAATATTGTGTTCTATCAGATACCACTGTATACGTATACCTTTATACCTTGTGATTAGTCCTGCGGGCGTATAGTATCTTCTTAATATTGAGTTCAACTGGGGTTACGTGCTAAGTGATGAAAACTAAGGGTGTAACGTGTTGATTGAGTAACAAAACGCAAGTATTTTCATTTTATAACAGCATTTTATTCTGCAGTTTTTGAGTGCCATTGAGACTCTGTACCTACCGACTCCCCTTTTCTACCAAGTTTCAATGACAAAAATGTCAGGAAGCCACTGCAATCGACAGGAGAGCATCATGACTTAAATCTATATAATCAGAATCGCCTAGCTGTAACCCATGATGAATGCAAAACTCAACTATAGGAACCAACAACAATACCAGTTCCAAAGACTAAGAATTTCTTAGAATAGTTTAATATCAATTATTTCAGACACTCGATAAAGTGAAGTAATAAAAACCCAGACCTCTTCACTTTTTTGTAATTTTTCACTTTTTCGAGCGTTAGCTTTAAAAGGTTAAGGTTCTTAAAATACATTTGATCTTAAATTCACACTTTGTTTGATGTGAATGTTTTGACATTTATTTGAGCGTTAAACAAAACTTTCTATTAGGGTAAAAAATAACAGAAACAGTTCTTCAATTTATGAAATTTTTTGTTTTTAATTTTTATATGTTCACAACAGTGGATAGTTCACTATTTCGATATTCACTTAATCGTTCTGTATTTATACATAATTTCATTTATACATACTTTCAGGATTTGGTCAATTTTATTGCTGGTTTCAAGGAATACTAGAAAATTTTACTGATTATGTATTTTTGATTCCAACAAAACTCATGTTTTTAGTTCTGAATTTGCTTCCTATAGGTATCTAAGCAAAAAAAAGATCACGTCTAACGTGCAGACTAGAATCATTTGAATAAATGCAGGCTATATGAACTAAGATTGGCTTCTTTTAAATTTTTTGAAAATAAAAAAAAACTCACCGAAACCAATGAATTACTGTCATTAAATCTCAACACTTTAAGGCTTTGTTTATTACATCCAGGTGTCAGTGTCAGAGAGCCTATACAATGTATTGACGTTCAACACCCTCTTTAATGCTCAATTTAAAATTGACGCTCGCATTTTTATCCGCGTCGTTCGTTGGCTGCAACTGAGCAGAACCACCGACCGTCCCGTCATCATCATCATCGATTGGTTCGGTCTAGCATCCGCATGCAATTTTATTCGTTTATTATCTAAATGGCATGATTAGCCGTAGCACTTAGAGGACGAGAGGCAGATTGGCCATCACACACATCGTCCACCATCATCAATACAACATGCCGCACAGTCATCGAATCCTTTAGCATTCTGCCTGAATTACATGTATCTGCTTGCATCAGCATTTTGCCATTTGAAGGAATGTGCATATTACTTATATGCACACGCGCCTTTCATTCTTTGCATGCAATTCGACTACTTGAACTTTCCGCAAGGAGTTTTATTGAAATGAAATTTAAATTTTAAATGCAGCTGAGGCGTTTAATGATAACCCCAAAGGTTTTATCTTCATTTTTTTTTCTGTTTTCTTGGTTTTGTTTAAGAATTCAAATCCATTTTGAAGTGCTTCTGCAATGTTGCATAGAATACTGCACCGGATGCCATTACACTTTACACAGATGTCTAGAATTGTTTTTGTATAGTTTATTACCAAAGGTGGTAGCGCAACATTGTAGCTTTTTGATCATTTCCAACCACTTGATCCATATGACCCTTGGTCTATAGGTGCAATTGGATATATATGGATGGCAATAATCCTCGCAAGGAGCTGTAAAATTCTGGTCATGGGTTATCGTCTTCGAATGGGGAAATGTTTTATTTTTAATGATGAACAGATAAGGGTCCGTTTTTACAAGTAATTATGAGGTGTGTTAAAATTTTGTGGTGGAATAATATAATTTGGGATATAAAATGTCAAATTAGCATGCTCCACAGGATACTTAATGTTTTAATGGAAAATTATGAATAAAACCTTGGGGGGATTGAAATGACAACAAGTTTGTATTTTAAGCTTGAGGTCAATCAAAATGTCATTAAATTAGTCTTTTGAAATTCAACACAAAGGTTTTTATACCTACGAATAGCCATGAAACCATAAATATTTACAAATAAGTAGGTAATTGTTAAGAGACGTAAAAATGTGTGTAAATATTTTGTCTCTTTTCTTCATTTACTAAAGAGATTATAATCTGAAATTAAGGATCCCATAACTTTCGACTATTATACTTCACTTTATTTTAACTAAAACTATTTTTAGTACATCCGAGATCTTATGACGTCATTTGAAAGGTTAATGCTGTACTATTTATGAGTTTCAGTTTGAGATATGAGATCTAAAAAGGAGTCTCGTAAACCCTTTGTTGCTTGGTGGGAACAGCCTGAAACCACCTTAGCAAACATTTTTCACTGGTTCCCTAAGGCTTTTAATGAAATCATGTTATCAACTGCTAATTTATTAAACAAGGAATAATAATAATAATAATAATAAATAATATTTTGGACAACAAATGGATAAAACACAGAAACCTTTCTTCAAGAAAGAAAGTTAGTCTATTAATTGAAAGTTCAGTAAAAGTCATGCGGCATTTTAAAATAAAAATTTCCTTTAGTCTAATATTTTTTCTAGGTTAGACTTTGTCACGTTTAAAATTAATTTTTTTTGTTTATTTAATTTTTTCATTAATTTATTTTATCATTCCAACTTAAAACCAAATAAATTACCTCATCTATAATAAGCCCACCATGATCGCATCATTTTCTTCTCAATCCATCTAATCTATTTATTTAACAACAACAACAACAAAAAATCTCGCTTCAAAAAAACCCAAAAGCAATTTACCATTCAACATAAAATGTCTTGATGAAATATAATACCGCACCCGAATGTTCACGCAAGAGTTGATACAATTCGCTTCACATGAATTAGTGACAGGTACCAATCCCCCAAAGAAGACTCACCATCATCATCGGTGTGACTACGAAACGAAGAAGAAGCAGACTCCTTTCTCCTTGTTTATAGCGCTGCATGGTTAAAGTTACGTTCAATTGAATAAACACAAACCACTCGAATCTTCTCTTGAATGGGATTTTCTGGTTCAATTCCATTTTATTGCTTGTTGCAATACATTTTTAGTTTTTTGTTTTTCTTTTATTTCTGCAACAAATGTGTATTCTTAATGGTCACGTCACATCCATGAAGGAAAATGTAAATTACCTTAAAAGACAGGTGGACTTAATGAAAATCGTTTATTGTGAAGCATCAGTAAAGAAGCAGATCTTCTTCTCTTTGAAGTGCTGCTGCTGGATGGATGCCAAGTTATTATTCCTCGTGCGTTAAACTACTCTCTAGAACATAGACAGTAAGTTGTGGTGATTGTTGAAGTAGCCAGGGTTGGATCTAGTAAGTTAGCTATGAACGAAGAATTGCTGATGTTATTCCTCATGTTCTAATATTAAATAAAAATAAATGTTTGTATTTTACTTCGCAAAAATGTCATTCATGGTAGAAAGTTGCTTATGGAAGCTCATAACACACTTAGTTTCGGTAAAGCTTGTAAGAGTAATTAAAAAATATGTTTAATATGTTCTGGCAAAATCGTTAATTTTTTGTTTTGCTGAAAGAAATTTGAACATTAAATATTCATCCTCAAAAAAGTAGCGTTGACCTGAGGAAGCTTTAACTTAATCAGTTAATTAAAAAACGATGTTTTGGTAATCTATATTCTAAAAGGGACCGTTGGAATTCTTATTCTTAGAGTTTCAATAAAAAAGAATAAGAATAGTATTAGAAATAAAGTTTCAAAAAATTTTACCTCCTTTAAAAGGACATCTAAAAGAATTTATGTATAGGTTTTAACTCGCTAAGGCTTCTATAAATATATTCGAACGAAGATAGGAATAATCGAAGTAAATGCTTCTTTAAAGATGATGTAGAGCTTCTCTTTAGATTTAAGGAGTTCCTAACCAAGCCTTATTTAAAATCAAGTAAAGTATACAAATCTAATAGTAGGATTCTAATTTTTCTATTAATTGCTTTCAAAGATGACTCATTTTAATTAAAGATCCCTTAGAACTTCAGTAAAACCAGAAAAATATTCAAATATTTCAGGTAATCATTTTTAATTAAAAAAAAAATAGGGAATCCATCATTTCTCTTAAATGCTAATTTTCAATTGAAGTTTTATAGAAATTTTTCCGAAGTGTTTTAATTTTGGCTTTTTTTTTATCATTTGTTTTTAAAGCAATTAAAAGACTAATTCATAAGTTTTCCCGAATAACCGAAATAAATACTTCTTTAAAGGTGGTGTTCAATGAATTAAAGGTGTTTTTTGTGCTTCTCTCTAGACAGAAGAAGTTCCAAGTCAATCATTATTTAAAATTATAACTATAAATGCTAACTTTCAATGCAAGTTTTATAGAAATTTTTTCGAAGCCAAAGCATCCTGAATACTAAGACTATATTTTGAATTATCTAATTCATGAGATATAATACTCAAAATAGCACACAATTCTTCCAAACTTTATTTTTTATAATATTTGCCAATTCACCATCATATCTTAACTGGCGCCCGAGCAAAAACTAACTTTTTTTTCGAGAAACAGCCCTGATCCATGATGTTGATCCTATCTGAAGCCTTATGATGATAGTATACCATCTAACAGTAGCATTTAAACTACTCTGCTATACAAGTAGCAGCACTTTAGTTTGCTACTTTTGAAAAATGCTTCAAGTGAATAGCGCATTAATTTTGCATTTGAAATTAAATCCTTATGGCTTTTTCCTTCTATCTTTCTGTATGTCATTAGCATCGTTACATTTAAAATAAGAATTTAACTCAAACATAATTTAGTTAAACCGAATATACATTATGTATGAATACGCATCACCTAACACACACACATATATATATTTATATAAATATAACGTAAAAGCTTCGTACTGACTCATAAATAAAATTGGTGACTGCAATACACAATATTTCTCAATGATAATGAATTTCGTAAATAAGTCGCGTTGACATCGGCTAAATGGGAAATTATAGCCCATTCTATAGCACAGTAAATGATGGTAAAGATGGCTACCTGGTATATTAATTGTGATGTGAGTATACATACATTAAGTTGGAAGCACCAAAATGAGTGTGACATTCTGTGAAATAAAAGAAAAAAACTATTTTAGCAGACACACTGCAAAATACATTTTAATGATATGTCAAGGAATTAATTAATATGGCTATTAGTCGCCATCAGCAGCTAACACTTTTCTCAACTAATATTATACACATTGTGGAATGCATGCCTCATGTATAAGCAACAGTTTATAAAAAATAATTGTTCCTTTTTGATCCTTAATGTGATTTTTCTTATTTTTTGACTAAATGAATAGCCTGCAGAGGCTTATGATGCAACATCACACACCCCTTTAAACTGCCATAAAGCGCGATACAACTAACAAATTTCCTTTTCTTTTGTCACTCTTTCTTAAGTTATTATTATTTTCTTATTTTTTTCATCCTTTTTCACTTTAAATAGTGTGTGAAGTGCCGAGTGCATTTTATTTTTGAGCCCAAAATCACCCAAATAAATTTTCTGGCAAAGAAAAGTAAAACCAAGTTTCTTGCTCAACTCTTTTATTTGTATGATTTTTTTTTTTTCTCTTACTTCTTCTTTGGTCCCATTGCCATATGATGATCTCAGATTCTAAAAAATGGAATACCTTTAACAATTTCAAGACATATACACATGATGGCATAGCACTTAAACTTCTCGATCATTCGATTTACGATGCATTTAACTGCGATTCCATTTAATAGGACATCACATTATCTTATTTCTTTTTAATGATTATTGGTTTTGGAATTTTTGTTTTCATTTTGTATTAAATTACAATAAGATCAGTTTGTTTGGATGCAACTTTAATATATGAAACGAAAAAATTAAATAAAACTCAGAACAAAACAACAAAGAAGCAGGAAAAAGATAGGGATTTTAAGATGCGAGTGATTTCGATGAGGTTTAGGATTCTTTATTTTTTTTAATGAATTGGACAATGAAGGAAGAAAATCGAAAGTGCATTCGGAATTTAAAATAAAAATACAAAAAATCGTCTGGGGGTGTGGCACATGATTAGTGAGAGGAAGTGGTAAGAATAACCAGGAAATCCATGACGGCGACTTCTCTTAATGTATAGTTGAAGATTGCTTAGATCCAGGATTACAATTCGATATTAAGAAAAATATGAATTTAATACTAAGCTTATGATACTGAGAAAGAAAAAATTTCATCGTAGCTTAGTAAGATTTTTGTGTGTCATGCGCATTTATTTAGAATTTATGAGTTTGAATTCATGAATTTTATATTTTTTGAATGAATGACTATGCTATGCTGCTTCTAGTCATCTCGACCAAGCTTTCTGACATCCGCTATAGCTTGATCTTTTAACCACTGGTTTAATCTTTTTTGCTATCTTGAATCTGGTGTCTAGGACTCAAATACTTTCTTGTGTGGAGCATTATTGTCCATTCACTCAACGTGCTTGGATTTATGGACTACACCCACATCTTGATATAGATCATAGAGTTCGCTGTTGTATCTTTCCTCCATTTTATCTACTTGCACATAAGACCAAATATCCGTCGAAGAATTTTTCTTTCAAAAAAGCTTTCCTCTTTTTGCTTAACGTCGAGTATTTGATACCATAGGGCAGGACTTGTAGACATTCTTTCCGTGCTTAAAGAGTTCTACAATTGAACCATCAAATTTTCTAGTGTTGTTGGGATCGTGAGTCATTTCGATCTCCTTAGGCTGGGAGTCAGCGTACGATCTCAGCTTTCCACGAATGGTCTTCTTTTCCTTCCACAATACTTTTCTCTCACTGCTTGTTTTCTACGCTGCAATATATTCGCATGTACATACATTTTTTGTCACCTTTTTAAGTTGTACGCATTCATTGTCATACCACGACTTTTTTTCTCTAGGGGTGCTTGGTAGCCTATAGTACTTTTGGCTGCCTCTTTGATGGATATCACGGTACTGGAACTAACGGTTTTAGAATGTATAGCAAAGTACTTCTCGATCAGATACTCACTGTAGATTTGGCAAATTTGGGTATTCTAAGATGACTTACTTAGAATTTTTTCCTTAGGGCACTTCGTATTTTTTTTTCTTGCCACAACAAAGAAATGGAAAGAATTGACGATTGCGTCTAGAAAAGTATGCACGTCTAAGAAGTTAGAGGTGTTTTTTCCATCAATTAGAGCTTAGTCGATTTGGTCGGCATATCGACCATTTGTGGAGTGCCAGTGCCATCGGATTGCTTTGTGAATTGTTAACCGCGGAAAACTGATGTTGTAGTTAACTCCGTATTACGAGTTTCTGCAAAGTCTATTATTCGAAAGACCTTTTTATTTTTTCGTCTTCTTTTCAATTTGAGGTCCCCAAGAAAAAACTCCGAGCATCAGGCTCCTCAAGATCTGTCCAGAAGATTATACAACTTATCCCTTAAAGACTTTTCAAGTGCCTTTTGAGAGGCATATGTACATATTATAGGTTTATATTATACGTCTTGTTACCATTTGAGGGTTATCATTATTTCCGAAACTCATCGTGTCTCTCTCAAAACCAACATTTTTGAACGTGATAGAGAAATTAAACTGATGAAACAACCCCCAAACCAGGTGGACCAGGATAATCTGATGCCAGTAGCCCACTAACGAGGATATGAGTGCTGCCGTAGGCCCTCCGCCTCTTTTTTAGAGCACCCTGACAAGTACTCAAAATCCTTTCTGACTTTATATCAAAGTATGCTAGAATAGCTCACGTCTCTGTCTTCTGGATACCCCATTTTTCTGAAAGGCTATCGACCAAGGTTTCAGTGGAATCATCTAGCTATACAGTTTTCTGATAGAAGATTAAAGCATTAGTATTTTGGTCTTTTGTTCAACACTCATATCGAGATGGGTGAAACTAGTATTCAATAATTAATACTGACGTTCAGTAAACATACATTGTATCACTGGATATTGCATAGTTGACGCTAATCACTAACTTTTTACAACTCCCAACCATCCCTCGTTGTTAAAAAGCAACTGAAATGCCTCTTTGTCTCATCACCAGAAAGTCCAAAAATTTTGTTTCTAAAGGTTTTGAGAAGACACAGAGTCGATTATTGAAAACCTTAAAAATAGTTGAAGCTACTAACCTTAAATTTTTTAAGTTGAATCTCAAAGTAATGACCTTGTCTGTAAATTCTTAAAATATAACCTTTTTTTTCTCAAATGCTTTCAATTTACTACTTCAAGAATCACACACTTTTTCACTTAATGGCAACATGGTTTGACATTCCAGCACCTGCCTTAATGATTTCTATTTTTCCTTTGCCTAAGGCCTCTTCAATTATGTTTAATATCACACATTTCAAAAACAAATTATAAAAACTGTATTTAAAATTTCAAAACAAGGCTATATATGCATCGAACAACAGAGTAGGCGTTACGATTGGATATAAATTTCTCACAAAGCATGTGCTTCGATTTTTATTCACTGCGCTACACGATCTTGATGATATAATGCAAATTATTGCAATTGAAAATAATTATTTCATACAACTACTACATACCGATCCAATTAAAAAAAATACAAATAGCATCAAATTAGCTACATCACATAATTTAGAATAAAAACGAAAGAGTTGACTTACGAACTTGTAAAAGAAAAAACTAATATTTAAAACGTCGCCTTTTTTGCTCCTGCAATTTTAATTTATTTTCTTTCAATTTTCAATAAAACGACTAAAACAATCAAATAGGTATTCAACTTTATGGGTTTGAAATATCGTGAAATAATTCCAAGAATGTATATATTTATGTGTTTAAGTGTTGTAAGAGCTTTCCTCACAAACTTCTCAATTAATTGTATGTTTTAAGTGGAATAGGGAAAATGTATACTCACATAGAAAAAACATTTTCTGCATAATTAATTCGAATAAATTACTATAGACACCTCCATATAAAAATGATTTTATACACCACATGCTCTGATTTTTGCACCTTCATGATTTTTTTGCAGTTGTGTTTCTGTTTTGTTTGTAATCAGAATTTTGCCTGTGGCATGGTTATCACACACTAAATTCATTTCAGTCATTTTTTCTGTTGTCTTATGCTGAACCACTTAACTCACAGATTGAAGTTGCATAGTGAATATATGCAGTAAATGGAAAGCTAAAATTACAAGCACACACAATAAGGCCAGCATCAGTGGAAATGAGAAGCTCTCGCTATGTGGTGGTGGTGGCTGGTGGTGTAAGCCTACCTACTTATATCCGATGTGATTATGATAACCATAATTTTGCAGCAATTTATGATTTTTTTGGAGGCAGAAATCTGCTTGCATTGACCATAAAAATAAACCATTTCGCAGAATGATGATTAACTTTGGCATCTCTCTCTCTCTCTCCCTCTTTCTCTGTGGCTATGTTATAGTTGGATGGTGCAACTACAGAACGGAAACTCCATCTCCCTATAGTATACATTTGTATCTGCATCTTTCTTTTCTCTTAATGGACAGCAGCGGCGTAGTCGTGGCTATTGCTTAATAATCATTCGATTAACCTGCGAGGTAAGAGGAGAAATCTACGTTCAATGTTTTCACTTATTTCTACAATTGCGCGTTGTTTGGTATAAGATGCGAATGCATGAAGGCCAAAGAGCCAACACCTTTGTACCATAAATTGATCGGTTTCAATATTAAGTTGTTATATAGGAATGGAGAATTATTGTTGATATTTGCAACAATGGTCATTTATTTTTATGAGAGAATTTGATCAAAATAAAATTTTCAATGTGGAGAAAAATAAAGAAGATAGTGGGATAAAAATGTTGCCCGATATTTAACAAAGTCAATTTAATTAGAAAAAATAAAAAATCTGATACACACAAAATTGAATAGCAATATCGTACATAATAATATTTTTTTTTTAATAAATGAAAGTTTTTGGATGACTTTTTTGAATGTGATGACTTGGTGTCACAAATTTCATCAAAAAAGCAGCACCTCATTTTAGTTTATCAAAAACGAAAGAGTTGATAAGCAAACTTTGATTTTTTTTACCATGTTTCATCAAATTTTTAAATTATCTTAGAATTAGTGCATATCAACAAATTTGTTTTGTTTTATTTTTGGACAAAAACGAAAGAGTTGACGCTCGAACATTAAAAATCTAAAATATCTCATTATCATAGCGGGAAAGCTTTGTTTCATGAATTTCGTTTAAAAATTAAAAAAAAGTCCTAGGCTTAATCCTTTCTTCATGCATTTATTGCAAAATATATCCTTTAACATTCTCGTTTATTGAAAAAAAATTCAATTTGCAAAATTCAGAGCAAACATTGAATGTGAACAAAAAAAAAATAAAAAATGAAATAGAATCGTGGTCTAAATTGTCGACCAGTGTTAACCAATTTAACCTGAATGCGCGTCCATCGATAGTGTGTTATTGTTTCCTAGTCACCACCTCTCGCTGATGCTGCTGTTGTAACGTTACCTTCATCTCTGCATTTGACCACAAAACTAATTCCGATAAGGGGATCTCTGGAGTTGAATTGGATTGGAATGGGATGGGATGATGTTGCGCGTGTGCTCCATGTTCGTTGCTTAACGATGTGGTTAAAACGCGAGCGCTCCACGAATGGTTAGGACCATATATACAAAAAAAAAAAAGAAAAAAAACACACCACTTCAGGGCACTTAAGTTGGGTGCTTGTGGCAAAGAGTGAATAGTTTTTTTTTCTGTTCCTCCGTCTATTTTCTGACATCCTCGTTGGCCTGTCAGCAGTGCGGGCACACAATGGATCTCATTTCCCGGCTCGCGGAGTTTGTTGTATCGATTGGTTCCCGATGGTGTCTTGTAATGGTTACATTTGTTCATCTACACTCTCTAGGTATATCCTATCCGCGGGTTGTTTCCAAGAAGTGCTGCGATAATTTTGCTCTATAGCCAGTCTAGGTGGTAGAGTTTACCCTACAATGTTTTTAATTTTTTTTTATACAATCAAGCCAAGCACCACCTTCTTCTTCTTTTCCATAGCTTCAGCTTCATTCCAATCGAGAGCAGAAGGTAGACACAAATCACAGTGTAATCAAAGGTAATCAACGAAATGGATTACACTAGTAGGCAAAAAGGCTTCTGGTTATGTATACTGAAGGAGATTTTGATTGATTGATAATTTAAAATGGATCAAAGTAGTGTATAGAGGATAGTGTTTGGTTGCAACTTTTGTTGTGTTATAGTTGCCTTTTGTTATTGAAAAATGGTTGGTGTATAGGAAGATAGCTAGCTTCCAAGCTGATTGCTTCGTGTGCCATTGATGATGATATGTGAATTATAGAAAATCACAAAAGTAAACATTAGTTTTGGGGCACTTATTTTATGGTGTTTTTTTTAGAGATTTAGCTGCGGCAAGTTTCTAGCGCGGCAACCGCAAAGTTTTATTAGAGGGTAGACTTTTTGATATGAGGAATTAATAGAAAGGAATGCATACTTGAAGGTGTTTAAGATACAAAAAAAAATGCCTCGAGAAGTGCATTTCTTCTTTTAAGCAAAGAAATATAAATTTAAAAGGAATTCTAATTTGTATTGAATTTAAATTTCAATTGTGTTCAGATACCTGAAGGAAAAGGTGCTTGCAGCATTTTTATTCATTGGTAATTTCTGCGTAATTCTAATCAAATACCTGTTCTAAAAATACTCCAGAGAAAAGTACTTCATAATGCTAAATACTTAATTACTTACCCGGTATTTTATATTACATTTAAGTCTATAGCAGGAGACCCGGAAAAAAATGTTACAGCCCCAAAATAGACATTTTTGTTCAAATAAATGCTTGAAAAGGAACTCGAAGGAATAAAATGGTCAAAAAACAGCTAAAGTAACTTTTGTGCCCGTAGAATACAAAATTATTAGCTAGTTTTGGTTCTAATATGAATATTAATGTTTTTAAAAAAGCCATTTTCAAAAGAATGTTTTTTGACTTACATATGTCATTTTTCCTTTACTTTTTTCCAAACAAAACCGAAAAAAAATGTTTATATATGATTTGTATTTTTTTGTGTCATAAAACATGTTAATAGAAACAATTTAAATAAAGTTTTATTCCTCAAAATTTCGAAGGTTTGGTTTGATCCCTTATTTCGGCTGAATGCAAATTCATGACAGCAAAATCTTTATAACAACTGGACCCTTGGAGGGGTTTGGATCAGCCATCTACTCAGTTAATTCACTCATAAGTAGGTTTATAAAGCTTCCAAACTTTTGCAGAGTATTCCAGGCGGAAGTGCTTGCAGTTTGTGAAGCCGCGAAACATCTCGCCTAACGCAAAATAGTTAGCAATTAAGACCATTTCCTCAATCACCATAAAGTCCAAACTGCTCGAACGTTGCCGGAATAAGTTAAAAACGCTCAGTGCAACGAACATAGTTACCCTAAGATGGGTCCCAGGACATAGGGATATTTACGGGAACGAAATGGCAGATGAACTGGCCAAAACTTGTTATCTCTTGATCCGAGCCTAATCAAAGCCTCGGTGCTCATGTCACTGGAACAAGTTAAAAGTAGAAAACACCAGGATTTCTTGGAAGCTGCAAGTCAGATGGCTATCCATTGCTACCTTTTGGGCCTCAATGAATCTATGGCCAAATATTTCGAAGACTAAAACAGATGACTAACTCAAGTTAAGTAGGCCTCAATTATCACTCATAGTTGGTCTCCTAACAGGCCACAACTGTATGGAAACCCATATGAGCAGGATGGGCATCGGCTCATTGGACTTATGTGTCAAGAAGAGGCTGAGGAGGGCTCATCACACTTCCTGTGTGAATGCCCCAGCCTAGCTACTAGCTAGAACTAGAAAAGCAGCCCTAGGAGAATACTTTTCAAAGAACTGGGTGATATTTTTATCTTTCCATTAAAGAACTCCCTAAAATTCATTCAGAACTCAAGGTGGTTCAGGGAGGCCCCTCACACCTCCTCTTAACCTTTCCCTAATCACCAATTCCCTTAACCCCTCCCAAGCTACACGCTGGGGAGTACAATGGGTCCTCTGAGATCTGAGTGAGATGATTCGGCTTGCCGTATTAAGTCCAATCATTTAAATAAACCTAAGATTAAACGTTGGTTTGGTTAGAAAATGCATTTTCCAGTTACATTTTTGACTAGGTTTGCCTTGATATTGATAACTCGTAACATGTTTTATCCACAAGAAAGCAGGACAATGCTTTTTTTTGGTTTATTTTTATATTTTATTTATCCGTTTCATATAAGCAGCATACAAATTAAAATATATTAACTTAAAATTAATGTTTTCTTTCTTTCCAGGTAAGTCATTTGAAATTGTTCATCCCTTCAAACTGCTACTACGTGAGTATTCTATAATTAAAAAAAAAAATGTGACATACCTGCCAAGACCCAAATATACCTTTTTAACAAACTATTTGCGAGAGCCCATTTCAATATTTAATTCCTCATCTAAATGGACACATTAATTGCAAGTTTTGCCTCCATCGCACACGAAAGTTAAAATAAAATGTTTTTAAATACAAAACGCCCCTAAATTTCACCTCATTCTTCATCATTCGAATTACTACATATACCTGCCTTTACCTTCAAGATCTGTATTTTCCAAACTCTTTTGTTCTACAGATATTACAAATAATTAACACATTCTGCGGCAGCGTATACATCATTGTTGGATCGGCTGATGGCCCAACCTCTGATACCCTTCATTTAATAGTGGCCTATAATTAACCTCTGGCTAAGAAAAAAATAACAAAAAAAAAGTCAAACCTTTTGCCGCGCACAAACCAAAATGGCAATAAAACTTTGAAGAAATAAAAAAAAATTATACATATATGAAGTAATTATGGGTGTAGTCCTGTGTGAGTTGAAATTTATGAAAACCATACTGGCGATTGTCCCATCAGCAAAAAAAGCAACAACAACAACAATTTGTATCTGATGTTGCACTGAATCGTGCAACAACACTTGACCGATTTTTGTTGAAATTTATTGATTGCATCGATTTATCAAAGACACAAACTGATGCGCTTCATCTTCGTCTTCATCTTTTTGGACATTGCGTTATCGTTGCAAGCGACCGCGCATTACAGCATTGGCTGGCCATCAATGGCCATCTACATCGTCGGTCGGGTCTCTCTCTCTCTGTCTACTCATGCGCGTTTGGTTATCGTCAATCTCTTAATTGGTTTTACGGTACTTTTTCTTTTGGCTAAAAGTTAAAAAAAAAATTACATACATTCATATAATATAATAAGCACTCTGATGAGATTGTGCAGATAGGGTGCTCTTATGACCCATATCCTTGGGAAAACAGACAGACAGATTCAAATTCATGAATTAACTGCGGCAAGATTTATCGGTCTCGGATGTCTGCTGTACCGGGGTGATGAGTTATTTTGTTTTTCTCATTTTTTTTTTTTCATATAACATTTTACATGCCAAAATGTATATTTGCAACGTTTCGAATTTCATTGCAGTACAAACAATTCAAAAAATAATAATAAAAGTTCAACAACGCGATTTATGAGGACAAATTAGGTGGTGATGAGTTGCATTCGGGTCTTAAAGTTCTCATATATATTTCGTGGAATTTTTGTGCATCGAGAAATGTCATTAGTTGTTGCATCTATAGAGATTTCTCTCTTAAATTCCACGAACCTATAAATTTAAATTATATACAGGGTGTTCATGGGTAGGTATACGAAGCAATTATTTGATTGATAATTTCCCATCAAGAGAAAGTCCAGAATATTTTCGTTTAAATATTCCAAATGAAAAGAGTTACTCTTTCAGAATGAATAACTCTTTAAAATTTGGTTTATGGGAGATTTTGTAAGGGGTGTGACTTTATTGCATTCAAAATGCTGGATTACCACATTAAGTTTAATCAATATCATAAAAGCTGTTTTCCTGAAAGTCTTTTGATGGTTATTCTATAGATTTGTTTCCTATCGCTTTTTACCGTTTTAGTTTTAGTCCTCATTACAATTTCAATATGTTAGGTGATTTTATTGCAAAAGAGCAAGATAAAGTCTTCTGGTTTGCATGTATTTACTCATTTATGTCACATGATTGATTAATTAGCTAAATTAACTAATTAATCTACCTAAGCTTTCAAAACTGTTATACAAGAAGTATTTTTAAATAGTTCAGTTTTTTGTGTTTTGCAGCCTTTACCAGAATTACTATCCGCATTTATAATTCATCATCATTCATTCATTTGCTTAATTTTTCAGAAAAACAAAAACAAAAATTATAAACACCCTGTGTATCAACTATTTTCATCATGAGAAAGGTTATAAATGGCTGTACTATTGTTGGTATACTATATTTAATTTTCCAGACCCATAATTATCTATTATATTAGATTAAATTCTAAGTCACGACGACGCTTACAAGTCTGTGTTGTTGAATTCTTTAATCGAATCCGTTATTAAATTGACAGCTTGTTGCTTCTAGAAATTGATTGCATTGTCTTTGGATCTCTGTAGCAACAGCAACAGCAGCAGCAGTAAAGTAACGAAGTCGCACTTTGAGAGCATGTTGTTGCCTCATTGTTTGGTTATTTTGTTTACACTTTGACGGCAAAGTTTAAAGTTAAAGTTTTTTTATACTTTTTGTTTTTATTAATTTGTATTTTGATTTTCATGAGAAGACAACAAACAGCTTCTTCATTCAATGTTAATTTTGTTGTTTTTATTATTGTTTTTTGTTTGTATTTTATTTTGTTTAATTTGATACCATTGACTTTAATGTGCATCTCGATTATTTGTAATTTTGCTTCGCGGTAATGTCAAAAATGGTGTTCCACAGCACGATCATTGAGATGAAAAAATAAAAATTAAACAAAACAACTCCAATTTGGTTAACAAGATGCTTGGATTGCTGAGCGGTGTACTTATTATATTGAATATTGAACGAAATCAATCAATATTGTGACTGCTGCAACTACCGATGTAGTCAAGAATTAAAAACAATGGTGAACTGTCTGAGCAAGATGCAGGGGTAAATCGATTTTAAACAGAGTTTTTATGCTGAACACATAGCAGCAAGCACGACGACCGATATCTTGTATAGAAGCGACGACCATGGGTTGAAATAATTAAAAGTAATCACTGGTAATTATGAGCTCCATGATGCGATGGCTGGTTAGTTGATTTCAATTAAAGATATAAATTAAAGTGCTTTTTGTTTAGTCAAGAAGCACACACTTTCAATAAAACTTACAATGTAAAGTTTATGTTTTAGAGCAAATTCAAGTTCGTAGCTCAGCTCTTCTGTTTTTTTTTTTTTTTTTTTGTTCTGTGAATCTGTTGAATGATTCTTATTAGTATAATTTTGAGTGATGCAGAAGGTCGTGACAATTGGTAATTAGTTCGATAATTGTGATTTATATACATTTTATATTAAGATATGGATGAGAATGGGGAAAGGATGATAGATGGATTGACTTTTACAGCTGGGGTTATGAGAGGCTAAGAGAAACATTAAAATCAAGTTAGGGCAATTGATGGATGAAATCTCAATTATTTTAATAAAAAAGTGTATATACCATGTGGTTTAATTGTATCTTTTTTGCATTATTTATTTATTTCTAAAATATTTTTATTGAATTTCAGGGCCCAATTTGAATTACAAGACCAAATTAATAACTTATTAGTAAAAAGTAGTAAAATTATATCGATATGAGTACTAAATTTGGTACTCGTACCGTTACAAGGGTAAGTACTCTGTGAAGAAATGTACTGTAAAATTACTTAATTTCAACAATTTTTTATCAAAAATCAAATTAATTACTTTGAACAAACTTACTCCATTGTCAGGGGAAAGATTACTCCATACTCAGGCATATGCGTTTAACCACACAATCCATTTTTAAAACTGCTAAAAAAAAAACATTGTGTGGGGGGTACCACTATTTTTAGTTCTAAAAAACCTGAAAAAAACGCAAAATGATTAAAAACCACTATGTACCAAGTTTTAAGGGAATTGATCCAGCCATTTAGGTTCCAGCCGAACAAACAAACGGACAAAATTATAAGACCAACTTTTTTCGTCTTCCCTATCATCGTAATGACATGTCTGATCAAAATCTCGAGTTTAACTTGCTTACGAATGCATAACTTACCATATAGTGCCAATATATTGTAAGTAAAAATCTTTCTATCGTGGAGGGACCCTTAAAACCCGTTTTTAAAAAAATGGTTTCCCACCTAAAACCACCCTTTAATTTATTGTATTTAGTTTATTGAAAATTGCCAAACAAAAATAAACTGACAAGTTCCATTATATTTGGTTATTAAAAAAAGAAGAAAAGCATGAGGAAAAATCATTCTAGTTGTTTAGGCTGTAGCTCAATGGAGAGACAGACCGATTTGTTAAACTAACTTTAATTTTTAGTAAAAAAAAGGTTTTTAATAGTAGATACAACGAATTTTACTTGCGATACATACATAGGTCCTATGTGGCAAGTTATGCATTCGAAAAATAATCGAACTCATCATTTTGGTCAGATTTGTCATTACGACAATAGGGAAGTCAAAAAAAGTGTGTCTCTCAATTCTGTCTGTCTGTTTGGCTGCAGCCTAAACGGCTGAATCAAATTGCCTCAAATTTGAAACTTAATGGTTTTTGGTGATTTTGCCAACACTTTTTTTTCATTTCTTAGAACCAAAAATAACGGTACCTGCCATACAATTTTTTTTATAAAGTTTTACAAAAATCTTATTTTTCTCAACAAAGGCTCCACAAATTTTTATTAAAAAAATTCATAAATTTTTAAGTAAAGACTACCTATGGGTGGGAAATCATTTTCCAAAACTGGTTATTTATGGTTCCTCCCAAAGAACATTTTTTCAGTTTCGATTTTCTTCTAACGGAAATTTTCATTTCAATAATTTTTTTTTCATACTTATATAATTGTCATGCAATATATAAAAAGTTTTTACTACCAAAATTTTCAAAAAAAAATTAAGTTTGGGTTTTTTAAAAATGTTCTAATTTTTTTTTGGGAAATAAAATATTTTGAAAACTACATCGTCGAATTTTATAAAACTCGGTATTTAAGGATTTTCTTACATTCATTAAAGTATTTTAAGAAAAAAAATTTGCTTTTATGAAAAAATGACGATACTTTCCATACAAAGTTAAAAAATCGTTAAAGAAAATATTTCTTTTTCTTTTTTTATCTTTTTATCAGACATTTTGTGTACGCTCAAATTAGTACGATATACCACCAAAAATTATAAAAATTTGTAAATTACAACAACTTCTCATAAAATGCTTTTTTTTAATTTTTAATTTTATTATCATCGCTTAAACAGATTTAAATACACATTTCAGATAAAATTAAAAAATCTAACACATCGTCGGCTTAGAGTGTAAAACGGCTAACTCCAAATTTTTTTTTACCACTGTTGACCACTTCAAAAATTGCCTAAAAATACAAAAGTCTACCAAATCTTTTCAATTTCACTGAATTTGGTATTAACGAGTGTTTAAAAATATTTAATGTAATTTTGGGTGCATTCAAGTAATGCGAACACTTTTTTTCAAAATATTTGTTTGTAAAAAATGCAAAATAGGAGTTAGCTGCTATAAACTCTAAGCCGACGATATCAAATTTTTCAAAACAAAAGTTTTTGAATTTTTAAAAAAGTTAATTTTTTAATTCGATATCTTAAAACGGGTTGACAATTATTCTTTTTGAAATTTTTTTATATGCACATGAAATTATACTTACGATTATCATACATCAATTGTCTTTAAAAATGTTTTAAAAATTTGACAATATAAAAATCATTTTTTAAGAAAATCGCGCTAACGCAACGATTTAATTTTTTTCTATACAATTATACACAATCATGAATTAAGGTGGCGTTCTTTTTTGCATCCCAAACTCTCAAAAAGTTGTTTTTTAAGATAATTTAAATATCGTTTGCTATGCTTTTCAACATTTGTCTCTCATAATTTCCATGTCTTACAAACATCAATTTTTTTTAATAACATAATATTTTGAAAACGAACTATTCTATTTTTTTGAAAGACTTTAAAGCACTTAATAGAATAATCTACATAAGGGTGGTCGTTAAAATGGATTTTTTGAGTTCTTATGGGCCCACATTTTTTCTGATTTTTTTTCTTATTCTCTATAGTCGCTGAAAGGGTTAATTTAATTTCTTTCTTTTTCTTTGAATACTTAGAGGATCGCATAAAATCTGCCAAAAAATCAAGTCATGTAGGTTGAAAATGGACAGAAAAAAAACATAAAGGAGGGGGAATTATTTCACCCCGCATTATAGGAGGAGCAATTTATGCCAAAAAGGACAACTAAAAAAATAGTTGAAAGAAAACGGCAACATTTTCAGTATTGTTTTTTAGCGTTTTGAAAAGCCAAAAGTGTATGGTTTTTTTCAAATTAAGTTTTGCTTTTTTTTCTACATTCCTCTATTTGAAGGAATATTTTTATTATTCTCTATCCTTAATGAAAAAAATGGACCACGGAAAAGCTACGAGGATATTTCAAATTATATAAAAATAGAAGAAAAACACAATTAAAAATACTGCTACCTATACTCCCTACACTCCTCAAATATATTTAAAAAAAACAGTAGCTAGCACTAATTGTTCTTAAGCCCCCAAAGGATAGCCCATCTGAAATTGTATTTTCACGTAGTAGGAATATGTTCTTATCGTTAGATCAGCGTGTAATCATAAATCTTTCCAGCAGTTTGCACTTGTACACTCCTTCCGCTTGGCAATTTCCTCTAGAATATCAGCCCTCCCTACTAGCTCCTGGAATCAGCAATCAACAAAAAAAAAAAACAACCAAATAGGTTACTATTTTCTTCTCTCCTCAGTATGCCAAGGAGCATTTAGGATAATTATTATTCTCCTGGATATTGGCAATTAATTGTGTTCCTGGTCTCCATGGACCTCATCTCATTTTATTTTATTTTTTTGGTCTAAGCTTAGTTTTACCCTTTAAAAAAATGCAATCGTGGAACAACACACTATACTCTTCGGAGTGTTGTCCAAGTTTTGTATTCTTTTGAGTGCGCACCCTAGTCGCGTAATCAATCTTGTTAACAATCTCAACAAAAAATATATAAAAAAAAACAAAAAGTATCTAGCCGAGGCTTTTGTTCGGAGCTTGTTACCCGTTGCGAGCACCATCAGAGCAAGAGAGTGCAGTGCCAGATCGATTGCATAGATAGATAGATTTATATGTACACTCTGATGAATGAGAAATAACTGGCCACTTATCTTAACCTCTGAGAAAAGTGTCCCCTTTTGAGTGCAGTACGGTAGGGTTTAGAGGTAGTGATGGTGGCGCACATGTGGCGTAGATGCTATCGTTGGCTTTAGATTGCTCTGATCGATGACTATACGACGGCAGTGGCAGTGGCAGCTACAGCGGCAGCTCGATGTTATGCATTATTATCTATAAGTGTGGCCGTGGATCGAATTATTATATTAAGTATGCACTCGGCGAACAAACGGCAGCACCAACGATGTAGATCGCCCTATGACACCATAGTCTACCTATAACATAGAGATAGGACATGCGCACTATACAGAAGCAGAGGGCGTAGTTGTATAGATTGACTTGGAGGACGCAACGTCAACGTGGCGATGGAACTAGATCGGGCTATATCATGTCAATTAATTCGAGTGCAACTTGTAATTACTTGCAAAGAGATATACAATTGCACAATTATTTAAGAGGCCTTCACTCTGAACAGTACCACAGGGATGTCGTTTGCTATTTATTTTTTTTAATACATCTGACTAACATTTCTGCTAATAAGTTATGAATTTGTTAATTATTCTGAGGTATAGAATTAAAAAGTTTTATGTTGTTTTTTCTTTGGACCATTTTTTTGAGCTTTTTTGAAATAATCTGTAGTAGTATCCAGGGATGGCTTCAGATAAAAAAAAATGTTCGATCATGATTAGATAACACAATTATAGGAACTATTAAAGGAGTAGAATAGGAAGCTTCACGACTTGTTCTGCTGTTTGGAATAAACCAGTACTCTTTAATACATTTTTACCTTTAGAAGTAGATAATCAGTTTCAAAAAAGTAATACATTTCAAATCCCTCAATTTTAACCATTACAATAAAAAAGGACAATTGAAACATTTATGGCACAAAAGTAGTAGATATATAAAACTCTTTCATCATTCGACACCACTGCTTTTTGCCTCTGATCATGCGCACCTCAATGTGGTTGAACTTTTGGCCTCTCTTGTGGCCAGTTTGGGTGCGCATGCGCATGCTCACAGCATGTAAAGCAATTTTGAAGCAAATCAGAGAAGTGGAGCGGAAGAGAGGTTAAAACGATTTCAGCAGATGTGCACATTTTTCCGAATGTGTGTCACGACCAATTGTTGCATATACATTCCCACAAAACATCAACCGCCAAGGTTCTGGGTGTCTTCATCTCCGCACCAAATTCAAAAACTCAAACTTAAAACAGAAAAAAGGGGGCGAACGTGTAATTTCACAGAGGAAACATCGAAACGGTGCTTCGCTCTGCCCTCGAAAGCAGGACAATTAGCAGTAAATACAAAAATTCATACCTTCAGGGGAAGATTCATTGCAACATATCGCCCCTCTTACTTCCTCTGCTGCCCGCTGCTTTAGGATTTTCTTTTTTTCAGAAAAAATCCTTTGTTTTACCAGAAAAGTACGCATATCCTTTTGGTAATTGCAACGCACACACAACGCTCAAAAGCAACGAGAGTTCGGAGTAGGTTTGGTAACTCCTCTTCTTCGTTGAGCTGCGTGTATACTATAGAGGGAAAACAATGCGCAGCGTTATCTGCGCAGCTAAATCGGCAGCACAGAGGAGCAGCACTCGCTCTTTGCTAATAATTTGTCGAATGTATGAAATAATCATCGTAATCAGAAGGCTTAATAACCAACAGCATATAACAACGACGACCACAAAGACGATGAAGATGAAGTATCCCTGGGAATTGGTTGCAGCAGGAGCAGCAGAAGAAATTACATGGTACCTTTGCACCATAGGTACATTTTTCATCTTTAGGTGCATTTTGGTGGGCATCTTTGCCACTCTGTTTGTCGATCGATTGATCGGTCGTGGTCGTGGTCATTTTCGTGGCAATTATGTCAATTTTTCATGTTCGGTTCGAGGGGGGATGCTGTTCCTGTTGCTGTTGCTGCTTCTGCTGCAACGGCTGCTGCTTTATATATGCAAATTGCATATTGGTAACATAAATTAAAGGGATCGATGTTGTTAAAGCTCTTTCGATCACATTCTTGTCTATCTTTTGTTTTTTTGCTTTTTTTTTTGTTATTGTAATTTTCCCTTCTTCTGTCCTCTAGGGAAGCAATTAATTGAACAAGTGTCATTTGGCCGATAAATAAAAGGAAAGAAGAGACTGTGCGGCTGTGTGTGCATCAGTAATCATTGAAATTGCTGTGTAATTAACAGTGACAATATTATGTACAGTAATGGACTTATAAGGATTGGCTGTGGTTTTCCAATAAACAAACTTTTCTGCTGGCTAAAGAGTGGTAACGACTAACAATAATTCGAAATTTGCAGGCTCGGCTGAAAGTAATAAGTATATTTCTTGATAATGAGCCACCAATTAAGTTTGTCCCGCAAAATAAGAAGAGAATTAATTGGTAGAGTTGAGAATTTGTTAAAAATCATAATAAAGATGCCAAGTGCATTCTAAGTGTTTTTTAATTTGTAATATTTTATTATTCAAGAGAACTACATATATTAATAGTTTTTTCTTCTATTTATTTTGTTTAAATTTCAAAAATGCTTATGATACCAATATTTGCTAAAATAGTCTGCAGCAAAAAAGGTCTAATGAACAACTTTTGGTGAAAACAGTAAAGTTTAAATAGACGAACTTGAAGAGATGGAAAGAACACAATAGTCCCTGGTCTTTGGTAATTTTTGACTTTTGGCATGATTTAAAATTCATGTAATGCCCATGGACTGTTTTTATAAGTAAGCTTTACTCACAAAAATAAATTTGGTGGCACAACAGCTCGTGGAGAACCAAAGCCTAGTGACTTACAACTCTCAACAATTCCTGTGTGCGTATTTTTTATTTATAAACATATTGACTAGCCTCCTTAAAAGTACAATGCTTCAAAACAACGAAAAGTTATTCATAAAAGTTAATAAGCGTTAATGGTTGAATAGTTTTTACATAAGACTGTTTTAGTATGAAATCTAAACGTAATAGATGTCTCCTTTTGGTGCTTCATTAACTATTTGATACATTTTATGATTAAGGATCCACGCCATGGTTATTAGATACTAAATAAGGGCTTAGACATTGACTAACTATTCACTAGAAAAAGCTGTTTTAGCAAACAAGCATACGGCTGTTATTATTTCAATTAATTGAAAAACATGAATCTGGAGTTAGCTCATGTTTTACTCTGAGACTAGGATGAGCTCGCACTTTAAAACTGGCTCTGCGTTTCAAATAATATAAATTGAAGGTCCATTATGTAAAGCTACAAAAAACATGAGATTTTCTTAAGTAAATTTTTCAAAAGTTAATTTCGGTAAATAAAAAAAAGCGTTCCGTGGGCGTGGACATGCAAATATAATGATGTGAATAGTTGTGTTTTGTCATCGTAGTAGATTTCTCTGCGTGAGTTGTTAAAAAGATACTTTTGTATATGTAGGTAAAGTACTTATTCTGTTCATATATCGACCACTGTTTTTTTTATTTATTTACTTATGATTGATAAAAACTTCCGATAATATTCAAATAAGAGACAAATACCGAACAAATAACTAAATACGGGACACTTGTACGTTCCTGGTAATGATTTAATGAGTTATTTGGCATCGAAGGAAGAATTAAATGTTTTTTAAATATTTTTTTTATTTTTTTTCTGTAAATACTAGCATTTGCATATTTCAAAAGTTCTTAAGTTCAAATCAACTTCAATACAAGACCAAGTACGTGCGATCCAGTGGTTCAATGAAAAACGGCTAGTACATTAATAGGTACTGAATAAATTCAAAAGGCTTAATTTTTAAAAAATAAAATTTTTATTAAAAAAATATAAAATTCTCTTCAAATCAATCTTTCTTAATGACTGACAAATAAAAAAGTATTAGTATTTTTTTTTAAATCGACAATTTTTATAACAAGCTACTTCCTCAATATATTGTTTACCTGATGATATCAAAATGATGTCTAAAACACCTTAGGCTATCCCTATCTTCAAATTTATTGATAGAAAAAAAACACAAAATATTTTCCTAAAAATTGAATCCAATTTGTCAATTGATTTATCTTCCGATAAACAAAAAAAAAACTCTCATCCAAAGTGAAAATTAAGTACCTTATTATCGCTGTAAAGCAAAGCTTCTTCATGCTGTAACAATAGCCAACAAAATTCAGATCCACTACGCCATCATCAACACCAAACACCTCAAGTTTTCACAACAAAACGCCAGCCAGTAACAGTAAATAACCAACAATGAGGCAGAAAATTTCCAATAAACAATAAAAAATTCGTTAAGACTAACAAATACAATAAACCGACTGTAAATCATTGACTCACTTACAACATCCGATGGATGGATAGATGAATGAATGTCAATAAATTTGATAAATGGCTCTTTAAGCTGTCTGCGCACATAAAGTGAGCGAGCGCGAGCGCGCGGGCTCTATGGTTTGTTGCTTGTAAAGCTACGATCCTTTTGTGTGCGCTTGAATATTGAGCGATGGCTCGTAACTTATTGCAACTTTTAGTGGCAACAACAATGTGCTTAGATTAAAATGCCCATCCATAACATCTTTATGGACGCGCATAGCTATTGTGTGCTCGTGAGCGAGTATATGGCGCCCCCTTTTAACAGTGGTAATGCGACGCGACGACAATGCACGCGGTGTGATACACCAGACTGCAGCTCATAAAATCATAAAGGTGAAACCGCAATGAATGTGAAATATTTCAAACAAGATAAACAAACGATAACCATCAAAGTGAACACATTTTGATAATCTACGCCCATTTTTGAACCAGCAGCAGCGGTGTATTGTTGTTCAGTACGCAGGAGCGACACCTGTGTGTGAGGTGCGACTACCAACGAAAAAATCTACCTGCACAAAGCGTGGGTTATGTGCTAATTGTGTTGACTACAAGACCGCATAATTATGGATCTATAAAATGGTCGATTGAAATGCATGCGAGTAGTTAAACATCGCTTAGGCATTTTAAACTGTTTACCCCTGCGTTCTGTGTTGGTCGATTAATTAATTTCTCGTCGTTGTTGATGTCAGCGTCAACAACGGCAACGACGCCATTGCTGCTGCCGTCACTATACTCGCACTACTACCACCCACCGATCTAATCTACTACTGCTTTTCCAACTGTATACCAAATGCTGTGCTTGTTGTTGTTGGTTTTGCAATTGGAATTTTTCAAATGGCGCACTATTAGACATCGAATGAGGAGCAATATGCAAAGTTAATTAATCCATGTTCAATTGTATCTCATACACGATACACGATGAAATGTCAAACGGTCAGCCATTTTGCATTGCGATTTGCAACTTGATATAGAAATTCTCATTAAAATTTTGACAGCTCTTCGAGGATAAATCGTGTTCGATTGAGATTGAAAGACATGAATGGTGGTTGGTCTTGGTTATTCTGGTGGTGGTGGTGGTGTCAGTCGAGTCGTCGCGGTCGGTGTATGACCTTTTTACATTCTTGATGGAGAGCAGATTTGATAGATTAGCTTGCTAAATGGAATTGCTGCAAGAGACCGTGAATTTAATTTATAACTCTTTTGACTTTGATGTAATATAATATTTTTAATAAGTTAATTATATTGTGGGATACTCGTTGGTATTTTTTTTTTTAATTTTTAATAAAACTATGCATCATCTTTGTATAGAACTCTCATTAAAAATGTATGGCTATTGGAAGATTATTTTTAAACTAATTTGATGCCAAAGCTATAAAGATCGAAAATATCTTCGCTTGAATTTGAATCATTAAAAACAATATGAAATTGAACGTTATTCAATGTCTGTTTGCTGGCTGATTCAGGATGTTCTTTGGAGTCATAAAATCTTTAATAGTCACGTCGCGTTGTTGTCGTTTGATTTAATCTTTTTTGATTACAGATAATATCATTGCCATAACGAGATGTCATTTTATTTTAATTTTTTTAATAAGTTGCATCATTATACTTATGTACCTATATCCACATGTGCTGCTAAGAAGTTATTAAAATATCAAAATAATTTGAATAAAATAAGTTGGTGAAGTGTTATATTTTTGTGTACCAGACATTTGTAGATATTTGTTCTCTAAATTGGCCAATAGCAATTTGAGACACAGGTAAAGTATGTTCCCCACTAAACCTGAAATTTAGAATTTAACTCAAAATCACCCAAAGTGTTTACACTTCAAGTAAGACAATTTGCGTTGACGATTTCTATAAAAACAGGTCACAAGGGATGTTGTTGCGGTCCCTTGCAAGACTACTAGAGGCTCGGTTGGGTAAATCTCTTCCTAAAAGATAAAACAATTATTTTTCGTTGTGCTGATCCTGGACATTTTTTCAGTTATTTTAAACTTTAATTTTGTAAGAAGATGATGAAAAACCAAGCCCAATTCCAAAAATCCTTTGTAAATTTCATGGAAAAACCAATACCATATCACAAAAACCACAAGCAGATCCTTCTGTAAACGGACACGACGAGACCGCAACGAGGCGATTACATTGACCACGACACAGAAAACTAAGCTTGGAGTTGGGATGATAAGGGCTAGCCTTCGGTGAGATAATGCTGAGATAGTGAGTCTCGTCGCCGTCAGTACCACTAACCCAAAATTATAAATCAAGTTCCATTCTTTTAAAAAACTTTGAGGTCTTCCCTCCGCCGAGTTCTCATCAGAGAAAATGTGATTCTGAAAAGTGAATTTCGGGCAAACGTAATGCTCTAATTTTTGCATTCTTACAGCTCTGCTCATGAGCTGCTCAGAACTGTTCATGCTCATGTAGTAAGCATCAGGGTTGCTATGTCTTGAACAAGTTCAATAGCCAAGTAGCCCAAATAGTAGCCGAATAGCAACAAAAAAAAAAATGTTCTCATACCTTAAATCACAATTTTTTTTTTATTTAAAAATGAACGGAAAATTAAATACATTTTTTGCTCATAAAAGAAAAAAGAATTTAAATGGAAATTATCGAAACAATAGAGAAATTTAATGATTTCAAAGTGAAGTTTGTTGCGGTTGAAATGTCAAAACAATGTAGCCCCTGCTACACAATGATTCTTTGCATCTGACTCTTTTCGAATTTTCATATCTGATTTCACCTTCGCAGTTAGACGCAAATGATCATCGTGTAATAGCGGACTATTCGGTGAATAAAAATGGTGCCAAATCGAGTATTTTTAGGGGGAGAAAAGTGTTTTATTTATGATTTATTTATACGAAAAAAAATATCTGCCAAGAATAAATTTGGGCTATTTGTAGCCCAGTTATGATTGGGCTGTCATACTGAAATTGTTGTTGGCAGTTTTGGAAAAAAGATAGCCCATTTTTCGACAAATAGACCAATCTGGCATGACTGGTTAGCATTTAATTATTCTACGTTTGCTCTCACTCTATGAATGACCATTTCCTGTTTTACTTTTGTTTATCTATACTCATAGTCATACTCACACTCATACTCAAGAACTTGGAAACTGTTCATTGTCATGAGTATAATTTGAGCCGGGAGTAAAAAATTAATACTCATAAGCGAGAGTTTCCATAACTAGGTGTTTGCTCACACCAATCAGGCAAGTAATGTGAAAATCTTTTATATTTTGTTCATATTTTGGAAAAACTTTTCCCCTTAAAACCGATCTCTCTCATAACCACCCAAGAAAAACAAAATGTTTTTAAAAATCAATGAGAGGATTGACCTTTTTCTATTGCTACGTCACAATAAATGGTCTTAGAAAAAGTTACAGTGAAATAATCATTTTTTTTTAAATAAAGATAAAAACAAAAGCTATCTCTTTATCCCTCGAAACATTGTAATATTCTGCATCAAAATATAATATCTAGGTCTCAAAAGATTAACAACTTAAGATTTGAAGCGGCATCACGAAATCTCGGTCAAATAATTCGATGCGATCTTTGACGTCCCAACCAAATTGAGTTATCGTCTTAGCAAATCGCACATCTCACTTTGCTCGCGTCCATGTACTTTCTTCCCCATTTGGACACAATGCGCACAAAACGGTTTATCGTTCACACGTGATGGAAATATCTGCAATGCATTTAGCAGTGCGGTGTGGTAGCGGCTTGATGGTAAGGCTGTGGTGACTGTGTGGTGGAGAGTTGCACCTTGCTAACACTCATACTGGTATGGACTTCGATTTGGATGCATTTTTAGTGGTACGATACATTATGTTGCATAAAAAAGCATCATATGCATGCATATATATGTAGGGAATGAAAAAGCCGACTCAACCAATTCATTTGACCTAGAGACCGTATAACCGAAGTCAAGCCAGTCTTGGTCCTGGCACCTTATTCGCACCGCCAGTCAAAGCAAATTCCAGATCCCAATCATCATCATTGCATTGCATTGCATTGCACCGGGGGTTGCTGCATGTCGGTTAGTTTTTCATATAAAATATTTTTTTTCACGCGAAAGATAATCGAACTGCGATGGCGATGGATTGAAAATAGTTAAATCGTGATCGACGATGAAATAATGCGATCCGTAAGTCCCATACTCTCCGAAACTTCAATGTTGCCATTTAAATGAACTACTTCATCACTTTTAAGCTGTTTCTATTGCACTCTACACTTCACTCTGGGATCTCCTCTCCATCTTTCTCATATTTTTTTTTCTTCAGAGCAGAGGCCTATCTTCAATGAGATAGTAAAAAGTAAAAATGCTTCGTTAGACTGTACTGACGTTGATATAAAATCCGCGATAGTAGTTCATGATCGTTGGCATTAGAAAGAGAGCTATACCGCTACCATTACATATATGCTTTTTATACTATCGATATGCAACAGCAATTATCCGATTTCAAATCCGAGACCTAGTGTCCAACTTTAAATACGAAATTTATTGCAGTAATTTGCATTATTTTTATTTCTGCGAGGGAGTATAGAAATATTGGCAACAAATATCTATTACAGGGTGCTTTGGATACAGATACCCAATATTTTAGAATTTTTATTAAAAGCATGACGTTCCATGGATTCTTTTGTGAGACTGTCAGGGATTCTATGCATAAATTGAACGGTTCCTATAGCTTTCATTTCAAGGCAAGTGCGCTTACTGCTTCAGAAATAATGTATCTCTTTACAAACTTCCAATTCTTTAGTTCAAACTCCCTAATGAATAATTGTTGATGATGTTTTCTATCACTATACGTAAAATGGCGCCCAATCAGAGACCTCTCTGAAGGTTCAACCGAATTTTAATAGCCGATTGACACGGATCCTTTATTGATTTTTTTTTTAAGTGATTTACAGGAAATACAATTAAATGTCATTTTTCATTGAATTTAATTTCTTGTTCTGACAATAACTATTCACCAAAATACCGAAAACTTAAAATCCCGAAAAGCCTAAATTTGTGCAAATATATCATTTTATATAATTTTTCGGGATTTTGCGTGTTCCGGATTTTGGGTTTTCAGGATCTTGGTTTTTCAGGATTTTGGGTTTCAAGTATTTTGGCTTTTCTTGATTCTGGGTTTAAAGGATTCTGGGTTTTCGGGATTCTGGGTTTGCTGGATTTTGGATTTTCGGGATTTTGGGGTTTCGGAATTTTGATTTTCGGGATTCTGGCCCCAACCCTAAAAAAATGCTGATACCTGCCTTTGACTAAAGAGGCAAACCATATTCTGCAAACATCTGCAGAATACAGAATTTTCCTCAAAAAGAAAATGGTGAAATGTTAGAATCTATAGTTGATAAAAGGCTGTAAATAGATCTTTTCTCATGAGAAGTCGTTAAAGTCAAACACACCCTGTATAATGTGTTTTTTTTTTCTTTTATACCTATAAATAAATTATCGATCTTCAAATAATTTGAAGGTCTCTCCCACCTTCAAAAGAGCAATGTCATCGCATATCTCACTTCATATAACTTGACACCACAATGATTAAGTCTCGAGGTATATTGTCTGTTAGTTAAATTTGTTTGTCAATTATTATATTGTCTCTCGCAAGAATTGGTACGGCACGGCATAGTTTGCGCATAAGACAATGAACATTTAGGTCTTCTGTAATCGAAGATTGACGATATTGATATAGGTAGGAATGGCATTTAGCCTAAATCTCCCCATGTAGAAAATCAATTGATTGTGATAGAAATGAGTGGTTGTATGGAAGTTGTAGGACAGAACGTGGGAGGTTAGAGACACTACCTTGATTTTTAGATTTTAAAAGATTTATTTGTAAGTAGAAAGGGAGAATGTGAAAAGGTTATATTCGTGTGATGTGATGATGTCTCACAGAATTTTATTTTGGATGATAATTGAAAATTGTATTTCATTAAATTTTCCCAGTAATCTAGAGCCAGCCAAAGTTTTTAATTGAGTTTTCTTTTGTTTTTAAATTCTTTTGTTTTTTAAATGATTCTCAGGATTTTTAAATATACTCGTACATATTTTATCTTTACTTATTGTTTTACACAAATTAAAAATGAAATTTCGTTTTAAAATAGTTTTTTTAAATTCAATAACTCAAAAATGAGCTTATATTTTTTTTTAGTTTAATTTTTGATGCAAATAAATTAAAATTTAAGATCTGCATAAAATGTTGCCTTTAATTTTTGTTCAAGAATTGTATACATAAATAATTTTTTGTCTTCTAATCATCTGAACGATTTTCATGTTTATAAACATTTACATTTTGAATAAACCGCCAGAAATGGCGGGTATACAGAAATAATTATGTTCTAGGGTTTTTCCTGATTGAATGTTTGTTTGGGGTCTGGGGTGGAATGTTTGTTTGGGGTGTGGAGTGTAAAGCACTTTTAACAATATGGACACATTTGCAATCGTAAATGAACCAACATCTTTAATGCTAGATGGTGCGCTTTGTGAATATTGATTAACTGAATTCTGACTAGTACGGCTAATACTAGAAGGCATTCCTGCTAGAGGGTCTATTAGAAAAGGCATGCCACAAGGCAGCGTTCTATATTCATTTCTTTTGAACTTGGTAGTAAATAAGCATGAAAACAGTGTGATTGCCTTTGCGGACGATGCTTCTGTTCAAAAAAGCACCCTTTTACCTTAAAAACATCATTTTCTATAAACAATCGCCCTGCTAAAACACAGGGAGTCTTGTACGCTTCCTAAGAAGCTCCAAATGGTTCACCGAGTAAAAATAAATGATTTCCTAGTTAAAGTGGTATCAAATTTGAAAAATTTAGAATCGAAGTGTGTCAGTCTTTACGACTGATGGCAGCCAGTTCAACCTTACCTAAAACTTAATTTAATTTAAGCATGTCTAAAACCGAAAATGCTGCTTAATTTACCCTTGCGTTTTTGATCAGATTTTAAAAAGCAAGCGGAATTTGAAAATCATACACTTGTAATTATTTTTGTTGAAAATTTAACATGGAAATAAAAGACTTAAAAATTTTACAAAACCTACTTTTTCAGTCATTCGGTCTGTAGTCAGTAAGCATTGAAAAACAGTTAAAAACAAATATTTTCTGTAACCGTAATGTCATATACATATATGACCAATATCTTGAGTTCGAATTTCTTTTATTGGATAGAAAATTCAATTTTATTTTAAATAACTAATTGTCCTCCATACTAACCCATGCATAGACGACAGAAAATTGTTCATTTCGACTTGAAGGGTTAAAGTTGGAGATCATCTCAATTCAGTCAAATCCCTAGGTTTCGTTTTGCACCACTCCTGGTTGACATAGCAAGAAAAGTCTGCTGCAGTCAGGTCTGGCGACAGTGGGGGCCAGCGAAAAGTGGAGTTACCTTAATTTAATTTGTTTAAGAATTTTTGTTGGAGCTTTTACATAACTGGTCTGGCTATACATATGTGTATGAGCAGTCAGAGGTGGCGGCCCCACAAGTCCTCGAAATGTATTCGCATTGAAAATTTTTTTTTTTATTTCGGCAGCATAATTTTTTTTTTATTTTTTGTAGCTTTCGAATAATAGATAGAGTTTGCTTACTTGTATAAAAATTAATTTCTTGAAAAAATTACTTTAACAATTTTAATTTACAAAAATTATTTTTTTTTTAAGAATTCATATGGCACTCTTTTTTTTCACTCATACTATTTAAGTAAGCTGTACAATTTGGCGAGTGAATGATGTCCAACGGTGGTTTAGCTATTTTCACATACTCGAAACTCGAACCATTATTTAACCTAAGTTAATCCATCAAAATTGTTTTAGTTTTATATCTTTAAAAGTCCTTCCAAGAAAGTATGAAATTGCAATTTAAATTGAGGCAGTAAAAGAGGAAAATACGAAGTTGCCGAAGAACTCCTTAATCATTTGAAGGGTCCAGGGGAAAAACGTCTTAAATCCAATTGGGTTGAATTCGAGAAAAATGAAATTTAAGTTTATTTCTAAAAAAACGATTATTTTAAAATAAAGAAAGGAGTTATTTAGTCCAGCCCAAAGTACTTAACTATGCAAACTCATTTTGATTCAAGCATATTCAATTTTTTACAGCCAAATTTCAATGATTTTTTGAAAATTACTTTGAAAAAATCGGAAAAAATTATTGAAAGGGAGTTTTAGACGTCTTTAAGTTTTTTTTTTTAATATTATGTAGTAGTTTGAAAACAAAATAATTAAGTTTTTGAAATGCCATATGTGCTGACAGGATCTAACAGGAAGTCATATTTTGAACAAAACTCCAAAGCCTCTTGAACATAAGACCAAGTGCGTTCAATTCAGTCTTGTATTTTGTTCTTTATTGAAAGCAATTTCCTTTTAATTTTTGTATAATTCTAAAAAAACAAAAATATATTTTCTTAGATTTTTGAACTTGGGAGACATACACATAGGATCTTTCCAAACCATGATACTAATTTCCAAATCTAAGGCTAAATTCTTAATGTTAAATTTTCATACAAAAATCAGCCATTTCCAAACAAATTTAAGAAATGATATTTTTAGACACTCCTTTAAGTATTCAGAAAAACAACCTTGCTCGAGGTTATTTTGTTTTGTAGTTTGTTTTTTTTTTTTTTATAAAATAAACAGAAATTCTGATATTTATGGATTAAATTTAAAGCCACGAGCTGCTAAGTCTGTGTCTGGAACTTTATTTATGAATGACTATACACATAAGTTATTTTTTTTTAAGCAATTGAATAAATTAACATACAACTAAATTTGATATTTTAATGACATATTCATCGATAACACTAATACCCTTCAATTTGAAATTTCAGACAACAAAGGTTTGGCAAACCCTTGTTTGCTGAAAAAAAATTAAAAATTAATTAACGACCTTATGACCGACCCCCTCCAACTATAGGTTATTGTCATTAGAAACAAAAATCATCACACATACATATATCTCTCCTCAGACATTTTTCCCCAATCAATTAAATGATTCTTACATAATTTTTCGATAAAATTAAGAAGAAAAAAAATTAAAAACACAATCAAAGACTATAGTTCCGCTTTTTTTTCTTAAGAGACTTGACATTAAGAAATTCCCTATCAGCTCTCAACACACAATCAAAAATAAGCTCACTAAAATGGTTATATTCTAACAAAAAAATTCATTTGCATAAATCGATATTTAACAGAAATTCGAAAAAAAAATAAAAATAACAAAAAAATCAATACGCTAATGGCCTTGGGGCGCCTTCCGTGCGTCACATGTTCAAATCAGCAATTATAATGCGGATTCGATTAACATAAATTGTCAAAATTTGATAAATTTTCAAAAAAAAATAAAAAACAGTTAAAACTGAAAACACATAAAATCCAGCCGGCCACCAACATTATAACCAACAAAAGACCAATACCGAGAGAGCCATAAATTTCCCGCATATGCCTGAAGCTTAGTCAATTCACCAGCCATCGAGCAGGCCATAAGCAAAAGCATAAGGACTAATAGTTTCACGTGCCTCGAGAATGGCCATTTTTGGGGGACAAGGCTCATGCCAGCAATGAATACATATTTTCTCCCATCAAGCACGAGGATACCTCCATCTTCATCTCCATCATCATAGAGTCCCATTCTGGGGATGATGGTATAAATCCATCTCTAAGTGCAATTTAATTGAAAGATACAAATACAGCGCGCGCTTCTTCTTCACCTTGTTTGAGTGTTGAGTGTTAGATGATGCGGTTTTCTTGCAAATGGCTATAGAGAGTTGGACAGAATGTTTGTTGCTGTTTTGTTAGTTTGCTGATGGATATTGTTGATGGCATTATAAATGGTTTTGTCTACGAAGATGGTGCGATCGATTGGCCAGCATCTGGATGGATGATGGTCTGGCTGACCAAATTAGTTTGCTTCATCGCACCTTATTCGGAAAGTGTCTCATTATTCAAGCATCCGACGAGCAAATTAGGCAGAAGTATGTTTAGATGAACATTCTTTGCACCAGTTGGTCGTCACGTTGTCGTTCGTTGTTGTCGTCTTCGCCGTCGTCGTCATCATCAGAAATGAGGAATGAATGAAGACGCGTTGATTGTGTGTTAGACTGGACACTGATAATGATGCTGTTGATTGCTGATGGCAATGTGATGGCATAAAGATGACCTCGCAGCTCTTCCTTGATGCGAATGGGTCATCATCATACAACAACTAGCTGACGATGATGATGATGATGATGGTGCGAGTATTTATTGGGTCCACAAGGAAATCCGAACAAATCTCCAAAATAAGACAATTTGTGTGAAGTGAAAATTGTGAAGAACGTTAATTGGACAGGATATGGCTTTGAGAATCATCTTCGTGTCCCCTTGAATTGGGATTTATTGGAATTCTTGATATGGAAACATTCTTTTCAATATAAAGTGATGTGGTAAATAATATTTAAAAAAAAACATCTCGTTTAGCTTGATTGATTGACAACAAACTTTTAATGGCAATCATGGTTGTTTCAAATAAAAAAAAACGGCTTATCAGATAATATAGTTTTCTTGTCTAGACCTTTAGTTTTCTAAGTCATAGCGACAAAGCTGAATTTTAGTGGGGAGGTTTGTTTTAACGTCTTAAGCATTTCCTGAAAAGTTCCGTAAATATGGGCCGGGGCTTTGTTTTTAAGGGGGGGCTAAAGGGGGTAGAATTCAGTTTTTTCTTAATTTCTCGAAGCTTATGTCATTCTACACAAAATTAATTAATATACTTTTTTTCATACAAGCAATAAATTCTGAGAAGATTAATGCAAGAACTTTACGGTGGAGTAAATTTTGTCAAAAAATTTACTAAAATTTCCATATTCGATGAGCTCAAGTTTTTGTACGGTTTGAGTTTGGCTACATCTCCTCTTTATAAAACCTGATTTTTAAAGTGCCCGGGGTAAAGGGAAGACTGCCATCTTGAAAAAGAGAGTCATTTGGTTTTTGCTCAACAACTCGATGACATTTCTTTTTACAGCAAAATTATGACAAAATAACATTTAGACAATAAAATTATCTAAAAAATGAGTTGTTACCGAGCATTGTAAATTTATTAATCTTGAAATTACAGCGTATCAAAGTAAAACTTTCTATTTTGTAGTGTAAATGGACAAAAATCAGTTTTTTGTTAATAACCCAGCTGATGTATTTTTTTTAAAACTAATGAATTTATATTAATGCTCATAAAATTTTAAACAAAAATGATTAAAACACTTGTTTTCGTAGGAGCAACAGATTTCAAGAAAAACGTGCACAAACGTTATATTTAGAGCTTTTCACTGTAATGAATTTTGTTCTTCATTTTGCCTTGGTAAAATAGGTAATGAGTGTGTTGGTGCGCGTTTTGCTCAAAATCTATTCCTCCTACGAAAAAATATCATAATCTTTTTTAGCCCATCAGTACCTTGGTAAAATAGGTAATGAGTATGTTGGTGCGCGTTTTGCTTAAAATCTATTCCTCCTACGAAAAAAGTGTCATAATCTTTTTTAGCCCATCAGTAACGAAGATTTTATAAATTTTTTGACAAAATTTACTCCAAAGTTAAGTTCTTGCATGATCTTCTCAGAATTTATTGCTTGTATGATAAAAAGTATATTAATCTTATTTTGAGTAGAATGACATAAACCACAATTTGTACCATTACATTTAAAAAAAAACATATAGTTTTCAAGAAATTTAGAAAATAATTGAATTTTACCCCCTTTAACCCCCCTAAAAAATTAATCCCCTGTGCAAATTTACGGAACTCTCTACCAAAATTCGGAATTTTTTCGTAGTTTTGCCATTTTTTTGTCTAATTTTCCTGGGCTATTATACAAAACCTAATTTATATCAGTGGAACTGTCTTCAAAAAAATCTAAAATAAAAAATGTTTCTTTGAAAGGTACCATCATTAATAAACATTTTATTGGAAAATGATTTCCCAGCACGTTAGCCTTCACCTTAGATCAATTATTGTTTTTTTTTTACTGTAGAAAAAGAATAAAGTTTTGCAAAATTGGTAAAAAAAATTGTAAAGTTTCGTTATTTTTGATCCTCAGGTTCCCAAATGGCGGGGTCTATTTTCTTAAAACATAGTGGGTTTTGATGTTTCTGCCCAAATATTTTTTAACTTTTTTCTTAGAACTAAAAAAAAAAAACAATCTTAAGCAATTTAACAAAAACTCATCTTTCTGCAAAACGGCTCCACGCTTTTGGAGGGGCCGCCATTTTTCAAAAAATTGTTTTTAAAGGTGCCTACCTCCCAAAGAACCACGCTTTTATTTTCGATTTTCTGCAACAGTTTTTTTTATAAGGAAGCTTCTAAACATTGCAAATAGTTTTTCTTACCAAAATTTTCAAAAACAAACTATTTTTCGGATTTTTAAAAAATGTTCGAACTTTTTTTTTGAAAATCAAATATTGTGAAAACTATAAGGTTGATTTTTATGAAAATCAGCAGGAGTTAATTTTTAAAGCAAGTAAGAATAACGGTACTTTCCATTCACATGATAAAAAACCGTAGAAGAAAATATATTTTTTCCTTCCTACGATTTTTATAAATCTTTTTTACAAATTTACAAAATTTACAAATTCCTAGCAACTATTAATAGTTTCTCTCAAAGAACATTTTTATAAATTTTGAATTTTCTCATTGTCGGCTGACTAGATTTCAATTGATTTTTGCATACAAGTTTCCAGTAAGATTAAAAAATATTGCATAACAAAATTTCTGAATTTTTTTAAAAAAATTCGAATTGTGTACAGGTTGACATTTTTTTTGAAATATAATTTTTATATGAACTAGATAAAGACGAAATATTTACATACCAAAATTTTTCCTCAAAATTTTTTTTTAAATTTGGTGTTCATATAAGGGGTGTCGAAAGTGAAAGGCGTAATTTTTGTTTCGCGACATTTTCCAAACGCAAATTTAAATAGTTTTTCTGACCACTTTTTCGAATTGTAGTTTTTTTTACCTTAAAACCACTGCGGGGTCTTAAAATTTAGTTTTGAAAAATGTCCCAGAACAAAAATTACATCTTTCTAAGGCCTTTACAAGATCCACCACCTTAGCCATTTTGAAAATAAGAAACAAAAATAATTCCAACACCCCTTATATATATATATTATATATATATACATAATTAAAAGTAAATATTTTCAGAGACTCCCCAATTTCAAACAATATTTAAACTACCTAGTTTTGCTTTTTTCCTATTACATTTTTTATCGAACACAAAAACTAAAAATCAAGAACCTTTAACCACTATAAGTTCAAAAATCCCTTCTACGTCTCACTATCAATCTGTTTCTCTTTTCTCGTGCGTTGTTATTATAGACCCATAATCATAATTGTTCAATCTAATTCAAATGACCAGAAGGCGTATCTTGTGAATTACCATATTAATTCTTGTCCAACTATATTATACCTACATACTCAATCCAACTAAGGGCATCTATTAGAGATTCTAATTAACCATGACAGTGATATTCCCGCGATAATTTTTACCCCATTTATATTGATGTTGTCTTTCATCGTTTTCCTTAATTAAAAACAATCTTTCAGCTTCACTATAATGTACATTCTCCCCGTTTTTCCTCTTGCCATGGGGTAAATTAAGGTGCATCGTCATAAATTTATTTTATTCGAGATCAAAAAATTTAAAAAAAAAACAAACTCCACCTCTTTTCGTTGTTTATTTTTTTTTTGTTGTATCCATGAGATACTTATTATAGCCTGCTGGAGTTATGCTTTTGCTGTGTCCACCTGATTTCTTATCACCATTCAAAACAATCTTACACTGACCATGATCACATGGAGTCTTCCTTTTTTTCTTGTGATCCAAGCCTTCCAGCATCAACGGTTTTGTGTTCCACAAAGTACAATGGCGGTAAGGCCAGGCCGACCGCCTTGTACTGTGTTCGACCGCTTAACCCGATTAACATATTTTCCACTTTTCAGATTTATTTTTTTTTTACTTCTTACCTTTTTTGTAAAGTTTTTTTTTTTAAATAGGGTGTCGTTAATTTATTGAAGAGTTGGCACCACAGAATCAGAGCAGGTTGATAATAAAAAACCAATTTTCAAGTAAAATATTGTAAATATTCAATTTGAAAACGTTGAAAAACTATTGGAAACCTTGGGCCTTACAAAATATCAACCGGACTCAATAGACATTGAGTAACATTAAGAAAATAATTTGATTTTTAATACTCTACAATTTCCTCATAGCTCTAACGTATTGCTTTCCAGGTTGCACTATTAAGCGTGTTTATGATTTTCTTGGCACTATGAGCCTTATTATTCACTCAAGGCACTAGTATTTTGAATGAGGATCGGACTGAAATTGTTTAAAACATATTATTCTATAGGGTATAATATAAAACATTTCATTTGACCTGTAGTTTTTCTCCATGCATCATGCTTCCTTAAGCCGACATTTAATATCTTAAGGGTGCGGGATAAAATTGATTATACGGCCCGATCGGGTGTATAGTGTATTAAACGAATTTTCGATTGTTTGTCATTCAATAGTGGACCCAAGGCACGAAAGAGTTTAAAATCTATAAAAATGAAAGTGCAGCCGTATATAGAGAACAAAAAATACAAAAATCCTTGAGCAATCCCTGCTATGACATGGACATCACTTCGCACGCCCGACTGAGAAAGTGAAAGTCTAGAAATAAAAAATCCTTATTCAAAAACCCCAAGAGCTGTAGTTTAGTGCAGGAAGGCTTAAAAGATACGAAAAAACCTACCGACGCGACACAACGACGAAGGTGATCTCCATTTAAGTATTTTTTTTTTTCTTATAACAAATGAAAATAAAAAAAGAATTTATATCTTTTTATCCCTGATGTTACTGCTGATGCAGTAAACAAATGGAAAAAATCTGATTTTTTTTTCGGTTTTATTCTTTTCAAGACTGTCTTCATCCAGCAACTTTTACAGTCAATGCTGCTGTCGCAATTTATCACCTTCTTCTTCTGCGGTACCTACGGTCGGTCGGTTGGTAGTGAGTTTGTATATTTTGATGGCACACCGCAGGAGGAGATGATGGGCACTTTGCTAATTGAGATCTTGTTAATAATGCGGTAATGATGTCGTGAATGATTACATTGTATGGTGACTTCAAGGCTGATGATGACGACGAACGATGGAGATGGTGCATTTTTATAAGTTGTGATTTGCTTGGTGCAAAATATAGTGTCTCCATGTTTGTTGGGAATCTTTTTTTTAATTTTTATTTTACCACAAAACCATTGAGTGTAAATATCAAATTTTTCCATCAGCTATAATGTATGTTCGTTTGTTTGTATGTGTATACATGCAGACTTGTCAATTTTAAATCAGTTTTGACATTCCAAAGATAAAAGTCGTATTATTTTTGAAAATTCGAACAATTTTGATCAAAATGTTTGAAACATAAGTACGATAATGAAATGAAAGTAAATAGTAAATGAAAAGAACAGATCTTTCATCTTAAAGCGATTTTATTCTTATGAGGGTTATTAAGCTGAAAGTATTTTCATATCGAAAATAAATAATACATTTGCACCAGTAGCTTTGAAATTCAAAAAAGTATACAATTTTTTCTTAGAATATTGAAGAAGATTATGAATTATTTTTATCAATTCACGTTTACGTAAATACCTATTAGTACAATATACAGAAATAGTAGAGATGCTCAATGCAAATAGGATTTCCTTAGCCCTTACCTCTGTATGCATCAAACAATATTTTTTGTTTTTGAAATTTTAGAAGCTTGCACAAAATTTGATATAAATCTGAAAATTCAAAATAAAATAGAGTCATATGGTTCTGTTAATAGGTGCTTGATGTGAAATTGTTTTATAAAAAAGAAGACCTTATTAATTTAAATACATACACAAACTTTTTTCTAATCTTCCTAGTCATGTTTTTTTAGTTTTAAGCTGCGAAATATTGGTATTAGTACTATGTACGACCAATGATTTTGATTTTTAATTTTGGCTGGACCAAAATCAGTTTTAAATGAAGAAACAAAAATTCCCTAATTTTTTTGTCAGATTTTTAATTTCATTTAAATTTAGTTTTTTTAAACTGTTTTCCCATTTTAACTTGCGTTTTTGAGATGACATTCAAACATGAAATAAAGTTGATATTGACGGCCTAAGCCTCTGAAGCGATTTTCTTTAAATTTTGAACCTAATTTTTTTTATAACTTGCCAGAATGGAAATTAAACTTTTTTCTAACTTCAAAAATTACGGTACTTGCCACCCATCTATTAAAGAAAAGTTTAGTCATCTCGAAAATGACTCTAATTACTACCCAATTTTAATAAAAAAAAAGGATGGGTGCGACCCACACTAGTAACTTCCCATTTGTGCACTTGGGAGCTAGAGGCCTGATGTTATTTAATTTTTAAAAAAATCGCCAATTCACGATCTTTGAAAATGTTTTTTTAAAGTGTTTAATATGCAATCAAGTGAAGAATAAAACTAACCCAAGATATTTGAAAGGAAAAAATTTGTTTAACAATTTTTGGTAAATTTTCTTTTAGTTTTTTGACTTTAAAAAATATTTTTTGTTAAATTATTTTACAAAACCAATCTAATATGAACTAGTGCAGCGATGGTGAACTAATATCACATGACGAAAAATTATGGGCACTTCGTAAATTGAGAAATTCGTTTGCACCTTTCAGTGCTAGCAAGAGCTGTCTACATCAAGACTAGTTTTCTTCTTTTAGCTGTTTGAAAAAGTTGGCAATTGGCACCTTGGGAAACTATTTTTTTTCTAGTAGTCACTAGAAAAATATTACATAATATGTGTGGACGTTCTCGAAAACGTCATCTGCGTAAATATTCTTAAACGGAATCTGTGAAAGTGTTCGCAAATGCAAATACAAATTTCAATACGTTACCAGTGTGTTTGATAATGCAGCTTGCCTAAGTCAGAGTTCGAAAACATCGTCTGCGGTACAGCTGTGTAGTTGGAAATGGATATGATGAACAAAATATTAAAAAGCCAGAGACCGTGCTCGTTAACATCAAATACGTTTGCAAGTAAATTGACTTACGTTGAAAAAATCGATTTTGTGCAAGGAGGACGAGTGCATATTTGAAGATCGCAGTCTCTGTGTCAAAAAATGATGATCATTGGACTATCAAATTGACTTTAGTTAGATTTTTCGATAACTGCCTCTAGGTATGTATGTTGGTACTCTAAAGGCACTTCATATCATTTAAATTTTAAAAATGGCATGGGGCTCTAAAAAGGTTCGCCATCCTTGAACTTTCGTATAGAATTTGACTAACCCCAAGCCAGTACCATTTTGTGCGATGATTTGAGAAATTTGTTTAAAAAAACTACGTGGTGATTTTTTTTTGCATATCCTATAAATTATTAATTATAAAGTAGTGTGTAAAATTAAATTCACCCAAAGGCAACATCGTTGTTTGTTCTCCAGATGTTTGAGATGTACAAAAATTTTGATAATTTTTGTTTTAATTTCTTGTACTTTTTCGCTTTAAAAAAAACTGTTCATTCAATCCTTTTTATGAATTAATTATTATAGACTAATTTATAGAAAAAAATTACCCTGAAGGAAATATCATTGTTTGTTCTTAAAATATTTGGACCAAAAACTTTTTTTTTTCAATAATTTTCAGCATTTTTGTATTTAAAAAACTGAAAATTGATATGTTTTCATACTTTTACCAATTTTGTATCACGTCAATATGAGTAGAATAAAATTAACCAGATGTAGATAGCATCATTTGTTCGCGAGATATTTGAGGCTAAAAGAATTTAACAGTGTTTTTTTCTTAAATTGCTATAGTAAGAAAACCGCTAATTAAATTTTTTTGAAAGCCACATATTGAAACTTCTATCCATAGATTAAAATGTATTAGAAGTCGATATATTCATTCGATTTTGAGATATAGTGAACAAAAAAGGCGTAGGAACGTGCGAACGTATGAACGTGCGAACGTATGAACGTACGAACCAAACGTATTTTAAAGACCCCAAAAAAGGCGAAGGAACGTACGAACCAAACGTATTTTATAAAAATTCTCACGGGCACGAAGTTTCGAGCTCTAAGCTATTTTAGTAGTATTTTATACAGTTAAAAGAACGTTTAAAATGCTTTTCTTTATATATTTTATCTATAATTATAAATGTACTTATGCATTCATTTGATATGTATCGCTTGCATGTTAAAATAACAGTACCTTACATACAAATGTTACAAACTTCTCGTTCCATTTTTCACAGAAACGACTTTAATGATTTTGATAAAAAGTTTTCCTGGGCTAAAATTAAAACTATTTGCTATACAAAAAAAAAAATAACACGGAGCAACTATTACATAACAGTTAATAGATACCTACTCCAGAACATTGTTTTTGGCTTTGAAATTTTTTTATTGGCTAATCGGCCTTTAATAATTTAAAAAAAAAACAAATTTCAAAAAAATACATACATTATTGCAAATCTAAATATTCCAATAATATATTCTTTGGGGTTAAGGAAAAAAAATCAAAATTTGTGTACCCTTTATTTGAAAATAAACCATAAGAATGAACTTTTGACTTTCCAAAAAATTGCAAAACAATAGTGTAAGCGTTGCCACTAACTTTCTTTTAATTTTTTTCCATTTAATGTAATTTTTTTTTATAAAATTGCTCTTCCTGCCCGAGCGGGTTGGAAATATTACCCTCTCACTTGCAATTTTTGCCATACTTCCAACTTACATGCTCAAAATTTTTTCGCATATTTTATGCGAACACCTAGTATGCTAAACAAAAAAAAAATTAAATTGACCCTTACAGTTACTATAGGGATTGAAAATAAAAATCTAAAAAATTAGGAAATTGTTTTTGTTTCTGATTTAAGCCCATTCCAAAATAAAACTCAAAAAACCCATTATAACGACCACTCTAATACACAAATGTGTGTTTTTAATTTATGGATGAAAAAATAATAAATCAACTATCTTTCTGGTAACAATTTACTAAGGTTTTAAAGGACGCTCATGACGAATTAAGAAAATTATAAATAAAAAAAAAACATATATTTTTCATAAAGTTTTGATGATCTTTGATTAGAATCAAATTTTTAACTTAAAAATAGCTTACTTACTTCAATTTAAATAGCACTCAGAGTCCAGTGTGCACTACGGTCTCAACCAACAAGCCTCTCCAGCCAGCTAGGTCCCTAACTAGTTGCCTCCAGTAATGCCTTCCAAGTTGGTTGAGATCGCTCTTCACTTATGTGCGCTACTTAAGGTGGGGTCTTTCTCTGTTGCGCCGACCATCAAGGGTTGACTCAAAGACTCGTCGGACTGGTGCGTGGGTGTTCATACGCTCCACGCGTCCCAGCCATCTCAGCGCTGTATTTTCAGCTTTTTGACCTGGTCGATGTCACTGTAAGGGACGTAAAGATCTTCTCCTCCATACCCCCATTGAACCGAAGATCACCTGAAGAATTTTCCTTTCAAAGTACCCAAGCAGATTCTTATCCGTTTTTAACAGAGTACATGCTTCGGCCCCATACAGCATGACCAGGATGATTCTAGGGTTTTATAAAAGGACTTCCGAAAAAACAGCGGTTGGCAAAAGTAATTCTTTGTTTGATCTCTGCACTTATGTCACTCAGAAATAGCTAGTTGTTCAAAAAAATCGTCGATTGAGAAGAAAAACGACACACCATTCAATAAATCAAATTTTTGTGTTGACGATACATTTAAATGCTTAAATGCTTATGGTGAAAAAAACAAAAGGATCAATGGGTTCAATATTAAGAATAAAGATGCCAGCTTCCTAGCTATTAAAACTCTTGAATTTTGATTATTTTAATGCCAAAGTAAAGAGCTTATGGCTTAATTTTTACACCAAGCCAAACAAAAATTAATGTTTAGCCCCACCTTCCACATAAAATGACTTTGAATATTTTAAAAATTATATCATTTTAAATGTAACTCAATCATTGAAATAACAAAAAAAAAAACAGTTTTTTTGTGGAAGGTTGGGCCAAAGTAAATGTTTTGTTTGCTTAGAAATAATAATGATTAAGTCATAAACTTTATTTTTTTCTAATAAATTCAGTGTTTAATCTGTGTTGAATTATAAAAAGTAATTAATTATTACTTAACATCAAACTTATAGATGATCGTAAATGTATTAAGAAGGTCACAAGAATTCATAAAGAATTTAATTAAAAAAATCAAATGTTTACGTACCTATTGAATGTAAAACAATAAATTTTTCAAAGATTATCCCCCACACCTGACAAAATATAATCTTGTATGTAGAATTTTTGTTTAATAATTTTGGATGCGCAGTAGGCAGGTATTTAAGACATATCTGCTGGCGAAATATGCACTAAAAATTGTTGTTGTTTTTTTTTCAATTTTGTAGAAGCTCCTTTAAAATGTGTCACAATTTTTTAATCTAATTGTATCTCTGAAAAGAATTTTCTAACGTTTGAAAAAAGTCAATACAATTTATATTTAAGGTACAGCACATTTTGCCCAAAATCAAAAAATTATTTATGTTCATATTTTTCAACAAAAAAAACTGCAATAATTATTCAGTTATTCCAAATACCTTAATAGATTTATAGATAGAAACGTACAAACTGCCTTTTAGTGCTCTTCATGTCAAGATGAAATAACTGTCATTGAAAACTAATAAATACATACGAAAAAGGATATGAAACACCGTTTTGAGTTTACACAAATGGATTATTCACCTGTTGCACTTGTCAAAAAAAAAATGCATTTTACTATACACCACGCCAGCTATTGCCAACAGCTTTCTTCAATCATATATCTGACTGCTCAACACGAGATTTCCCTCCATTTCTGTCTTCAATGCGGTCTCCAGCTTCCTCCTCCAACTATATGCTCGGTCCATCATAAAAGATCTACTCTTCTCCATTTAACAGACAAAATTGTTGCTGGTTCCATTCAAACTTTCCCAAACAACATCGAACAAATCCCAATCGAACTCCAGCTTTGAAAATACAAAATAATAATAATAATAAAAATCCAATATCCCAATAGCGTTGCACTTTGCAGCACCAACAAATCAAACACACGTAGTATTAGTTGTTGTTGTTGTTGTGTTGAATGTATCTCACCTGTATAACCGCCACGCCAAACCAAGCCAAGTCTCGTCGTCGTCATTGTCGTCGTCGTCGTCATTGTCGTCGTCGTCGCGCAGTCGTGCTGCTTGCTGTGATTCAAGATTCGATATATTCCTCCGCGACGACCACTTCGGTCCTATAGAAATTTCAAAGTTGTTTTCAGTTGATATCGGTTACTCACAAGGCTAACAACCCAGTGTTGTCTTTTGTAAAAGAATCACCTGCGTGTACCACTCTTTGCAAACATACTTGTTCACTTGTCTTGAGGTACTTTTATTTTCCCCTTTATTTCACCTGTTTAACTGAGGGAGACGAAAAAAAATCAATGCGTGTGCGCGAAGTGCTGAGATAAATACAATTTATTCGAAAAATTGTATCTCTATACAAAAAAAATATCTATACATTTTTTAAGGAGTGTCTTGTAGATAAATAGTGTTAGATACACATCAAAAGTGTGAAGTACAAGTAATAACAAAAAAAAACACACCAATTGATCGCAATTAGCCCCGAAAATCGTTATTACCATTTTGAATAATCATCATCACCTCTGACAAAAGCCCGCAATTCCCAAACAACAAAATATAGAAGTATCTTTTCGCGGTTAATGTGTATCTTTCGGTTGATTTGATGAATGAATCTGAAGAATGCGTGTTCGGCTATGTTTAGAAGAATAACATAAACAAACCGATAATAATAATAAAAAAAAAAAACAAGTTAATATCACACACTCTGACCGAAATCGAAAAGCAAAAAAAGGGTTGACTCCGAAAACTAGTTACGACTCTTAACAATCAAGTTTAACGAGAATAACCCGGGAAGAGTTTTTGATACGCGGTGGTGTCTTCGTCGCCTTTGCTGCTGGTGCTGTGCCGGCCGAGGGTCTTAGAACTAGTTGCGCCGCACTATACCACTACTGAATATTTTGCCCTAGTTTTTTGTTCTTGTTTCTGTTTTTGAAGTGCGCCGGTGTCATTAAAATTGTGATTAGGTCAGGTGTGATGGTGTAATAGATACTTTTGTATCTTTAACATGGAATAAACAGGATTCTTCTCACATTATTAAAAATTGGATTCAAATTGTTATTTAATTGCCTGCGAATAAGCATTTCTAGGCGCTAGAAAGGATAATCATACAGCTTCAAACTGGATACAGGGGGAACATTTTCGATAGCCTATTCGGATTGGCTTACCGAACCACGGTAAGATTTTTCGCCTTCGAATACAATAATACACACAAATTTTCTACATTTTATTTGGCCAATTGATGTTGTAATGCCGTCGCGTGTCGTCAATAACATTGTGCCGCACCTATTGCTTCACCTAAAAATAACAAAATTAATCCAAACGAATCGTTGAATGGTAATTTTCCTTCGTCACCATCGCACCATCATCAGCATCATATCGTTTCTTATGAGGTTTTCGATGGATCTTATGTCTATTTTTAATCTTGATGTGTAAATTAGTTTTTTTTTCTTCTTTATTATTTTGGAGAAACCTCAATTTTTTATTGTCATCAAGCTTTGATTAGCACCGTACCCAGGTATAACTGCGGAGACAAAAATTTAAAAGCTTTCGCAACAATCCACCGACAGCCATAACAATCAACTTTAACGCTTTCTGCAAAAAAAAAACAGAAGATTTAAGCAATTTTTTTTGTCGGTTGGTTAGTTTCTCCTGCTGCAAAATGATGATAAATTGTGATTTTGAAATTTTAACACCCTTCTCTGGAAGGGGGAGATTTTTTGCTTTTTTTTTTTTGTTGTTGAATATTTTCTCATAACAACGACATCCCGGACTACGGTCAGCTGAATTTGCATAAATTTCAACCCTTTTTCTTCGAGATCAGTGTTTGTCCTTCCATCAGAATACAAAAATAAAAGAATCCTTGCTTTGTTAAGGAAAGTAAATCAGAGTTCAGAGCACAACGAACGTGATGATGATCTCAGTCGAGGATAAATCAGAACCAAACAAAAAAATACAAAAACAAAATAACAACGAATCACTGATGTGAAATTGATGTGTTTTTTGTTCTACCTACCTGTGTCCAGGTAAGGACTGAAAGGATTTTTCACTTTTATTATGCATGAAGATCGTCCACGAATATATTCAGTGATGTACGAAGATATTTTTTGTTAAAAGGATGGGTCATTATCGTCCTTAAGGGATACTACTCACGGACGATGCATTAATGCGTAATGAGACTAGACAATTTTGATGATGGTACGAGTATATTCTTTTCCACATTTGTTGTTGGTCTTCTTCCATTAACCATGGTTGTGTGTATAATCTTGAACTTATTTTGAATATCCTTTGTGGTGTCCTTTGGCCAGTGCCTTTTATCATTATTAATACAATTTTCATGCACATCATGCAAATGATTTTTTAAATATCAGCTGTATTTATGTATAATATTGTTTTGTGATGATGTTGGCGCATCGCATCGGACAGACAGACGGACATTAGGCGCGAAATTATATATTTTATTCTTTTTTGGTGGTAGTTAAAAAAAAGTGTCTTTAAATGAAGGTCAAATGGATGGATGGATGGATGGTTGGATTAACGACCGTTAGTGTGGATAATTAAGAAATGGAATTGAGTTCGTTATATTTTTTTTTTATTTTTGAAAAGGATTGTGTAATTTTGTGAAGAAGAGGCGTTAAGAATTTTTTAGATGAAGAAATGTTTGAGGAAATATATTTTTAGTTCCCATGAAAATGAAGGGGATTTTGTTTTTTTTTTTTATCAAAAAGTCAAGCCAGATGGTGATTGATTTATTTGAAATGTTAATCATAAAAATAAGCAATTTATTTTGAAAACCATCATAAGAGCAAAAATTTACAAGTTAAAGCTAATTAATAATAAATAACAATAAAGCCGTCGCTTGATGCAGTGAATATATATTTATTCTGAGATATATTTGGATTGACTTTTAAGGTGTGGTTGTTAATATCGAATTGTGATCTTCGGTTTTATTTTTACTAGAAATTGGAACTTAAAATTAGTTGAAAAAAAAAAATAAACTTCATATATGTACATCTTCAAGTGAATTTTGAAGGAAATGAAATTTGGTAGCACTGTTATTTATAACGAGGCATAGCTGGAAGACTTATTCAGGTCAATAGTCAACTCAATTAAACACACCTTAATTAGAAAATTAAAGTTGAAATGAATCATAAAACTCCTGCACAACACAAAAAAGTGAACAAATCTTTTTCGTATAATTAGATGGTAGACATCACATTGCCAAATGGTTCTCTTTTTGTTAATATTACTTCTATACCTTTGAGCTATTTTAACGTGAGAAATTAATTTGTTTTGGGATTTTCAAGAACAAAATGTTGTAAATAAATTTTGCGTAAAAAGAAATTCACTTCCAGATTCCCATTACATGCTTAAGTCACTAAATTTTTTTTGGCACTCCATAACACTTCATAAACTTTTCAACTTTTTGTAGATAGGTAGATATGTATACGATATGATTTTGAGATTTAATATCTTCATGTCAGAATATTTTTTATTTTTGTTTTATGGACTACTTATATTGTATTTCATTTTAAGAAGTTAATGGGATTCATGTTTCAGCTAGTCCACCAGGTAGAAATGCGAAATACGAGTAATATTGAATCCTTGCAAGAGTCTTTAAGTTTTTATTTTGAATATTATTTATTCTACTGGCGTCATGTTTTTATTGTTTTAGGAATTTATTAATTTTTTCTTAGGAGAGAATTATGCCTTCTTATATTTAGTGGAAAGGACAAAATTAAGTCACATAAACACAAGAACAAATGATTTTAAGATTAGGCACTCACAACTCACATGTATATCTGGATATTTGGACACTTAACGAGAGAATTCACGAATCTTGGTCAGATGGTCTCAGTTCAGAGACAATAATTATACTTATAATACCATTTAAAATGAGACCGCGGCTATCTATACACTAACTTTTTACTGAAATTTACAGCGAGTCTCGAGGTCCCAGGGGTTTTAGCAAAAAAATACAAATTTTAATTATCAAAAGCCGAGTTTTGTTAAGCTCCCAAATGATCACTCCAAGCCAAATTTTTTCACGAAAATGCTCCCAACAAGAAGTTAACAACTAATTGTATCTTCAAAAGGTAATTACTATCGCTAAATATGAAAAATTTCGGAACGGTCACAGTAATGAGCTGAACCGAAAAACGCCAAATATCAATAGTTCGGTATAAATTTTTAGTCTCATTATATTAATGTTATAATCACAAGAGGAACTGTTTAAATTATCTTGCCATGTGGTTAAGTATTCCACTCACATGTATTCCGTAGTTAGTTTTATCGAAATAAAGGTGTAAAAATTCAAACTATCGCAGGTGGTGAGATCCTCTGCAGTAATTTATGCCAATACAGGCTAACAAATCAGGGGCATCAGTTTGGCCATTTATTAGTTGGTGGAAGAAAAAAATTAAATGATTTTTAACACGGCTTTAATATAAGGTTTAGAACTGCAGTACCTAGAACCGATGTTCTTATATGGTAGAAGTTTAAACTTATAAGCCCAAAGAAAACCCTTCAGAGCAAAGCGAATAAATTTATGCTCTATTGATTCAATACGATTTTTATGAAATTCTTTAAGGGAACACCATACTGGAGAGGCGTACTCCAGATGAGGTCGTTCATAACATTTGTATAAGGAAAGATTTCATATAGATCAATTAGTTACTTAGCCTAATGTTTCATCAATCCATGCATAGAGTTTTCTTTACTAAAAATTTTATTAATCACCTTTCAAGGACTTGGGTGTTTAACTTTAGCTCAAATTTTGAATCCATTGAACACATTACAGAATCCGACAAATGAGCTGCGGAGCAAATTGGACTCAATTTTATTATATGTATTTACTATGAGCCAAATCCCAAATGTCAAAATTGATTCTAACTCACTCCGCAGTTCATTCGTCAGTTTATGTAAAATGTTCAATGACTTCTAAATTTGAGCTAAAGTTAATCACCCAAGTCCTTGAAATTAAAGACTCAAAAGAGTTTTTGCTGCGAAACGAAACAATCAAAGTCACAACTTACTTTCACGAGAAAGTTATTGTTTGGAATTTAATAGGGTTAAGAGAAAACCCGTACTTACCCCAACAAATAGTATGAAAATTGTCAAAATAGGCCTGCAAAAGAACCTATTGATGGTCAGCTTTTATTGACTTAAATATCGTCATATCATCAGCAAATATAATAATATCGCTATAGAGCGTACCTATAGATAAAACAATATCAATTATAGCGGGGATAAATAAAAATGGGCCAAGATGACTTCCCTGGGGTGCTTCGAAGAGAGCAGTGAATAAATTTGAAAAGCAGTTTCTAAATTTTTCTTAATGATTTTATCCATATGATAGAGAAATTTATATAAACTAAAAGCTTTAAGTTTGCGAAAATATTAACGTTGTGATAGTAGCAGACTTGATAAAACGCTTTAGAGAAATCAGAGTGTACATAATATGCAATCCACTTCACTCCGTTTTCTAATGCATTGGGAACATTTATGCAAGAACGTTGAGAGGTTGGTTACTTTTGATTTTCTTCTCACAAATTCATTCTGTTGTTCACATATTTAATTTTTGGAATGCTAAGGTCTCACACATTGGGGCTCATTGTATTATGTGTGTTGTATTTAAAAGAAATTGAATTAGAATATTTTTTGTTTTCTCATATATTTGTAAAATATTGAGAATATTAGATTAAACCAGTTTCTATGTCAAGTCCTGTTTTACGAATTCTTGCTTTATTGTTAATAGCTGTGATCTGCCTTGTAATTTCAATTATGGTTATCAATGCGATGCAGTGCTCAACTTACTGGCTGAAATCATATTAATAATTGCATTTAAGGGGATAGAAAATGTGTCTATGAAAAGCAAGAGATCACAGTTCAGGGCTTTTAAAAAGTCCCGAAATCTTGAGCTACCATTAAACAATATCATAACTGCTTCGTTTGGCAACACCCTGGTATTCGTAGAATATTGAGGCGTTCCATATGTCAGATCATGTGTGTCCAAATTAATATTTACGCCTTCAAACAAGCAAAGAACTAAATGAAAACTTCGTGATCCAAATTGCACAAATTCCAGTCACAATGCAAATGCTTAAAAGAGTAGGAATATCATACATATTGGTTGTTTATCATTTTTCAAATATTTAAATCTTTTGATTCTCTATTCTTAAAATTGCTGAACAAATTCTGTGTAAAATTTCACCAAAATCAGCAAACAATTATAATTGCTAGTGTGAGCACTTGAAAACTCAATATACATGGACTTTTCACAGGAATTTATTAAAAATTTGGGTCAAAGTGTAAAAGTTTATGGAAAACCATTTAACTAGGTGCGTACGAAGACCATTCAACACGTCAGTAACTTTGAAATTAAAGGATTTTTTTTTTCAATATAGTCTTCTTCAATAGCGATTCATTTTTCTCAACAATAAAACAAATTTTTGAACCATTGAAAAAAATTTATTTTTCCAACTCAGTTTTTTGTTTCGGAGAGGCTAAATCCAAAGATAAGGGTTAATCAGGGAGCAATTCATAGCGCAATTTAAATAATTTCGCACTACATACTTGTTGTCAGCAGTCAGCACATTTGGCAGCCTATTTAACCCAAAAAATTTCATAATCCATAACCATTTGGAGCAGTATCCGAAATAGTAAAACAAATACAACAGTAGCGCAAAGAAGTGCAAAATAAAACTACACTTTGTTTTCGGAAACAATGGTTTTTCTCTAAATTCTCCTTTCCCAAAAATGTGTAAATCCTGTGATAAATTAGTTTATTATATTATATTGCCTGATGAAGGGTGTATTCATGCTCGAAACGTCGCTTATCAAGTAACATAATTTATTATGACCAGGAGCTTACTAAAGATCTTCATCTATCTGTAGGATCAGAATAACGTTATCATCTGAAATGGCTGTAATTCTTGCTATCTTAGATATAATGAACCTTGACTAAGTGATTCTAGCAAAATATCTTGTTTTTGTTTACCATTTAGTTTGAGTTGTTACATCAATTGGACGTCCTAGGTGCTCATCATCCTTTATGATCTTTCCACCAAGACAATATTCAGTGAAACACTTTTGAACAACTTCATGCGTGGGAGCAGAGTCTCCAAAATATTCGACTCATTAATATTTTTTCCATGTAAAAAGTAGTGCTTTATTAAAAACAAGAAATTCAGTTTAGTTATTCCATTTTGAGGAAATAACACAAAAAAAAATTTATTTCACAACTGGTAAAAATCCACCATGTTATACGAGCGCCATCTGTGTTTGAAGTCCCTGACTTATTAAATAACCTTCGTATATTAAGAACCGTAAGGAGTATAAAAAAAATGATTTAATATTATTTGCTTTAAAGTAATATTAAAGATAATAATAAATATCGTTATTTTTATGCTTCTATTTAATTGTTGCTGGGTAAATATTATACAAAAGACTAGAAAATAATTTAAGTAGTATACAAAAATCCTTTTCACATGAAAAGCCTGAGTAAAGGCAGATGTTCTTACAAAACACATGAACTACTAGGATAAAATCGAAATTAAAAAGTCAATACTAAATTTTCTTGTTTTATCGAAATTTGTATGAACCACTTATCTGGCAAAGTAAAAGCTTAGCAGTTGAATTTTTCCAAAATTGGATGACTTCCGTAATTGAATCCCAGTCTATTTCCGCAACAAATAATTCTTTATGTTAATATTTTAGAAAGGGATAAATTTTCTAAAAAAATGTTTCTTGTCTAGTAGATTTTTTTTAGTTTCAAAAATTGCAGTTAAAAAAAGTTTATTTATCTCAAAAACATTAATAAAAGAAAATCAGTAAATTTCTGTACGTATATTGTATTTTTTGGTAAAAAAAAAAATTACCAAGAACTTTTATTAACGGTACCTGATATAAATCTTTTCTTTCTCAATAGCAGTTTAAGCGATTTTTGTCAAAATTCTTATGCAAAAACACCTTTAAAATGGCAATAATATTGCCCATCGAAATTTTCAAAAAAATTAATTTTTATTATTATTATTTTTTTTATTTTTGAAATATTATTTGATTTATTTATTTATTTAAATATACATATACTCAAAATTGGCTTACAAAATTTTTTTCTTTCAAATGTTGCCAAAATTAAATTTTTTGCTTATACATATTCCTGTTTTTTGAAATAATCAACTGGCATTCTTTTTTTGAGCTCTAAGCTATTTTACTAGTTCTTTAAACAATTAAAAATCGATATTTTAACTGCGTCGTGCATTTTATTTAAAATTGAAATTAATTTCCCTCGAGTATTTTTACCGACGGAATTTTTTTTTTCTCTTACTTTAAGATTTCTCTTGAAATGAAACTTCTAGAATGTAACTTGTTTGTTTTTCAAGAAAACTATGTTTCAAATAAAATAAAGCTCCATTAACATATAGTTAGGTGACTCCGAGAATAAACCTATTTGTAAAACTGTTATTTCTTTATTTTTTTGTTTCTTGAATGTAATTATTATTTGTTAATTATTTTTTTTTGTATCTAGTCTTTATAATATTTTCAATTTCATTCTATAAAATTGTTTCAAAATTATTTTTTTCTTACTTTAAATTGATTTTATTTAACTTTCAAACATCCTAGCTAGGCAAAGATAAGCTTATTCAAACAAAATAATCGATTTAACTAAAAAACTTAAATATCTGAAACTACCTTTTTTATTGGTTTTACTTCTTAATGTTAACAAAATATGGATGAAAAAGTCTCAAAATTTTCAATAAAATCTTGTCGAACTCTTTGAAGTTTTCGAAATAAAATTAAACTTACACATGAAAGCATGATGTTAAATTTTATTGCTACTTCTGTAGTCGCCCACATAAATCTATGAAGCTTCCTAATCACTTTAAGTGTGCCGATTTAAATTTTTTGACTACAATTTATTTCCCAATTCCTTTATAGGATTATAAAAGTATTATTTTGTTATATTCATGAATTTCTCTCATCCACTTCAAAAAGCAACAAATTTTCTTAATTAACGAATGATAGGATCACGGAAACTTATTACCTTCTCCAAATACTAAACACTAAACACGACCATGAAAGTGTTTTTTTCTCCTTTTCTCTCTACTTGTTGTTGTCTTTCAACATACTCCTCTGCAAGGTGTATTGTTAAGGGTTCTTTTCATGTCCGATGTTAAGTTCTTATACCTACCAACACATAATACAAAATTTCGTTTTCGTTCTTTTTGTTTTTGTTTCCTTATTTATTGATACGACCGACGAGGCTAAACCACGCAACATCACCTCTCTCTAATCAAAGTGTTTCGGAATTTTTTGTTAACACCAAAAATGCATCAGTTTTATGACCCCAATCGTTCTTTCTTTCTTTTTTTTAAATTTTATCGAAAAAAGGAGATACAGCTCCATTTATAGTAGGTAGGTATATCTACCTACTCATTTGATTAAAGAAAAATCCTTTTCTCACACTTTTAACGAATATTACAAACACACACAGATAGGAACACATTTGGACGAAGAAATAAATATAAAATAAAATAAATAAAAAAAAAATCTCAACTAAGAAAACAAAGATGAATCCATGATGATGTGTGTTATTCGTGTCCATCATCATCTGGCCATGTCGTGAAGAGATATTTTAATCCTTATCCAACCTCTGGAATACCCTTTGGCTGAATATTTATTTATTTTCCACATGGATATCTCCTGTAGGACCTTATTATTGTTTCTTACATTTTTTATTCTTCACCATGTCGTCATCGTCGTCGTCGTCTTCAAATGGACATTGAAGATAAAGAAGGCACTTTGAAAGGATAAATGTTATTTGTAAGGGTTCGTTCCTTTTGCTGCTGTATAGATGAAGTCGATGCGACGATGAAGAACAAGAAGAAGATCTAAATAAATATCCTTTCGGACAAGGGTAAATAGCATTTTTACCCTCTCTCTCTCTCTCTCTCTCTGTATAGGGCTTTGTTCCTCCTGTGAACCGCACAATGTACCATCGGACATCATCACTACCCTTGAACATAGTCCGATCGGCCATCATCATTGGACAGGTATAAAGGATTTGAAAAACAAATTAAATCCCTATTTTTATCGTTGCGCAATCGCATTTATATCACTCAGTGTATGAGTGTGTGTACGATGTGTATGAGATTTTAAAAAAAAGGGGTATCCCTATTATGACCGCATTAATTTGGACAGCGGAATAGGCGAGATGTCCAACCTCGCAGCACAATAGATGGGAACAATTGAATGGTCTTCTAACGTTCATATATGAATGGTGCGACACAATAGGAACGTAGCTATGGAAAGGATCATTATTCAAATGAGCAGAATGAGTTGACGCAAACAGGGGTGTTCTAGGACTAAAATTTATTAAGTTTTTTTTTTGTATTTGCGTTTGTTTGTCGTTCCTTGAGTCCGTCTTTAAAAATTTGAATATGTGTATGAGTGAAGCAAAATGCCCGCAGGATAGTCAGTATTTTGTTGTTGTTGTATTTTAATTTCCTTAAGATGATGCGATAGAATTTATGTGTCTTGTCATTGAGATTTAACGGTCGAAAAGATGCAGATGCAAATAAAGAAGAGTGAAGATGCACAATTTTCGTTTAGAGATGATTTTTTTTTTTCTCACGCAAGCGTCAAATATTGAGAAGGCATTTATATTTAATATTTTTTTATAAAAAATGATCCGTACAAATGAGGTGTTGTAGAAAAAAGATTTCTTAATCGAATTTAAATAATTTAACAAAATTTACGGTCAACAAATGTCAAACTAAAATATGAAAAAAAAAATAATTACAGAGAAATCCTAATCTAACGCCTACTTAAATATTTTTAAACATTTTTTTTGTCTTTTTTGGCGGTCATGGTTTTCAAAATGAATTAAGGCCAATGCAAAGAAACAAAAGATAAACCTATTTTGGAATTTTTCTTTTAAGATTAATAGATAAGAGATTTGGTTATTGTGTGTTGGAATTTGATTCAAAAGTGCTTCTGCTTAAAATGACAAATTATTACTATTCGCATGTTGTATGTATATGGATTGAGATTTGTTACGCTGAATTGTGTCAGTTTATTTTGTATTAAATAATGGAGATACCAAAATATGAGATGATGGACCAGGTGGCATATATTAAAATTTTAACTTGAAAGTGAGTTATGGGATGACATTGGATATACTTTTTTGAGTAATTTTTTTTTTGTATATTAATAGATTTGTAAGCGTGAAAATAACTATATTTTATCTCTGAAAGCACAATTTTTCTGTTGACTATTACAACCTCAATTTGACATTGAAATCTTCCATTTTTGAGGAAGAAGCTTCCATGCATTTTTCAACTTGAAAATGCTACTTTTTCTTCTATGATAATGCACCTGTTACCTGCGACAAAGTGACAAACTGGCCAAAAAGAATTGTGTGGCTGAAGCTGTGGCTCGTATTACTGTCAAAATTAAAAGGTACAAAAATAGTATAGTATGGTAAAGTCGCAAGAAGTTAAAAAAAAAAATTCAACTCTTGCAACAAGCTATGGCCACAATCGTTCTGCTCAAGAGGTAATTATCCATTGATTAAGTGAAAACTAATAAATCCTCCAAGAGTATATCTTTTGTCATGAAAAAGTGTTTTTTGTTGGTAGGTCCTCTTCATTCGAGCCAAAAACCAACAAACACACAGGAAAGGCTGAGCTTGAGAGTTGTAAAAGTCTCTAGGCTTTGGTTATCGACGAAAGAATTTATTATGAATTTTTTGATATTCAATTGGAATTGAAAGGAAGTGGAAGAATCGAATATGGCACTGCACAATAGTTGGTAAGCTTAAAATTAAAGTTTGTAGAAAAAGTTAATGCGAGATTTCGATAAGTCTAGCATTGGCTAAACTTTTAACCTGGACCCCTCCTTTACCTAAAGCAAATAGACTTATATTTATCAAATTGAAAAATTTCATTCCCATTTAACTTTTTATATGGAGTTCCAAAAGGCAGTCATATTGGACCTCTTCTATTTATAAAAATCGGTAAAATAAAATTTGAGTAGAATATGGTTTTCTTACGATCCTAAAACAAATCATTCATCTAGGATCCATTATCTACGGTTGTGATTCGTTTGTCGAAGCAATTTTGTTTGAAATTTGACAAATATAAACATTTGAGTTTGTTTCATTAAATGATGAAGAAGCTTTCGAATTGACTTGAGTCGAAATCTTCAGAGTTATTTTATTGTTTGAGAAAATGGGAATTTAAAAAAACAATCGAACATTTCGATTGAAATACTTTTTAACCATCAAAATATAGTTTGTTTTGCATCTGTTAAAAGTCAAACTATCAACCGTCAAATTAAATCGAAAGATTAAAAAAACTCTAAAACTTGTAAACTTTGTAAGTTTCCTAATTCTCCAAAAAATGTGATTTAAGAGCAGTTATGGTTGCCATTTTGATCGAAATACATTTTTTCTAGTGCATCTCCCATCTTTAGTGAAAGCAAGTGTCAAATTCAAAGGATGGCAAGGATGTCACCGGATTAACATCAAAAAAAGATTTTAAAAAAATTACAAAGTTTATTTACTGCTTCAGAAAAAAGGTGATTGTAGTGCAATTCGGTAACAATTGTATTGAAAAACGCTATTTCCATCAAAATAAAGTTTTTATGTCTTTCAAGTCATGAATTGTCACATTCTTTTGAAGAATGGCTGTGATGTCGATGGATTAAATAAGAACTACAAAAATCTATTAGAGAAATTCATTGCATCAATTGACATGAAGTGGAGTGATTTTTTTCGAATAATTCCAAATTTCCTTTTTTTTAAGATTGAAGCAAAATGATTATAGTGAAAAATTACATTTACGTTGCATTACGTTTTTAAGTTGAGGATTAACTTTATCTTCCAATTGTCAAAATCTATTGAAATCGATGTATTACACTATGGGTATAACCCACTTACGACTCTCACTATCGAACTATAGATGGCACTGCAACTAATATTAACTTTCACTATCGAAATTGAGATAGATTCACAACGGAAAAGACCCTCAATTTTTTCCCTGAGAGTTAACTTACAATTTCAACTGACTAAACACACGTTTCTGTAGTTAACTCAGCTTTAACCTCAAGAATAAGATAATCTCCGGCTTAAAAACCGGCCCTAATTTCCTTAAAAAGTCAATGCTCTATAGTTCATTTTCAAAGCCATTAACAATTTTTCTTTTTTAAAAATTCAACATACAAAAAAGGTACAAACCTAGTATCAATTTTCATTTCTTATGAGCCCATATGAGCAAATAATGAAAAATATTTTTTTATTTTTTTTTTCAATATTTTATTAAAATTATTTATTTCTTATGCTCAATCAATGTGTTTTCCCTTAAAATTCGTCATGTTCTCATAAAAAAAAAAAATATATATATTGAAGAGCAGGATATCTTTCGTTAATCAATGTTATTTTAGTTTCTACTTAAAGATTGCTCCTGCTTTTATATAATCATTTAAAAATAATTATTTTGCAAAACTTATCTAACACAAAAAACAAATTCTAGAATATACCAAATTTATGATAAATCTAACTGTTTGACATTTTTTGTTCTTGTTTTAAAATGCAATTCATTTGCATTTTTTTTATTGAATTATTGTTATACTCTTTAAAATTGACAATTTTATTGTGAAAAAAAACAATAAAAATGAACGCCATCACTATAAGGTGTTGTTCATTCTTGTACGAAGTTAAAAAACAAAATGAAAGTCCTTTGCTAAATTATGTTAATTTTTGTTCATAAATTTGTTAAAGAAACAAAAATACAAAACAACAAAATTCATATAACTTTTATCTAAGCATTTTGGTTCATCTTCTTAAAAAAAAAATTTCATCCGCGTCATCGTTTATAAATTTAAAAAAAAAAAACAAACCTCAACCATTAGCATATCAGCTCTTTCAATAAAATGACAAAAAACCCCAGAACCTTTTCAAAAATAATTTTTTTTTTTAATTTAATTTTTGCCCACAGCTTTGGGTTGAATTAAGGAAAGTATTTCAATTTGGTGAATCATAATTTACCACTTAAATGACCTTGAAAAAGACGATTTTATTCTTGCCTTTTGTATTTTTTTTATAAAAGTATATCTCTGTCTTGAAGCTATTTTTGGATGTTTCATATTGTTTTCATCTTCGAATTATTGGTGGATGAAAGTGTTAAAATTGTCAATGACTAAGCTTGACTTGTTTTAATTTATTAATGATTAAATCTTAATTACAACAACAATTTTTTTATGAAAACACCACAAGTTTGATACTATAAAGTAGATAGTAAGAGAGAATGGAGAGCAAAAACAAAAGAGCTGACGTTTAAACTTGATTTTGCGTTTAATGCGATTTTCATTGTTTGCGTGTTCGGGGATTCTGTTCTGGATTCACGTGATTATATGACGAACGTTCTAACAAGTTAACAATTATTGTAAACAATTAGTTGTCTGAATTTTTCATATATGCGTGGTTGGAACGAAATGACGTTTCATTAGAAAAAAAGAACAAACAAAAACACAAACAACATCTGTCGATTAATTAATTAGTTTTGTTTTTTCCTCTTCCAGTTCTCTTGATAATTTACATAAAACATTGTCTGTATTTTTTTCCTTTTATGCACTAGACAGTGAAAAACTATGTTTTAAAAGGTTAATTTTCTTTCTGCGCATGGAGAAAGAATTAAAAAAAAAAACAATTCAAAGAAACGTTTAACAATCAATAATACGATCGTGCGACCATGTTTTAATGCACCTCGAGCAACTTCAAATTCAATTCTCTGCACAAAGATTTACCACATAACGAACAGCAATAGTTATGGTGGTGGTGTTTTGTGTGTGTTTTGTCAGTCGGTAGTCCGTTGCTGACGGCATGACAAATGTCAAATATTTAACTTCAAACGTGAGGTGCTAAGAATGTAAGCAAATATTGAAAGTGAAAGAGGAGTCGAGACTGTATTGTGGTTGATGGATATTGTGATGGTGAACAAGCAACCGCTAAGAAGTAGATGGAAGTCATCGTGCTACTGAAGAGCATTTTGTCGCGGGTCGGGCGTAGGAAGAAGCATATGCACAGAGCATTTTATGTAGTCACATGTGTTTGCACAAGCAGAATGTTTATTTGTTTGGTAAATTGTTTGATTAGAGTCATTAAAAAAGCTTTTGCCACCGTATTTTCTAAAATTTTTTTTTTTGTTTCCCGTCTATGCCTCTCTCTCTTTATAGTTTTCGGAATTTGAATAAATATTTAAATTTTTATTTACCTATTATTGTTATTTGAAGACAACAACTCTACCATTGCGTGGTGAAAAATTTCACACTCGACCCAAATTGCTAATTAAAATTTTCCCATCGATTAGCTGAGAAATATTTATACAAATCATCATGCAAAGATAATTATAGGTTACGCATGCTCACCAATTCAATTGAAGACTTCTTGCAATATTATATAAAGCAAGCAAAATAGAGCCCACCAATAGTTTTTGGCATTGTTGATGGAATTGAAAATCGTAATTTTTTGGCTCTTGACCCCTATGATTACTCTTTATGGTTACACTTCCGTCAACACCCTTATTTTATTATTTATGTTCGTTCTTCCTGGTTCTGTTGTTAAATTTTTGGCACAATACCCTCAATTATTCTTATATGGGACTATATTATTTGCAACAAGTATAACATTGTGCCACTGTATCGTTGGCACACCAAGGGGTGGAAATTGTTGGTAAATGAGAAAATTAGTTGAGTACACTTGAGTGAGTGGCTCTTTTGCTTAAGTCAGAATGTGTATAGAGAAATATGTATAACTGGCTTCCGGCTATTACATTTCTTGATCACATGTTGTGTGAGTGTGTGTCATGTGGTGCAGGTTTAGTTCGGTTAGGTTGAAAGAGTCACACACAGGTCGCTCTGTGGGATGTTTTTTTTCTTACTTTTTCTTCTATCCTCGACACGATAAATGAATGAAGGAATAAATTTGGTGCAGATGCATGAAAGAGAGAAATTTCATATTGAATTTCCATTAATTTTATTTATATTTAATACAAAATTTTATTTTCATTCAACATCATCACAAAACATAGACCGAGACACACACACTAACAACAGCAGAATGTTACAAAACTTTCGATTTCTATTTTGGTGTATCTCTCGCTTTATAGTGTCAACAATTTTTTAATAAAATAATTCGGTTTTATGATGCAAATTTAGTGTGTGCTTCACAATCTATGCTAATTTTATTATTTTTTGATTTTTTGTGTGTGTGTTGTCTATCTTTAGTATATTTTGTTTGATATGTTAACTTGATATACCCGCATATCCGAGTATAGGCCTAATTTAATTAGTTGCAAATGACAAGGAATTGTGATGCTAATTTGTTGTTCGTTGCGGGTTAGAGATACGTGATTTTTAGACCATCATCAATGGTAATGTATCATTGAATTTAATGATTTTTTTTAAGATCGTAATTTGTAGTATAATAGTTATAATAAAAATACAATAAAATATTCGTTGACACTTTTATCGATTCACGGAAATCTTATAATATGTTACAATCATTTAAAAGGGTGCTGCTCGTGTATGAAATAAATGTATATTTATTTTAAATTTAGTGAAATTTTCTTAATAAACATACATTTTTAAAAAATGATAATATGTTTACAAATATTAATGAATCAAAATTATATTAAATATATTAGTTTGTTTAAATTTTGATTGTAACTTATATTAAATGGGCATAGATTGTATTAATTAAATACATTTTTTTTCGATACGTTATGTTATTTTTCTCCCTGTGAGAGTATTGCGCAACAGTTTTTTTAGTACCTATAAAGGTTGAGTTATTCAACATTTCTCAAAGAAATTTTAAAGATGTGTTTTTTTTTTTTTTTTTTTTGATTTTACTAACCAAAACCATTTTGGTAAAGAGGCCAATATTGTATTTTGTACAATGAGTTTTTTGCTATATTGATTTTCTTTTTCTAAGGTTAAAAAGAAGAAAAGATTAATGAATAAGTACTAATTTGAGTGAATTTTTGACTATCAGTTGAAGTTACTTAGTAGATTTATGGTCCTAAATAACTCCAAAATATATGAAGAATATAAAAATATTATAAACAAAATTTTGCACATGCATTACAAAATAAAATTAATTTTTATCCCCTTAATCGAAGAAAATAATTCTTTTAAAAATCACCATATTCATCATGGAATTTCCCTTAAATATAATAAATGGTAAATGACTGTTAAGTATCCACTTAAATACAAAAATTAAAATCGAAATTGAAAACTTTTAGTGACTTTTTCATGCTAACACTTAATTAATTCCATAAATCATCAATCCATTATTGGAATATTTTGTATATACAACTCCAAAAAACAAATAAGTTGACTTATATTATTTTTTGTTTGGTTTTGCAAATAAAAAAAGTCAAAATCAATATGGTTAAGGTTATTTATGGTTATTTTTAAATCAGTTAAAATGTCAATTTCATTAATTTGCAAGCATTTGTTATTTATATATAGGGTGTTCCTGAAAAAAAAAACAATAATAGATACATATCTCATAACTGCTTTGAATTCATAACATTTTAATTTTTCATTTTAACTCGTTTTTTTGTTTATAATTATGGAGCAGGATGCATGAGTATAATAAATATATAGATTAAAAATATAAGGGAGATATAATAGTGAATATTCTTCGAATTCAATTTTAGATATAATTCTATGGAAAAAGCTATTTTTACAAGACTCTGGCAGAAATGGCCATTTTGCAAAGCGAATGTAACTTAAACTGTAGAATTTTTTTTTGTCAAAAATTGTATTTAAATAAAATTTTATATTTTTGTTAAGACACTATTAAAGAAAAATTTCAATTTTGATCCTAATAAAAATTTTAATAATACAAAATTAAAATAAAATAATACAAAATAAAAATGCTAGAAAATTTTGAAACAAAACGCATTTTTAGAAGTCAATTTTTATACCAAACAGTATTTTTCTTTTATTTTTTTGTAGCGGATATAAAATAAAAATAAATTATATTGTGAAAAAACACATGCAAATTGTGTCAAAAACGCATGCAAATTGTATCAAACAAAAACAATTGTGTAAGAACACATCATGCAAATTGTATGTTAGTTTTGATATTTTCACTGCTTTATGTTTTCGGGTGTGTTAAATCGAAATCTGAGACTTGCGACTAAAATTTCATGACACAACATGAAAAATAAATACAAAAACTGCCGCAAAAATTAAATTTCTTAGAAATGTTGTATTTACTGGTCAAAAACCCAAAAATAATTCGTAAATTTTATCAAAAAACAATTGAAAGTATACACAGTCTCCAAAAAATACCCATTAAAGACTTTTTACTATAACAGCCCATTTAGACGCCAGTTCATTGCAACTCATCATTGAAAGCTTTATGATCGATTTTGAGACATTTGGAAAGCAAAATCATTTTTTTTTTTTGATGGACAAATAAAGCTCAAGATTTAATTATTATTTCTAATAAAAAAAAATCAAACAGTCCCAACTTTCCACATAAAAAGACGTAATTTATTTAAATGATTGAACTACCTTACCAATGATCATTGAAATCTTTAAAGTCATTTTATGTGGAAAGTTGGGCCCATTTGAATTTTTTTTCGAATATTAATTAAGTCTTGAACTTCATTTGTTCATCTAAATATTAAATAGTTTTGCTTTACAAGTGTCTCAAAATCAATCAATAAAATTTTCAATGATAAGTTTCAATGAAAGCTATAACTAGTGCCTTAGATGCAAAAGTAAGTTGAAAATTGATGTATTTTGACTCGAAAATCCACTCAAAAACAATAATTAATAACTTTGTGAACAAAATTCGAATTTTTGTCTTTGATTAGCTGAATTCGAATATAGCTGAATTCGAATATAGTCTTGGAATTGCTGTAGCACGTCATTTTTTCGAAATATTTAAAGTAAAAAAATTAAATTTTGTATGCATATTTGGGGTTTTTGTTTTTATTTCTCGACGTTATTCTTTTGGAAATAAATTTTAGAGTCATTTTAAAGCATACATATTTCACAATAATTTCCTAATTAGACTTACAAAAGCTAAGAGATAAAAAAAGGGTGTTTTTTTAGATGTGTGGTTTTGAATCTGGCAAAACTTTTCATGCAGTTGTTCTAATTAACAGCTGTCACTTGATTTATGCTTAGTTTAGTTTTTCATTTTATAATGAAAAGACTTACTCCTGAGCAACCATTGCAAATCGTGCAAATTTTTTACCAACATAATGGTTCGGTTCACACGACGCATCGTGAAACAATCAATTTATTTTAAGAAACTTTTGGTGAGCGCATTATCTATAACGTCGTGGGATTACTTTTTGTAGAGTTATGTAAAGTGGCTTGTCTACGCAGATAAACCCGAGATGATTGACGCCTTGGAAAAGAATACTCGGCGCCTCACCAAAAATTTCCTTCAATAATAGTAACAGTGTAAAAATTGGATATTTTCGGGTATTCTGAAAGCATAGCAATGTAATAGGACTATGGGTTGGGTATACATTGTTTTCAGTGTAACAGGGTAAAAGTGGAATCTTAATGAATGGTTATTTTAAATGGTATACTTTGCGGGTTCAGAGTATTTTAATTCTATTTTCTGGTCCTCTAAACTGTGCCCACAGCTCCGTTACTCTGTTTTTGGTACGTCTAGTCACCAACTAGGGTCTTGAGTCAACAGTATTTTCATTATGTCACACATAAGGCAATATTATATGTCTTTCGTGACCTTTGCTTATTTTAGATTTGTGTACGGTCGAGACTTTTGAATTTAAAATTCTTTGCATTCGAAATTTTTTCATTTGAAATAACTAACCCAACAATTCTTGACGACTTGAATTTAGTACGCCGCCTGTGAAGAACAAAACCTTCTGGCTTGGTGCGGTGAATAGAAACCCGCTTTTAAATTAAATTGCAGTATAAGTAAAAACTTTCACCAGAAAGCTAACTGCAACACTTAGTTAAAAATAAATTGCTAGTGTCAACTTAGTGTAGTAAGATTCTCACATATTTATGAGCACGCGTTTTTTGGACCTAATAGAGCCTTATACAGATTTTGCACCTATTTTTATCGGTACCAACCACTTATTATCCCTATTAATGATAAGTGTTTTTCGAAAAAGGGTCCCTTGTTCAAAGGTAGCAAGTATAGTAAGAACCTGCAAAAGTATATGAAAAAAGATTTTGTTGAATGACTTACAAAAATTATTAAAAGCTATTTTTGATACTTAAAAGAAATTAAGAAACGCTTTGGAAGAAGCATAAAAATACGAAATTCACAATGTTAAGGAAAATCTACCCAGAAATTCACACATGATTTTGTGCAATTTTAACGCCTATTTTCACACATACCACTTACTTATATTCAAACCTCAGTAGAATTTAAATTTTTTAACACCTCTTCAAAGATTTACAGAATTTTCGTTGCACTTTCTTTTCACCAAAGCCGTAAAATACTCGTATTATATCCTCCTCAAAAGTAATAACTTCTTATAAAATAAAATTTTGTTTCATATTTTTAAGTTAAAAAATTTCAATGACGATGTTATTTCTTCTTATCTCACTCCTATTTTTTGACTTCCCAAAAGGTTAACTGCCTTGAAAAAATAGTCGAGAAAAATACCGACTTGTCGATGAAAATTTTCAAACAAAATCTAAACAGAAATTTATGTTTTCTCTAATTTAAAAAACTTTAATACCTCGAAAGCCGTGAAATCCTGTATGGTCAGCATTTTTTTGTTTATAGCAGTTAAAAAGCTTGATTTTGTCAAATATTATATTTAAAAGTTATAAACCCATTTATGGGTATTGGACACTTTGATTTATTCTGTTATTTATTTTCCAATAATTTTTTTTTTTTATTCACTATTTGTTTTTTTTTTTTTTGTTATTGTATTCTTTAATAAAACAAATTAGTTTGGTTCGTAATTAAATATGCAAATAATAAAGCTTCATACTTTCATTTTTTTCTTTCCAAAGTAAATATCTACAAAAAGTCTTGAATCGATTAAAATCAAACACAAAACACAAACAATACTAATAAATAACCAAATAATTGCATTAAAAAATACAAAAATACACTAAGCTGCATCTGTAAACAATTTAAAATTCATTTAATTTTAAAACAGTTGATATTTAATTTTGTATAAATTAAGATACATATTTGTACCAAATATTTTTTTTTCTTGTGAATTTTTAAAAATTGATATGAAAAATTTCTTGATATTGCCAATCTAAATTAATAAAATTTAATTTGAGTCATGAAGGTACTTACAAGGAAATTATTTATTTAATTATTTTGACATGAACAAATAAAAAACAAAAATTCTTTATGGCAAAATCATCAAAATTTGCATTAAAGCATTTTTAATTCCTAATCAAAACTTCATAATGAAAGGGAAACCACCTAATACATTATAATTTAAATAACCTACTCATAAACGCTTTCATATTTTAAAAAAAATATATATTTATTTATAAATAAGAAGAAGAACATATTATTAAAATCTAAAACAATTTTTGCTCACTGTTTGTAGTCATCAATTTAGTTTTTTTTTTTTTTATATATTTTTACGACTACGATTAATTTTGTGAACCACATCAGTAGAAGAGACAAGATCTCTCAGTTAGCGTTTAATTTATGCAAATTCCAAAAGACATTCATACATTTATACAAAATGAATTTAAAAAAAGACAACACTAGAAAAGGTCAAAGTGAATTTTTGTCGCATTGTCGTCATCTTTCTGCTGACAACAACGACGGGACAGTTATAATTATTTTCTTAAGAACAAAAAAAAAAAAAATTAAGATAAACACACGACTAAATTATAATAAAATTGTGTTGATTTTAAGTTGAAGGACGTGCATTGACTTTATAAAATGGATGAAGTAGCAACGATATAAACAGCAGCTGCAGCATCAACATCATCATTTTTAGCAGCCAAAACGCTGTGAACCCATTCAAACTGTCGATGACTTTTGATATTGAAATTATGTTTACATTTTTATATGTCTCTTGACGTACTTATAATGCACCATTATTTTCATGCTTATTGCTTGTCGTTTTTTTTTTTTGTATTTAATGAAAGTTTATTTTATTACATTTACACATTTGTTGTTAATAATTGTGCTATGAAAATATTATACCTCTTTGCTTTGATTTTATTACACACGTTGATGCAAAAATTAAATTTAATTAAATTAATACTAAATGTAATCAGAGGGTAATAAAAAATGGCACAAACACAAAGGTTTCGATAAGAGTCATCGACTCGTCTCATCCAGCTTCTGACCTCCTCCTTCTCACTATAAATGACGCAGTTGTCAAGTGTAAAATAGCCTTGAAAATGATTTTTGTTTTCAGCAAATCCATTTCAGGGTCGAATATGATGCCAAGCAATGTTAATTATATTGTGAGAGGATACTATCATCACTTACCTTATGTCCTTGAGAAATGATGTTGAATAATTGTTTTGGCGTGGAAAATTTCACGACATGATATTTTGCTCCAGTAGGTATATCCTCCTCCTCCATGTTGATGTTTAACCTACAACAGATTTCTTAAAAATTAGCGATATAATTAATACAATGTGATAGCAAACATACGTAGAGAATGTTTATGTATGTACCTATGTATATATTAATTGACGTTGACAGGGATAAGCGTGAAAAAGTGAGAGGAAACAACAACATAAGCAACAAATAAAAAAAAATATTACATACCAACTTTAAAATCAAAACAATGTAATTAATTATACAGAGGAAAAAAAAATTACTGATTGCACTACAAACGAAAGAGTTGAATAGCGAACTTTAATTTGTCTCTGCTGGCAATTTTGTTTATTCTGTGAGCATTAATGTGTGAAAATGAATTAAAAATGATATAAATAAGGTGTCAAAAGGGAGAGGCATTGATTGGCATTTCAAGGGAATTTCATTTTAATGCAAACAAAAAAATTAACACCAAGTATTAAGAGAAGTCATCAGATATGTAGTTTATATAGGTATGCATCCAAACACCAAGCATAAATCATGTACTGATATGACATAGGAAAATTACTCATTGAATTAAAATATCTTGATGTGGTGTTTATTTTGAGCAAGGATTTTGTTTTTTCAGTTCAGCATCGAACTTAAACTTAACAACATTTTCTGATAAAAAAATCAAAAACAACAATTTATTTTTTTATTGGACTCAAAACATAAAAATAACTTTTTTTCTTATAAATATAAATTGGAAAGGAAATAAGAGTTATGTCTAATAAACGGTGTCAAAGTTTGATTTTAAGGAAAATAATGAACTAAGAATGATTTGTTGTTACATAGGCAGTAAAACGAAATAAAAAGAAATTTCGATTCGATAGAACCTTTAAATGAAAATGCAATTATTTAAAGGTATTTTCACTTCAAAACTCTTGAGAGTAACTCTTGGATAACAACATTTTATTAGCAAATTTTTTGGATGTATCCACTTGCGAGTTTTATTCTCGAGAGCTGCTTAAGAGCTTCTTGAAAATTGCTTACAGTGTTTTTACTCTCAAATTTATACGCACCTTTGATTTTTTGATTTCATGGGTGTGTTTTAATTTGGGAGTACTTTCACTACAAAATTCTCTAGATTGACCTCAGATAGCTGTCTACTCCTTCTTTAATTCTCAAATAGATACGTACCTTAAGGTCTTAAAACTGACATTTTACTGCAAATTAATTAAAACATAGGTCACCATCAAGACCCGTATTTGACATTTTGGAACAAAAAATGTGTTTCAAACTCTTTTTTGTCAGCAATTTTGTGTATTTCTTTAAGCTTTTTGTACAAATAATTTGATAGGCTTAAAGAAGTTCAACAATGGGTTTAACTAAATAATCTTGTTTTTGATAAAACTTTATACAAGTCAAAAAAGTATTTTCTACAAAACTTATTTCTCAGATTATTGGCACGTATGCTGAAAATTAATCCTCCAACCTGATTGACGATAAAAGAAATATTAAATCGCTAAAAATTTTATTCCAGATTTTTATGTTCTAGAAGCAAATTAAATTTGTTTTAATGAAACTCGACAGATAGCCGAAGAAATTTTATTTTCATGTTTTTTCTTAGATAAGATTATAATTTTAATGGCAATTTGTATTTTTGTTTTATTAATTTTTTGGCGCTATCGTAAATTTAGCGATTGATTTTGAATATTTATATGAGTGATACAAATTGATTAGAATTAAAAAAAAAAACAAAAGACTTAGACGAGAATAAAAATAAAATTTGTCCATTAAACTAAACGGTTGTATTTCTAGTTGCTAAATTTTGTATTTTTATTTTAAAATAATTTACATTTTTATTTAGTAAGCCCAATTAATTAGAAAAATTCAATATCTTATAAATATTGATTCTGTAGTTTTTGTCAATACAAAAAAACTTGATTGAAATTATGTGTCATAAAATTTTAGTAGCACGTGTAGACTATATTTATAATAATCCTGATACAAAAGTATGGTATTTGATCAAAAACACAAAAAAACAACAGAAACAAAAATTAAAAAATTGTATTCAGTTTGAAGGTGTTGCCCCTGATAATTGTGCTGGCTGGAAGCATTTTGATCCAAGAAACTATATGCTGTAAGGCAGACTGTATGAAAATTCATTGTCAACGAAGAGTATTTAAAAACTACATGCCGTTAAACAGAAAAATTTAAATTCATAGAAAGAGTGTTTATGCAGTCTTAATAGTATTTTTGGTAACAACAGGGTTTTTTTGATTAAAGTGGATTTTTAATATTGTTTCATTTATTAACTAAGAAACTTGTTAGAATCTCCTATACTGTCATACAATCTACCCAATCTACTTATTGCTATCAATTGATATGCAAGAAAATTCTAAAACATTAAAACAAATTTCCATAATAGCTTAACTAAACTAACAATATTCGAGTTAATTATTGAATTTAATTCCAAAAACCTTGAAATTTATTAATTCTTAATAATATAAGTTTGCTTCTCAGCTCTTTTGTATTATTTCCTAATCACTGCATTAATTCCTTAAGATCCCCAAAAATCATAATTTAATTCCAAAAGGTTATCTCTTCATATGCCACACATAGAAGTTTTTCCTATATAATAATCTAAAAATAGACAATCCTATTCAGAAGAAAAAAAATATATAAAATTGGACCTTCTTTAAAATTTATGTGAAAATTATGAAAATTTTTTAATGAAAAATACAAAAAAAAAATCATTTGAGTCAATTATAATTCCCTTTCATTTTGAAGTCTATAATTTATTTCTTTGGCTTCATTTCTGTGGTGTGTTTCTCGTCCTACTACGTTTGTTCTTTATTTTTTTTTAGTTGAAATTATCTTCAGGTGATTAAACAGGAGCCAAAATATTGTAACATGTGCGTTATGTTATGTTATTTTTTTTTGTCTGTCTTATTTTTTTGTATTTTGTCGATAGATGCAACTGAGAAAAAGAATGTTTTGTATATTGCCTGCTGCTGTTGCCATTTTACTCTTCAGATCGGATTTCACCCTTTTTCATTCTTAAAGCACAATTGCATTAGGGGAAAAAGTAGTCTATCTATGCCTTTCCCTTGGTGTTACCTTTTTTTAGGATACTTCCTCTTCAAAGATGTTTTGCATAATATCAGAGACAAAAAGTGCACTTCCCTTTCCTTATTACCTACTCAGATACTTACGGAACTATAATATGTGTACACATATACACTTTCGATATATTTATGACACTTTTTTTGATATTCAAATTTGCTGCAAACATACCTACTCACCCAAACCTATATATTTAGCGTGTGAAAGAAATACTTTCAAACATTCTTATATTGAAACTTGAGTGTTGAGTGGTAATTAAAAAATAACAAAACGTTAACGGAAGGAAGTAATATCGATATTGACAAAACTTGACATCAGGTGGCCAAAATAATAAGATAGGAAATTTGTGTGTATTTTAAAATTCTTTTGCGTAATTTTGATTTTCTCCTTTTTTTCAAAAAAATATATAAATTAAGGAGACGAACGGTATTAACAAGCCAAGCTGATTCACCGCCACCATCATTGCCATCCGCACCACAGGCACTGCCAATGTCGCTGGCGACATCTAGCAGTCCTGATCAAGTGATTATCCAAAATCATAGTTACCTTCCCACGTCCTCTGCTTCAAGGTATTTTGAGCACCCGCTGAATATCTCGCCTGGCCAAACTGTGCCGAATGACGATGATCACCACCAGCAACAGCAGCAGCAACAACAACAGCAACAGCAACAACAGCATCACCAACATCACCAGCAACAGCAGCAACAACATCAGCAGCAACAACAGCATCATCACCATTTGGTACCATCACCGACTTCAGTGAATTTGGGCGCACTGTCCAACTCACACCAGGTCCATCAGGTGCAGAATGCGAATGGCAGCACGTCGTTTGTTTACGAATACTACAAAGTATCGGACAAGGACAATGACGAATTGCATTGGAGGTGAGTTTTAGAAAAAGAAAACCAAAAACAAAAAAATAGTGGGATCGAGAGAGTTGCATTTTGAAATTATCATTGATGTATAAATATATATGCAGATACTCTCATGCGACCCCCGCAGGTGGTATAATGGGAAAAATTTATTTGTTTCCAATTAAGTCCAGCAGCACCCGTATCGTCCGTCTGTTCGTCCGTGTTGGAACGGAAAATAGTTGAGTTATGAAATCTAGTGACAGGTTTTTTTAATGAACAAGTGCTATACTGGTGTACTGCGGCTGCCAGTGTTGGGAGTCTGCAGATGATATGATAAATGTGGTCAAATCTTATAATCAAAGTCACATTCATGCAAGGGGTGATTGTGTAAGATGACAAGATTCGTTGGCCTAAGGGTGCCTACAGAAAAAAATGATGATAATGGACAAAGTCTGAGAAGTGAGATTATTGAGAAAGATAAATGCGTGAGCTGAGCATACTCTTAGAAATATAACTACAATTTGGAATATCACTTGATCGATCTTTTAAAAGATCTTTTTGATGGTTGCCTAATTTGTTTACATAAGACAAAAATTGTTAAAAAAAAAATTTAGACAGTGCTTGAAACTGTCACATACAAAATCTAATCAAATTCGTCATAATCGTTCTTGAGAACGTCGAAGATAAGAAACTTATATTAAAGGAGTCAATATAGCAGGTTAGCAAATCAGAAGGATCTCATTTCTTTTTCAAATAATTTGAATAATTTTCGAAAAAAATAAAATGGCGGAGCAATTATTTTTGGCCCTACAAAATACAAAAAAAAATGGAAAAATTTCCAAAAACAAAGTAGACACCAAATTAATTAAAAAAGCATTCAGCTGTAACCAGACAGACCGATAGAATATAGAGGTATCCACATTTTACGTAAAAGCGAATCATCGAAAATTGATAACAAAACATTAAAAATTTGTATTAAAATTTAAAGAAAATACGCCATATCCATAACTTATAGGGAATCTTTTTGTAAGGTTAGATCATAAAACATACAAATTTTGTATACCAATTCCCTATTTTTAAGGCTCAAGCCTAAATTTAAAAATGAATGCACAGTTGCACAACCACAAAGACCAATGACGGTTGACGAAAGGTACTCGCTCAGATTTTTTATCATCTAGTGCTAAATTTGATCAGATGCTTGAATTTTTTGTACGAAACATTTTACAAGCAGAAATTTGTAGACTTTAAAAAAAAACTCGCAAATTTCCAAATTTTACGAATGCAATTTTTTAAAAGACTTTGATATTCTTAAAAATGACAGTTGTGCTGTACTGTGTTCTGTTTGTGCAGCGTACAACTATGCACCGAAAAGATAAATAAAACATTTGCAACTTTTATGCTCAAAAATAAATTCTGCGAAATATTGCATCATTCGTATTTGTTTCGGAATTTTAATTCAAACATGCGCGTTAAGCTTAGATCACGATTTTCAATTTTTGAAAAAAAGGTTGTTAGAGGGTACACAATTTTTAGCGTAAAGTTAATACCGTCATTTTTAATTTTCGCAAAAAACTAACTGTGGTGCTTGTAGGTTCTCAACTTATGCTGCCCTGTGTCGTAAATATTTAATATTAAGAAGAAAAATTAGCAAATTTACTAATTTTACGAATGATTATTTTATATTAGCACTTTTACGGCCAAAAATAAACTTTGCAAAATATAGCGTGAGTTATCACCGCCACATAATTGGTTTAGAAAAAATATTCTGTATTTTGTTCACCTTATGCTGCTTTCGGCCGTTAATATTAAAAAAAAAATCGCAAATTTGCATAGTTTACGAATGAAATCATTTTGCAATTTTTCAAAATACTAAAAAAGTGCTATTTTAGTTTGCTCGTTAATGCTAGCATATGCCCAAGAACTTTATCAGCCTAAAGAACAATTTTGCGAATTTTTAAGCTAGCACGCCATTATTCAAAACAAAAATGCGCTGTATTAAGCTCAACTTTTGCTGCCTTGTACAATACTTAGATATTTTTTAACAAAATCGCAAGTTTGCCAATTTTGTGTATGAAATATTTTTGAAACTCTATGTTGCTGGTTTGTGCTAATTTTGTGATGCCATGCACCGAAAAAATTTAAAAAAAAAAATAAATAATTGAAACTTTTACGGTCAGAAAACAATTTTGCGAAAAATGACGTTGATAAAGCCATTTTAAATTTTCAAAAAAAAAGCTTCCTGCATTTGTGCTCAACAAATTTGTGAATTTTACGAATTTAATTTTATCTAAATTTTGATATTTCACAAAAATGACAATTGTGCTTTGATGTGTTCAGTTTGTACAGCCGTGCGCAGAAAAAATTAATAAAATTTAGATATTTGCAACTAACTATTAATAAATTAAATTTTGTCATTACATAAAACTGAAAGTTGTGCTGTTTTGGGCTCAGTTTTTGCTGCCATATTCTGAAAAGATTAAAAAAATTAGCAAATTTGCAACTTTCACGATCAAAAAACAATTTTGTGAAGATTGAATGCGGAGTTGACACACCGCACTATGGACTTACTTTGGGCCGCAATGCGCAAAAACGGATGAAAAAAACTATAAATGTTTAATTTCGTTCTTTTTTTTAAAAAATCTTGTAGAAAAAATTAAAATTGCTTCCTGTGATTTTTATATTTACGAAAAAATAAAAATGGCGGTTTTAAATTCACGCTTAAAAAGGCGTACCCTCTAAGAACCATTTTTTTAAATACGGCACATGGCAGCACAATCTTTTTTTCAAAAATTGAAAATGGTGATCCAAACTTTACGCACATGCTTGAAATATAATTCCGAAACAAAATCATATGATTTTTGGCACCAAATTTTAGTGAGAATCCCAAGACTGTGAATTTATTTCAAACAACCCTGGGTGTGTCGTTGTACCTCTGATATGTGTCTCTATTAATACTCGTACCATTCAAAACAAAGTACATATTGGAATTCCAATTAGCGTTGATTGTGTTTATTTCCATTTGAATTATATATTATGATATGATTATCAAACCGGAATCAATTTAAAAAAAAAAAATATTAAGACTTCCCCATCATCCATCCATAGCCCTAAGCACCTTTAAACAACATCCGAAATGTCTTTCCATTCAAAATTAAATTGAAACTTCAATTAGTTCTTGAATTTGAAAGGCAATCGTTGGCTGGCTGGCTTAACATCAGACAACACACATTTTGTCGACTGTCAATGGCCATTAAGACAAATTATTTATTTTCGCCAAGTGCACCCCGTCACCACCATCACTATCCGCCTTCGATGGTTTGCTAAAGAATTCTCTTCATTACATTACACTTAAAAATCAATTTGATTGCAATCACCACATGCAAAATAATTTTCACTCCACACCAACCGACACCACGACGACAACACGAATGAAGAAAATGAAGACTTTGTTGCACTAAGCCCACGGAATGTCATCAACTTTGTTGCCAAACTAAAAAAGTTGAAAAAAAAACAAATAAAAGAAATCAACGTTATTTCATTTATAACCGTACATCATCAGTTCGGCGAGTGTACCATCATCAGTGTACACTTCACATTCATTTCCTTTAATAATCCCGGATTAATGAAATTGATTCTAGCTCTCTTGGCGGAAAACTATAAAAATCCGATCATCATACATATGACATAGACATGATGTTGATGTTATTTTGAAAATAAAATTAAAAAAAAAAAAAAAACATTCGAAGATCAAAATATGTAAGTAAATCTGAGAGTTTCCTTGTGCCTTTTGCGATGTCGCAGAGAAAAAAAAAATATCCTTGGATAGTTTAAATGTATATCTGTATGTATGGATGTGTATTTAAGCAATAATATGATGATGGTGTCAACCCCTTATTCGGAAATAAATTATAAATCTGTCAGTTTGGATTAAAAAGCAGGACTCTCTGACTTGAATTTTTGTTTTGTTCTGATTTTTCCTGTGTTGCGTCGTCGTCGTCGACATCGGTCGTATTCATGGCCGACTTAAGTTTTTCTTCGTATATCGTCTCCTTATACAACAGTTCTCCTTGTGCGATTCATTGAATCCACGACGACGGAAACGATCTTCGCATGAAAATTGAACAAAATTTTATGCAAAATACCCTCAGAAGAGGTGAAGTGATGATATTTATATCTGAATGCTGCTGCGGATCTTACACAAATTTGTCACCAGATAAACATCAAAAAAAGCTAAAGAACCAAAAAGAGAGATTGCCTCTTCATCAGATCTGATAAAGGAATACCTAATTTCTTTTATTTTGGTTCTGAAATCTGAATATATAAAAAAGCAAACGATGATACTGTGTCGACATGAATCCTTAAGATAACAATCAACTTAAATTGTTACTTTTGCATGATGTGAGAAGAAGAATTATTATACGTAGTCCGAAAATGAAAGTGGGATGGCTTTGTTGGGCGATAACAAGCAAAGAATTATGGTAACGATTTTTTTGAATGAATGAAATTCAAATGTCTGTATAGGATGCCGCTTAAAAAAGACTGAATAAATTTATCAAATATATCATTCTTATAGCTTTGAAAGATTGATTTCTTATTTGAAGTAGTGTAAGCTTAGTTGTACTCCGTAGAGTAATGTTAAGGACATTGAAGTGTTTCGTTCGATTGAATTGCTATAAATGTGTACAAATTTCATTAATTTTTGACAAAAATTGGCCTGACAAATGGTTTTTGACGATATAACACTCCCTAATGCCACACAGTCAGTGTGGCATCAGTTGGACTGACAATAGGTCGTAAATCTATAAATGTTGACCTAGTTTTAATGCAATTTTAATAAAATACTATTAACATTTCTCAATGCAAAATTGTTTACCACCAGGAGCGTTTGTTTCTAAAATTTTTTTTAGTTTTTTTGATCAATTTTTGCCATATTAACATGCCAAGAACAAAACATTGCAACAAAATATTGTTCTATTCCACACGCCACGTTTGTATTTTTTTGGCAGCAAATCGTCAAATTTTGATACGAATTACTGAAATTTGATTAATTAATTTGTATTAATTAATGATTTGTATATTTAATTCTGTGTTCAAATCTATTTTGTTTTTCTCTTTAAAATGAAGACATCAAAATACTAGTATAAGGGAGAACATGTTCTCAAATTTCAAAATTAAGAAAAGAAAGAATTTTCCAAAAGTTGTTGACTTTAAATTTGATTTTAAACTTCCGTCAAAATTGTCATTTTGTTCTTTAGGTTCGATTAGATTAGGTCTAGAAACTATTTTTAGCATGAACTCGATTAAGTTCCTGATTTGCATAGTACTTTACTGAATTTTGAGAAAAAATGCAATACACTGAATTGAACATCACCAAAAAGAAATTGTGGGAAATGATTTTTGGTGATTTTTGTACCTGATTGTCACTAAAATTTATCAAATCGAATTTATTGAAATCCATTCAGCTAATAACGAGAAGATTCAAAATCGAAAAAAAAAACAGTTCTACGGAAAGTATATTATATTACAAATTGCCTGACAGTAAAACTGTTTTATGTGTAGCAGCAGATCGTACAAAGTTTCACCCATAGATAAACTTTTTCCAAAATTATACCTAAAAATCGTTTTCGAAAAAATTGAGATTTTCGATACTGGTTTCTCGTGCCGTTATTTTTTAATAATAGCCATTTTTCTCAGAACACTTTATGAAATGATGTTGAAACCCTTTAGATACCAATTTCAAAAATTGGAGAGCATCATTTTTGAAATATAGTAGATGCTCAATATAGTGAAATAGTAAAAACCTATTTTGGGATTGTCAACTTTTTCGAGCGGGAGTCTTAAAAGTTTTTCTAAAAATAAATTTGATCCAAAATGGAAATTTTTTTCGATGTGAATGTTTTTACATTTATTTAAGGGTTAAAAAAGCTTTAAATAAGATAAAAAAAAAACAATTATTCAGTGTCCTTAACATATGTCAAATGCTTGCGAGACAGAAAAAATATTTTCTTAAACAGTTTTTTTTTTTTAAATATTGTAGAAAGTGCTGAAAATTCTTAAATATCGAGTTTCAAAAACATATTACAAAAATCAAAAAATTAAAAAATATTTTAAAACTTTCATAAATTAAACAATATTAATTTCTTAATTTAATACCTTTATTAATATTTTTGAAAAATCGAGAGTTAAAAAAATTTAAATAGTTTAGTAAGAGAAATTTATTTTTCTTAAAGAAATGCTGTGGAGGCATTTTGATAAAATAAAATTTAGTAAGATAGCTAAAAAAAATATTGCATGCCAGGTACCGTAATTTTTGGACTTGAAAAAATGAGAAAAAAAATGTGTAACCAAGAGCCACTGAAGTACCAAATTTTAAGAAAATCGATCAAGTCTTTTAAGCTGTAGTCGAACAAACAGACAGACAAAATTGTAAGACCTACTTATTTCGTCTTCCACATCGACGACATGACAGGTTTGATCAAAGTCTCGATTTTATATTTTTTTAAATTATATAACTTGCATTGCCTAATTGTATAACTTGCGTTGCCATATAGTTCGTTGAATATTGCAACAGTTTTTGAGAAAAACATGCTCGAGAGTTAATTATGTTTATATTTTTTTTAACTACCCAAACTGGTGTCAGGCGCATCATGTGCAAAGACAACAGGAAATTAACAGATATTTTATAAAAACCATTCAAATGTTCTTAGAGATTTTCAATATAAAATTGACAACTTCATTGTGAATGGGCCTCATGTGACCTGAGATCAGATAAAGCAATCAGCATTCGTGCAATACAGTCAAAAAATAATGTCCATACGTAACATAACGGTCGTAATTGCGCTTCTGGGTAAAATAATATTTGTTTCTATAATTTCGATTCGGAAGTGACAAAAATTTACAAAAATGGATATTATGTACATGAAATATTTAGTGACATAAAGTAGGATTGATGTGTCCGCTACAATTTCTATCACCAATCCATTTTTAAAGCTACAAATTGATTTCTTAACAAAGAGACTCAAGTGTGTTTAAAGGAATTTTTGATGAAAAAAGCAATTTTTTCATGCAAACGACATTGGTTATTTACTTACGTCCCCTGGTAATTTTTTACGATTTTCAAGACTATAAGTCCAATTAAATGTTACTTGCATTCGAATTGGTTTATCACAAAGAGATTACCAACAAATTATTGCAAGTTGACTTAAATATCCCCACAGGGCTTAATTTCGTTAAACTTCTGCAGGTGTAGAGTGAATGCATACTTAAAGTCAATTTATACGTATTAGATACGCTTAATCAAAGATTGCTAATGCAATCGTTATTGATAGTCGAGGTATACTTTTCTTTAAATATAAAAATTAAATTGAAAAAAAGCCAAACACAAAAAATCTAAAACTACATATATGCAGGTAATTGAGTTTTAAATGTGGAAATAATTGAAAATTTACTAATTTCATTGCATATACTTGCATTTAAATTAAATTATTAAAATAATTCTGTTTTATGTTTTTACAAAGTAATACATCAATTTTGAGATTTTAAACTGCACCTGCATTATGAATGTCTTTCCCCATTTTTATATTTGTTAGATTTCAACGATTTAAAAAGGACAAGTCTCCAATCACCATTGAGGACACAAAAATACAAATGCAAATACGCAAATACAATAGCATCATATCCTTCATATTCCACACTCTATAAGGACAATAATTCGATTTGTTTAATTGCAATAAATTTTGAAATTATGACACTCGTTTCAAATTTCGATTATATAAAACTATCATCCTATTATTTTCGTGTTTCACTTTTTTTTTTTGTTCATTCTTTTTATTAAAGTTCACCCTGTGACATTGATATGAGGAAAAAAACAAAAAAAAAATAAAGATTCTTAACAGGGGGTCAGGTATATAAGGAAAAGATCGAGGCTCTATTACATCGAATGAACAGACTACGCATTACAAAATGTGTTAAGAAAAAACAAAAACAAAAAAAAAAGAAGAAGGAAAACTACTCTCAACGCAATACACAAAATTGGTATTAATTCCAATCCAAGCGTAAGTCTTTAATTTATTGACATGATCTTCAATCCGAGATACACTCTTCATATCTGTGCTGTGAGTAGGTTCTGTATGTGAAATAAACACTAACATGCGCGCACTTCTCAAATCCAATTGCCTTTTGTTAAATCTCTTGGAGTTGATTTTTTCACTTCTTCTTCTTCTCTGTTTTGAACATTTTTTTTTTGTTTAATGGATCGACACCTTTTGATTGGACTTCGATTAGTTGAATTGAATTTCGATTCACCCTGAACTGTAAAAAATAATGACGATGATTCACTCAGGCAATTCCCTTCTGAAATGATAATCATAAAATGAAAAATATTCAATCTGCACTCAGAAAAAGCACTCAAATCAGAGTGTTTGTTGGCCAAAATAAAATTTAAAGAAAAAACAAAAAAAAAAATACAAATCCGCAGACAAAAATATAAATTTCTACGAATAATCTTTTATTACCACCACGGGAAGTAAATAAAATTAAATTAAAAAAAAAACTTCAAGGTTACGTAACATACACATGTGTTTATATATTTTTTTTTTTTTGTAACTTTATTCTTTTATTTTGTATATTTCTCGTCGCATACTGCTCGTGCCCTGTTATAAGAAACCAAAGAGAAGAATAATGGTTATGTGTGCTTTTGGATTAAAGTTTAAAGATAAAATACCATCACTATTTAGGGAGTGACGTACTTAAATGGCGATCCATATAAGTTCGCGTTTCAGGCCCAAATATAATGGAAGGGCTATTTTCACTAGCGAAATTGGTGAATACAATACATGAAAATGTTTAAGATTTGTAGCAACAACGAGTTCAAGATAACAAATGTGTTATTGCGATGATAGAGAATATGAAAATTGTCCCCTAAATTCTGTGTGTCTTCACCTCGACTAGATTTCAACAGAAAAAAACAGTTTTGTAAAACTTGGTAAAAATCATTATTGCTCGAATTAATTTAAGGCTTCAAGTTTTTTTTTTCAAATGAGCTTTTGCTATTTTTATAAAATTCTTCATCTAAAATGTGTGTGAATTGAATTTTGCTTTCTAAAAAAATTTAAGTCATTTTGAGAAATAAATCTTTTAAAATAAAACCAAATGTCAACTTGGGCCCCATAAAATACTCAATCCGGCATTGTGCATTTTACTTCACACTTTTAACTTTACGATGGCGTGGTAAAATGCGGTGTGATAATGTGTTACACACTGTCAAAAAAGCACGTATGATTCAGTTTTTAATGTCATAAATGTGGTCATATACAAAACAAAAAAATGATCTTCAGTTTTAATTGCCTTTGACACATGCACTGATGGATTTAAAAAAAAATAAGGCATAAATGAAGCTGATGCTCTTCATTTCCGCAATGGAGCGATGCTAAAAAGTAAAGTTATGTTCATATTTATAAAATTGTTTTGAAAAAACGTAGAAGTATTTCCTGGAAATAAAAAAAAGGTTATCTGAACAATTAGTGTCACAAGACTTATTTCAAATAGACTAAGGTTTAAAGATGTTTTTTTCTTAAATTGAAAAATTTACTAAATTTTTATCTCGAAATAACATCAATATTTTTCTACGAAATTCTTTTTCATGTAAAGATTTTTGTAATGCTTTTAATGCAAAGAATTTTGTCCTTCTAAGTTATAACTATAAAGTCAACCTAAAAATCCATCTAGATCATCTGGTGCGTACGTTCAAGGACTAATGGCCGATTTCATAAACAAGCTTACTTTTGTCTAAGCTCCTACTAAATTTTATCAGGCATTTAAATTTTTTCAGTTTCAGCAGTGTAGAAAGGGATATTTTAGGGACATTTTAATTACACTGAGTTTTCCTCACATCCCTGAATATAAAAGAAGAGACTGTTTCACTCGCACATGCAAAGTGTATGAGAAAAAGTGATAATGCATTATGGATAAGGGGACAATTATACTGACAACAAAATATCAGCTGTTGTTGACTGAAATAGCTGAACGAAAAAAAATTATAAAAAACGAGCTTTTAGTGCACAAAGGCATTCAAAATCTTTTTAATTTCAAAAGCATTTGAAGAAACAGAAAAACATCATTTAAAGACTCAATTCCTGTTAAAATAATTAAAAGTATTTCATGGAATTGGGCATAAGAAAGATAAAGAAGCATACTTTTAGGTCATTACAAGAATACACAGAACTGGACCTAGATGACAACCGTACGGAACACCAGAGGTTGCCTTGAGTGGAAGGAAAAGTGATGATGTCACACCTTTATTCTGTGCTTTATACCTAATTGGCCATTAGACAGTCCTTTATTGGCTGGATAGTTTTTTTTTCTTTCAAAACCTATATATTCTTGCATTTTGGCTTCCGATTACTATTTTAGTGTTCTTTTAGTGTTAATTGCATTATAGTATGATTTAGCTTTTTAAGGACTTGATCCCAATTATTGCAATTTAAGTACAAAGAAAGTATGGTGTATCTCCTTGACTTCCTCAAATTGCAGAAATTTTTTCTTAGACTTTGATCTATAGTCGTTAACTCCTTCTAGATTTTTCCTAATTACAATGTAACATCCTCTCACTGTTCGTCTGTTTTGGGTTCTTGTTCCTGGAATCTACTAAAATTTATTATTTTTAAATTTTTGATTGTTTTCATTGCATTTTCTTTTTCAGCATGTGTTTGAAACAAAAATAACTGAATTGCAAAACTAAAAAGTCTGTTTAAAATATTAAAATATTACAAAAAAAGAGCAGATCCCAACCTTTTACAAACAATATAATTTCGTTGTGGTTAAGTCTTCATTTTACTCGCACAAATACATTTGAAATAAATTTTGAGTAAATAGATGCAAAATAATAAAGAAAATTCTTTATTAAATACAAAATTTAAAGTTTCATTTTAAACATTTTCTTTATTATTTTTTTATTTTTAAACAATTATTTAAATAAGAAATAAGCATGTGCCTGAAAAGTGGCAACACTGACAGGTGTTCCTGCAACTTTTTTCATGTTTAAAATACATTTTGAAAATAATTAAAGAAGTTAAGGCCCTACCCTTTGACATAAAAAAGTATGTTTCCGAAAATTATCAACTTCAATATTTTAACCGAGTTAGGTATACGAGACCGATACCAAACCCATTTTTTCTGTTGCTTTGTTTTTGTTTTTCTGAAAATAATCATTTGCATTAAATTTTCTGATTTGGTTCTTTTTAGGTGCAGGGAGTGACTTAAGTTAAATCCACCAACTGCATCGTGTATATTTTCATCTTGGTTTCTCAGAAACTTCTCCAATAATTTTGTAGCAGCATTTTTTTCCTAAATTACAAATGAACAAATAAAATACAAACAAATTTTGCAAATTTTTAATTCTCAAATAAATTTCACAAAAAAAAAGTTGAGAATTAAAAATTTAAACAAAAAATTGCTAAATTTGTTTAAAAAAATTTGTTTAAAATAATTTAAAAAGCATAACTTGGAGACTTAACAAAATGCATTGTTTTCCTGCTATCATATTTTGAAGCAGAATTTATGTTTCGGATAATTAATCGGAACCTTAGGCATTGTGAAGAAAGCTCTTATGACAATACAAAAAACTTTGAAGTTAAAAAGATGGTCTTTTATTTACTATGCAAATTTTTTTATATTGAGTTTTTGTTATTTAATCTTAAAAGTACCAAGCGATTTCAACTACAAGACCAAGTCTGGCATTTTTTTTTGTTTGCTTGTGACTGAGACCAGGCCGAAACCAGGCGAGACCGATAGGTAAGCCGATACCAAGACCGAGACAAGACTTTGTTATACGAGACCAAACGTAACTGAGATATACGAGACCAATATCCTGACGATGCTGAAATTTTTCTATTTTGACGATACCGAGACGATACTTACAAAAGTATCGTTTGGCTTAGTATCGCTGCCAGCCCTATTTCATAGCAACAAAAAAATATGTTCGCGAAAAATGGCAGTGCTGATATTTTTCCCGAAGGTGAGTCTACTTAAAACATATCTCTTTAAACATCAACCGCTATTTTAGCCATGGGCATTTTCCGAGTAATTTACATTTTTTTTAGAATTTGGCCCAGATTGGGCGCCATTTTTTGAAAATATCGTCCAACCGACAGGATTACAATTATGACTTTAGAGCTTAATTGTATCCTTAATATAAGTCAAAAATTAATCAAAAATATAAAAAAAGGATGGAAAAGCTAGCAAAAACGAACAAAAAATAATCGAAAAATCAAAGATTTCAAAATTTTTGAGTATAACTTTTTTTGTAGCAAGAATACATAGGCTTAGGAATAGGAGGACAAAATAAATAAGATCTTAAAAAAATTGATTTGACATATTTAAACATGACAGAGGCATGTATAGCCATTCAAATTTTATAATTTCTTATAATTTTATGCCGTTTTTGCCCGAAAGTCTCTTTTTCGGTATTAGCACCTACATACCAAATTTCACACTCATACAAATATTTCCAGCTATTTTTTTAATGCCTCTAGACCTACAGATTGAACATCTGAAACAATTAACATAAAACTTGGTGTTAGGGGCAAGGAATGTAATTTTTTCCAATATTACCATAAACTAGGTTTTCGGATAAGACTCCGAAAAATAATAAAAATTTTAAGTTTGAATGAATATTTTTCTGTTAGATTTGAATATGTCATATTAACTAGGTACTTTACTTATATCAAGCATGTCTTTGCTCAAAAAAAATTATTCGCAGTTTAGTAAAATAAATAAAAACAAAACATCAATTTCCATAGGAAATTTAATTTTGAACACAAAGATTTAAGTGTCAAATTTGTTTCAATCTTCCAGTTATACCAAAAATATTAAAAAGCGGACCGTGTGGCCATTCCGTCAGGGTGAATATAGTAGCATTTCCCACTGTTAGAATACTTAAGCCCCAAACAAATATTATCAATAATAAAACCCTTGAACATGATACTTCCATTATACCTCTCATTTGCCGTTATATTCAAGTCATAAGTTATTCAAAAATTTCAACTTGAATAATTTTTGACTTCATGATTCTTCTTCCCAAACAATTGAAATTGCAATGGAAGGAAAAATACAACGAAATTGTTGTGAATGTTTTTGATTTTAAAAAGAAGTTGTTTTACCAAAAGCTTTTTTTACACCAAAAACTCTTTTATACTAAAAGCTTTTTTATTTTGTTCATGCAAATTTTTGTTTTTTAATCCCGATTTCAATTATATTACCGAATCAAAGACTTTACCTTTTATTCCAAGATATTGAGACTTGCCCATTTTTTCCAAGATATCAAAGGCAGCTTTATAATGAAGTAAACAAAAAAATAAATTATCTTTTAATAATCAAATGTATTTAAATTTCTTTTGCATAATTTTATTTTTCTTCAAAATTTTAATGTTTATTTATAAATACACTTTAAATAATTAATGGATCGCATAAACATAAATTATAAGATACGATTGAACATAAATATCGAAACTAAAAATAAAACACAGCGCTCTCTACAAGCTAGATTCATTTGTTCATGCTTGAAAAGTATGGCACAATCGGAATCTAAAAACCATCCTATGACTCCACCTCATAGTAGGAAGTCCATTTGAATTTCAAATTCAAACTCAAATCGATTGGATCTCTTCGTATATGGATCAGTGCGGTATTAATATTATTTATGCAACGAAGGTGTATCGTAGAATTTACATGATATTATGGCATCATTAGGTGTTGAATTTCTGGAACTGAGGCAAATGGTTTTTTTTCTCAAATAATTTGCTCTATTTGTTAGATAAGTGGTAAACACGTGCCAAAATTCACCCTCAATCTACATATACACATAAGAAATAGCATTATTTTTCCGATGTCAATGTCGATTTTTTATAGATTTCCTGCTGTTTTTATTTTTATGTAATATTACACCCATAAACGTTTGTCATAATTTGATTACAATCAATTGATCTTGTTACAAATTTATTGCCACGCCCTTTTAACTTGATCTCTTAGGGCAAGTATTTGGTATATGGTAAAATAAAAACCTATCTAGAACTATATTTATTCTGATGTTTTCTATATTTTCTAAAAATAATTAGAAAGAAAAAACTTGGAAATTGAATATATTAGAAAAATTAAGCTCGGAGAGAGCCTTGGAAATAAGATGAGAGGCACTCAAAGCAAGTGATCCTCTTGATCGAGTTATTACTTCCTTGCAAGATGCTGTAACTCCAAAAAAAAGTCAAATTCAAACCATAACCACTGGCATTAACTTTAAATTTTGTATTTAAATTGTTTATGGTTCTCTTGGCCCATAAGAAGCTTTTAGCCTATAATCCTATTAAACAAATACGTGCGACCTATAATTCTACTTTATATCTCCGATAAGCCTTTTATACAAATTTATCCATGGATGTCAAGTGATTTGTCTTGGCAAAGCATGGAGTTAACAGACCACGTGTGGCATGACTTTACCTATACATCATCGCCACTATCATGATCATAATACGATTAGAAACTTAATTGAAAAAAAGACCACCTCCTTGAGTGACCTTGATGGGTTGAGAGCTTATGTTCAATTAATCTCAATCAGTATAAATCTTAATAATATTTCCCAATGAAAATCAATAATAATCGAGTAGAAAAGTACTTCGATTATGATGTTTATCCACCAAAAGCAAACAAACAAAAAAGGCATTTATTTATAGTAGGGCACAGCAGGAGGTAGTATAAACAGTCAAGTGTATCTCTAGGACTTATGGAGCCCGTATATTTTAACAATCAGGTCTTTAACTCCATATTTAATTAAATATAAATTGTGCATGCAAAAATGCCAATTTGGTGAATTTAATTCAAACATGCACTATAGTCGCTGATATCGTTGAATAAAAACGGTAGTAAGTGGTAGTATAGTGCAGTAGCAGCGACAGCAGCAACCATGGTGGTCTGTTAATGGCCAAAAATTCATAAAAAAAAATAATTTCGCGTGAGATACTGGTCTACGAGATCAGGTGGTGGTGATTTTTTTCTGCATGTTTTTTTTTTTTTAGTAAACGTAAATTGAATAACTTCCCGGGGCACTAACCTCCTACAAAAATATATACATAGGTACTCTCAGTCCTAGGTAATTCGCTGATACTGATAAAAATTCAACAAAACAATAATAATTGCAAACTGCACAATTGAAAGGTGCTGCCTGCAATAAATTTTATTTCACTTTGGTAAATAATTTTAATTAGCTTCAGATATTTGCAGATTTTTTTTTTTTTGATTTTTTTTTAGTATTTATTTTGTTGATTTGGATTAAAGTCAGTGTGTGGTCGATTTAATTGCGAGAATAGAGACAGTAACTTTGATATGACTGGTTATGGTTTTTTTTAAAAGTTGTATATTGGTACATTTTTAGGGATAATGCAAAAGTGGACTGTTTTATCTTAGATGGAGTTGTTGTGGGCCTGTGCCACATGTTTTATTTTTTTTTTTTTTGCCAAAGATTAAGATAAGTTTAACTTCATTAAACCGCCACCTGAGTTGTCATGCAAATTTTGAATGGCTAGAGCTTAAAGTGCCATTTGTTTATGCTAACTGCTAAGTGAGTGATAAAATTCAAATGCAAAAGTTGTAAAGGATGGAAGATAAATCTTTTAAAAGTGTATTTTCTGATGAAAAAAAGGCATTAATAATACAAAAGCTTTGTTCATAATTTCAAATAATAATTCAAATTATAAGATATTTTATAATTGATTAAAGCAACCATGATTAAAATTGTTCAAAAGTGTGATATTGTTTGTTTGACTCAAACACCTGTGTTAGTTTTTTATGCACATTTTATTTGGGTTACTTTCGGAAAATATTTTACTTGTACGGATTTACACTTAAAATTTATGACTAGAGTGTAAGGCTTCAATAGTATTTTAGTTAAACACTAACAACCGTAACTTAGAATTCGCTTAAGCACCTCTCAATGGGTGGATAGTTGCGCAATGTATAAATCCTTATTAAGACTCTATTCACGATCGACACTATTCAACCTCTAAATGAAATATTCTTAAATTGGCCTTTTTAATCAACCTAACATACATTACTTTTATGAGTAACAGTTTTGCATTTGCAATTTCTAAAATGCGTTTCATGATTATCTTTCTAAGGGCCAGTTTTTCAACGCTGAGTTATTTCTGAGATAAATTAAAGGAAGCTATTTCTGAACATGAATTAACCCTGAGTTAACTCGAAAACAGCTTTGCAGTGGAAGAAAAACTATATCTTTTAGTTGTCAAAAATCATATATGTATCACCTTTTCACACCTTTTACTATCCAAATCAAGATTGAAGCATAATGAATACCACCCTTTATAAAGATTTTGAAAGATTATTAACACGCAATTATTGTTGAAAATTTGTTCGACTTAGGAAAAATAACTTGGAGTTAACTTAGGATTTCATTCGACTGAAAAGATCTTTTAGGAGTCAACTTGAACTTAACCCCAGGCTGGGACTATCTCTCAGTAAAAAACTGGCCCTAAGAAGGAGCTATAGAGGGCTGTAATTTAACTATTTCTATCATAGGAAATAATTTAATTCCCAATTTCGAAAAGGTCACATCTCGAATTTTATTACAAATGCATTTTTTTCATATCAAAGTATTCTTAATGCTTCTTTAGCATTTTAACTGTAATTGTGATTTTGTATAAGTGATTTTTTTTAATTTTAAACTAAGCTTTAGAAAATAATTAGTTTTGTGTTCATTACTTAAAAAATAAATAAATAGATTTGGTTTCGCAACAGATAGTGAAGAACTAGAGCCTAGTGACTTACAACTCTCAACCGTCCCTGTGTCTGTATTATTGGCAGGAATGGAGGGGATAACTTTTGAGGATTTTAAATGGCTAGATAAGAAGCCATTTATTTATGACAAGTATACTCTTGGAGGATTTGTCAGTTCCTCGGAAGAGGCAGTACCTCAGAAAAAATATTCCTTCTTTAGTTGACATTGGCTTGGAATCAAATCTAGACCTTTCGCATAACAGTCCTACACACAAACCATTATGCCATGAGGTACTACGTTATTTGAATAGGTATAAAATTTTCGAGAATTTCAAACATATACTATAAACATTGACTAAAACTGCCACTGCCAATGTTAATATTTTTCACCAGTTTTTGCCGAATTCAATTCCTTTTTTCAAAAACTATGTTGTTTTAGGCAGATGAAAAAGTGTTACCACCAGAGAAAAAGTATTTTTTCTTCCTGACCAATTCTGCTTAGGAAATTTCTTTGGGTAGAAATTCTAGAGTCTGTCAAATTCCGCAGGTTGAAATACAAAATAAAATCTTGCTTGAAGTTGCCACAAAACCGTTGTAAACTTTTTCTACAATTTTCTTATCTGGTGAGAGATTTTGGCACAAACTAAGAAGTTTTTGACAAACTGCAAATATTTGTCCAAAATCTCTGCTATTATTTTCATTAAGGAATACAAATTAGGTAAATATTGATTTTAAGGAATATCAACGAAAATTTGGTTTGAACGAAGTTCAATCTGCAAATGAAGGGTTGAATAAGTTCACTGCTGTTTTAATTGCAAATACACAGGACTTAAAATGAATGAATGATGTTTAGAGTTCTGAATAGATTTCACCTGTTTCTGCTCGAGTAGAGAGGTCCTTTAGTTTCTCCAAGGTATTTTTAAGAGACTAAAAATGAACCGTAGAAAAGACTGAGTAAGAAGCTGTTGGTAGTTTAATACTGCTTTAATTAAAATTCTCCTTTTTATAGGAGTAAAATGTTTTTGCCTTTTTAAGGATTTAATTTTGTTTTTCCTTTTAACTTTATGTTCAACAAAATCATTTTCTTGATCATAATCTATACAATTTATATCTATTTAATTTTAATTTCAAAACATAAATATAGCAACAGTTGACTGGAACTAATCATAAGATTTTTATTTTTATATTTTCTGATTCTTTTCAAGCAGATTTGTACAGACAACAATTATTATCAAAATGATAACTACTTGAAGTTTCTTGTAATTTTAAGGCGTAAAAACCAATTGCGTCAGATAATTACAATCAAATAAACAAAATGTTACAACAGACACACTGTTTAAAATCTTAAGACAATTGCGTCAGATAATTACAATCAAATAAACAAAATGTTACAACAGACACACTGTTTAAAATCTTAAGACAATATGCGATTACAAAGTCCAAAAATCATAAATTTAAAAATGTTGAAAACCAGATCTTCTGTTATGTCACATTGGTTCGAGAATTCAAAAAAAACATCTCTTGTAATGAAAATTATTTTTATCAAAAAAAAAACAATTTTTATCGATGTATTTTAATATTCAAAAATTCTTTAAATACTTTAAGAGAGACCCGCAAACCTCATTATACCTTCGATTTATTATGTATTAATAGCCTTCACGCAAATGATTAAGAAATCTCAGAAAATTTTTTAAGCAGATGATGCTCAAATATGTAATAATCTAAACAGGAAAACAATTTAATAGCATCTTTTTACTGATATCAGTAAACTAAATGAGATTGAATTTCGATAAAAAATATAAACTTTAACAGCCATAATCATGGTTTCTTTTAAACCTAAAGTTTTCTCTTCTAAATTAAAACCATTTTTGTGTTTCAAAATCACATAAAATTAATTTTAATATAAGGTATTAATATATTCTCCTGAGTGTATAATTTTTTTCTACATCATCTCGATTTCAAATCATTAAAAATTAATATAAAAACCAAAAAAAATTAATTTTATGATATCCGTATATAAATGATATGTATTTTCAAAAAAACAAAGCAATCATTTTCACTATATTCCTGACCTTATAAATCATAAATTCACTTACTCTAGTATAAAGTTCATAGAATCAAAATATCACCCACCAGAGATAATCACTGTGGTTTACCACAAAATCACACCAAGAATCACTCTTCATGTTTCTTCTGTTTTTTTTTTTCAAGTTCAATAGTTTGTTTAACAAAACCAAAACAATTACACCGGAACATTAAAAACAATGTAAAAAAGAGAACAAAAAATCCATCACCTGAAAGAAAATTGTAGACACGTGTCAACAATTTAATACCAGATCTTCCTACTACCTTACATCAAATTAACTCTACTTTGCATCTGCATATATAGTCACTCTGTGGTCTATTTACTGTTCTCCAATTCTGCAACAGGTAATTGTTCTTCTTTCAAACTTGAATCCTCACTTTGGAACCTGAATTTCGAATTATAGTTATTTCTCTCCTCATCTATGTACATCGGGAGTAAAACAAACAAAAGAGCTGATATCCAAACCTTATACTTATTGAACTTTTTTCATTCAATAGAATCGTTTGACTTTTTAAATCAAAAAATGCATTTCGTGAGGTTATCTCTCTGAATATACATCAAAGATATAGAAAACAAATTGATTCATTCAACACAGTCAGGACAGACAACAACAACAACAAAAACAACACCAGCGTAGACGACGACCGACCACGACCGTAGTGTCCATGTTTGGTGCCACTGCTAATATAATCATGAAACATAATTGAATTGCCAATTGAATATTTCTATTTTCGATGTGCACAAGTGCACCAAACCATATAAAAACAACAACAACAAAAATTCCCCTGACAGTTTTCTATTTACAAACATTAATAACAATTTTTTTTTTTCATTTCATCTTATTTTATATATTTTTTTTATCATTCACAGTGCCCCCACTACATCAAACAAATTAAACGGACAGACCACACCTCTAGATGTATCTGGCCTATCGCAAAATGAAATACAAGGCCTATTGCTAGGTTCACACCCATCATCAACATCATCGGCGTCAACTACGACAACATCACAATCATCGGTAGCTGGCGCTGCAACAGCTGTTGTTGTAACCACCGATCAACATCGCCAACAACAGCAACAGCAGCATCAGGCAATTAGCATTAAACGTGAACCCGAAGATCTGCGAAAGGATCCCAAATGTGGCAATAACGGTGCTGGCAACAATAATAACAACAACAACAGTAGCAATGGCAACGGCGGTGCTGGTGGACACAGTCAAAAGGTGAGTTCGATTGATAAACTTCTTTTAAGTGTTTGTCTTCTTTTACTGAGATGCTTTTACCTGACTTACCACCTCCTTGTTGAATATAAAATAAATGACACATACAAACACATATACACACAAATACTATGCAAGAGAGAAAGAGCATTACTGCAAAAAAAATGTTAAAAGATTAAAACAAAAATGAGCAAAATATTAATTGTCATATCCGGAGGGTTGTGGCATGTGTTGTCTTTTTTTCTTCTATCCAACTGTCTTTTTGTTTCCCTCTAATTAACCACCAGAGACTCTCCTAAGTTCAGTCGCTCTTTTGCAAAAGATAGAAAACTGCATAGAAAGTTAGATGGTATTGCCTTAATGTTGATAGTGTGAGTTGCAGTGCTCTTTCTATTGGCTGAACCAAGTAGTTTTAACTGTTATACCAAGTATATGTTCGTTGCGCATGCGCAAGCAACTCAGAAATTATATTTATACCTCATTACCAGTGGCTAGCTCTATCTCGCTCGAGTAATGAGGGTCTCATTACGTCTCGTTGGTTGGTGGTGGCTACAATGGTTGTATCATTTTTGTATTTCTTCCCTTGTTACAATGTGTTGGTAGTAGTGTGTTTGAGTTGAAGTTACAAGTTGCTTCGAACACGTTGTAATTTTTGTTGGAAGTTTGAATGTTTGAAAGCTATTTCAAATGGGGTTTCCCCAAGATTTTTGGATATTTTTTGGCATTTTTATTCTCATAAAACCAAGACAATTATTGGTTCCCTTAACAGTTATCTGTTGTCGAGAACTACTGCGCACTCTCAGTCCAATTTAAGTCTCATATTCACCCTAATTCTATGTTAGTACACAAATGCAACCTTAAAAGTTACCCTCATCAGTAAATAAGTGGTTGTTGTTGTGCTGCTTGTGAGCCCAAAGTGCGCAATCAAGTTCGTTCCAATAGCAACAACAAAAAAACAAGACAAGACAACAAGAAGAAAAAAAAAGTGGTATACACCTCAAGATATAAACATTTCCATACCTGATTTTAGTCTGTCACAAAACGCTGACGGAACAAGGTCGGTCGACTGAATAAGAAAATATCTCAAAGAACAAAAACTAAATACGAACGTAGTATCTTGTCAGAAAACGAACATTTCGAACTCGATGAGGAAACGTAATAACATGAAAAGCTTTTAATTTTTGTTTTTGGATTTCTTAAGTGTGCGGTTAGATTGTCTTTTTCCTGTCTAACCTAATCAGTCGTATGTGATTTTGGATTACTACACACAGAACACACGACAGAAAATATTTATTTTTTTCCAAAGATTTTTATACTTAGCGCCTACTACCAAAAAGAAGAAAAATCAGATCAACACGTGTAGATACTTAATTTTTTTTATTTTTTTCTATTTTATTTATTCAATCTCTCCGGTGATCGGTATTTATTTGTTTGGTGATTTTTGGCGCGCGATTTATTTTCTACAAAAAATAATATCTCGGTTTTAGTGCAAAGTTCACAGTGATATTAAAATTATTTATTTATTTAAAAAAAATTAAATAACATACCAAGTTAAGTGTTCAATAAAAAAAAAATATTTATCTAACAAAACCTACCAACAAAACAAGGAGTGTTAAAAATTATAAATTATCAAAAAATATATGTTCACAACCAAAATTTCCTGGATTACAAAAAATAAAAAAAACCGTTCAAAATTAATAGGATATAAATGAAAGGTTAGTGGAAGTGTATACAACAACAACAAAAACAACTAACATTAGGATTATAAAAAGGTTTGCCGGATCCAAACAAATCTAAATAACAACACAAAAAATTACACATGAAATGAAATCTAACTCTTGTGGGTGTGTTTGCCTCTCTGCCAAGTTCGTTGCTCAACTCTTTTGTTTTCTACAGGAAATTGCCTTTTTTTATTTGGTCTATTGTCGGTTAAATTTTGATTGATTGATTATATATAGACACATACAACATAAGCTTACATTGTGATTAAGGAACTGTTTAGGTAATTGTTAGGTCATTTTAGATAGAAACATCGAATTGGAAAAAAAAACTCCAGAGTAAAGAAGCTAAATTGGATTATGAATGGAACAGACAAATTATTTTGACTTCTTTTTGAAGAAAAAAAAAACACACAAAAATAAAGAGAATGAATTATTAACCTTGTGAAGTTCAAATCAATTTGGTTGAGGATTTCAGAAACTTGTTACAAGTGGCAACAATTTATTTAATGTTGTTTTTTTTTTTTGTAATTTCTTTTATTATTTGAAAATACCTCCATAAATATTGGGAATTCTAATAATAAATTAATCAATTTACATATTTAATCAGACTTTTATTGAGTCGATGAGTAATTTTTTAAAAATATAATACATTTCATAGCAGTGACAAAAGAATTATACAATTTTTTTTTTTTGCGAATAAACTTTATAATCTTTGAGATTAAAAATGAAATATATCATAAAATTTTGTTTTGAAATGTCAAAAAAAGTCAACAATGCCGTGTCATAATTTTGGGAAATTATATGATGCAATGAGTCAGAGAGAATATATTAGTCATCAAACTTTGATTTTTGTAAAAATGTCAAAAAAAACTTCAGCAATTTTGTTTTATGAATTGGTATCACACTCCGAATTGTATAATTGTGTGTATGTGGTTTATTACAATTTAAAATGATACTTTCTGCAATTAGTACAACCCAAGTATGCACTCAAAACAGAGTTAGTTTTTATTCCCATTCAGGAATAAATAATTATGACCTTTTTTATTTTATCAGTATTTATTCATTATTTAAAGGACATATTTGTAAAATTTAAATGTTTTTTTCAGTCAAACAGAAAAAGCTACAAAATTGTTTAGATTGTGAATTTTCTTAGAATTAAAATTATGTTGGAATATTATATTAATTGGTTCTATGTCTAGAAGTCATTTTAGCGGTATTTATTTATTAAAATTTTATATTGTTTATTTATGCAAGTTTGTTTCTGCCTTTGCCAAAATATAGATTTCAAAATTTTATGTTTCCAAAATTATATGGCACGCTTAACTCTCTTCTTTAAATTTATTTAAAATAAATAAATTTGTTAAACTATTTTTTTTTTTTGTTTAAGGGACGATTTAAAAATAAACTTAAATCAAATATTAATTTTTTCTTTGATTTTATTTAAATTAAATTAAAGCTATATTCTGAGCAATTCATATATCAAACTTTAGCACACATTTTTACCTTATGTGGAGCCTAACCTTAAACCAAAACTATTTAAAATATTATATTTGCACAAAAGACCTATAAGCTAAGTGTTAAATATTAATTATTGGGCTGTGCTAACAATAACAACTAAAACAAATATTTTAAGGAAATAAATTATATTTCTATTCCAAATGCTCACCAAATTTTGTATTCGCTCTTAAATTGTGTTTAGCAACCTTATTTGAATTGGTTTTTAAATTATACAATAAATTGTATAAAAACATATAATTTTCTTAAATATGTTAAATTATTTAACTAATGCATGCATTTGTTCATGCTTTTCTTTTTATTTAACATAAATATACAATCGTATAAATAAAATTCAAATTTAAATTTGGACGTAAAAACCTTTTATACAAGATAAACCTTTGACCAAAAATAACTTTTTCCTCTAGACTTATGTCTGAGAAATAAACATAATAATTTTAAGCATAAATAATTCAATACTAGAGAGATAGAAATAAATGGAACTATATTTAAATCAAGCTTAAAATAACTATACCACATTTCGGAAAATAAAAATGCATAAGTTTATTATTAGATTTGTTTAATGAATTAAATCTTAAATTTATAATCGTAAGGAAAAAATGTGAAAGATGGGCAACATTTTACTTTTTGTGTAAAAATTGAGTGGCATAATTCACACCATCGAATTTTCAAAAAAAAAGAAAATAAAACTCATTAGAAATATCGATCACTGAGAAAATTATGAGGATCAAATTTGTACAGAATTTAATTTTAAGACAACAAATTAAAGTGGACGAAAAGTGTATTTTATTAAAAAAAAAAATAATCTCCCCTAAAAATTTGGAGATGATTATTCATTGCTTCATCTAAATTTTACTAAAAATTAATTGATGCAGAAATTTCTAACAGATTTATTTCTGAGTGCTTTTTTTAAATATTTATCTCTGTACAAAAAAGTAATTTGCCATTGATTTACTTTATAGTTTTTATATCAAAATTGTAAGGTTTTTGATGTTTTTTGTCTCAGGAACTAAAATTTTGATCTTTAATAAAATTTTTTTAAGCACTTATTTTGTTTCTTTCCAAGAATAAAAATTGCAATCATGTTTTATTTTAAATAAATAAATTATTAATTTTACTTACAAACAAATAGTTAAATTCATGTGACATTTCAATTTTATAAAATTATTAATTGTGAGTCATAATATCTCCTCAGTGTCTGCCACTGACTAAACAATAATACCAAACATTTTCGGAACATATAAAGAGACAGAGTTGCAGCTGTCTCTTGGGAGATATTTTGTTCCCCCGATTATTTTAAAATTGTCAGCAGTATGTTAATCTTATTCGTTCAGTAAATTTTGTAAAAAAAATCACGATAAGCCAATATTTAAAAAAACGTATGTCCTTTCTGCTCCACCCTGTATCTATATGAAAGGTCCAGGGAAAAACCAGCTTAAGTCATTTTGAGTTCATTCTTAAAAAATATGATGTTGTGCATTTATTACTTAGTTAAAAAAAAAAAAAAATTAAAATTACAAATTTTCTGTCGAGCAAAAAGTACTCAACTAAACAAATCTGATACGCTCACATGAGTCAAAATGACTTTTCATGTTGGAACCAAAATTTTCAATGTTTGATTTAATTTTTTGAAAAAACCGGGCATTATAATTGGAAACGGTTTTCTTGCTGTTTAATTCAGAAATCTATAGACTTTTGAAATATTGTTTGAAAATAAAATAATTTTCACAAGTGTGACACTGGACCGTTTTTGCAATTCAATTTGTTATGTTATGTTTAAAAATATCAACTTATTTGTAGGGTCCAAAGAAAAACGACTTATCTTGTAGACTGGACTTGGAAAATTTCCAAGATGGTACAATTTCTAAAAAAGTGCGAAAGTTCATATACAAAATTATTCAGCTAGGCTTGGACTGAAAACCAAAAAATTCCCAAGTGAAAAGAATCACCCTTCAATTGTTTTAATATTGTTGATATCCTACTAATTTAATATTATCATTATTAACATCTTTTATAAATATTCATAATCTTACATCAATTTATGGATAATAGTTAAAGTTAAATACTCGATTTTGAAACATAAACCCTATCTCTACTTAAATTTTGAAATCATGCTCAACGATACTGTACAGAAAATTCAGACCGATATTTCACCCAGTTTTTGTATTTAATACTTCTAATATAAACGAGTTCTCGTTTAACTAAAAATCTTACAGTTACAGATCAATCAAATCAAATGAAATGAATGACTTTATATCGTGAACTTGTTTTTGTGGTTCAAGGCTAAAAAAACATTCATTAAATATCACAGTAATTTATTTTGTATCTAAATAAAAGTTTATTAAACACAATGAAAAAAACCCGAGGGTGCTAAGAAAGTTGATTCAATATGTGAAAAACAATATTTTTGAAAAATCTCGGTTTGCATTACTACCCTTACTAAAAACTAAAACCAAAAATGTAAGCTATGCCACCAATAACGAAAAAAAATGGATATAGAAAAAGAAGTAATTTTCTACTATGAACAAAGTCATGTGATTTTGCAGATAAAAACATGAAAAAGATTTTAAAAAATTACAAGAATTAATCAAAATCAACAATGGCTCGTTGATTAAAAATTCTAACGAAAAATTGATCTCTAATTCAAGTTAAAAGTTTAAATGAGCTCAAATCGGTCACTCCACTCAAACAGAAGAATTTCTTTTTAAATTTTCTTCATATTCAATTATAATTGATCTCTACTTCGGTCCTTTTCCTTTTCAAGAAAAATATTCAATTATTTAAAAGCTTATTAATAGATCGAAACAAAAGTTGAAAACTAAATTTTTCTATGGACTGCAATTTAAAAGCATTAAAATCACATTTATTTTTTTTTACAATTTTTGAAATGAGTTTTGGGGAAAAAACAGAAAAATTTTAGTATAATCTTTATTTTTTCAGTTTCTTAAATGAAATTAGTATTTAGCTTACGTCATTGTTGTTATCTAAAATATAAAGGTGTGGCTTAAGCATACAGTAAAATAAATATACATATAATCTTATAGATTAGTCATAGTAAAGAAATTTAACAATAACAACAGCTACTAATTTGTCAAAAGCTTAAATAAAATTTAATTAAACAAAATTAAACTGTGTTACTAAGTCAGATATACGAAACACACACAAATAAAAAATTCCCTAAAATATTCAAATCATATAACACATTAAAAATAAAAACAGTATAATAAGAACATTAAAATTTTAAACAATTCTAAATAATTCTTAGTGACAAAAATAAAGTGGGCGAGTAAATAATTTAATTTGCATTTTTCAAATTAACAAAAAAACAGCAACAAAAACCTCCAACAACAATGGCAAATCATTTACATTTTAAAATTAAATATGAGGATATTGGATTTTATTTTGCTTAAAATGATTGTTGTTGTTATTTTTTTTTTAATATTAAAATGTCTCCCCAAATTGAATAAATTTGATTTTTAACATAAACATAAATGCCAAAAAGATTTTAATATAGATTCTAATGATTGCCTCTTTTCATGGACTATGAATATTGATTTATGTAATTTTACTTTTGTATTTTGTTTTGTTTTTATTTTTTGTAAGAAAAACTACCTTTTTTTGTTGTTTTTAAAACTGCGAATATAAATATAGATTTTGCGTAAAATAAAATTAATTTATAGCGTATGGGTTTTTTTTTCATCTTAATGAATTTATAAAATGCGTTTTACATATTAATTATTTCCTAGAAATATTTAGTTTTTTTTTCTTTTTTGTTCTTTATTTTTTGTTCACAATCATTTTGATTCATAAAATAATTCTCATTAATATTTAAAAAAAAAAAAAAATCAAGAAAAGTGTAAATAAGTTTATTCAAATGACCATATTTGTAAATTAAGCTCATGTTGGTTTTGTTCCTAGAATAAGAATTAGAAACAATTAATTAGCGTAGGGAAATAGTTAGCTATTCATGACTTGATTGTTAATTCAAAGATAAAAATATTAAAGGTAATAAACAATGAGATTTTGATAATTTTTAAAAGGATTAAATAACAAGGAAGAAATTATTATTTTGGATAAACACAAAATATTTTCAACCCGGTAAGATAGATTTTTTTCCAGTCATTAGTTAAGGCTTAATTAATTCATAGTAAGCTTATCCTGCATATATCGTTTGACTGATTGCAAAAATTAACTTCTTTACGAACGATGCAAAGCTTACTATTTCTTATTTTAATTTTTCACAAATCGCTAGTTGGCGTTGTTAGAACTATATAAATTGGACAAAAAATCTAGAAAACTGAAGATAGTACAAAAATTCAAGGTAGGTTTATTTCTAGCCTGGGGGAGATTTGTCGTACAAAAATGTTAGGGCTTAAAAATTTGTATTTAAGATCCAAAAACAACTAAGCCCCTTTATTCTCAGATAGGCCCAGAGAATTCTTGTGGTTTAAGAAATATCTAGAGAAAAACTGTGTTACTGGCACGAGTTTCACACTAACTATCAATAGGGTGTACCTACTTAAAAACTTCATTGTTTTCTGTGATGGCGTTGAGAAACTCTAATATTGTTTCTTTCTTTCTTCTGTTCCCTTGGGCTTACAAAAATACAAGCCTATTTTAAAGTAGATAGTTAGGTTTTCATTCATATTATGTACCTTCTATTACGGCACATATCATTTGAGAGTAATTTCACTATAAAGAGAATAACTACTAGATAGCTGTAAACCTTTCTGTAAGCTAATTTCATGACTGTGTCCACTTGCAAGTTTTACTCTCGGGAGCTGTTTCTGAGTGGGTACATACCTTAAAACTAACCAGTAATCAAATAGGGTCTAAGGATTTTCTTTCAAGACAGTTGTCTAGCCCACAAGTGCTCATTTGTTTATTTTGTATATTTGTACATTTTGTATTTTTGTATATTTCTCCTTCGAAGAAGTTCGTCTTATTACTTCTTATAAAAATAAAAAATGATACAAATTTGTAGCAAATTCAATTTTCTTGAATTTATATCAAGAGACTTTCTATCCTAAGGCTGTTATGAAAAAGTTAGAGTCAAAATGTATAAATTGAAAATAATCGGGTGTTTTTGATAACAACTATTTATTCACAGTTTAAAAGTAAAAAAACATTTTTTTTATGCACACTAGAGAAAATATAATTTGCTACAAATTTGTACCAAAGACTTTTTTCGAAGTTTGATAATAATACTTAAGTTGCCTCGAAAAACTTTTAAGAACTCTTTTTCCTATATATTGGTTATATAGTGGAGCTTTCAACTCCTAGAATCAGGTTAAATATTTGCACTGAACCTCCTTAGACATCAAAAGAGAAAATATTTATCCTACCCACACTGAAAAGTTATTTTAACATTTGTATAGACTTCTTGAAAAAAAATTAAAAGCTACCTTATTAAATTAATGACATATTTTCTTGATAATTTTATTTTATACACAAGCATGTTTTATACCATTTTGGAAAGTGCATTTTATAGGCAACTTTTATAAGCAATTGACCATTCATGTCCTCATACAATTTTTTTTCTTTAGGGGTGGTGGCAGTTAGTCAAATATTCTCTGTTATGTTACTCAATTACTGGGTCTGGGTCTGGGTCTCAACCAACAAGCTTCCTTAACCCGACTTGGTTTTAAGCTAGTTGTCTCTAGTTTTTCACGCTAAGTTGGTTGAGGTCTTCTTCCGTTTGAATGCTCCACCTGCTACTCTATCTTCCTCTACTGCGCAGCCCCCCAGGGTTAGATTCAAAGACTTTCCGGGCCAGATCGTTGATGACCATTTATTCTAGATTGCTCAGCCACTTGAATCATTAGATTTTCATTTTTGTAGATAGGTTGGTGTAGCTCTACAGCCCATACCGTTCACTGGTGTACCTTCTTCTCCATTCTCCATCTATACAGATGAGACGAAAAATCACTCGGAGAATTTTTCTTTCAAAAAAGCCTGAAGCATTTTCATCCGCCATTAATAGCTTATCTGTGCTTCAGCAATATAAAGTGACACTTCAATTCTTCAGAAGAATGCTTCTCTCCTCAATGGCCTTCTTAGTCCAAGGAAGCAGCAGCAATTGGTAAGAGTAATTCTTCGTTTGATCTTAGTACTGGTACTGTTCGCCGAGTTGTTAGCTAAGTCTAGGTTGACAAAGTCTCTTATACTGAGATTACACTCTCAATTATTTTTGTTAGCATTAAGTTGGTTGGAAAGGAAGAGACCTTCAAATTGTTGGCCAAACTCAAAACAATAAGATAAGAGGCAGTTGCTTACGACAAGAGATACTTCTGGGATATTTTTGAAAACTTGTAACGTGATGAAAAAATTTATCAAAAAACAAATCAAAATTTTTACTCAAAGCGCTAATTCAGCAGATTTTGTATACTTGATTATATTGATTGAGCTTAAGTTATTAAAAAAATACTACCTCTTTTCAAATAAAAATTTTGTTATTTTTTAATGAAATTAAACCTCTTTTTGGAACACCCGTAACATAAGAAATTTTTGCTTACAAATCTAGTACGTGAATCGTTTCGGATTAAAGAATCCCTCTTTAAAATTTAATTTGTTGACTGCTGGTAGCTCTTGTCAAAAAAAAAAACTTTACAAATAACAGTCAATAAACACCACTAGTCAACAAATTACCGTCTGATAATGGATGCCTAAATCAATAACCCGTTCATTAATAACTTTTAATATCCAATTTTGGGATTTTTTTTAAAGTCTTAAAAAAAATTTATTTTTCAAATTTGTAACATATATTTTTATTTTTTAATTATTAAAATATAATCTAACTTTCAGGGAATCAAATTCTGGAGAATCAAGCTCCTTAGTTCTTAAAAAAGTTTTCACATTCAAGCCATAGTTAAATTTTTTTAAATGGTAAATTCTTTCGAAAAGCGAAGACATGATTAATTCTTAAAATATTAAAAGCTTCCACCAAAATGGCAATATTTCTGAAATAAAAATGAAGTAAACAGTTTAAGTTAAAAACTGAATCCAATATTATAACAGCCTGTTTAGATTGGAAAAATTGAATCCGGATTCGTGAATCTCATCGTGTCTACATTCGAAAATTTAAGACACCTTAAAACACATAGAAACAACAAAAACTTTAATGTTTTGTATATTGAAACAAGAACAAATGAGTCTTATGAGCCTAGTGTTTATATTTTGTTAATGGCTCATGGCATCCCTGACCCTCCACTTCTCTTGTCCAGAAACTACTATCAGACGGGTCTCAATCTTACCAATCTAAACAGCGTCTTACGCACTAGCCATAACATCAGAAAATACAACAAATTATTATTAATCATTTATTTTTTTGCTCTGAAAAAAATAAAACATTTACATGAATGCAAAAGAATAGATGACTAATTTAATTTTACCCACTAACCTTAAAAACCAGTTCAAATTTTTTGTTCCACAAACCAGTAGGTACCATCAAAGTTTCAAAAGTCCATAAATTAATGTCTCAAAATACCCATTTAATAGATATTCTTCAATTCATCATCATCAGTGTGACATAAACATTCGCTTTCATTATTTTGATAGCCATATTATAATCTAAATCTAATACAAATGTAGATCACGCATTTTCACACTATTTTGTCGTGTTAGTCGAAAAATTCTTAAACTAATTAATTTTGCCTCTAGGTAGTATTGGCAATCTTCAAATAAAATCAATCCGCCTATTAATTGAGCTAAAATGTATTTATTATAAACTTTCAAATAAGAATCAAGGCTCTTAATGAAAACAAAAATAAACCTGAAAACAATTTAATTTATAGTAAAAACACATTCAAATACACAATCGAATATATAGCTCAAAAGAATTAACCTGCAATTGCTTCGATCACACTAATTACTTTCAATTCTATATTTAGTCTTTAATATATGTACCTCAAACCGGAATTTGAAAAAAAAATCAGTCTCGCCATTGATTTGGTCTAACATTATTTTTAATTTCCTTTTTATTTGAAGTGATGTCAAATGGTAACAATGTTAATTGAACTTTAATGTTTTTTTCTTTTATTTTCTTAACTTCTTATATACCATAGCTATTTTCATTTATGTTTATAGAAGTGACAGCATCAAAAATGTAGTTAATATAAATTTCCATAAGAACATTAGATGTGTTTGTTTATTTATTATACACGTACCAAACAAAAACATACAAATTCCGAGAAAACCCACCAAAAAAAAATCACCAAGGACATTTGAAATCTCCAAAATTTATCTCCATCATTATCAATGTCTGATGGAATCTGCAAAAATTTCCGTAAATTTTGTTAATTAATTTTTTGTTTTTGCCAAAAAAAGCAAAAACAAAAAACCATATTTCTCTTCTGTTTCTTATTCTTCTTCTTTTTTCTGTTTGTATTTTGTACTAAAAAGCTACACTCAAATAATAAAATTTAAGCAGAAAAACAATTAAATTCAGCTAATTTACACATTTTGACCATTTCTCGATATATTGATGGTTCGTTGTTGCTTTTGACCAAAATGAAATAAAAAAACAAAACACAAATAGAGACAAACAAAATGTTAAACAATAAAATGACGCTGATGGGATTTTGTGATTTCACTCTCTGTTTCCTGAGAACCAATAAAAAAACAAATATCATATACCTTAAGATGTTATGCACATACACTAAGGCAGATGGTTTTTTTTATAAACATACATATGAGCTTATAACGAACATCTTTATTGCACCCACTTGAACATTTTATAACACTTTTTTATTTTTAGCTGCCAGTAAGATCCAAAATGTCTAACATACAAAATTAGCTGATAATTGAAGTTTATACGATCAATTTCTACTTCTTTTGGTGTTATTATTTTTTCTTTTTCTCAAAGCCCCTTTTGACATTTAGTTTTTGTTGTTGTTTGCGTGGTGATGAAATGCATTGGAATTTTTGTTTATATATCAAACACCGTTTATGCATTTTTATTCAAATTTTGATATTTTGTCACAACATTTTGTTGCTACCCTACATAAATAAAGCTTAAAATTTTGTAGATCATAAACATCTGCCCACTGAAGTACATTTAACTAAAATAATGTTGAAAGTTAGATGCGATTGCTTAAAATTATTAAATTATTATACTTTCATATAATTAGCATTAATTTTGGAAAATTTTGTGTAGGCATGTCAATAATAATAGGCAATACTATAAATTGTACTTTGATAAACAAATATTTGTTTGTTTTTGAATATCTATGGTAATTTTTTTTCTAAAGGTCAAATTTATTTTATTTATTTGATTATATTTAGTTTGGAACTTTATTAAGGCATTATACAAATTTGCATAATGTTTTTATTCTTATTAAGCTATCACTATTGTAGTAGACAACATTATGAATATTTCCTGCATATCGAAATAAAAGTGTGGTTTTAATTAAGGTTCAAAGAACGAACAGAGGCGAGGGTCTTTTGACTAAGGTTAATATCAAGTGAACATTTTTCGTATGATTTTAAATCGAATAACAATTTCAATTTTAAATAAATATTAAATAAATATAGCTTTAAAATATTTGTTTTAATAAGTTTTACTTAAATAAAACCTCAATATTAAACTGGAATTAAAAAACAGCCAAGAAATGTGGGAAAATATTTGTTTGAACAGTCGATGGAGTGGGTCTTGCATCTTTCTACTAGTAGTTGAGAACTAGGGTAGCAATGCCACAACATAAAGACGTCTAAAACAGCAAACGATTAAGTACTTACATCACCAACTTTTACCTCAACACTATTGTTTTCGCTTAACAAATAAGAATTCTTTCTTCTAATTCTTAAGAAGACTTCTATAAAGCATAATCGATATATTTTGAAAGATGGTTCTCATATCAGTTCATAAATAAAAAAAAATATATTTTTAAGAAAATTGTTTCTTTTATTTAATCAAATAACAAGTTGAAATAGAAGCAGTCTTTATGTTCATCTCAAATCCATATAAATCAATGAATATATTTACTTTGACTATTTTTCATTACTTTCTGTAAATTTCATTTCTTTCTTGCAATATATAATGCATGCATACATGTGTATGAGCTTATGCACACTTTTAAATGTATAGTTAGTTTCAATTTAAATGGAAATTAAACATTTTTCCATCTTTTCCAAATATTTCGTACCCTTGCGTGACATATTCCTCCTTAAATGTTTTTTTTTTTTTGCTAAATTTCTTTTGAAACAAATTCCCTTTCATTTCGAGAAAACAGTTATTAAACTTTCATAACTAATATTAATCTAATCAAATTATATCTTTGGATCATATGCTAGATATGCTGGGATACATATGTCCCATCCAAAAATTCTAGTGAAAAATATGTAACTCATACCGCAATAACATTAAAAATGGAAAACATTAGTCAAATCAATACTTACACTTATTTTAGTGACGTCACGTCAACAAAAAATACCTATTTTAAATTTTTTAAAGTCGTTTCATTTTTGCTTTTGCATTTTTTTTATTTTAAATTTATTTATTTTAATTTATTTTATTTACTTTACTTTATTTACATATTGTTTTATTTTATTTTATTTTATTTTATTTTATTTTATTTTATTTTATTTTATTTTATTTTATTTTAATTTATTTTATTTTATTTTATTTTATTTTATTTTATTTTATTTTATTTTATTTACTTTTATTTTATTTGATCTGATTTTATTTTATTTTATTTTATTTTATTTTATTTTATTTTATTTTATTTTATTTTATTTTATTTTATTTTATTTTATTTTATTTTATTTTATTTTATTTTATTTTATTTTATTTTATTTTATTTTAGTTTAATTCATTTTATAGTGAAATGCATACCTATGATATTTTTCTTAGTAAAATTGTGTTTTTTTTTTTTTTTGCTTCGAATTTTGTAATGATTTACAACGTTCTTATTTAGTGAGATTAACAGTAAACATTTTGAAACGATTTTTACATACTAAAATGCTTTATTACCAATTAACCAAGATTTAATAAAAAGAAAAAACCTACATCCTATTGCTTTTTTTATAATATTCTTCAATAGCAAATTTTTTTCGAGTAAGATATCATTTATTGAGTATTTTATGTATTTCTCTTTTATGATGTCTGAGTACGTATTAAAAATTTATTTGCATTAATATGCCAATTTTATACCTCACCCAAGGCTACACACCTGCAAATTAAGCTTACCAAATCTCCAAAAAATAAAAATAAATATCAAATCAAAAATAAGTACATTTATGAAGTGCCAACAAAAAAAAATACAAAAATCAATCAAGTTCGCAATTCAACTCTTTTGTTTAATTTTTCATTGAATTTTCAATCTCCTTAAATTTTGTATTTGCTTTCAAAATTTAAGTACATTAAATAACAATTCGTAATAAAATTTCAACATTCTTAAGTATGTTTTAGGAGAAACCAATAAATAACAACAAAAAAAAAACAAACATACCTACTAACAAAGGTCAATTATCAACAAAAAAAAAATTGAATGTCTTTCTAAAATAAGTAATTGGCACGTGGATAATGCATTGCCCGATCCGATCATAATCTTTGACCCTCAATAACATTAAACTTTATGACTTTTTTTAATGATTTTTTTTTGTTGTTGTTTTTTTCTTTATTTATTTAAATCATATACATAGCTACCTGAATTTAACACAATTTACTTTATCTTGGTAAAGAGGCAAACCAAAATCATAAAAAAAATTAAAAGAACAGTCACAAGTTTTTTTGTTTGTTTGCATATTATTGAAAATTGAAATATGTAAAATCAATACCAACAAACTCAAACAAAAACAAAAAATTTATATTTTATTTTAGGTATTAGTTGTACAATCACCTACGCCATCAATACAAATTAAAGATCCACCACCCAGTCCTGGAAGTCCAACAAACGAAACCATGTACGCTGCCGGTGGCAGCACTCAAATTTACCTCCAGGTAAGTCGGAAACATATGAAATAAAATTTCTCATTCAACTTACACAAAATTTGCACATACAAAAAAAAAAAGAAGAATTCGAATTTTAATATTAAAAAAAATAAACAAAAGAGCCTTATATATAAACGTTAACATTCATATATATAAGTTAAAAAAAATTGTGATGGTGGTGGAATTTTGCTGACCAATATTTTAACAAAATTTGGTTACCAAAAATTCTCTTAACATCTCATTAGTAAATCATTTCACTTTTCATATAATAACCAGATTTAAAAAGTTTTTTATTTTTGTTTTGGTATGCATTAATTTCACTCTGTCTCTCTTTATATTTATACTTCTTTACATTCTTGTTTTGTATGTGTTTTTTGTTATTATTTTTGTTCATTTTATTTTGAGACGTGTTTAAAAAAAAAATCAAAAACAAATTCCTTCCTTTTCCTCCAATTATTCTTCCACCATTCAGGGTCCACACCAGACAGGTTCTTCTGTAACAGGTGGATCAAATGTTAACACACACAGTCCCAGCCCTGGACCATATATCTCACCGGATAGCTATGGAATGTACACAACCCGACTCGCCACCGGACCGAATTCCACATTCATCTCCGAGCCATATTATCGTGAATACTTTGCTTCAGATGGACAAGGTGGCTATGCGCCCGCAACACGCACCGTCTATGGCGATAGTGAAGGACCACAACCGGGTACAACCTATGAGGGCCGTTTCACAACATCACACACTAAGAATGGAACACCTGTCTATGCAAAAACTGTTACAGCAGCCGGCCTCACAGTGGATTTACCAAGTCCCGATTCGGGAATTGGTGCTGATGCTATTACGCCGAGGGATCAAAATAATCTACAACAGGTGCGTGTGTGTATTGAGAGTAGATTGTTGAGCCCAACTTTCATTCATCCCCTTCAATATTACCCGTTTTAGTACTTGTTGTGTATTTGTTTTAAATCTAAATTGTAGTTAGTTTAACAAAAAAAAAACTACCAACTAAAAACCAACAATAAATATCCAATCCAATTTATTTCGTGTTTGAATGTTTAAAATAATTAGAAAAAAAAACTAATAACAAAATTTCACCACTTTATCCGCAATTGAACAAAAAAAATTGTAATTTGTGTTATTTGTGTGTGCTTATTTATGTTTTTGCTGAGTGAAGTAGAGATTTAAATCATCTAATGATCGAAGAAGACGACGACGATGACCACACCCTCATTCTAATAGTAGTTTGCCAATTAGTTAACCTTTCTCCTCTATTTAGTGCCTTTTAGATCTTTTAATTGAATTTGTTTTCTTTCTCTCTATTTATTTGATCAATCTCTTATTGAAACTCCTATTTTTTTTTTCTTTCTTTTTTACTATTTTTATTTTTTTCTGCTCCTTACAGTCATTCGATTACACGGAACTATGTCAGCCTGGTACATTATTAGATACCAGCGGTGCAATACCAGTTTCAGTTACTAGCATGCAACGTGCTGTTAGTATTCATGGTGGTCAAAATAGTCCAACAACATCGTTGAGTGGTACACCAGGGACACCAGGAACGACACGATCAAGGCCATGGCATGATTTTGGTCGGCAAAGTGATGCTGATAAAATTCAAATACCAAAAATGTAAGTTTAGTTGGAATTTTTCTATTTATTTTATTTTAATTTATTTGTTTTATGATGTTATGGTAACCAAAAAAAAAATAATTGTGAGGGGATTATATAAAATAGAAATTTATAGAGTTCGTTGTTCAAATTTTTTGATTAGCAGACATAGACTTTATTGTTCAAATCTTTTATTTGACAGAATATAAAATTACAAAAATAAGACAGAAAAAGAAAAAAAGGATTATATATAGTTTAGTATTAAATAAAGTTCGTAAGACAGCTCTTTTGTTTAAAGAATTTTATTTTAAAAACAATTAAACAATTAGTGATAGCTTAGTTTTCTTATTGCTTGCATCAATGTCTACAAAATGCATCTTTTTGAATCAAAAAATATGTTTTCTTCTGACATATTCGTATACTTTTTAAGTGTTCTAAAAAATCACAAAGATTATACGTTGTTCAAATTTTGATTAGAAAAATCCATTTTAAATTAGAACAAAATGCTTTCCTTGTCATTTATTTATTTTGGAGTTTGCTTGTCAACTCTTTTGTTTTAATATTAAAAGCAATGAATTGTAGTTGTTGAAAACATCTTAAAGTTGTGTAAATAGACATACATAATACTTTTCAAATCACTATAAAAAATTTGCAATGGATGAAGGAAACTCACATTCCTATGTAGAAGTTACCATTTCCATCAAGTACCAAGAAAGTTATGAAATAAAGTGATTTAAAACACCTTAAAGTCTATGATAAACAATGATTTAGTTATCTAGGAAGTAAGCTCTGAATCAAATTACAAAATATATACTAAAAGAAAGAATATCATCAATGAAGCAGTTTTCATTTCTATCAAGTTCTTACCTCAACTCTTTTGTTTTGATTTAAATCACAAAAAATAATGCAAATCATGATAAAGAACTTCCGGAAATCTCTCATCTAAAGAAAAAATCTGTGTTACAATAAGGACATTGCTTCTATCTAAACTGATTGAGCAAAAATGAAAAAAAAAACTTAAGCACCACATACACAATCGGTGATCTTACAGGGAAAAACATCAAATGTAAGTTAAAAATCTATATTCCCCTTAACAAATCTATTTCAACCAAGAGATGCGCAACGGTAGAATTGTGATCGCCAATCGTTTGCAGTATATACCTAACGTTTGTCTCTCCATCTATCAGACAGTGCAAAGACTCTTTCTTTATTTTTGTATATTTTTTTTGCTTGCAATTTGAAACTGATTTCCTGGACACAAATGACAGCCAAGTTGAAGCTGAGTAGATAACGTTCATCCTACTTGTTATGGTGTATATATAGATGTATAGTGGTCGGTGCTCCCATCTCTACCTACTCACGTCACATAAATTGAATTTTCTTCTTCCAACTGCTGCTTTTTAGTGCATCTATACTCTGTTGTCTGCCTCTGCCAAACGTTATCTTTCTGTTCGATGAACTAAACAACAACAACAAAAATCGACCGTACGACATGTGACATGCATTATATTAATAATGTATATGATTCGATTTCCTTCTAATAATAATGCGCGTCATCCCGCGAACTAAACCACCCAACCAACCAACCTACCAGCATATATTTCTGGTTTCTTATTCATAACTTATTTTTTTTTTTTTTTTGAAAGGTTCTCTCTAGCACTCGTATGCTCTGATACTTGTCAGCAAAAATGAAGAATCGGTGGCCAAACCACACCTTGTAATGGAATTTAATCTAACACTAAAGTTGTCTTTTTTATTTGTTTGTCTTTCTTACGATTGAAAAAGTGACATTTTCAGAATGCAATTCTTTTGTGTTTTCATTGGAATTTCAGACTTTCGGGCTATTAAAGTAATAAATCCCCAATTACAACCTTGGTCTTGATTTAACGGATATTTGTTGTTTTCTTCTTTCTGGCTACTGAGCCAATCAGGAATTTTTTTTTTTTTCAATTTTATAGGAATCTGCATTCTTTTGGCAAACAAGCCAATAACAACAACAACATTACACTACTTAAATAGTTGCTCAGATAATTTGAAAGAATGCCTTTGGGGTCTACAGTTGAATGGTTTGTTAAGAGGGTGGTTTGGGGGCTTCAAATAAACATTTAACTACCTTACTTGAGATTGTGTATATACTTGCACTTAATCACGTGTGATGGCGCTCATTTAAGTGTGTGCGCGATCGATTGTAAACTTGATATATAAATTACCAATAACATTCGAGACGAAAGCGCATGCTCGTTTTAAACAATCCGCCCCACCAATTGAAATGCTCTGTCTAAAAAATGTCTGCCTGTTCGTCTATCTGTCTTTGGGTTGAAATGTGACCACGACTGCGACGACAACGATATGGAGGAGAGACACGCGTTAACATGGTGCGCACCGGTAAGACGACGTGACGGTCGATGGTGGTAGGCAAAAGTTCGATGAAACAACAAAAAAAACTACCTATGATTTTTTGTGAAATTGTATATGGGAGTGTGGTGTGCACACGCGCGACACAGAACCGAAAACAAAATGAAAAACACACTTTTGTGGCAATCCACAGAGTGCTATATAAGAGTCAATCAATTTTATGTGAAAACCATATTGAATTGTGTGCTGTGTACCTATGGAGGCTTTGGGGGCATGATTGGTGCTAAGGCATGCCTTATAGTGTCTGTTGCTGCTACTTCAAAGTGTATTTTATTTGAATTGAAACATGAAACTTCAATCGAAGTGTGATGTATGGGCACTATATAGAGTATAAGTTGGGTATATATATGCACGAGGTGAACTACTTGAGATTCAATAAACAGTGCGTAGAATTTTATGAAGCATGCATAGTATATTCTACACAATTGAATATCATGTCACAAGTCAGAGTCACCCAATATAAATATGCTACGTTGCGATATTAGTAAAATTTGCGTAAATGTACGTTTCCGAGAGAAAAAAATCATTAAAATAACTTATGTTAATGTTGTCAATGTCTAACAAAAGTTAAAATCCTACACATTTGTGTGAGCTATAATTGTTGCTTCCGGAATTATTTTAAACAAAGAATTTCAAATGACTTTGAAAAAAGAAAAGTGTCGCTTTGTTTAAAAAGTGAGTGGCAGAATGCCCACAATTAAAACATTTTATTTTGTCATTTTGTGTTTTCCTTGAGGATTTTTTGATATTTGTTTACAGATAGGTGTTTAAACTTGATGAGATTTCATGGGTCAAGTATTTTGTGCTTATTTTTACCACTTCTAGGCATCAAAAGTGAAAGTGCTTTATGTGTTTCGCAAATCTGAAGAAAAAATGGTCACTATAGAAAAGATAAAGAAGAGCTAAGGAAAATTTTAATTATTTAAGCCTTTATTTCATTTAAGATTTAAAAAATAGATCATAAAGTAGTAATTGTAACCTTATCAAGTACTAAATTTTGAGTTGAGTACTTTCTTCTCTGATAAAAATGTGTACCCAATAATTTGTATTAATGTCCATTCATTCTTTCAGGTATAATAATTCTTTCTAAACAACTTTTTTTCCGGCTTTTTTTTAACTATAAGAGTTCTTTGGATTACTGGAACAAAATTCTAAATCAAGGTCGAAGAAAAATTTTAGAAACTTGTTCTCCAATCACAAAATTTATATTGTGTCATAGAATTTCATTTCTTATAGCAATCTCTCACTGGATTAATATTTTAAGAAACAAATATTAAAAAGCGTTTGATTAAAAAAGTCACTCCTTTCACAAAAAATAAAGTTAAAAATTTCTGAATTTATTTATTTTATTATTCAAAAAATGAAAAAACCCCAAATATAGAAATCCCGAATGAATACAGTCCTTGATTGCTAAAATCCTGCATTCCAAAATTACAACGATCAAGCCTACAAATTGTATTGTTTCGCTCGAGATTTTTATTTGTAATTAAAGATTATTTGCATTTGAAATTCTTTTCCTTTGAGATCCCAAAATACTGATTTAGTAATAAAAAAAGTATTTAAATTTGAGTTTTATCCTGAATTCATTCGAGACTATTGGCATTTGGAATTCTGTTTATTTGAGAATTTGGCATTTAGAATATTCTTCATTCGGGATTCTGAGCTCATAGGATTATTTCATTCGGAATTCAGAATTTTAACATTCTAAACATTCTTTCTATTTTTGATTTCGTAAAATATAAAATCATTAAGGCAAGAATTTACTCCACTAACGACATCAACAATTTCAACGTTGTCAGCAGCTCGTCTTGGTCTGTTTTAGAACCATTACTCTGGCACTCCTGATGCAAAATCGGAGTTTGAAGTCAGCCTTGTCAAGAAGTGTCCTTTGCTATTTACGGCTATTTAGTCGAATCATTCATCAGAAAACGGGGATTTAGAATCTAAAACCCAATGAGGGACAATTAAATATGAGCCTTTTGTTGCCAATGAATGTAGTTTACTTAACTTTAATAGGTAGCACCATCTACGATAGCTTTGTTTGGATGAATTTCCACCCTCTACAAGACATATGTTGTTAGTGCAGAGCTTTTCCATGATGAATCTTACACTTAGGGCCAGTTGTTCAGTGCGCGATTAACTTTGATTCAGATCAGAACTAGCTTATCCTGAAATTAAACTTCCGCCTAGTTTCATCACCCTTCTTCGCCTTTGCCTCACTATGGAAATATAGATGGTACTCCAACAGAAATTGCACTGTTAATTCGTATCTCTCTTGAAATTGGGATGGCGCCGCCACAAAGGTGAACTGGCTTCGGAGTTAACTTATCACTTCAACGTTACTGGCCTTAAGAGTACATGGGTGCACTGTTCTGAGAGATGGCATCTTCTTCGCCTATTTATGGCCGTCAAGATTGCTTCTGTTCAGAGATTGGTTAGGCTTGTCTTGAAACCTGTTTCGCTTGACAGACTGGTAGTGTTGAGTAGCCAGCAAAATTTGTACTATTCAAAAATCTTCTAGTACTAAATCCCACCATTAGAATCCGTCTCATGAACCGTTTCAGCTGTTTGATTTTTAATTATCTTAGGGAAAAAGGGCCCCTTCCTGAATTTAACCTTGAGAAAGGTGATCGCTGCTGGATTTGGGTTGCCCAAAAGTACCAGAACTTCCAATACTAATAAAAATCCATTTAAAAGTCTCCTGGCTGAATATCAAAATTGTCTGTCTTGCATATATATTGTCGATAATGAAAAAATAAAAATTATTTTCCAATGAGTAAGTCAAAAACAACAGGTTAGGCCTGGCATTCCAGATATACTGCCAATGTTCTCAACACAAAAAAGTTTGTTTCTGACTGGTTTACCTACCGGCATCCAGCCTTGCACTTCTTTGGCACTGATTATAAAATTCTTGAAATAAGGGACTAGGGTAGGTTAGGTTAGGAGGGGCGTGCACAGCACAGAGGCTGTTATCTACACGGGGGCCTTTTGGTCCATCGTGATCCCCTTACAAAATAAAGCAGAGATGCTCCTAAGCTACTGGTTCAGATAGACTGGTTCGCTTGTGAACGAACCTGTTCTTTCTATGAATTTTCTCATGTTTGCTCCAACAAATCTGTTTCCAAAATAACGGAGACGATTTGTTTGGAGGCTTAGACAATCGCAGAGCAGGCATTTAATGGTTTCTATTTCTTCGACATCCTGACAGCTCCTACAGCAACCGGGTGTAATTTATGTACAACCAGTCTGGGGGCCACTGTGCAATGGCGCAGTTACCCGTTAGTACACCTCTCAAGATTCTTTTTACTCAGCGATAAAATGTAGGTACGGAGTTTTTTTTCATTAATTCTTAGCCATAAACTCCTAGAAATAACACAACTGTTCCTGGTCATCCAGGAGTTTATGATTTGCTCTTTCGTTATTAGGTCTATTTGACTTTTAATCACACCGATGGGAATGTCTGTCCCCTTATCTAATTGGCTACTACTATTTCTATTTGATACTGACCCTTTCCTTGCTAGTTCATCTGCTCTATCATTCCCTTATAGATTGCTTTGTTCAGGAACCCAGCAGAGTTTGACTTGGTTAGTTTAATTAGGGACTACATATGAGACTGTGAGTGCAAAAAGAAGTGCAATCCATATTTTGGCAAAATTGATTCTTTTTTGTCTACTTTTTTTGCATTTATGCATGAAAAACCGTGTTAGCTACATCTTAAATTTTTAAACATCTTAGCTCTCCAAAAATGTAATTTATCCTCTTTGAATTTCTAATAAAAAGTATTAAAGCTCGATTAAAGATAAAAAAAAATAATCAAAAAAAAGTGAGTTGAACTACTTTTGCACTCACAGCCTCATATATCAAGGGCCAAATCGCATTGCTGAGGATTGCACATGGGAATTTAAGGAACACCTAAAATTTTTAATTTCACCATTTTTGGTCTAGGCTTTTTAGGTGTGGTGGTCGAATTGAATGAGAAAAAAAAATATTCAGGAAAAACCAGCTTCAGAGTTATGTACATATTTGGAGGTCTTCTCTTAAAATTATAATCACCCGCTGCCGGTCCTGATATGTCCCCTTTTTAAAATCTTAGTTTAAACTTTAATTATAGTTCTCCATGCCTGACTGACATTGCAGTAGCATATTCAATTAAAAATAATTGCATATTTAAATATGAAAATTATTGGTTAGTTTTAATCTTTTTCTCAGAGGATTTAGGTGGATCATTAAAACCATAATTTATTGAAGCTTATCAAATTAGAAAATCTCAATCGGATTTATGACACTTAATTCTATAGTAACGCGTTACGAATAATTATAAAAAAAAACATTTACTTCTCCATTTAAATTTTTGCTTAGTTAAACACTTAAAGTTTAATTTTAATCCTATCCTATATATGGTGACTGGTTGTTGTTTTATAGAAGAAACTCACACATAATTGAAAAAAAAAAAATAAATAGCACTTAATTGCAAGATGCAATAACCTCCATTTACAAGGAAAAAAGTGAATAAAGTACAAATTTTGTGTAAAATTAATGATATGAAAATATTTTTATGTTTTCATTAAATTAAATTTTTATTTTATTTTTATTTTTCAGATTCGTAAATGTAGGATTTAGATATCATCTAGAAAGTCCGATTAGTTCGTCACAACGACGAGAAGACGATCGAATAACATACATCAATAAAGGACAATTTTATGGCATCACATTGGAATATATTCCAGACCAAGATAAACCAATCAAAAATACCACAGTTAAGGTGAGTCTAGTTTATACCTACCATTAACAAAAAAAAAAAAAAACAAAATCAGTTAGAAATTTGTCATGGACTCTTTTCCTTTTTTCAAATAATCAAAAAAAAAAAAACTAAAATCTACAACAATTTGTTACGTACATTCAAATCCTTAAAACTCATCAATCACCTTGTTTCGACAAAAATTTGCATACGACCATACGTTACAAGAAAATGCTGCCCAAGATGATGATGATCATGATGATGACGATCCTTTTGCGCGCAGATGCTCTAAAACAAACAAAGATTTGCCCGAGTGTAACACGTAACCCTTTCGCAAGGAACGTATATGTACCTTTTTTTCAAGCCTTTGCTATAATCATTCATCATTATTTTGAAAAGATCGCCGAAACAGAAATATCAGGGAGCAACAGCAACAACAAAAATTATTTTAATGTTGAATCATTTTCTTATGCTTTTGATGAATCGTTTGCATAATCAAAAAAGACAAAACGCACTTATCATCGTCACAAGATCATCAACGTCATTCTTTCTTCTTTCTGAATTCATACAACAACGACGACGATGATGATGATGGTGATCATTGTGTGGTAAGAAGAATGTCTTGTGTGTTGTATGATGGCCCCTCAGGACTCTTCCTTCCGGGTATACCTCTTTCTAACTAGGTATACAAGGATTTACTTGCTCCTGTATTTATAGTTCTTGTGTGTTCAGTTCCTGTCATGTAATTTGACTCACCCTCAATTTTCCAACGGAAGGCAGAGAATGACATTCGTTGATGTACCCATAAGAACAAAAAATAGTCTTCAAATAGGATTTATTTTATTTTATTTGATTTTTTCTGGATTTGTAGTGCTCTGCTCCCGTTTCAAACGGGAAATCAGATGAGTGATGAAAGATAAGAAGCAAAAAAAAAGAAGAATGAAAGATCTCTTGTATCAATTCATTTTGTTGTTGTTGTTACTTTTTTTTTGCTAGAACATGTATTTGGATAAGAATCTATCTTAAGAAAAGAGGGGGCTTCTTATAAAAATGTACTATATCCTTAGGGCGCCTGAGGATAAATGTTTGCTTTTATTTCTATGCAAATGAATTTCCGATTTTATAATCATTTCAACAAATATGTATATGGTAACACCGAATTGTTTACTTTTGCAATTTTCACATGCAATAGCAAATGAATAAATTTATATACCTTTGAAGATTTTCAATTGGGTGGGAAAATTTTGTAAAAAGTAAATAATGAATAGAAACAAATTTTTTTAAAGAATGTTGAAAATTAAACAAAAAACGATTCTATTTGAAGACATTTTTAAATGTCGATAGTAAATAGCTTTTCAAAAATAAGTAAATTATAAAATCTAATGAATACCATGATTTTTTTTTTTTGCATTAAATAATATAATATAATATTCTTGCATTAGAGTTAAAAACTCAATTTTAAAAAAATGTTAGCTGAAAAATTGTGTAAAAAAAAACACTGCTTTTATTTTTATATTTTTAAATATTTGATCAAAATCTTGAAAATGGTTTTTAAGAAAATTCTAAGAACAATAAATCTTTAATTCATGGTCTATTTGAAAACCTTGCATTTCTAAGCTGCAAAAATTAGAAAATTAAATAAAATGACAAAATGGATTTTACAACGGTCAAAATGTGACATTAATTGTTTTCTTTTAAACAAAAAGCAGTGAAATACATGGGTTTAACATTATGTATAAAATCGTTTATATGTTCATAGACAAAATAACGTTAACCGAATTTTGGAAATTAGACCTAAAAATCATTAATAATTTTAGAAATTAAGTTTTGGATCATAACAAGACACCAATTATTGCTGTACAGAATTTGGCATAGAACATTTTCATGGAGTTATCAAATTTTAAAATACCAAAGGGCTTATAACAGAGCAACAATAATTTGTTCAAAAATATTCAATAGGTGAAAATCACTGTTGTGACACAGCAAAAACTGTCAATAGAAAAAATTTCCTTCGACTTGTTGAACCAATAATTCTTACGCGATGAGTCATACATGGCTGTTCTGATATTGATCGAATTGAATCCGTGTGGATTGAAAACAGAAAACAAAAATAAACCCCAGTCAAAAACATCATTCCGTTCGTTTTTCAGAATGTCAATGAATAATAAATGTTCGGCAAAACGAATGGATCCCCAATCCTCCATTTGTTATTTGGACTTGTTCAAGGTTATCAATTAAGAAAGTCAGAATCTAAATTTAGAAGCCTGATTTTATCACAGAAATAGTTTTGATATATCTCCTTTGATTACGAATATTCTTTTTGGAAAAAAAATTGCTTAGGCTACTTCAAGAAAAATAATTCATGACATAAGAAAAAACATTTTAGAAGGAAAATTTGACACTTACAAATTATGATGTCATTTTTGATTTTATTTATTCTAGAAATTAGGATATAAAAGTTAAAACCAAATTTTGACACCCGAAAATTTTGATGTCATTTTTCCTGGGGCTTATTCAAGAAAAATTATTCATGAAATTAGAATACAAATTTTGGAAACAAACTTTGGCACAATAAAAATTTCATGCAGTTTTTGTTTGATCTAATTCAAAGAAATAAATTGAGGAAGTTTTGATCTAAATTCAAGAACAAAATTTGACCACAGAAGTGTAATGTCACTTCTGTTTGAACTTAATCAAGAAAACCAATGAATGAGATAAGAACGAAAATTTAGGATTCAAATTTGTTTAGGCTTATTCAAGAAAAATAAAAATTCATGAAATTAGATTGTAAGTTCGGAAGCCAAATTGGCATGGACTTATTCAAGAAAAATTATAAAAAAAAAATTTGGAACACAAAAAATTTTATGTCATATTACTTGTTGGGCTTATTCAAGCAAAATAATTGATGAAATAAGAATACAAATTTTGGAACCAAATTTAGACACAAAAAATTTCGGAACCAAATTATTAAATACAAAATTGAAATTAGAATGATAATTTCAAAATCAAATTTTGACACACAAAAAATGATGATATCGTTTATCTTCGGACTTATTCAAGAAACTAAATTTATGCAATAAGAATAAAAATTCTGGAACTAAATTTTGACAAAAAAAAATTTGATGCAGTTTTTGTTTTGCTTTTTTCAAGGAAATCAAATCAGGAAGTTAAAATACAAATTAAGGAACAAAATTTTGATACACAAATAGTTTTGATATCGCTTCTATTCGGGCCTATTAAAAAAAAAAACAATTAATGGAATCAGAACGAAAATTTAGGAACCAAATTTTTTTGGGCTTCTCAAAAAAAAAAAAAAATGTATGATATATATATATATATATATATATTTTGAACAAAATTTTGACACAAGCAAGTATTGATGTTTTTTTCTAAGGCTTGATTAATTAGACAAGTTTAAAGATTAGACAAAGAAATATAAACAAATTTAAAAAGTCCGTTTGTGTCCGATCTTACATCAAAGTGAATATTGTGTTTGAGCCAATTTGCTTTAAATTTGCTACCAAGCTTTTTTCTGTGATTCCTTAGAAAAACAGTAGAATGCAGCCATTCTTCGACAATCTGTCTATAATCAAACTCAGCTTGGTTTAAAATAAATGTCACCCACATCGAAATGATCAATTTTAGGCAAAAAAACTGTGAACAGAATTTCAGACCAACCAGCATTATTTTCTTAAAAAATATGGCCCAATTAGTACACCTGTGGACGCCAACCATATTAAAACTATGCACTTTTTGTAGATGGAAAGATAAAATATGAGAGTGGCCCTATGGAAATAAAAGTTCAATTTATTCCATTTGGAGTTGATGCATATTGTTTTTTTCTTTCCTTTCTCGTTCATATCAAATCACGTAAAAAGTTTGAGTAAATTTCCCACTTTTGTAATTAAAAACCACACAAACTGTTAAGTCAAATGTGACTTTAATTACAAGATTGAATGTCTTAAAAGAATTCATATACTCTACAAATACCGTAATTATAAAGAAAAAAAAAGGCCAAAAACATTTCAAAATATCAACGGATTAAGAAACCAACGTAATAAACTATCAAAATACTAACCAGCAAAACACATTACATTATTACAACATCAGTTTTAGTTCTCATGAAGATGAGTTATAACAACCAAAAATTAAAAAAAAAAAAAAAATTAAACGTATATGACAGACTTATAATCATAAGACACAGTAATAAACTCCTCGCTTATATTTTTTGTATGGCGGCAATTAAGGAGCTTTAACCGTGAAGGCTTGAATAGTTTTTTTTTTCTTTTCACACATTTTTCTCTTCTATTTTTTTTTTTTTTTCATTGTGAATTTTAACAATAAAAATTATTTTAATTACAAAAAACTATAAAGTACGCTCTTTGGTAGCATATCAAAATGAATAAAATTTAGAAACACAACATAAAAAAACTAAATCCTTTCTGTTCCAGTTTTTATGTTGTATGAAATATAAAACGGCAATTCCCCTTATTTTAGTTCCAGCGTTTGACTGTTTTATGGTCCAACGCCCTTTTGCTTGACTTTACAAAGAACCAAAAAAATTGTTTTTTTTATTGAAGACCAAAAATAAGAAGCCAACTGCAGCACGTAAGATTCGCAGCATCTCTCCATCATCCTATTTTTCCTATATGTATTCCTTTAAGTACTTCATCGTCCTTTTCATTTTGCATAAAATATTCTTCTTTATTTTTCGTTACACCGTTTAATGATTTATGCAAAGTCTTCGTGAAAAAAGGGTCCACAATGACTTCTTCTACGTTAAATCACAAGCATCACGAGGATAAGAGATACAAAAAGAAGAGCAAGGCAAGAAAAAATAAAAGGATCATATCCATGGTCCTTTTGTTCGATGCAGCATGGAAGGCGCATTCGAAAACAAATATAAATTAATCTTGACACAGTTTCGGGACCATAGTGTAATTAATTAGATTTTTATGTTAACAAGGCTTCTTGCTGCAATATATCCACCACCATCATCATCATCGTCTTCATTGTAGTTATCTGGGGAGGAAGAGAGTCAGCCAGACAGACGCTTAGGATGCCATAGACTGAACTTGAAATCATACAGCAACTACTTACTTGAAAGTCAAAGAAAAAAAAACTAAAAAGAAAGTCTGCTAAAACTATTTTATTTATTTATTTTAAGGAATTTCATAAAGTAGAGGATTTTTTTAAGGCGTATGCTACACTTAGTTTTATAATATTTTTTTTCTGTTCCTTTTCATATAAAGAGCTCAGTGTGATACCATTGCGCGCAATACCAAATGAGCTCCTCTGAGACTTCGTTCCTATGCTGAGCGCTTGGAGCAGGTTTCTATTAAGTTTTTTTTTTTTTTGCTTTTTTTGTCGTCTCTAAACACGAAAGAAAAGTGATGCGAAAAGATGTGTACCAAAACGCAAGAAAAATAAGTTTAACATGTTAACAAGGTGTTCCGATGCCGATATAAATCTTAATTAAAATTGCCAAGCGTAACACAGCTCAGCACAACAACCTACCTCAGCTAGAGTATGGTAGATCAAAGAGTTTATACATATAGACCTGATCTATTACTTAGTGCTTGTAGAAAGATAAAAAGGCAAGAGAGTGCGAGAGAGAAGAAGGGAGCTGCAAGCAGTGAAATTATAAATGCATAGCATTCCTTTTGTTTTTGTTATTATTTTTTTTTTTTTACTATATAGATATTGTTTTTTATAAGTATAAAACAATCATGGCTATGTGCTTGAATGTCTTGTGCCTTAAAATGGCAAACACTTTACCGTTAAAGGTTATTACTAACAGAAGCTGTTTTACTGAAAACCAATCATGGAGAAAATAATAAAACAAATAACTTTGATAGGTTTAAGGAATGCCATGTAATGTGAATATATCTAAATATGTATGTATGTATGAAAAGAGATGAAAAGAGGAGAATGAAGAACTATGTGCTTCAAAATAAAAATCACATTTTTTGGTCATTGAAATTTGCAGAATAAATATTAAAAAGAAAACAAAACAAAATATAAGGCGGCAAAACTTTACTTTGAAATTGTTACAATGTTTCTTGATTAAACTGACTGATTAGGATTTGCAAGATATCTTGATATTTAAGGCATTTTGTAATTGATATAATGTTGTTTGTACAAATATATTGCGGTCTTAAAATAATTAAGCATTAAAACAGAATATGAGTGGCAAAATGAGTGAACAACAAAATAAAACACACATAAATGTGCCAATTTGGTTTGAAACTGTTAAATTAGTCTTTTTCGATTTCTCAATCACTTTTGAACAATCCTTACATTTAGTCCGTCTTTCAGCAATATTTTTCAATTAACTGTCAGTGAGCTAATTATTTAAATCTACCATTTTACTTCTTCCTTGGTAAAAAAAAATTTAATGGCACACCAACTCATGAAGCACTAGGGCCTTGTGACTTGCAACACTCAACCATTCCTGTGGTCGTGTTTGTTGGCAGGAATGGAGGGAACCTACAATTTTTACTGGGTTCGAAAAACTAGATGAGAAGCACTTATTCATGACAAGTATTCTCTTGGGGGATTTATCAGTTTTTCGCAAGAGGCAGTACCTCGGTAAAAACATTTCTGTTTAAAGGTGGCAGCGGATGGAAATTGAACCCAGACCTTTGGTATTACAGTCGAACGCACTTACCATCGAGGTCAATGTTGATAGCTTATTGAAATGATTCAATAGTATAAACTATTTTCCTGTTGTTGTTGAAAGAATTTGTAGTCCATATAAGGACAATTCATGCTCAAATCAATATCAAAAAATAAAACAAAAGAGTTGAAATTCAAACTTTCTTGAAAAAAAAAATATTTCAAATACTTTACATTAAATTTCTTTTGAGTGAAGTTTCAGACACATTTTACATAACTAAACGAAAGAGTTGAAGTTCAAACTATATTTTAATTTTTATTTACATAAAGAATGTACGTATGTAGATAAATTTACCCATTTTTTTAAAGCTCAGTTATAATTAATGAAATTATTTCATATAATAATTATCATTAAATTTAAAAGCTATGAATTCTACTCTGGCATACTTTTCTCATAAATAAATTGCAATCTAATGTATGTAGGTATTGTAATCTTTTATTAAGTAGATAATGATGTGGTGTGTGGTGTGCCCACTTTTAAATTTCCTCACACTTCAATTAGTTATAAGTTAATCGACTTCCTGTTCAACATTCAGCTATTCCAATCCAATTAAGATGGTCTTTGGTTGCTATGATTATTCATTTTTATTTTCTTTTTTGCTTGTTTCTAATGCCGCTATTACTACAAGTGATAATTATTTAGATTGTGACCAATAGTTAACAAGTCGGAAAAACAGCATCACTTTCCACTATATTTTCTCACCTGATTTGAATTCTCCGGGCATTAATAATCATTTTTTTCTATTTTTTTCCTAATACAATTACAAAAATGTGTATACTCACACTTACTATATACGTCTTGGTAACCTAATGTGTTATGAATGACTGCAATTGCACTATACCAATGCAAGAGTTTGAAATAATTTTCTATAAATGACCCTTATCTCATGAAAATGTTTGCAAAAAAAAACAATTTTTTTGTCCACTCTATTTGGTCTCTTGGAAAATATATACTTTTTTAAGTGCTGCATACAGTTGAACTGATATTTAACTCACTGCTATGGATCAAAAATGATTGGTGGTGTTAGGATGGAACCAAGAGTAGCAGCAATAGTAGCCACACCTGTAGTCTGTAGAAAAGTTTTATTATACTAATTCAATCTCTCTTGGTGTTGTCCTATTTTTTTAAAGTCAATTTATATGAAAGAGATAAGAATTGGATTAAATTTATGAGAAAATAATCTACGTACTCTAGTTTATGAATGAAAAACGAGATTAATATTGTAATTTTTTTTTCGTTTACAGAGTGTAATCATGTTAATGTTCCGAGAAGAAAAAAGTCCCGAAGATGAAATTAAAGCCTGGCAATTTTGGCATAGTAGACAACATTCTGTTAAACAGAGAATACTAGATGCTGGTAAGTAATTTCAATTATTTTTTTTTTTAATTTTAATATTCATAAATTCTATTTATTGATAAATTGAGCTATGATCTTGTCGATAATAGTTTTCAACCTAAAATGATAATATAGTTTTCATATTCCAACCGTTTCTAGGCAATCAAATACATAATTAAATAAAAGAGTTGAGATAAGAACTTCATTTTATTCAATTTGATTATTAGGATGTTCAAAAGCTTCTATTACTCTTGTCTTGAGAAACTTTAACATAATGACATATTCCAACCGTTTCTAGGCAATCAAATACATAATTAAATAAAAGAGTTGAGATAAGAACTTCATTTTATTCAATTTGATTATTAGGATGTTCAAAAGCTTCTATTACTCTTGTCTTGAGAAACTTTAACATAATGACATATCTGAGAATGGAAAATTTTATATAAGATCCACTTTAGTTATCAGTTTCATAGAAACCAAAAAGTATAGTGGAAGAATTTGATTTTCCTTATAGTTTCGAATTGAGAAATAAAAATGTGTATTCAAGACCAAGAGCCAGGTACTTTTTTTCTGTAATTTTCACTGAACTGATTTCCTTATTGGAATATGTTCAGAGGTGTCTACCGAATATAAATCCGTGTTGATAAGACAAGTGGATGGCGTTAGCGTCAGCCACCATAGTGGAAAACACGTTTGATTAAATACATTTATTGTGAGATGGGTAAAAATAATAAATTTCCTGAAGCTAATATGCCATTATTTGATTTGTGATTTTAAATTAAAATTTTGTAGTGAAAAATTTTTGATTCAAGTTGATTTTGTTTCAAAATTTTGCCATAAGGTTCTTATAAATTTTTAGTAAGAAACTGAAAACTTTTTAAAAAGTAGTTTTAAAAACCTAAAGCCGAGATTCATGAATTGGTCAATTTAATGGAAAAATCAATCCAGCTCAATGAACTATAACCTTTTCTATATCGTCGTCCTTCAATGAAAACTCACTAACTCCGTTTTTTTTTAGAAACCGGGGAACCCCCCCTAAGAACGATATATTTCATAAAATATAAAACTTTTAGTTTTGTAAAAGGTCTCTAAATCTTAAGTTAGTCTATTTATAAGGGAAACATTTCATTACTTGAAACATTTTCAAATTTTTATCGGTAAAAACCTATAAAAAGTACAAGTGCCTCAAAATAAAATGAAATAAAGTTAGAAAGAGTCTTTGACAATGTTGATAATAATGCAATTTAGCAAGCCCTGAACTCCATCAGCATCAATTTAATACTGGAATGCCTCCATGCTTTAACAAATCTTTTAAACATAAAAATGGTTGATACCAAACTAAAATTTAATTTGTTGAGGGAGCTCCATAGAGTGAAGTCATATTTCCTCTGCTGTGGTTCCTTATTGTTATCCAGATTTTAGTTATACTAAATCTGGGTGACATCAAAATCGTTTCACATGCCCCGATGACATGGTTTTAATGGCCTCAGAAAATTTGTCCCCACTATATGCGACCTGCTATTAATAGCCCTCACCAAGCTTTGTAATACGGTCAGTAGTTATGGACTTAACAATAACCTTCTGATGATAGAATATCATCGTAGACCCTCTAACCTTCAACAGAAACCCACTTCAGGTTTTGAGTATCACCAAATATCTTGATGATGTACGTGACCGTTAACTGAACTGGAAGGATAATAATAAAAAAAAGATGAAAACCTCTCTAGCTTTCTACACTTGCAGTTAAATTTAAGCTAAAAAGAGAAAAATATTTCTTGTTTTTTATCATCCTACTATTGCTTTGAAGGAAATTTTAAGAAAGCATTACAAGGAAAAACTAATTAAAAGTCAAATATTTCTTAATATTCAATTCATTTAATTCATTTATTTGGATTTATGAATAAAATTCAAAGAAATAGGTTTTATAATCCCTAGTTTGCTTATCAGTTCAATATAAATGTATTCCTAATACTCGAACACAATGCCTCTTTCAATTTAAACCAACACGTTTCTACATATAACAATTAGTGACAGGGAGCTCACTACTGAGAATTCTATTTATCTTAGAAACATTTGTTTAAATTATGTAAATAGAATTATAATTCTCAACGTGATATCTCCACTAATTAATAAATAAAGACCTCGGCATTGCATATAACATTGGGTATGATGTTATCTTACTGGATTTATGTTATGCTTTGTTTAATCAAGTGAATCTTATTTTTTTTTATGAAAACGCAATATTTAAAGTTCAATCATGATAATAGTCAATTTTAACCAATTTCAACAAAAGAATTTGTTTAATTAGATAAAATTTTACTTTTGTGTATTTTCTTGAAGAACCATAAATAGAAGCTTTTGTTTCTTTTTGTAACTCATACTCAGTAACTTTTAACTAACTTTAACTAACAAGACAAATTAATACTATCTAACTCAATTGAGATCTAGCTGATTCATCTTAACTCTGCAAAGCCAGGTTCATTAAACACACTTTTTGCTTCATATATGATTTCGCCTTCCTCTTCAAATAACATAATATCTAATTCATATTCTGGTTTGCGTAACATTCTTTCTGAGTTCAAATAAAAGCATTTCAAATTTAATCTTTCTAGCCAGCTCTAATGATTGTTTTTAATTTCTTCCTAATTTGACAAAATTCCCATCACCCCAGTCAAATACTTAAATTCTACTTAAATTCTCAAGGCCATGAATATATGTTTGTGTCAATCAGGCCATATAATCAGTTAATTTAATTTCCATTCATCTTTTTTTGTTTAGGATGTCTTGGAATTTTTAATCATGTTTTCTCTTTTTTTTTTTTTTGTATTTCTTTGAGGAAAAACTCTTAATTTACTTATTTACATATCAAAAATCAATGCAATTAAGATTTAAATTTTATTTTCATGTTTCGTTGACTATTTTTGTTTTTTTTTATATTATTTACTGAACACTCTCATTAAAATCTAAAAACTGTCAAACGATGCACACCTCAATGTTCGTTTGAAAATTATTTCTTTCATTATAATCACGCTTTCAACTATGTATAATGGTTAAGCATCGAAATAGTATCATAATTTGAATCTTTTGTCCAACCATCGTGTCATCATCATTGTATGACCATTATTCCAAGTTAGTTTATCTGCCATTTCGATCCAAAGAACCCTTTGAATAAAAGATACACATCTCTATTTAAGACATAGATATATGAATAAAATGACATTTTCACAGTTGATATGACTATGAATGGAATTTTTTTTTAAAGAAAACCAAACAACAGAATAGTCATTTTAGAGAGGAGTTAGTGCTTAGCTAAGAGCCAGTGTCTATTCAGTCTATAATGCAATATTTTAATCGAATAAGAGTCATAACTTAGAAAAAAAATTGGTGACATAAAAAAAGAGTTTTCAATAGTTTTGTTTGTTGCAGTAACAAGTGTTTGTTATTGTGCTCTTCAAAAACAACAAAATATGAAACTGTTAGTTTTTGTTACAATATTATTTCTTCAATGACTTTTATTTTGAAATTCTATCCTCTATATTTCTCCAGCTGCTTTGAATAATAACAATAAAAACTCACACGAGTTCTTTCATTATATTATATTAATGTAGTGTAAAGATGCAGTTCAAGAAAACTAGAGCGATTTCCGACTTTGAAAAACCGATGGCGCATAGCCCAATCCGCCACCACCACCACCACCACCACCATCACCGTCTGTTTGTCCACTTTGAATTTATCCAATAAAAGTATAATGTGACAGAATGTTGCAAATTGTCCGATAACCATCGCAACATGCTAGCATTTGCTATGTGCAACTATGCGACAATTTTATCTCCGAAATAAAAGAAAAAACTTCATGAAATTGATTTCACCTGTTAAAATAATGCCATGGGCGCACACAGTCCTTGTGATGGTCATCGTTTGGTATATCTTCCTTTTTTATGTTGCTGTTGTTGTTGTTTTTGGTGCTGATATTGGTATTCTAAACTTCTGGGAAAGGAAGAAAAAATCACCACGCCAAAGGACATTTAATGTTCAATCTTCAGACGAGATACATTCGAAGCGATAAGTAATTAGTTGGATGTCGTGTTTAACGGCAAACGGCACAAAAAGATACACAAGAACCACTAATAAAAAAAACAACCAAACCTCTCGTTGCTAAGTTTATACGTTTATATGTATATGTATCTTCATATGCAAATGAACCTTGAGGGGGAGAGAATTCTTTATAGAGTTATAGATAGGACTTGTTTAAGAGAAGTTTTTCGTTGTGCTTTTAGTTTTTTTCATTTAAAATTTATATCAAGAGACAATATATCTTGTAATTATTGAACGAAATATGCAGGTACCCGGGACATACATACATACACACATTGGTGCACATTGAAATAATAAATTTTATATTTTGCTTGTTTGTTTGTATTGGTCATATGATACTTTAAAGTTTTGCGAGGTCAAGATTTTGTGTGAAATCTAAATTTATTAGTGGTATTATTTTTCTGCATCTTTTTTGATTTATTAATTAAACTTTATTTAATTTATTTTATTTTTTTTTTTTGCATTTGCTCATTTTAGATACAAAAAATTCCGTTGGTCTTGTAGGATGTATTGAAGAAGTCTCACATAATGCTATTGCAGTTTATTGGAATCCTTTGGAAAGTTCTGCTAAGGTAAGTTATGAAATTTTATTTTATTTGAAATTGCTTCTATGAAACAACTAAGAAAACAACAGAGCTGATAAGTAAACTTTAATTTTTCTTGCATTTACGAAGAAATAGCAAACAGGAGATAAATTAAATGTAGGTAAATATTTTTTGTGTATCCTCTGTAATATATGTATATGATACTAAAGACTAAGAAAACAAAAGAGCTGATAAGCAAACTTTAAATATTTGCATCTACGAAGATAAAGCAAAAGGAAGGCGAATTAATGTAGGTACATATTCTTTATGTATCCTCTGTTATATTATAGACCTTTAAATATTTTGCCAAGTAACCTTGGTCTTACGACTTAAAGCTTTTATGTAGTTTGTTTTTTTTTTTTCAACTGAAACAACTCTAAAAGAGGATCACAGAAAAATGTCTTATAATGCATTTAAGATCTCTTCATTTTATTTTTTCTTATTTGGCAGTTAGGATCCGAATTCTTACTGGCTTAAATAAATTGTGTTTTATTGAATCCTAAATAGATTTATTGAAGAGCTTAAAGCAGAAAATTCCTCTGGAAACATTTACAATGCCAATAGCATTTTAATGTATTTAATTTTGTGTTTCATAAATCTCAAAATGTTTTTATGCCAACACATGCTTGAATGACTAGATGGGTTTTTATTTTACTTCACAATTAATTTATTGTAGAATTATTTTCTTCAAAAGAGGTTGCAGTGGTATTTTGTTACTGTTGAGTTATGGAAATGATGTTTATTTGACTGATAAAGGGATTTAATATTTTGTCAATTCAATGCTAAAATTCTTATCAAATGTTCAGTGGTCTTAAAATGTTCAATTTTTTATTTTCAACTGGAATGTATAGATTATGCGCAATTGAAAAAAATGTTTCTAGTTGTGCTTGTATTAAATACAATAAGCTGCAATAAATGCATTGTCATAAAGCTAGTTTCATATTGCATAACAAAACTATAAATTTCAGTAATAGTCGAAAAACTTTTTTTTAATCAGGAAGCTATAAATATTTAAAATTGATCAAAAATTTTTCCGAACCTTGTCACAAAATGCCTAGTATATAACCTGGTCTAGGCATTGCAGCTTCACAGCAATACTTCTACATTTAACTACTCCTGGAGAATATAGGCCAGCAATAGATTCCTTCCGTCTATCCTGGTTCACTACATGGTGTTTTAACTGTGCCCACGTAAGAACATTAGTAGACAGAGATTTGTTACGTACAGTTGACGTGAATTCCCCACAAAGGACAGCTTTGCTATATTTTTGTCTGGTTTCTTCAAAGTATGGCCAATCCATCTAAATTTTGGTTGCGTGATTTCTAATATACGCTTTTTTCTGATGGGTTTTATTCCACATCTTAATGGTTGATAAAATCCTGTAGTTTGCTCGAGATGTCGGCGAAGCATTTCCAATACAGACATACAGAATAATGGATTGTACACTGAACTCGAAGAGTTTCAGCTTGGTGAGTAACGTTGTTTTTGCAGGGTCTTAATATGATCGGCGCAAGATTGGCTACTGCATTCCAGCTTTGTGATTCCTGAGTGATGATTCTTTTCTTTCCCTTATCCACTTGAAATCAAAAGTGGCCATTAATTTCGAGAACACAGACAGAACGGTTATACCACGCCATTTTTTCAGGCTTAGGGATAGATAACATATCCCAAACATCCTGAACTAGTAGAAGCAAACCATCAGCCATTGGTTCAGCATTCATTTGCAAGAAATCAGCTGATATGGACTTAATGCAGCTGCTTTGTTTGTTTTAAGGAAAAGGATCATAAGCTTAAATTTTTCACAAGCTCGTGAGGTGGTTTAAATGCACCTAAAAGATTAACGCATGCAACGCTTGCACCAAAGTGTTCCATCCATATTCTGCTGATCTTCCCCATTGTCATCAAAAGAACGCCTGTAAGTACAACACAGGACGGGTGCTACGTTGCCAAACTATTTTTTTTGTGATTCTATACAGCTCCCTTGTATCCCATCTAACTGCAGTATGTTTGGCATTTTACGCAAAGCTTCTCCATCACTGCTCTTTTGTAACGTCTCACTCAACGCTGTACTATTTTTATGTTATCAAGTAATTTCTCAAATTTAACACTTGTGTCCACACTTCAGACTTCGTTCCTTTGAACACTTCACTCCGTCCTGACGTTTCAACAAAACAAAAGAGCTGAAATCAAAACTTGTTTTTCAGAAAATATGTGTTTGATCAATTTTTATAAAACGATGTAATAAATTAGTGTGCCTTTAATACAATGCATACATATGTTTTCTCTTTTAATTAACTACATCCTGTTGTATAATTTACATATCTTGCAATCTTCCCCATTGGCCATTTACATGGAGAAATAAGCAAAAAACAAATGCAAATCTGTCACTGTCGTTTACAAAGTTAATAACTAACTTGCTTCACATACATCAAATTATATAGTCTACAAAACAAAACAACCAGACACCTTACAATACTCCAAAAAAACAACAACAAAACACAAAAACACTATACCTACACGCTGAACTAGATTAATTTTTGTTCCCCTGCTATAGTTTGCAGTCAATGAATTTAATGATAATGAAAACTCATAAATATCAAAAACCGATTAAACCTAATCAAGCTTAATTGCAATTTGCAAAACAACCAACATTGGCTAGGACAACCACAAGAAATGCATAACCACGATGTGCATATTATAGTAGTGTAATATTTCTTTCTCGCTTATTCTGCTTTAAGAGAATACACTCCCCAAGGCGGTAGCACTATATATAACAACTTCAAAAAATAAATAAAAAAAAAAAATAGTTTCGGATGGAAATTTATTATGCATACCCACATGTGCGCCTAAGTTATGAAAAATATCTCAATTTCCGTTTCTGGAATTACGTAGATCGAAAAAAAACTCTTTATAAGTACAGTTTTGTATATATCTAGATCTAGATATACCGACTGGGGAGCCTCTTATAAAATATAACTCTTTAACTGGAAGGTATGTGTATATATCGTTTTTTTTTTTTGTATTCTTTACTTCAATGTGCACCTGGAGACTATAAAACACATTTTTCATTTTTATGTAGAACATATCTTTTGGTGGGCAAAAGGATACATTTTTTGTCGCTTTGATGTTTTTTTTTTGTTTTGTAGCATTTGTTGACCAAAAAGGTTGTTTTAGATGAATAATTAGCCACTAGGCTTGCAGCTAAAGAAATATGGTATATTCATTACATCCTACTACAATTTACCAAGTAATTTTTTGTCTAAATCTTGTATACGAGAGTAATGTATATACGCGACCAAATGTATCTCTTTTAAAAGTAACTTTGAAAATCATAAAGTGCTTCCAGGTGTCATGGAGGCGTTACACGATTGTATGGTTTATGTGTTATTATCAAACCAAGTGATCGGAATTAAAGTTTGTATTGTTCTCGTGCTAAGTATCAATTCAAAATTTATGTTATTTTAAAATTTATGTTTCAACAAAAAAAAATTACAAATCTGTAGGACGTTGAACCCCTGAAGGTAATTGGTTATAGCAACCCATTTACAGCTTATTCGTATTACCATTTCAATTTTTTTTTAATCCATAAAAAGATTGTGTCAGTCTAAGGTTGTTTTTGTTATTTTTTTTTTCATCGTCGGTGCCCGGAAATATACTTAAAGACACTCTGTGAACAGATTTCAGCTTATTAACCCATTAGTTGGTTGTTCATATAGACTGAGACAGTCAAAGACACAATTTCAAATAAAAAAAAATTGCTTTACATTGTATGTATTGTATATCTATATTTTATATGAATGTTTGTTGTCTGTGAATTAATTAATAAATTGTGGACAGAAATTAATCGCGAATAGCTGTGTAATTGCTACCTCATGTCAATAATTGCATTTCATCGTTGCTCTCTGTCGTTGTCGTGGTCATCGTCATCGACGTCGTTGCCGCCGCTGTAGGTTTGTTTAGTTTTGTGTCGCTCTAAAGCCGCACACTAAATATATGAGAATTAAAATTAAAACAAAAAAAATAAACTGTGTTGCATAAATTATTAATCACTTTATGATATAGCAACTTGAACAGTTTGTAAATCATTTTACTTATATATAATATTTTTTTTCCTCATTCATATGCCAAAGTGTATCTATTTCCCACAGTAGACTTACAGAAAGAAACCACCTCGAAGTACATTACACTGGTCAAGAGATAGAGTGGTTATTTATTTGTTTTTTTTTTTTTTTTTCTTTATATAATTTCAAATAAAATATAAATTCTTATACAATTTAAATATTTAATGCAAATAACCAATGTCTTGTATATAATATTGTATTTGATATATAAATTCATTTTGTTTTTATATATTTTTTTTTTTTCATTATCTTTGATTGGACTTAATGACTTATTTAAGTTTTTTTTTATTATTATTTGTTTGTTATTGGTTTACTCAGTTTTTGTTGGTGTTTATTTTTCTGTGTAATCAATTTAACATATGCACACAGAATGTATGTGTACTAATTTACATATTGATTGGATTAGCTTTAGGAGATATATATATTAAGTTTCATCCCAAGGAAAGATAATAAGCAACTTAATCATTAAATGATTGCAATTTGGTATGGAAATATTTTTTAGATTTTTAGTGTTATAGTCGATCTTTCATAAGATATTTTTTTTTTTTTTTTTTGTTACTGTATAATTTATAAGATGTGTGTGACTTACACGACTGTCAATTTGTAATTATTTGTTATCATATTTTTTTTTTTATTTATATTGCAATTTATTTTAAAATGCAAAATGGTGGTCTTTTCGCCAGATGTTTAGTATTTATTATCCAGAACTATTCATAACCTCGAGGAGTAAGAAAGTCAGTTTAATTGGAACTTCTTAAATTTGTACATAGACCTTGCATTACACAGCAAACGTTAATGTTTTAGCAGTCACATCCAATGGCATAATCAATCAATAAGGAGCAGAAGGATACTTATGCTTCTTTGTTCCCGCTCTGATTACGTAGTTAGCTACTTCAGTATTTTAAACAACCCCTATGATCTGTTCCAAACAGTACCATTACATTTTTTAATTGATCGTTGAAAATCAATTGAAAAAAAGCTCCTATGAATTCATATTTATTGCATCATTTTAGTGTTAAAAACTTGGAATACTATTGACAAAAAAAAAAACAGACATAAAAAAAAACAAAATTCCTTTCATTAAATTAGTCATTAATTTGGTAATTGTATTTTTAATGATTAAAATGGCTTAAATTACAAAAATCATATTTAATTGTCAATTGCTTAAACACAGTGAAAAACTAAATCAAGTTATGTTCTTCTTAAACGTTAGGCTTTAAAGTTGGTTGACTAAATGAGTAAGACGGCCATGACTATACGTTAAGCCAAAAATTTACATTTTGATGCCATTTTTTTAGAGTAAATTTCTAAAAAAAATCGGTTAAACTATTCTTTTTAAATTTTAAATATTTCATTTCATTAAAAATGTTATCCAATCAAAGAAATATTCGAATTTTATATGGAGTCTAAATAATTGTTTTATTTTTGGCTCTCCTGTAAAATGAGTTGAAGTTGTCTTTAGCAATATAAGTCGCATAATTAAAGAAAAGTTTGATGAAAGCATTTTTGTAGAATATTCGTCTCAAAAAAATGGCATCAAAATCTTTATTTTTGGTCAAAAGTGATCATGGCCTGTCTTGTGCATTTAACCAAGGATAAAAGCTTACAGTTCTTAAAAAAAACTATCTTACTATTTTAGAAGTTCATAATCGCACACATTTTGTGTCTTGGAGAATCTTGCAAATATACCAATTATGATGCATAATCTATTGACGACAAATATTCCAAAATTTATTAATAAAACAAAAGAGCTGATACTCAAACTTTATTTAAAAAAAAGTATTCATTTCAATTCTGTTGTAATTAAATCAACAAAGGAATATTTTCAATAACAATAAATATATAAGAGAGGGTTTTTCAGTAGCTATGTATGTATAGTATAATGTCTCAATCAACTGATTATACAAATCACAGAATGTGCAATTAAGTCCCATCAGACTGTAAATTCACAACCCATTCTTCTCATTTGTATGACCACATCCTTCTGTTGTCTTCATGAACTACCTGAATTTTATAAAATTTCCATTATAATACTAATTTTTGCATAATAAGGACACAAATTAATGATTAATTTGACAAACAAAAGAGCTGAATTGCAAACTCGATTTAATGGAATTTATTGTTTTGTGTTATCTCTTAAAGGTGAACTTTTAAATACCACACCTTGAGCTTAGAACATATTTTATGAAATGTTCGAACATAAATTTTCTGCCTTATTTCCGGGTACAAGTGCATTTGAAAAATATTAGCATATTTTTTTTTTTTTTATTTTTTTCATTGAATAACAAAAAATAAATCAAAAAATTCCAATTTGAATTATTGACCGAATGTTTTGGTTAGTTCTTTACTCTTTCGAAATAAACATTGATTATGATTTCTTATGGAAAAATGTAAAGTCGATGTTCACAAGATACAATCAAAAGAGCTGTTTTGATCAAAATCTGATACATGTATGTAGTGTGTAAATATGCAAATAAAAGGTTGAAAACCTTCCTACAACATTTATTGATTAAATCAAAATCGAAATCTTAACAATGCTTTGATACATTTTCATAAAACAAAAACAACCGATTTTTATCAGATCAAGATAAATAAAATATAAAAACAACTAAATTATTACATAACAAAAAAAAACATTAATATACAATTCTTTGCCCACATGTTCGGCTTTTTTTTTCATAAACTCTTATCAAATAACATTTACCAATATTTATCACAAAATTATTGCAATAAATAACTTCACATTGATTCCATTTCGAGAGTAAAACCAAATGCAACAGATGTAAATTGCTATAATAATGTAACACACCACCACCTACCATAGCCACCATCACCTCCTTTATACCATTAGAAGAGAAGAAAAAAATGTTTAACATCGTAGTAGTAAAGTATCGATTTTAAATTCACAATCCACGTGCATTCATTTATTTATTCAAATTTTTAATGTGAAAAAAAAAAGAATAGAAAATATTTCAAAAACAGAAAATAGTGTGTATTGACAACAAGAATGTGTTGGTGTTAAGATATTTAATTTACCATATCCACCATTCTGTTAAGCACATACAAACAAAAACTCTCAGATAGTATCAACATATTTCAACAATCAAATGCGATAAATCTCGAATTATAGGAAAAACTGCTTAACCAACGAGCAACAGCAGCAAACCATTATCTAATCTGTAAGGAGAATAAAGATAGACAAAGTATAGGTTGATATTTATACACATTTATGTTTGAAAAAAAAAATAAAAGAGAGACCTCAAAACTTACGCGCGTTTTGACCAATATTTCGAAATCATACAACACACACAAAAATTCCATTAAATGCCAATAAATTTCCTATCAAATATTCAAATAAACCTATATACATGTGTAGAGATATATATATATATGTTTTATACAAAAAACATATCCACCTGGTAAATGTCATACATTAGCAACAACAAGATGTATTCAAATTAGACACTCAATTCCATGGCGATTTCAATAAATTTATTTCTGTATTTTGTATATATATTTTTTTTTTGACAAAGAGAAAATGAGACTTCTCAAAAGGGCTATTCCAACATAGAAATACAGATAGATTCACTAACCATACGGTGCGCACCTGAGCATCATCATCATCATCGAAGAGGAAGTGATTTTTATTCAAAACTAAAAGAACACAAAAAAAAACTGCCTACCTCATCTTTGATTCAGAATTCGGAATCAATACGAAATAAATGCCAGAGTATCTATCTATAAATGTGTATCTTTGTATCTATTGTGGATTTTGCGTTAATAGCTACGCACGTTTACTATAAGCAATCCCTGATGGTAAACCATCTCAGACTCAGCATCACTTCTTTGATAAAAATCTCTGGATCTTAAAATTTATACAGCGAGCGTTTTTTTATAATATTTGTTGGTGATGCTGATAGCAAATGGTAGTATGCCTGATGGTGGATGCTTCCATTTCCATCGATGGCCTCTTAGTTTAAATCTAAGAATGTATTTGCCTAAATACCTAGGCACAGGTACGTTTTGTGCGGATTGAAAAATCTCTCAATAGATAGAAATCAATTGGCCGTTTTCCATGATTCCTATATGTGTATACCAATAGAAGAGATATCTTTTGCTTGAAGAATAAAATATTTATCCATACGCAATTGATTACCACAAGTTGAGGCAGCTCCTCCAGCACAAATATAAACAGAGCGCAGAGCGGTTGGTGGTGCATCATCGATCAGTGAATTTGCACTACAGTGGGCTAAAGAACAGAGAAGGCCGTGATGTGGTATTTTTGTGCAAAAATTGCGCACAAATGCCTTAAACATTATTCCTATTCGGCGCTGCAAGAGCTCTTAAAGAAACAGCAGCTAGCTAGCTTCGTAGCAACGGCCATAGTCTTCGTTGTTGAAATTCCTTCGAGAGTTTTCTTTTTTCGAATTTTATTATTTTTTTTCTATTTTTGTCGTATTCGTTTGATTTCTTTGTAATCGAATGCAGTTGTAACTGCTTGCTGCAACAACAACAGCAGCAGCAGCATCAACAATGGCTAGCTACCACCATTAGACATATGTTTCGCATTATTTAAAACAAAAGACTTTTGCCCATCTACAGGTGTGGTATGTTGTGGTTTGGTTTGGCTGCTGCTGCTGCTGTGGCTATATTGATGAGGATTTCCTTCATTGCGAAAGCGGCGTGCGATGCGTGATTATCATCATCATCCACAGACATCGTCGTCACATCCAAAATGACAACGAACGACGATTGTCGAACAACCAACACAAGAGAGAGAAAGACTTTACTCGAGGCTCCTCCTTTTGTATTGCCCCCTGCGTCACATAGTCATCTCATACCCAACCAAGATGAGATGGTGGAGTTCTTCTCGGAATGAACAATTGCGATATGTGTTTCCCTCTGTTTATTTATTTAATTTTTTTTTTCTGTTCACAATTTCATTGTTGGTCACATGGAATGTAATCGATTGTGAGAAGAATAGCAGATTTGATTTCGTGTTAATTACAGACGATTTTTTTTTTCTTATTAATTTTATTGTTTAAGGGAATTTCAAAATAAATTCTTTCGTTGGTAAATCATCAAAATGCATTCCATGTTATGTTTTAAACATTTTTACCAACAACATCTGAATGGGATCTTGTTTATAGTGCGAAAATTGATGCAAGGAATGTTATAGATCAAGGTATACATTACAAATCTTAGTATGGTATTAACATCAATATATCAAAATGATACCTTTTGTGATTTGTGTTTTATCAATTTTCTAGAATCACAAATAACTTTCAGGGAATTCAATGAATTCCTTGTTGAGAAAGGGAAGTAGGTAACTATTTAAAAAAAATTTCATTCCTTATAGGAAAAAAATTGTATAAGAAAATAAAGTTGACAAAAATAGTACATAATGAAATACTCCAAAGCATAATTTCAATTTCATCGGTGTCAATAAATTCAATATTCAAAAAAACGTGTAAGCGATTTTTTTATTTCACAAACCAAGACTTTTTAAGAGGCGTGAACCTAATATGTATATCTACACATCTATAAAAATAAATAAAATTAAAGTGTATGTCTTTATTGTTAGAACGAATGGAATTTTGGAGCGCAGGTAGTTGTTTACTTGATAGAAAGCATAAATGCATCATTTTCAAATGTTTGCTTGTATGTTTGTTTAAACAAAATCTTCAAAATGGCTGAAAAGATTTTTTCTTCTTACTCTTATGGTCAAGAGGCTGAGGACTTACAAAAAGTGTATATAAAGATATCCATATTTAAACAACCTTAAATAACTCCTATAATAGTTTGAAGGGATAAAAAAATGCCATCTGTCATTTGATCAATTTTATGAAAAAAATTATATTTTAAAAAAACTTACTGCAATAAAATATAATAAAAATTTTGGTATGCAAATCTTAATTATTTTTGTATGCACATATAAACATAAAATTTCAAAAAAAAAACTGTTCACGAGGTTTTGAGGTATCGAATTAAAAAAAAAAATAAAACTTTTTTTTAAATTCAAAATGAATGTTTTGACAATTTTAATATGCAATATTATCATACATTATTTAAAATTTGTATTAAAAAACTTATCTTAATCTGTTCATTTGATATGGAAGAAATTAAAAAAAAAACAAGTTGTTTAGTGAAAATTTTTATAATATTTGGTAATAAATTGCACTGATTTAAGCATTGAAGAAAGTTTTGTAAAATTCGTAGGAGGCATTTTAAGAAAAAAATATTTTACCTACCGATTTTTTAACATTTGTATGGAAAGCACAGTTATTTTTTCATTAAAGTATATTTTTTTAATAAAAACATTTTAAAAAGTGCTAAAAACCTCTTGAATACTGATTTTCAAAAATCGACTCGAAAATTAAAAAATGGTTCTTTGGGGAGGTACCGTTAATAACAACTTTTTGAAAAATGGTTTTCCAGCCAAAAGAAGCCTTTACTAAAAGTAATTTACTGAATTTTTTTTAAGAAAAGTTATGAGTTGAGAAAAATACGATTATATAAAATTACTAAAAGAAAATTATATGGCAGGTAACGTTATTTTAGGTTCTAAGAAAAAAATGAAAAAAAAACCTGTAAGCATAATCACCAAAAACCAATATCAACCAAGTTTGAAAAAAATCGATCGGGCCATTTAGGCTGTAGACAAACAGACAGACACATAGACACACAGACAGCCAGAATTGTGTTACCCACTTTTTTGGTGTTCTCTATCGCAAGTAAAAATAGTTCTTTAGGAGATTCCATTAATAAGCTCTTTTTGGAAAATGGTTTCCTCTCGAAAGGAATTTTTACTTGCGATATACATAGGTACTATATAGGGCAAGTTTTGGATTCGTGCAAAAAAAAATTTCCAGATGACAATCAAACATGACATTACGATGAGAACACCAAAAAAGTGGGTGGCACAATTCTGTCTGTCTGTCCGTATATTGACCTAAAGCCTAAGCCACTGAATCAATTTTCTTAAAATTTTGAACTTAAGGTTTTTTTGTAACTCTCCAGAGGGGAAATAAAAATTTTTTTACCAACAAAAATAACGGTACTTGCCCTACAACCGTAAATGAAAAGCTTAACTATCTCAAAAACAGCTCTAACGATTTCGATTAAAAAAATCAGTGAATTATTGTAGATATGGTGTACTTTTTGATAAAAAAAATTACCAATAACCGTTATTAATGGTATCTGCCATATAACGGTTTTTTTATCTTCAATTTTCTCATTAACGACGCACACGATTTTAGTCAAAATTTGTATGCAAAAGCTCTTTTATAATTTTAATAATATTGCATTTCAAAATTTTGAAATAAATCAATTTTGGATTTTTAAAAAAATATTATTTTTTTTCAAAATTCAATATTTCAAAAATGAGTTGATGAACTTTTTTGAAACTTGGTTTAAAATATATTTTAATACAAACTGAAAATTGGCATACCAAAACTATTTATAAGAAATGTTTTTAAAATTTTATATATAAAAAATTAACTTTTAAGAAAACCGCTCGAACTGCTTAAATTTTTTTTTTTTGCACATATTCATATTTTTTCGTTTAATCTAATGGCATACTTGTTTTTGAGCTCTAAGTTTTTTAACTAGTTGCTTATACAATTATTAAAACATCGATTTAAATGTTTTTTATATTTTTTTTTATAACTACTTTCATATTTTAAAAAATCTTAATTCCAAGCAACTTGAAAAAAAGTACGTGTGATCCAGTCGTGCATTTTATTTTCTTAAGCTATCGATCCATTTTTGAAAAAAATAGTTTTTTTGCAAAATTGTTTAAAAACTGTATGGCAGGTACCGTTAGTTTTGGTTCTAAGAAAAAATCATAAAAAAATGTGTGGAAAAATCACCAAAAACTAACTGTACTTATTAAGTTTTAAGGAAATCTATTTATCCTTTTGGGATATAAAGGAACAAAGGACGGATAGACAGACATTGTAATGACAGGTCTGACCAATGCCTCGAGCTTAAATTTATTTACGAATACAAAACTTGACGTGGTATAGTACTTTTATATTGCAATTAAAAATATTAAAAAATAATATCAAAAATAGCTTAGCTGATTTTAAATTCAAAATAGCTTTTAATGGCCTTTCGTCCTACAAATTAGCGTTTCGTGTGCCTTACTCACTTAAACTCATCAGTGACATAATGAAGGCCGTTGTCTTACGCAATTTGTATTAAGTTTAGTCCAATTTTAGGAGTGGGGTCATCCACAAAAAGATTAAACAATTTTTTTTAAATCATATAAAAAACAACTACCCACTCAAAACTTCTCGTCAATTTTTTTATTTTGTATCAACTATATTTTCTTCACAAAAAAGAACTAATCGATTTACTTTTTTTTTAGATCAATATTGCCGTTCAGTGCCTGAGTACGGATTTCAGTAGCCAGAAAGGTGTAAAGGTAAGTCAAACAAATAAACAAAATGAAAAATCATTTCAATTCAGTAAAAGTCTTTTGATAAAAGTCAATCAATATCCATCTAGAAGAAAAACTCTACAGAAAATTCAACACACCAACAACAAAATCCATTCGATGGGCTATTTAAGAAAGAAAAGAATAAAATTTAATTGTCACTTTCTATCATTCTCCATTCAATATCTACCATATATGATTTTATGAGATTGAAATCCTAATATATATGAAAAAAGGTATAGATAAAGTTACATCCTTCCATTATCCTTTTTTCATATCAAAAGAATCCACCATTTACTTTCGTATACCATAGATAAATAAGTATCTATATAATTCTTATTTTTTAGTGCTATTTGGTGTTCCAATCACCTCTGCGTTTTATATAAATATCCCCACTCGTTATATGTGCGGTTGATCTTCAGACAGTTAAAAAAAAAGTATCTTAATGTGGGAAGAATGAAAATAAAAATGAAAAAAAAATTAAACAAACACCCTGCACGCATTTTGTATAACTCCTTTGATTGAATAAGAACGCAACGAAACACCTGTGCTCTCTCATATGGACCATATACCCTATACCAACAAAGTTGCTGGTTATATTCTTTATTCCAATGCAGTTTACTTAAATAAGATTTATTACCAAAGAATGTGGTAATAAATAAAGAGAATTCACGCGGCAGGTCATGATGGAGGTGCCTTGTGGGGAATGTGTTTATTTTTTTATATATTTTTATTTTATTTTATTTATTTTTTTGTAGTTCATACGGTCATATTGAGCTTAAGAGGCTGTTAAAAATTCTTGAATTTTATTTAAAAGTTATTTCTTAAGGTCAATAATTTTTTTCTTAGCTCAAGAAAATATTGAGAGTTTTGTTTTTATTTTTAGTTTACATTTCTAAATGTACACTGTTTGCTTAGATTTTTTATCTTGAATTATTGTAAATTTATGAAGTACAAACTCTGGTATATAGATGTCACAGCTTATTGTTTTTAATATAAACAATGTGTTGCTATAGTTTTTTGCACAAAAAAATGCAAAAATTGCTAGTTAAATTGTTTCTGGTGGCTGTCTGAATGCATTTTTTTCTAACATGTCTCAGTATTTTTTTAAAGAATTTTTTTATAAGAACTAATGACTCTAAATCACGTCGATGGATCCCAACTATAACTACAAGTTAATTCAAATTGAAAACTGAAAAAAAAGTTAATTAACTTATCGAAACTATATGCTCCTACATAACTTAAAGTCCCTTGATATTTTTGTTTTCTCTCTTCTTGCTCATGCGTACATTTTAAGTATTTTTAATCTTAATTAAGAGAAATTATTTTCTATTTTATTTAACACATGGTTGTATAATAAATTGATTCGGCCCCAAAACCTCTCAACAATTTCTATTGAATTGCATCACAATGAAAACCATCCACATATAACATTCTATACTATTTGGATTTATATTTATAATAAATATTCCAAATTCTTGATAATATACAAAAATAATCACCGATAGCAATGGAACTAATCGTCCATCACACCTGTCCCAAAATTTTTTGGTTACAATATGCCATAGTTAACCATGAAATCGATTCTGCTTAGCTTTGGATAAAATTTAATTTACATTTCTTAGCAATAAAAAATAAAAACTATTTTTGTATATATATTTTTTTTAAGCATATGTATGTAGGTACTAAAAGCCTTTCAACACACACAAAAATTTGATTTTTAATTAGAAGATATCATTTATTCCCACCCAAAAGGCCTATTATGAGCTTTTTGATCAGTGGCCCGAAATGTATAGAAAGCATGTGAGACACTTCTACTTCAAAAAAAAAACATTTTGTTACCTTTATTTTAATTAACATATACATGATATTCATAGTACCATCACTATCAGATACATTAGCTAAAGCTACTCTATAGCTCTCTACTTTACCATAGGCTTGCGCCCACGTGAAACATAGACTTCTGTTGTGATGGTTGGTGCCTATAATCATCCTATACAACACCGACCAAACCAACGAGTGTCGCCTTCGATACCCACTAGCTATTAATAATAATGAGGGTTTTTGTATTTATTTATTTTTATTTTTATTGCGACATGCAAAATTGAATAGGATTTTTTTTTTAAACAAAAAATAGCTATTTGTCCCATGGAAAAAGCCTCGTCGATAGTAACCTACGAACAGATCGATTTATAAAATTACAAAAAAAATCAATATTAAAATGGTGACAGTGTTAAGATATACCTTTGGTCTTAAGGCTTACTTTGGAGAGTGTTTGTTGTCCATTTCCTAGACTACATTATTCATCGTAATTCTCTCTTTGAACATTGAACTGACGATCTTTTGCAGACAAACAAACAACAAAAATAAAAACTAAAATTGAAAATAAATATAAATCTCAAGATTAATGCACGCAATAGAGTTGACATGTTGTCATGTTATTTTGCGAATAAATTAATTTTCATTTTCGTTTCGCACGCACCTCTTCATAATATGATATACACGATCTAAGCCAACCAACACAACAACTCACAGCGAGAGAGAGAGTCCTGCCAACGCATTAGGCTGAGAGACAGCCGTATCTATGATTGATGGATAGTGATTTAATTAAAATCTATAATTGTCCACTACCACGGATACAAATGCGATGGTCAACAATTTTCATCTTATCGATGGAAAGAAACACACTTGATTCATATTCAAAGTTGTGTGATTTTAAATTGGTTCAAAACAAGACCCCGCGAACAAAAAAAATAAACACTGTCTCAAGTATGACCGTCTGTCTGCTGGAGTGTTCAATTAATGTTAAATACGCCTAATTTTAAATACATATATGTACATACATATTTATAAGAAAAAAATATTAAAAATATTAACATATAATTGATTTGCTCTGATCGTGCTGTGTCGAGATTTCTTTGAGAATATTATTTATTTTTTTTTTGTAATTTTGATTTACGAGTGCAGTTAATTGCTGTGCAATAGCAGCCCCGCACAACTTGCGAAATTAATTTCAATCGAATAACGAACGATTTGCGTATTTAGATTGTGCAGCACATTGCTCTTATTTTTATGATATTAGTTGGTGTGTAATTCGTGTTGAGCTTTTAATCTATTAATTGGACTTGTAAGGTTGAATATTTATTTTTCTCTTGAATAAAAATATAATTTTATTTTTTTTTAATTTAATTTCAGGGTCTACCACTGCATGTACAAATTGACACATTTGAGGATCCACGGGATACACAAGTTTTCCATCGAGGCTATTGCCAAATAAAAGTCTTCTGCGATAAGGTAAGTGCATTTATAGATTTAAACATTTTTTTTCTTATCATTTCAATGCAATTAAAAAATATTCAAAAAGAAACAACAAAAATTAATAAAACCACGATTATAGCACTCAAAAAGATAGAGGTAGGCGTCAATCAATGACAGCCTACTTTAAGAGAGTCTCCATCAAAATCAACATTTATATACACAGCATTAAGAGCCAGGTGTTTTTTTTTTTTTTTTACAATTCGAAATGTTAGCGAATCCTTAATTAGTAACACCACAAATCGTATGCTCACACAAATGGAAAGAGAGAAAATATATAAATTAAATTGGTTTTAAGCATTGCATTGAAGAAAAAATATAAATCCAAAAACAGAAATACCAACTTCAATCTTCAACTGTCAGCTTATGGGGGGATTACACTCTCTGTACCAATATATATAAATTCCATCTCTGTCAGAGACTGTGTCTTTTTTTTTTGTTCACCTTTACTTCTAAAATGCAATAGCAATTTGCTTTTAATTTTTCAATTAAAATTTCTGAATATTCGATTTGATATTTTTTTTTTTTCAATCTAAAAATAAAATACAAGTAGTTTTTGTTTGATGTTTTTTTTTTTTTTTGTATGTATTTTGCTTACGTACTTACAATTCTGTCTCGATATTTCTCATTGTTTTTGTAATTCAGTTTTTATACCTATTTATTAATAAATTTATAGGTTTTTTTTTAAGTATAGTACTATGGCTTTCATTTGACAACCGTTATACAGGTTAATTAAAATGTATTTATTTTTATTTTATATATTTTTTTTTATAATTACTTCACTCAGAAGTGTAAACAATTTGTGATGTAATTTCTTGAAATAGTCAATCGAAATACTGCAAGCCATAACAGAATAATAATAAAATTCAATGAGTCAGAGTAACTATAATCGGTTTAAGATATTTTTTCTATAATCTGGGAAAAATAGCTTTGTTTATTGCGTGTGAAACTATTTTGTTATACATAATTAAAAGTGAAACAAAAGAGTTGATGTGGTACAAACTTGTGATTATTTTTCACATCAAAGTTAAGGAATATATAGTTAGCTTTAATTGTAATGTATGGTACTTTAAATTATATCCCTTATGGTACTTTACTTTATATTATATAAATATTATTTATTTATAGTTGAAATTGTTAATTGTTATTTGTAAAACATACATTTTATGACTAATTTTTGTAAATATGTTTGTTCCAGTTTTTCAGTGCGTTTTTTGAGACTTAACTCGAGATAACTCTTGAAATAGATTCTTAAGTCAATTATTCTCGTTTTAATTGAGAGTTACCACCTCAAATTTGTCATGTTAACTTCGGAACTTCTAAGAAAATATTTTTAATAATTATTTACTTATCTAGCTCCCAATCCATGAAGGTTTGTAGCCTGAGACACGACAACCTTCCATCCTCTACGATCCAGAAGACGCTGCTTTCAATTGTCTACACCAAGTTTTCTGTTTTTTTTCTGTTCGGCCTTTTTCGTTCTCTTGAACCTGGGTGCTGAAGTAATATTATCCATTCGCTCAATGTAGCTGGGTCAATGTAGTCGACTTTTTTTTATTTTCTAGACTACATCCACATCTTGATATAGCTCATAGAGTTCGCAGTTTTGTCTGCTTTCCATTTGCCCTCCCGCGCATAGGACATACATACATCGAAGAACTATTTTTCTTTCAAAGGATCACTATCAGCTCTCTCTGATGTTTACTTATCGCCCAACACTCGTCGCCATAAAACCAAACTGACAGTATAAGGGTTTTATAGGGCATGCACTTCGTCTTTCGTGTGAAGAGTTTTGAACCCATCTGTTGCTCCAAATCGAAGAAGCACCGGTTTGCTAGATTAATTTTTTGTGGTTCGTTGCATTCATTTGCTCTTAAAGATTCATACATGAACTCCTCAAATATTTCAAAGTTGTTACTGTCACTAGTGACGTTTTTTCACAGCCGGATGACAGATGTTTCATTGTTTGTTGTTTTACAAGTTTCACCTCTTCATCAATTGCCTCTATACTGGCCGCCTGGGAGCGGCTCATGATGTCGATATTATCAAATAAGACCTTCAGTTCTAAAGCCTGCCCAGTGCACTAGTTGCTCCTGCGCCCTGCACGAGATTTAAGAAATCACATGATAGTGGATCTCCTTGCTGATACCCGAAGCAATGTGCATATTTGGATTAATCCGGAAGAGTTTTTCCCTAATTGTACGTTGCATCTTTTGTTTTTTTCAAGGTCAAGCGACATAACTGGATCAGATTACCCGGGATCCCAAGTTCAGCCATCGACATCTAGATTTCTTGATGATGAATGATATCATATGCGACTTTGAATTCACCATCTAGATTCTTGATTCTCGACTTAAAACTCGTTGGTCTTTTACAATTGAATATCTGGTCAATTTTTGGAATCTGCCTGCCAGAACTAACTTGAACTTGCTGATTCAAGTATTGCAGAACAGCTTAAGATGCTCATACTTTATGAGGAATATGCTTCGATAGTTCTTTCATAGATGGGCTTAGATAGACCCAAACTTGGTTGATGCATGATGCACCTTTTCTATACTTCCCTTCCGTGCTTATAGAGCTCCACTGGTAAACCATCAGATCCAGTGGCCTTGGAATTGTTCTTGAGCTTTTTATAGCTATGTAAGGCTACCTCGGCTTTACTGGGTGATGGTACTGGGTCTTCATTGACTGGAGTTGGGTTTGCTTTTAGTCCTGTTTCTCTCTACCTGATGCTCGTGTGGCACCTGCTGGAAATGCTACTTAAAAACATCTGCTATCCCCTATACTTCGGTGACTAGGATATTTTTGCTGTTAAGGCAGCTAACATCTTTCCATTTGACAGACGAACTCTTAACCTTGCCACAACAATGAAATGGTCAGAGGCGATGTTTTTCTAGAAAACTACTTACGTCTAAGATGTTCGAGGCCTGTCTTCCGTCGATTAGTAAATGGTCGATCCACCATTTTGGGAGCCGAGTGTCTGGTTGCTTTGTGGACTCATAGCTGTGAAATTCTAGTGCGAATAATCACCATACTACGAGCTTCTGAAAAATCTATTAGTAGGCACAGTCGGAGGCTGTGCCTACCAACTTATCTGCTGAATGTGTTCACTTTTTCAATTTAAGCACTGAGCTCCCCGAACAAAATTTTAACATTAAACTCTGGGCAGCCTCCGTAAGTTCTCTCCAGGAGGACATGAAACGAATCCTTTAAAGAGCCTTCAACTAAATTGTGAGTGATGTGTGCACGGATGATGGAGCTCACAGCCAGGCAATCATTTTGCTTCTTAGCCCATTTATCACGACGAATTTACATCCTGTCATGTGTCATCACTGCTGTAATAGATGTGGCAATAATGTTTACTTTTCGTCAAACCTGATCCTATCTATCACATCTCCTAGATTGCGGTAATGTTTACCTTATACCGCGTAAGGACCTGGGCTGTAAAGGGTTCTCACTCAACAAGTTTATATCCTTTATTCATTATCTGTGGACGTCTCACGTCTTGATGCCATTTGAAGGCTATCATTATTCGAGCTGGTTTCACTATTTTTTCATTTTTGCCACATATTCAGTTTGATTGAATACTTCGCCAGATTAATCCCATTTTCAGTAAGAACATAATGTTTGCATTAGGTTAACTAAATTTTTCGTGGACACTTTTATAATTAATTGTCTATCCTTCTTGTGTCAAGGATCAACATAATATAACAATTTAGAAACAAAAATCCAACACGCCACCACACTATATCCCAATATGTTCATGTTAAGTTCATGTTTTTTTTTTTGTATTTGATTTTATGCCGCTAGCACGCTTCAAAATAGTTCCAATGATCATTCTTTTTCAAATACAAAATACAAAAACAAAAATCGAAAACAAAAAGACAACAAAACCAAAAAGGCTACAAAACAAGCAAAGAAGTTGTAGCCGGCATGTAACAACATCGTTTCCGATAGTTCCTCTAGTGTGTCTACACTTTACTTTTATAAACTCTAGTATATGTGTATAGTATAGCTTACAAGACTTTTCCGTTTAAGATGGTTGTTGCTGTTGTTGTTGTTGTTGGTGTTGTTGTTCATATTGTGTGTTGTTATTTTTGTTGTTTTAGCTGTCTAAGTCAATGTTAATCCTTTTTGTTTAATCGCAAATTTATGTGCGACTAGGTCATTGAGCGAACGAGCATACATATATATACAAAACACCTTCCACTGTTGCATTATAATATCGTGAAACTCTATATATAAAAACAAGAGACACAAAGATGACTTTACCGACACCTCTCTTTTGAAGGCGCTAAGGAAAAAAAAAAGACAAAACTTCCTTTTAGAAAGTTTTTTCCATCATCATTTGAAATATATAATAAATCCATTAGCGACACGAAAAAGAGGTTATTTTCTTAACCGCCACATCATCTGGTTATATGCCATGAGGTGAACTTAACAGCCCAACATGATGATGGTGAAAAACTAAATTTAATATGAATCAAGCGCGATATTGAAAGATCGATAAAGGTCAGAGTGGGTGGCTGTGGTATGGTAGTGGTGTAGTGAGTATTTTTCTACTCCTATAAAGCACACAACAAAATGCATCATATTTCAATTGGTTAATGTGTGTTATCCATTCTATCCAATGGATGAAGTGAATTAGTTGTGGTGTTAAGAGTTACCTTCTATGCAATGTTTGTCTTCAATCTTTGAGCGATTAAAGTTGAAATTTTTGCTGTTTTTGTTTTCCTTTTAGTCATGTTATGTCTAGTTGAGTTGAATTGTATTACTTTCCACACTCTTTGTGATTCATATTATGAGTTAAAGTTCAAGCTAAGAAAATTACATCGCTTATGAGATATCTCTCTTAGGTAGTTTAAACTTCTTTTCAAAAAATAGTTATTAATGGCTTAATGTATGGTCCTTAGACTAAGTACATCAAATTGTAAATTAAATGTTGCAAAATATAGTTTATTTTAGTGAATGAAAATGTTCTAATGGTGCATAGGGCAGTTTATACTTTGAATTTTGAAGAACATAACTTCGGCTTTCTGTCAAAACCTCGAAAGCCAGTTTAAAAAAATTGATTAGAAGACACGAAAAATCGGTTTAAAAGTTAATAAAACGGGATTCTTAGGCCGTGAAAGGTTTTGAAACTGGTTGATCCAACCAAAATGAACCATGATAGAGTTACGAAACATTGATATTTTTATTCAGTGATTTGTTTTGATGTAAAATATATACGTTAAAATTGCATTTTAAGACTTACATATGAGATTTTGGCAGAAAACAGAGTATAAGATGGTTTTTACTGAGTTACTTTTTTTTGTCTCAAAAATAAATACATATTCCCTTTCATAATTAAAATAATTCAAATTTTAATTACATTTAAGTGAAATATGCCAATTACCTGTATTCAATTAAGTTAATGTAATTGAAAAAAGAGTAAAAGCAGTAATGATTACTTTTTTTAAGTAAAGATTATACCAAAATGTAAGTAGTTTATTTCTTTTGTCAATAACCATTTAATTAATAATAATAAATTAGAATTTAAGAAAGTTTTCTTGCAGAAACTCATTACTATTTTCAATTACATGTCATTTTAAAGAATTTTTTTTCAATTACATGTTATTTGTTCACAATTACAAGTGCTTATGTTTTTTTCCAATAACCATTATGTGTAACTGTAATAAACAAGTTCAATTAGTATAATTGCATGTAATTGAAAGAAATTACAGAAGTAATCATTACTTCCCAAATCTGCTCTTAACTAGCTTATTTTTAGTTATACTGATATTGCTATACAATATTGATTCACTATTCATTAACATGTTAATGGTCACTAAAATATAACTCTCGAGTAAACTAATTCCATGACTGCTTCCAATTGTGGGTTTGGATTTTAAAAGCCAATATTTTAAATGTCAGATGAATATAGAAAAAGCTTTAATTTTTCCAATCTTTCGTTTAAAATATATATTTATCATAATGTCTTATGCAAATTGAATTGAATTGAATTAGATTGAATTAAATTGCATTGAATTGCATTGAATTAAATTGAGTTAATTCGAATTGAATTGACTTGAATTAAATTGTATTGAATTGAATGGAATTGAATTGAATTGAATTGAATTGAATTGAATTGAATTTAGTTGAATTAAATTGAATCGAATTGAATTGAATTGGATTTAATTGAATTGAATTGAAATAAAGTCTTCAGCTCATTTAGAAATTAATTTTAAATTGCTACAAGCTTAATACCAAACTGACAAAATAAGACATGTCCTTAAGAGAACCCCAAATTATTAAAAATAGATTTCAGTTAAGGGTGTTGGGACACGTTGACATTAAGAAAACTCACAAAACAGTTCATACAACTACACCAGTATGATTAATTTGTTGGTAACGTACGTGAAACCTTGCATGCATCAATCAATTATTCTATGTGTTCCATTTGTTTGATTCAAATCTAGATAGACATTTTTATTTTTAATCTATTTGGAAAACGTGGTATAAAAAAGAAATTAACAATTGTGTGTCTGCATTTTTTGAGCTTATGAATTTGCCCAAATATTTAAGCTCAAATCTACTTCAAATATAATATTTTACCTCAAATTTATGTTCTCTCATTTCGCAACATCGATTGAATCAATCACCGACATTTCACGAAATTCTGTGTTCACCTATCTTTTTTATTTATTTATTCTTGCCAAATCGAAATACATTTTATCTCTTCAGTATTCATTACTCAAAACCTGGACTTTCTAATTAAATTGAATTGATAAAATCTTAAGACAGGCAAAAATAAAACAACATACATACCTACACTACACACTTATCTGATAAGCTTTGACTAACCCGCGGAATTGTAATTCGATACGCTCCAAAAATTTATCTCGATAAATTTTTCTTGATTGGATTCATTGCTTTACCAAAAACAACAACAACAACAAAAAATAATACAAGATTGCAAACGAATTGGATCTGAAACATTTTTAAAGTGGTCAAAGCGCGTATCGTAAGAACAAATTTGCGATTAAGATCAAAAACTTGTACACATACTTCAGTTGGGTTATATATATTTTTTTTTTCTTAAATGAATTAAGTCCTTCATTTCCCCGTGGTATAACTTTAAATTAAAGTTTCGCATCACTTTTAGTGATCGATTTATCAAACAAAAAGTATACCGCACAATCAAAAAAAAATATACACGTATATAATAAAAGATAGGAAGGACGAGCCTTAAGCACTTGATGGGAAAACCAACAGTTTTTTTTTCAGTTGGATATCCTATAACATTCGCAGCAGCAAGAAAAAAATATCAAAACTACTACCAAAACTAAGGAGGAAAAAAATATATATGCCCCTTAATGATATGAAATGCCCACGAAATAATTTATTAAACACGGTTTTAAATTTTCTCCACAAACTCAAAACAAAAACAAAAAATCCCTTCGATAAGGAACAACGAACGGGCTGAGTTGCGAAGGAAAAAAATGCATCCATTGAAAATGAAAAAGTGAGTGTAAAAGTGAAGGGCAGTGATGCATGTGATGCCAATTTACAGAATAACAAGGGCATAAGGGTGTAGGCTTTTATTCGCACAGATACAAACACAGATACGCATGCGTAAAATAAAGTTATGGCCAAAACACAAACCCGCTATCATTTTACATAAGATCAATGAGGTTCTGTTGATTTTTTCTTTTTTTGTTATTCCCTGTTGTTGTTTTTGTATCTTGCCGTTGTAACGTAACTTATACAATTCACAAGTAAGACATCGGGTAGTGGTCGAAAAATGGACTCATTGATGCTGGAGGAGGGGAAGGAAGACAAAAACACAGCACAACAAGTGCGCGCGGCTTTTGATGCAATCGAAACTTTTTTGCAAAGTAATATGTCTTAAATTATGCTACGGTGGATTGGTTTTCTTATTCGAAGAGTTGGCACACACACATACACAACAACTGATGCCTACTCTTTATCTTGACAGTTTTTATAAGTTTTTTTTTATTTTGTCCCTCAAAGAAGATCATAATGATGACAAGAAAAGGTAGTGTATATTACCACCAAGGTACCCTACTCCTACCGCTCATGTTTTGTTCCCACTTTCATAATATACCAACAAACCATAAAGAATAGGAAAAAGATGTTGGGTGCAGATGGGATAAATATTATGCGACACAAACCCTTTTTTACACCTCCGGATTAAAAGAAGTTGCTAAAGAGTAAAACAGAAAAAAATAATAATAACAAGATACCTGTTGACAGAGTTCGATCATCATACATACAAAAATCTGGCACAAAGAAAAGCAAAGTGAACACAGCGAAGTGCACAAGGGTGTTTTGCATAATACGATGCGGCATACACACGCTTACGCATTTTATAATACCACCTATGTATAGTCTGATTGGGGGTATAAGATGACGGTATTATAGCATCAATGCAGTAAATTCAGTCAATCGTATCGATTTCATAATAATACTATCGGTATTTTTGTGTGCAAGATGATGATTATATCGAATGATGATGATGATGCTTTAGATGAGATGACAATGTGTTGACAATCTCAAATGGACTGTAGGAAAAATTGAAAGTAAGGAAGTCACAATTGATTTATTTTCTAGGAAGGTAATTTTTTTTAATAATATGGAAAATGAACTTAGGAAATAACGAGAGAGAGAAAAAAATACAATAAAATTATAATAAACAAAAGAGCTGAGTTAAAAACTCCCCTATACTCGTAGACAAAATATTTCATTTTAGGTAAGTGAAAATGTTTAGAATTTAAATTGGCCATAAAAAAAGTCAATGCTGAAAATATTATGTTTTAGACATGATTTGTTTTTTTCATTTTTTTTTTTTTTTTGTTAAAAGACAGCGAACATTTTTAAAAATTTTACGTTTTACCTAACCAACTTTTTTAGAATTTCCAACTCCAGAGTAAGAATTTCAATAAAAGACCTCAAATTTTATATTTATTTCTATATTTTAGTTTATTATGTATATTTTTGTTTAGAAAAAAAATGCAATATGCATTGAGCTTTTATGGTATATCAGCCATACAAAGAAAACTGAGCAGCAAACCCAATTTTATAAAGAAAAAAAATAGGGACAGTTTTTCCTAGTTTTGGGATTTCACTTCTAAAACGTGTCTTCAATCTATTTTAACTCTTAATTAACTCCGAGTTACTAACTTCCTTATCCTGCTCTCAATCTATGAGTCAGTGCCTGAGAGATGGCAAAGCCTTCAATCCTCTTTACGATCCCGAGCACGCTACTTCCAGTCATCTATATCAAGCTTTCTGGAATCTTCGACGACTTGGTCTTTTAACCGAAGTAGTGGTTTGGTCCTCTTTGTTCTCCCAAACTCTCAAAGACTCACTTGGCTGAAGTATTATTGCTTTTTTGGACTACATCCACATCTTTATACAACTCAAAGAATTCGCAGTTGTATTCCTCCATTTGCCCTCCTCGCTCACTGGACCAAATGTCCGTCAAAGAACACTTCTTTCGAAGGAGCCCAGTTTCAGCTATCCCTTTTATTAATTGTCCAAAAGCTGGTGCCGGTAGTTTAAGGCTTTTATAGGACTTGCACTTCGTCTTTCGTGTAAGGCGTTTTTAACCCATCTGTTGCGCCAAATCGTAATAGCACAGGTTTGCTAAAGTCATTTTTCGCCAAATGAAAACAAAAAATTTTGTTTGTGGGATTATTTTAACTCCGAGGGAGATGAATTCCTTAACTACTTCGAAGTTGTTGCTATCACAACAGTGACGTTTGACAAATCTTTCATTATTTGTTGATAACATTTATGTGGTCTTGTCGTCGTTTGCTTGAAGACCAACAAGTTTCACCCGTTATTCAATTGCCTCTATAATTACTTTCTGGGGATGGCCCTTGATGTCAATACTTTAGGCTTACCCTAGAAGTTGAATTTATCTGTTGAAAATAGTGCCTTCAGTGTTAACGCCTTCCTGATGAAGTATTTGTTTCAAAACGAGATTGAAGAAAGCAGCACATTTCTTTGCCGAAACCCTGTACATGTTTGGAATAGTTCGGACGAGTTTTTCCCTAGTTGCACATTTAATTTGCGTATTTTTCAATGTCACGTGACACAATTAAATCAGTTAACCCGGGGTACCAAGTTCAGCCATAGCCATGTAGAGGTTCTTATGATGAATACCGATGAATGTTGATGAATAGAAATTCATTGGTCTTTTTCATGATTTGCCTGAAGGCTAATTTTTGGTGAATGATCGATCTGACTGGTCAGAAGCCAAACTGGTATTTGCCGATTATACTGCTGGTGAGGCTTGAGGCATTCACACAGTACGTTGGATATGATTTATACGTGACATTTATCAGGGAAATGACGTTATAGCTCGTGCAGGACATATTATCGCCTTTTTTGTAGATGGGATATATAGAGCTGGTAGACTGGTCATCGTATATGCTTCCTTCTACCCAAACTTGGTTGACGAATTGATACATGCATCTCTTCAACGAATCCTCTCTGTGCTTGAAGAGCAATCATCACATCTGGGGTACTATGTCTACTTATTTCACGCTCTACCTGGATTCTGGAAATGCTGATTAAATACATCTACACCAACTCCAAGTTAACTTTACCTAATTTGTTGATTTAACTCAGGCACCGTTATAGTGAATAGATTTTCCTGACAGATTCAAATGATTTCTCTCGTGGCATCATCTTGATTTCAATAGGGAAGGAAGTGAAAGGGTGGTATTCATAGTGTCGCACATCGATTTCAATAGTTTTTTGACAACTGAAAAATAAAGTTAATCCACCCCTGAAACAGTCTTTCCGACCTAACCCGGAGTTAATTTATTTTCAGGATTAGTTTACTTTAATTTAACTTAATTTTAACTCAACACTGAATATGTGTTGATTCAAAATCAGTTTTTATAATCCATGCCGTTTATGTTAAAATATTTCCAAAGAACAAATTTTAAACACGATAAGAATATATTTTTTTTAAAACGATTTATTTAAAAAAAAAATAAAAATGCTCAGAAAAAGCAATAACTTTGATCGTTTTTGAAACACCATAGCCCTCACTTTCAATTCTCATATTAATTTCAAAATACCCACCTAAAATCCCGTGTTTTCAAGGCTACTCAAATCATTGAAAAGGCAGTTTGTCCTTTCAATCGATAAAATCTTCTTTTTTTCTCAAAATACAACATCCCACCACCCTCTTGATGGATACTCGTATTAAAAATCAATAAAATTCACAACAAAAAAACATTCTTCTTTTTAAAGTTTTTGTTATTTTACTTTATTTGCTGCAGAAAAATCATCCTTTAGGGCAATTATAGATATTTTTACGTGATTTATTTAACCCTAAGTTCTTTTCAGTGTGTTTCCTCTTACATAATGCATACAGAACATCTGTGTGCTTTTGTTGAATTTCTTCCACTTAAACAGTTAGCAACACTGCCACTTACTGCAACTAAGATGGTCAGATAATTTTCAATAAGGCTTCAATAATAATACATCCTTTTTTACATACCTACCTATATCGCTGTCGTTATCGCTAAATTGACATGTTCTCCACACGTAAATTCATAGTGTTTTCCTATTGCTGTAATATGCCGGATAAAATTGTTAATGATAATCTGACATGTGATGGATATCCTCCACACACTGTTTACCAGCAAAAAGAAAATAAAGATCCATTGAAATAAATAATAACAGAGATTCATCCATAAAAAAAGAAGGAATAAAGTGTAACATAAAGAAAAGATGTATTGCTAGATGCATCTACCACCACGACTACCACCTTCTTCGAAAAGAAGATAGAAGATAGTTTTCCGCTTTTTATTGGCGATAGTAAATAATTCAAAATTAGATTTATTATCCATGGTAGAGTATCTCTTTTCTATCTGCATATGCAGATATAGATGTGCGGACTGTCTGCTCTAATTGCATTTAATTGAACAGACATACACACACCACACATATTTATGTGTGTACGAGGCTATAAATGCAAAGGCACACACAACAATTGTTTGAAACGGATTGATGATGAGATGTAATCTTCGTTTTTTTTTTACATTAGATAGATGGACTTCCGTCTTGGCCATCGGTATCTTGGCATCTAATTACAAGGATCTGTCTTAATCTCCACATGATATAGACATAGATATATACATTTCTCCGTCGAGATTCACAAATGAAGATCAAATTCAAGAGAACATATATAGATGCAGAAGCTGCATATACATCAGTAAAACTATAACAGTCAGTGACAGTATAATTTGCACTCTCCAAACCACCTCCTAACATCTGTGTCTGTATCTTTTTCTAGGAGTTCTAGGAAGTTGAATCTATCTTTTCATGGTAATTACAAACTATTGTCAATCAGTTGGCACGCGATCTACCAATTTTAGTTTTTTTTTTTTCTATAAAAGTTTAGTTTTCAATGGAATGTATAAGATGTGTTGTGTGTATGCCAATATAGAAAAGTTTCTTATTTCAAATGCATAAATATACAGCAATTGACTAAGTGCCATTTAAACTTTACTTAGAAGAAGTGAGTGGCGCGTTTTAAATTAACCCCATGACATTAGAAGACGTTACAAACAACCTCCTTCGATTAGATTTTAATACTTTTTTTCAAATATATCTAACTACTCTACCTGATTGCCCATTGGGGATATTATATCATTCATAGAGTGATGATGATAATGTTGCCAAACAAAAAACACACACGTGTAATATTAACAACACAATATGAAGGAAATTATGAAAAACCAGGCATTTTTTGATTGATTGAAATTCCTATGCAAATTTGTTGTAACTGTGACTAACTCAGCTTGAGACTGTGTTGCAAGTTTGATATAAAATAAAATTTCCACACTACTCAGCAATAAACTATAAATTATGAATATTCAATTGCTTTGATTATACATATTATATACCAATTAATTTACTGGCTGTATATTTTTTCTTATTTTATATTAGTTTAACTTAATTTTAATCTCATTTCTTCCTCGTCTTCTTTCTAAGATATTTTCTTTTTACTTAATTGAAATACGAACGCCTTTTTTGCAACAGCGACTCCCCTATAGATAGTCTATCTAGAACAGGATATGAATCATCTGTATTTTGTATATACATACAAATGCTATGTTACAGTTAAATTTGCATAAATGGAATTTTCTTGCCCCCCCATTTGAGTGCACACTAGAATGACGATGACGTCGGGGAATATAACATGTCGAACATGGTATTTAATACTTTAAAAGAATTACTCTTCTCTAACATACCAAAGAGCAACTCAGTAAAAGTAAAATGAAAAAAATTACAACAACAACAACGAAAAAAAACAGAAATCAAATTGAAGAAAGAAGTTCATCGAATGGTAATAAAATTGTCTATTAACGAGGAGTATCATGCAACTTATGTTATGCAGCGGTGAGGATATAGAGTATGGTGGGATATATATAATGTGGCAACCTGTCGTTTATCATGTTTTACGTGGGCACATTAACATTATCGGCGTGTCTGTCTTAACAATTCATGGTTTGGCGTTTTCCAACTCCTTTCTATATGTTTATGTATCTCAGCACACAGCAATAACTGGCACTTTACTTTCCACGAGCAAACTATACATTCTCTATAGAGTTACATCGTCTAACACAACACCTCTTCGGTACATTTCTGACACCTTACTGCATACATTTTGTTTTTACTCTGCAGTTTCAAAACATCCTCTCTGTCGCCTTGTGGGATTTTTTATTAAATAAAACAACAACAACATCACAAAAAGATACCAATCCTAGATTTATTGCAATTTCTTCACTCGAATTTAATTTCATATACTTTCATCTTAATAATTTTAATTTTTTTTGTATTTATTTATTATTAATTTTATCGCATCAATTTCCTTCTTAATGAGTTTCAAACTCATTACTCTTGCTTTTTTTTATGAATAAAAATCCTTTTTTTAATGGGAATCTTGTTTGTGTACGGAGTTCTTTTTTTTTAATTCACGCACGCCTATTAAGCCTTTCATTAAGGTGATTTCGTTTTGTTTTTGTTTTTTTTTTGCACCCAGTGTGATGATAATTATGAGATACTTTCAGGAGAAACTTAGTATCTGTAATTTTAATTACACCTCTGGCAACGTGTCTGTTTGTAAATAAATATTCATATCTTGTTTTCTTGTTATTGCACAATGTGACGTCGTCGGCGTCGTTTTGTAGAATTTATGATTTTAACTGAGCTATGAAAAATAGTTAATTGGTGTTTGGCTTAGAAATACAGAGCTTAGGTTGAATCAAAAAAAAAATTAAAGCTTTCCTACTCTAAAACAAAAAAAAAACAAAACTGAACTTCGAACTTTATTTAAGAAATGTTTACCATATAATGAATTTAGACTCATTTTATGGTTAGGTTTTTTATGTATGTATTGAAAAATAAACAATACTAATAATAAATAGTATGAATTGAATTGTGATCAATTAGAATATTCCATTTAGACAAAATTATAATGATGAACTTTAAATAAATAACTTTCTAACAAAATGAAGTAAGTTTCAAATAACTCCCAAAACTCCTTAACATCTGTTTTCATTAAAATTATTTGTATTTTAAAACAATCGTCTTGACAAATCTTATAGAATTCTAATAAGAAGCTCTTAAGAAGCTATTACTTCCAAAGCGTTGACATATAGTCAAATTCGATGTTTAATCGAAGTTTTATAAAAGCCATTTGTTTTTTTTTATCACTACCTTGTCGTTCATTAAAGGTATTTGAATTTTAAATTAATTTTCCTGACAAATTTAATAAAAATTTACTTGGAAGCTATTTCGAAATTGTTCCTTCCAATACAATAACACATAGACATTTTCGAAGTTAAATCGAAGTTTTATAAAAGCTTTTTGTATCTTTAATTCATTGCTTCCATCAAACTTTTCCTCCAATTATTTCCACAAAACCCTAATATATATAACATAAAACACTTATTTAAGCCCTAAGCACATACAATATAAAATTATCTCTTAATTTGTCCCTCATAAGCATCTGCGCTCTTTATATTTGAAGGTATTTGAATTTGAAATGAAATTAATCCTTACAAGTGTAATAAAATTTTACTAAGAAGCTTTTTCGAAACTATAACTTCCAATGCGTTGACTAGAAGAAAGTTTCAAAACTAAATCGAAATTTTATAAAAGCTTTTTGTTTTATATTAAACTTTTCTTTGACAAGGTCTTAACAAAACCCTTATATACAAAATTTTTAATCATTCATTTCAATGAATTGAATTTTTCAATGAAGATTTTTCTGCGTCATGGCAGTTCTTATTTTAATTTTTTTCAAAAAAACTAAATATTACAATATCAAATTAACAAAAAACCTATAAGCCGTTTAATTCCGCATCGTTCAAAATCACAAGCCTTATCTTGTTGTTTTTTTAAATATAAATCTTCAATTTATACTTAATTTCCATTTACCACTTACAACAGCCCATCCATGACTATCACCTTCAAACAAATATCCAAACCATACATTAAATGATCAGTTAATTACGGAAGTGACTACTTGATTGAAATCAGATAACCACCCAATAAACTTTATGTAAGAGAAGCTCTTCCCATTAAAAATGTCTTCTTTTAATATTTTTTTCTTCTTCTTTTTTAAATACACAATCCCAACTGTGAGTGTCCGTTTCTGGATATGACATGCCAACATAATAACGCAACTTACACAGCCTATGTTGTACCTTTATAGTTATTAATTAATGAATACTTTGACCAATCAATCAATTAAGAATGATAGAAGAAGTATTCACTTCATAAAAAAAAATACATCATACATATTCGATAAATAAAAATTACATTATTGTTGTTGGTTTAACATCAACAAAAAAAAGTAGCTAGTCATTAGATTTGATGAATTGCTTACGCATGCTATAACATATCCAATTCATTTTATTTGTTTGTATGTATGATGATGTGTTATTTGCCATTTTGTTGGTTAATGATGAAGCTTATGTTGAAGAGGACTTTCATCATATTCTGTCAGCGGCTTATTTGATCAATTTATGTTTTTGTTTTTTTTTTTCAATAAATCTGTTTTCCAATGTAGGGCAAAATAATAAAAATATAATTTTTACTTTTCATCTTAAAATCATGACCTTGAAATTTTAGATACAAAAAAAAAACAACGACATAGTGTGGTAATTGGTGAAGCACTGAAAATCAATCATTTGAAAAAAAATATGATCAATAGCTTCTGTGTTGCGGTTGATTTTTGTTTTTTTTTTTCTGTGACAGTAATTCAATGCCTCATTATGAAATGTCCATTCTTTGACAAAAAAAAAAACACCCATGGACCATGATGGAGGGTTTTAATTTCTTTAAATATGATCAGTGACTTGGGATAAAAGTGAGTGGCGGTAGTGTTAAGAATAGTGGAGGAGGTGTGCGTGGGCAGTTTTTTTTTTTTTTTTGATAAAGGAACATAAGGTGACATAAATATCTATGATTGTCAAAGAAAAAAAATGTTTTTATAAGTGATGGATTAACCCCGCGGTGGTTGAAGAGTTATGGTTGAGTTCAAGGCAGCTGTTCTGCTCATAAAAAAAATTGAATTAAATGAATTCGATTGAATTTTTATTACAGCAGGCTTTTCATATTCAAATTAAACAACGTTTAACATCAGTACATCTGTTTGAATAAAAAAGTTATTTATTTTCTGAGTTTTATTTAATAGTGAGATTTGTCATTTTTTCTTGGAAGTATAGGAAATATTTCACAGCAGTTATTAAGTTATTGTTTGATGAACAAATTAAATGGAATCGCAGTTGGAGAGTTCCACTATTAGGTGCCATCTTTACTGGAATATCTAAGTAATTCCTACCAGTTACCAGATCATCAAGATTTGCCTTTATTACGTATACAAATTCAAATTTTCTGTTTTTTGTTGGCGAAAACAAATTATAAAATTTTGTTTGCAAGCAAATATTTATTGCAGAAGATTACTAAGGTTGCCTGACTACTGGAATACTAAATCAAGTATGTGAACAGGACCACTAATGTCTATACATTAGCTAGCAAACTGATATCTGCTTAAAAGGTTTCGTAGAAGTTACATTGTTTTATTATATTTTAGTGACATAAATTCAATTTCGTAACCCAGCTCTTTTGTTTCTAAAAGTTCTGAGTTTTCATACAGTTATTCAGAACTTTTAGAAACAGAAGAGCTGTGCTACGAACGAACGAAACATTATTTGGTTAAAATATATAGTTATCTGCAGATTGCATTAAATACTTATCCATGATTACAACCTTGGCCTCAGCACAGAGTTTCTCGTTCTTGCAGTGTTTCCGTAATTGATAGTTGAATTAAATTCCATTACAGATCCTGTGGATTTAACTCTCGAATGTTTGCAGTTTTTTCATTGCTGTTTTCGAGACGTTGAACCAAACTTAGAAGCTGTCACAAAAAACTGATCTCAAGAGATGTTTTAAGATTAGAACTTTTGTCTGCTGGCTTAGCCAAGCTCTCTTTTTCATCAGCTGTTAGAGGCAGTCAAAAGCAAAGTTGTCTTTTTTGGGGGCAATCCGTGAATGTGGGTTGAATCTCGGCAGCTGGTTGAAGTTGATGCCTAACCCTAGTAAATTGGCACTGCCTTTGGCTGGAAATCAAGTTCCAACTGGTAATGCTATAGGGTACTTCTGCAGCTCTATCTTCATCAGCTCCCTGGTCTTCTGAAGCAGACGAGTTCCAATATGAAGAATTTCCAACAACTTCTGGGACAGCTATCAATGAAGAAAATGATGAGTAATATGTGAGTGAGTCATTAATAAAGAAAATAATCTCACTTTGAAACTGGTCCATCAGAGGTCTTGATATTGGGTAAAATTGGTCCAAGTTTCGAGCCTTGCACAGCTCCAGCTTTGATGTGCTTCATTGTTGCCTTACAGTTCTCCAGCAACATGAAAAAGTTCCCGGAAAAAAAGATATTACGAGTATAATTCTATAAATGCTGAAGGGATGCCTTGTATGTGACATTAATGGATAAGGGCTTCAATTCATACGCTCTCAAATGAGTTCTCGTAGCCAGCAATTATCCGACGGTAGTTTGATTGTTTTTCAAAGCTGCGGTAATGTTATGATGAAACTTTAGGAACGAATGCAGAGTTGAATGCTTTTCCCGAAATCTAAACTGCATGTCTTGTACAATGTTGTTCTCTCCGCAAAACTTCTTGAGCTTCCTGAAGAAGTTTTGCTTTTGTTGCTTTTCCATTGTTGGTGATGATCATCTCAAGCATTGGTGATTTTTGACCAATCAGTCTGTTAATGTTTTTGAAGGCGTCAGATCCAGGTTTGATTGACTGTAGTCACTTCGAAAATTTGTGGTTGTTGATAGAATCCCGGAACCTAATGCTAATGCACTGAAACTCACTCCATACTGTCTGTTGGTTGCGTTAAGCTCTCGTTAGTGATTTTTTTTTTATAATCTTGGAGAAAGGTGCTTATATCTGCTTTAATTTGTTGCGTTCACAACATCCTATTCCAGACAGTCGATGGCTTTGCCAATTTTAATATACTGCAGGCTTCCGTTTCGGGATGGAAGTCCTATGGTGTCTTCAACGGTCTTTGTAGCCCGTTTACATACAGTCTTCTGTAGTTAAAGAAATGAACACAAATTAAAAACTTTCTTTGGTGATTTATTTTTAAAACTTTTGTCTACCTGCGTGGAGCCCGTTTCAACATCTTTTTCTTACATATGTATTTATGTAGCTAAACATTAAATATTTTACATTGAATAAAATTTTGCATTGGTAATGATATTTTGTTTGATTATTTTATTTTTCATTTAATTTTTACTTTAATTAAAATTAATATTTACTAATTTTTTTCATAGGGTGCTGAGCGCAAAACAAGAGATGAAGAAAGAAGAGCGGCCAAACGTAAAATGACCGCAACAGGAAGGAAAAAGCTCGATGAACTCTATCATCCTGTAACAGATCGTTCAGAATTTTATGCAATGCAAGACATAAGCAAACCACCTGTACTATTTACCCCCGCCGATGACATGGAAAAGGTAAAAACTATTATTATTTTTGTATTCCCTTCGATTTAACATTATTTCTAATCAAAAAATTAAAATTAAAAAAATTCTAGCAGACCTTCTATGGCCATGAGACTGATTCATTATCTGGTACACCAGATCTTAAAGGTGCATCACCGTTTCTATTACATGGACAAAAAGTCGGTACCCCAACATTAAAATTCCACAATCATTTTCCGCCTGATGTGCAGACGTGAGTATAGTAAAAATCGAAATTCCAAACTAATAGAAAAATCATTCATATATGATTTATATTTATTTTTGTTTGACAAAACAAATTTTTAACTTATTTTTTTTTATTTATATAATTTTAGTGATAAAAAAGATCACATTCTTGAACAAAGTTTAGTTTCTGGTTCAATGTCTGAATTTGGTCCACCAATTAAACGTGGCCGTATGTCACCTCCGATAAGTGAACGTGTGATGCTTTATGTGCGACAAGAAAACGAAGATGTTTATACGCCATTACATGTTGTGCCACCGACGACAATCGGACTTTTAAATGCGGTAAGTTTAAATTAAAAAAAAAAATACCAACAACAACAAAAAAACAAACTCCCAAATTCCAGCATTCCCCCTTCTATTCCTCTAATATAAAATAAACAAATTCATTATACATTATTTTCATCTATTTAACTTTTTTTTGTTCATTTTGGAAAATAAATTAGAGATTAAATAAAAATTGGTTCAGACCAAAATGGTGGAAATTAATTTCATAATTCTTAATTTAATTAAAAAAAAAGTCTACCCAAAAATCAATTAATATTTACAAAAGAAAAAACTTCTGCGCCAATAACAAACATCTTCAGTTTATTATTATTTTTTAATAAAAAAAATACATATTTATATTCTTAGTTTAAAATTTACATTTTTAAACTAATTATTTTTTTTAAATACCTAAGCAACAATATGGAATGATTTTTTTTAAATGAAAAAAAAGTTTAATTTAATAAGCATGAAAAGAGGTATTTATTGTGTGTAATTAATGCAGTATGTGCTTATAATTCATTGAACAACAAATTTAAAATTCATAAACATTTTATAACGCTTCAAACAATTAAAATTGGAATTCATTATCCCAGGCAAAGGAATCCACTCATTTTATTTCACAGTTTTTTATTCAACTAATTTGATAATAATTTATTTGTTATTTTTTAATTTGTTTTTGGATTGGTTATTCATATTTTAAAGAGGTATTTATTATTTTAACGGGGTTTTGTTAATTTTATTTTAGTTAATTTTTGTGGATATTTTGAATGTTAGAATTCAACAATTGGAAAAACCAGTGAAGTAATACAATAAGATTTGCATAATAATATTCTTATTAATAAGACTTCTGCATAATTTGATGACAGAAGTTCAAGAAAAAAGCTTGGACATTTTTGTGCTACATAATTACTAATTTAAAGTGAAAATTCCAACGTTTCACTATATAATTGACGAGTTTCGGGATCTAAAGAATCATTGGGTATATTTTGAATTTTTAAGCTAAAGCTTAAGGCTTAATTAAATAAGGTTTACGCTATAGAGGACGTGGATTTTAGGAATTGCTTCTTAGAAAATTTGAAAGCTTCTTCTTTATAAATTTATGAATCAATTAATCTGATTTCAGTTATCATAAACAAGAATCATTTTGAAAAGGCTTTAAAAATATCAAGATTATTTTACCACTCACATTAAATTTTGGAGTCATTTTAATATAAAACAAACAGATCAAGCTTACCTCTTTTTTCACAGTCTCATTTTAACCTTGAACTGAGATCAATTCTTCTGCTGAACTTGAGCTTAAACCAAAAGTGGAGTTAAGCCTTAAAGATTAATCTAACTATTGAACAGAGTGTTCTAAACATTTTTTCGTATGAAAAGAAAAAGGCTATTTTTCCAAAAATATTTGTGATAAGAGGAACAAAATAACAAAATTGGACTCGTAATGGCCATTTTTCGTTTAACCCTATAGAACTGAGTTTAATTTGTTCTGCTGAACCAAAGTTTAAACCAAAAGTGGAGTATTAATTGTAATTAAAATCAACCTACCTAGCTGAAACTGTTTTTACATTTTGTTTCTGATATTAGACAAAGTATATCTGATATTGAAATTAGAATTACCTAACTGTAAATTAGCCAGATTTAAATTTTTTTACTCAAAATGTTATCCATGGCAAAAATGGTAGTCCATGGGCTGCTTATGGTATCTCATTTTGCTTTTTTTTTCCTAAAAATGAAACTTTATTATTATTCTAAATAAAGAGCTCGTAACTTTAAATTAACATTTAAAACTGAAGTGACAACTTATTAAAACTGCATTATCATCATCTAAGTATCTTATCTAATACGCCCGCATTTAATTAACATAATACATCCAAATTAGTCCAAATTTAATCACGCCCCCATAGAGCACAATAGAATTGTTTGATATTTTTATTTTGTTTTTTTTTCGTGATGTCTTTCTCTTTCATCGCCTAAACTGATTTTATATTGAAAATGAATCGATTACTATGAAAAAAAAATTATTACTCAACTTATAAGCTTCACCTTAAAGGCTTAGCCAAAACTAAAAAATAAAACTCTCAATTTCCATGAAGTCATAAGTTTTTAGGAAAAAAAAGTAATTCAATTTAAATCTAAATAATTTCATTGCATTTCATTATTTTGTCATTTTTTAATTTCTTTTTTATTATTTAAATGTCATTCAAATAATCATACAAAAAAGTATACACAAGCACACAAAACACACACACTTTATCTTAGCACCAACAATAATTACGAATAAAAGAAATTAACAAAAAATAAAATTAATATTGATGGATAATAAATTAATGCTTTGTCAAAAAAAATAAATGATGACAAAAATATGCAGCGAAAAGCAACAGAGACAGACAAAATGTTAACTAAAATAAAAAAACAAAAATTCAATCAGAGAATTAAATTTATACAATTTTGTTGTTACATATAGTAGATGTTATATTTGTTTGTTTGTTTTTTTTTTTATTATTATTATTGGCACAAAAGTTTTTTTTCAAATTTTGTAAAAAATCAATCTAATGAACAGAAAAAAAAGATAAATTAGATGAAATTTATTTATTAAAAAAAAAAAAAAGAAACAATTGAAAGGGAACAAAAAAACAACATTGTGTTTATCTTAATTGCAGATCGAAAATAAATACAAAATCTCCACATCAAGTATAAATAATATTTATCGTACAAATAAAAAGGGGTAAGTACTAACAAAAAGAACAAATACACATAATAATACTTATAATATAGACTTAGATTTAAACAAAAATAATTAAATTATCTTATTTTGTTAATAATTCTATTTAAAAAAAAACTTTACTACACAAAAAAACACAGAACACCGCATTTGCATCTGCACGATTCAGTTTAACCCCTCAATCCTTGCATTATTTAGGTTTTATTTATAAAAAAAAAACTAATGCATTGAAAATGCTTTTGATGTTTTTAATATATAAAAAAATTAACATACTTTTAACAAAATTTTATGTTATCTAGATGAAATTTTAGGCAATAAATTATATTTAGAAAATTTAAATTATGAAATATTTGAAAATATTGCTTTCAGAAAACAGTCTGAAACATAAGGTACCTACTCATGAGACATTTTGATAGTCTCTCGAAGTTGTACAAATAAACCAAATTAATAAAAAAAGCATCACTATACCTTAAATTAAATGCTTATTTCAAAATGTGACTTTAAAATTTAAATCTAAATTCAAACTCCCTAAAAAATCATTTTTGTTTTCGGTGTATTTATTAGTTTTAATTAATTTGATTTCTTATGAGATTTTCATACCACTTTTTACGTGACAATTTTGGGATTTATAGCAAACTGTAAAGTTTTTATAAAGTGAATAAATCTTCAAAGAAGCCCTGAATGGTTTTTTTTTCAATATATGTATATCTATATTGTTACAAAATATATGTTGAAAATAATCTTTTGTATGTAAAAGGATGACATTTCCGTAAACATTGAATTTGTCCAATTTATATATCTGAAGGCTCATAGAATTTCCCCAGTTTTGATGTCATACATTCAGGAAAAAATGTTCGGTTCATCTGCTCTGTTTGTATATGTATGTGTAATCTGATCAATTGTTAAAATTGTTACCGAATCTAATTCTATTGTAGTACTCCCACTTCTAAGGGTGCACATCAGAGTCAAGAGAAGAAAGATTGTGTTTTTTTTAATCTAAATCACACAAATATTGTATACTTAACCTTGCTCTGATTTCCTATTCAGTTTAGTATTCAGAAGTTCAAAGCTACTTATACACAGTGTCCGGTAATTCGTCAATAATATTTTAGGACACGATTCTTGGGTAGGAATATTATAAGAAAAAAATAGTGTAGGGAAAACTATATCCCCCCCCCCCCTGAGGCGGGGGCCAGTTTCTGAAAAATTAACTTTACGATTTTTGTCTTAGAATATACCCAAGAACCATGCCCCTATATATTTTTCACGAAACTACGGGGATAGTAGTTTAACGATTCAAAAAAAATCCATTCATTTTTTGAATGCATAAATTGTTTACATTTCTCTTAAATTTTCTTACTGCAAGAAATTTTCAAATTTTAAAATTTTTTTTTAAATTCTATTCACTTTTTTTTAAGGCAGACATTTTCAAATTCTATTGACATTGTTTTTTTAATGAAGACAATTTTACAACAATTTTTTTGTCTTCATTAACATTTTTTTTAATGGAAAATATTTTCGCATTATTTTATTTTTATTAATCAATGCAAAAAAAATACATCATTTTACAACTCAGGTGTGATTTGCTTATTTCGCAGATATTTTGTTTAGAAAAAATGAGGTTAAGTGCTTGGCAAATCACAGAAAAATCTTTGTTATTTATTTTGAGTTGGCCGAAAATCGATTATTTTTATTGTTTTCTCTTTACGTTTTCGTGCATAGATTTTGTATTTCATACAAAACATGATCGTACCTTGAGGCATGATGGTTGGTGCGTTGGACTCTCATGCCGAATTCGATTCCCAGCCACTGCCACCTAAAAACAGAAATGTTTTTGCCTCTTGTGAGGAACTGACAAATCCTCTAAGAGTATAATTGTCATGAATAAGCGCTTCTTATCTATCTGTTCGGACTCGGCGAAAAATTGTAGTTCCCCTGCATTCCTGCCAACACATATGAATGGTTGAGAGTTATAAGTCACTAGGCCCTGGTTCTCCACGAGCTGTTGCGCCACTTAATTTTGTATTTTCTTACAAAAGCTTTAAAAAGTTTTTGTAGTACCTCGTAGCATAATGGTTAGTGCGTAGGACTGTCATGCCAAAGGTCTGGGTTCCGGGCCACTGCCACCTAAAAACAGAGATGTTTTTTTCCGAGGTACTGCCTCTTGCGAGGGACTGACAAATCCTTCTAGAGTATAACTGTCATAAATAAGTACTTCTCATCTAGCCGTTCGGACTCGGCAAAAAATTGTAGGTCCCCTCCATTCCTGCCAACAACACGCACACAGGAATGGTTGAGAGTTGTTAGTCACTAGGCCCTGGTTCTCCATGAGCTGTTGCGCCACTAAATTTATTTATTTTTTTTTTTTAAGTTTTAAAAATGGATTCCAATTGGGTTTGTTTGCACTCAATTTCTAACCTTACTTCCTAAAAATTTAATTGAAATTAAAATTGTGTCTAAATCTATGGCAAATGAGTGGGTAAAATGTTCAACGAAATATCCCCATTGAACCCTAAAACATATATAATATAATAAAAATAAGATTAATTCTCTCAATAAAATTTTGTATTAGATATTCTTACATTTTTTTTCTCCGATCTATTTTTTTTTCTCAAATTAAATATCTTTCAATTATTTTGCACAGCGTCTATGTACTTATTGTGTTGAACATTATATATGACCTACCAGAGTTGGGAAGTAACGATTACTTTTTATAATTTTAGTTTTAACTTTCATTTCAATTTCAAGCAAAATAAGTAATTGAACTTTACCATTACAATTGCACATAGTAGTAATTTAAAAAAAAAACATATAATGCCATTACTTTTAATTGTACTAGAAAAATTTCACTTACAAATAACACGTAATTGAAAAAAGTCACTTCCAATCCCATGAAATTTAAAATAGTTTTGGGTTTTTACAAGTAATTCAGAAAATAATACTGTGTTAATAGCATTTAAAGTAATTGATTTCTTGGATTCTAATTCATTAAATGGTTTCATTAACTGAAAATAACCAAAAATTTAATTGAAAAAGTCAATAAATTAATTACATTTTTGTGTAATGATTACTAAAAAAAATAATCATTAATGCTTTTTTTGATGATTACCTTCGTTTTCAATAACATTTAAAATTTAATTGATTTACAAGTATTCCTTTTTAAATTACTATAAGTAATTGAATTTCTTCAATTACATGTAAAAGAAATTCAAAATTTTTTCGGAAATTTCAATTCATACACGTAATTGTATTTCAAATGTTTGCTATCATTTCTCAACTACCTGTCAATTTATAATACATATCGGATTTGTTTCTTCGCAATTATTTTGTTTATAAACTTGTTTTACATATTCAAACTATTCCTTACGATTTTCTAAAATAGTTTCGCATGGCTTTTCAAAGAAAGAAAAATTAAAGAAAAAAAATACAAAGCAAAATATGTACAATTTAAAAAGAATTTCTTACCCATTAGTTGTTTCTATCGAAATATAAATCCAAAGTATTGCTGCGAAATATTGTTGCTAAGCCAAAGAGGCAGTTCAAAATGTCGTTAATTAAATGAATTATTGCGACATTATGTACTTTATAGCTGAATCACTCTTTCTATACGATATCCAAAACGAACTGTTGGCACGTTGCAAATTAAATTCAATTGATTTAATAAATTATCACAAAAACCAAATACTCGCATAAATGTTTATCTCTACCATTATTTTCATCTTCAATAAAAATAAAAGTTCTAAAATCTTATTGTTTTTAACAATATATATAATAATGCATTTTAATATTATTTCTATTTCATGCAATTTATGCATCATTTCTGTCTGTGATTGAATTAAACAACCAACAACCATATTCTGTCTATATGAGATAATTATGCAAATTAAAATAATTTTATTTTCTTAATCGAAAATATTCATTAGAGAATAATAAGCTAAGTAATAAATATTTTAATAAATTTTTTTTTTTTTTTTGAAAAAACAAAAACAAGTTTTTATTTTATTTATTGTTATTATTATAGATCACAAATGTTTTTAGTATTATTTATATTTATAAATACTCATCGATTTTGTTATATTTCTTATAATTTCAGGATTACTGCGAAAATTGATGATGATATGTTATCATATTATTGTAATGAAGATATATTCCTGCTAGAAGTGCAACAAGTTGAAGATGACCTATATGATATAACCCTGACGGAGCTTCCAAATCATTGATGCAAAGCCATGACGTTTTTTTAATAAATTTTTTCCTCCAAGACGTATCACAAGATTTAATTTAAAAAGAAACAAAAAAATATGACAACACAACAGAACAAATCATATAAAACAACAAAAACATAACATAAGTGTTATTTAAGACCATACACAAAAAAAAATTATAAACTATATATTTAAATAATATGTATATCTATTTTTATATTATTTAAAAGAAAAAAAAATAATTTTATAAAAAAAAAAACAATTTAAGTATAAATAATAATATATTTTGCGTTACAAGTGGACGTTTAAAAAAAAAAAAAACATAAATATACTCTCTAAGACAATTTTTTTTTATTAAAATTCTTTTCTTATAAATCTTTTTTTATTTTAAATATGTAATATTATTTTTGTGGTAAGAAGAAAAATAGTAAAACAATACATTTATGTTTTACGAGAGATTACATTCTTTATATAGAAACAAACAAACAAAAAAAGATTAAGTGCCTAGTTTTAAGTGTAAAAATTAAAAACAAAAAATAAATTTTTAAACGTAATGAAATTATAATTCTTTTTAAAACCATACAAATTAGCTATTTAAGAATGAACAAAAAAACTAAATTGTTAATCGTTAAATATTATGTATGCTCCACTTTAAGGCTCTTCTTTTCTGTATAATTTAATTTTCAAAAACAAAACAAAAATATTTAATCTACAAAAATTTTAATTTGTAATTACAATATTAAATGATAATATTTAAAAAAAGAAACTTAATGTTATGTTTGGCTTGTAATTTTGTTTAAATAAAAGAAAATCTTTAAAATTAAAAGAAAAAAATTCCAAATTTATCTTTTTTTATTATTTTTATTGCAAATAGAGAGATCTCAACAAAATTCTCTTTTTCACAAAACATAACAGAAGAAATTAATTTTATATGAACATAACTGTCATAAAATGAAGCTTACTATATTTTGTTTTATATTTTTTACTTAATTTTTATTTAATTTTTTTTTATTTTTATTCTTTTTTTTTCTTATTTTATATTAAAGTTGACACAAAAAGCAATAACAATTCTAAATACTTAGATTTATAATAATGAGATGACGTGATGAAGATGAATTAATTGAATGGATTTGCTGTCAAACACAACTATCAACAGAGCCGTTGATGAAAAATAAAAATAAAATTGGAAACATTAAACAAAACATCATGTGATTAAAACAAAAAACAAAACAAAACATAAAATAACTTATTTTTTATAGTAAAGTTGTAAATAAAAATAAAAATTCCGCTTCGAGAGCATTCCAACAGCAGAGCATAAATAGTTTAAGTTTAAAATTAATGAAAAATGCATCTTCCGTAATTTTAAATTACAAAACAAAAATAAAATATATTTTTAACTTTATTTTCTTAGACTTTAGTGCTAATTTTCTTAATTTAAAACTGGAAATGAAAATCCTTTTTGTTTCCTTTAGATTCATAATTTAATAGATTTTTGCTGCTAAATATTATTGTTCTTTTTTGCAACTTTTTAATACAAAAAAATTACACACATACATACATACATTTTTCTTTTTTTATTTTTCTTTGTATGTTTTTAATTTTAAACTTAATATTTTGTATGTTATTTTCTAATAATATTAAATTAAAATATTATTGCTATGTTAAATTTTGTTTTGTTAGATTTAATCGGAAATTGATGTTTCTTTGTAAGATTATTATTATTATTATTATTAATATTATTATTATTATTATTATTATTTTATATATTTTTAAGGAAAATAACGTTTTTATCTTGCCGAACAATTTTTATATATACACAATCGAATACATTTACATTGAAAACTTTTTTTACAAGTAGATAAATGTTGTAAGAGAGAGATATAATAAGGAGTTACGATTTAAAAAAAGAAAATCAATTTAAAAAAATGGAAAGTTTATTTTTAAACGTACCTATTTTGTAATGAAAACGAACAAAATATTTTTATATACATATATATATTTTATTATTATTTTATTATGATAGTAAAATAAATGTTTTATTCAAATGGAAATCTTTTATTTAGTATGTATTATATACTTGAAATTCGGATAGTGTGCAATAAGATGATGACTTTTTGACTTTTCAGATAATTTGTATTTTTTTATAATATTCCTGTGAATTATGTTTTCCATTAATTCTCTTCACGGTGCAAAGCTTGCATTTCATATTGAAGAGAACTATCCAATCAAATAAGAAATGAAAATTCTAGAGTTACACGAAGGACAGAAATCAGGTTAGGACCTAAACGACTGCAATATTGCACAAAATACTGGCACTTTCGATCTTGTAAAACCAACAATAGTTTAAAATTTGATTCTATTCTAGTTTAGGGGTCTTTGGTATTATGTAATGAATATCGACTAGGTTTTCACGCACATAACAAAGACTAAATGGGAAGTAGTTCCTACTTGGTGTGAGGAGTGATTTAATGTACGATGACTATATATAATTTCCAGTTAGATTTTTGTTTTTTATATATATTATATTCATGTGTAAAAAAAACTTGGGAAATTTTTAAAATTTGGTTTCTCATATGTATTTAAACTGGTACTGGTACCGACTTTAAACGATGCATCCATTAACATGGAATATCTAAAAACATAAATATCTGGCACAAAATACATGCTATACAAAAAACTCACATGTACAAACATAAAAAATCCCTGCTAAGCGAACTGTCCAAAAATACAAGATTCTTTTTTTCTTGCACAAATGTAATGGCATTTGTGAAAATATTTAAATTTTGTTGCACAATTTACTTACAATTGTTCTGTGTTTTGTGTTTCTCTTCTCGAGATTAGGAATTTAAACTTGTATTAAAGGAATTATATGCCAGTAATATGACATTACAATTAAACCATTCAAGCATCATCTTGTTTTTCAATCTGGAAGCATTCCTCAGCAAATTTTTATTAGTCTTATCACTCCCTTCAATCAATGCCTTTTTATTTTAATAAAAATTATTGTATATGCTTTGATTTGATACGATTTTAACTTTCGAATTTTTCGGATATTATTTTTAATAGTTTTGCTGCATTGTTTCTACGAAAACAAAATAATTCCATGTACTCGTATTTATGTATGAATATTCAATTTATATTTTTCGAATTTAATAATAATTTACAAGTTACATTATCTTATCTACAATAAAGCTTAATACAATCTTTTTTAAGTTAATTGAGTTGCCAGATCGTACCTGACAAACTTATTCATTTGGAATGATTCATCTTCGTGATAATCCGAGTCAACAACGAAAACCTGCACAACATCGTCATATTCATAAGTGCGTTTGATCACAACATTCGTAAGAATCAAGTTGGTGACTTTTATAAGGCCCAACTTAGCTGGACACACAGTCAAAGGAAACTCTTTTCCTTGGCCTGGATCGAGATTCCCCAAATTAAATTCGGCCGAACCAGTATAATCACAACCGAAACTAGTTTTGGTATCCAATTTGGCCATAAGTTCCATTGGTCGATCCGAAGTGTTTGTTACTCTGCAGATAAAAGTGAATGGTTCACCGATTTTTACGATGTTTTTCGCTTCCACAACGTCCATTCGGACATCGGTGTATTCAAAGGGCTGGTGAGTGGAGAAAACAAACATAGAGATTAGAAAAGAACGATTAGGATATAAGAACTTACAATTCTTTGAAGTTGGCTTGTCTGCAAGCGGCCTTTTTCTCCCAAATTTGATCTCCACACTATGTCGAGCTTGCCGATTGTATTGGCAGCACGAAGGGCTTTGATGTCCTTAGCTATTTCTGGAATTGGCTTCAAAAGAGAAACGGATTATCACTGGGGGCTGGAAAAAATGATTTGAGTTACCTTGATGCAGTACAGGAACTGGCAACTGTTGTTGGGCTGGAGCATATTCTTGGAAGAGAATACAGACTCACCATTTGGTAGGGTGTTCAGAGGAGTCACCGTGTACTGCTCCGAGCTGTCCAATTCAACCTTCTCTAAGCAGAAGGGTCCCGTGGTGATATTCTGTATCTGCACCATTAGAACTTATTTAATTGACTGCCTTTAAATTTAAAAGGTTTCTTATGATTAACAGACCTGGGCTTCCAAATAGATCTCATCCATTTCCACATTATAGAATTTTGTCTTCACGTCTAGAGGCTTTAAGACTTGGAACTTAAAATACTTCCGAAAATATTGCTGGAATCCAGCAGGCGTTGAATAGTTTACTTCACACACTAATCTAAATGTATAATTCCTAGAATAGAATTTGATGGTACAGACAAAAGGACTTACATATGAGCTCCAATCTCTTTGACTTCATAGTGAATCACATCGTCCAGAGTGTCATCTGCATTTAATGTCGTTGGCTTGTCATGCATTGGCAAATTAATTCTTGTTGTAATCGATTGTAGGTCCGCCTTGACTGTTACTCCTTCCACTGGATGTGTTGTGCAGTTATGGACACAAATGTAGCTAGAGAATGTCTCACCGAGGTAGATGTTCCCAAAACTCTGTGGCAACAACATAAATTGGCCAGCAGTAAGTGTTTCTGAGCCAGCAACTGCAGCGCCATCGTTCTCTAAAACTTTTTGGAAGCTATTCTGGGGAAGGTCCCGAGATTCACTGGTTATAATTTGAGGACTAACCAAAGTAGGTCGAGTAAGGCGCATCACTAAGAAAAAGTGTTTTTTAGTCTGACTGGAAATATATTATTTATATTGTTTACCTTTAAGTGCAAGAAGATGCTCAGTTGGCTCGGGGACATTCATTTTTGTTAATAAAGTGTAATTTACTGCAGATTAACTTAAGTTTTTTTGCTAAATTTTCCTATATCAAGTGAATTGTTTTTTTTTGGCAGAAAATCTTTTGGAATTTGACAGTTGTGAATTGAGATGACAGTTTTGTATACGCTGGGCTACGCCTGCACCGTTTCTGTTGGAGCCTGATCACACGATTCGTTTTTTTCGGACGTTCGTGTTTCGTGTTTCGTCTTTTTGACACATTGAGTGAGGATTGTATTTTTGATTATTTTTACTGTCTATTTTTCAATATTTTCCAATAAACGAACCTCATATTTTTTGAACGTCAGAAAAACGAATGAGCTTTTTCGGTTGTGTGAAATGACGAAGGTACGTACTTGTCAAAAAGGCGAAAAAAGAAACAAACGAAAACACGAATCGTGTAATCAAGCCCTAGCCAATTATTTTGTACTTTTTGAGTATAGTATTAGCCCAGGAAAATTAGACAAAAAAATGGCAAAACTAAGAAAATATTCCGACAAAGCTGAATTTTGGTAGAGAGTTTTGTTTTGACGTCTTAATCATTTCCTGAAAAGTTCGGTAAATTTGGGCTTAATTTTGTACGGGGGGTTAAAGGGGGTAACATTTATTTTTTTTTCTTAATTTCTCAAAAACTATAAGTTTTTTTGAAAACATATAAAAGAACAAATTGTAGCTTATGTCATTCTACAAAAAAAAAGATTAACATACTTTTTTTCATAAAAGCAATAGATTCTGAGAAAATTATGCAAGAACTTCATGATGGAGCAAATTTTGTCAAAAAATTTATTTAAATTTCATTAATCGATGGGCTAAAATTTTTGTACGATTTGAGTTTGGCTACAATGCCTCTTAATAAAACCCAAGATTTTGGGGTGGCCGGGGTAAGGGGAACACCGCCATCTTGGTTTTTGTTCAGCAACTCGATGGAATTTCCTTTTACAGCAAAATAACATTTAGAAATTAAAATTATCTAAAAAATGAGCTATTAACGAATTTTGTACGTTTATTAATCTTGAAGTTATAGCGTATCAAAGTAACACTTTTTATTTTTTACTGTTAATGGAAAAATAACGGTTTTTTGTTTATATCTCAGCAAATATAATTTTGTTCAAAATACTAATGAGTTTATATTAATGCTTATAAAATTTTGCTCAAAAATGATTATAACACTTTTTTCCGTAGGAGCACCCCAAAATCTTGAGTTGTAGCCAAACTCAAATCGTACAAGAATTTTAGCCCATCGATTAATGAAATTTTAATAAATTTTTTGTCAAAATTTGTTCCACCGTGAAGTTCTTGCATGATTTTCTCAGAATCTATTGCTTTTATAAAAAAAAATATGTTAATCTTTTTTGTGTAGAATGACATGAGCTACAATTTGCACCTTCATATGTTTTCAATAAAACTTATAGTTTTTTAGAAATTAAGAAAAAACAAAATTTTACCCCCTTTAACCCTGCCTAAAAAATTAAGCCCCGGCCCAAATTTACGGAACTTTTCAGGATATGCTTAAGACATCAAAACAAAGCTCTCTACCAAAATTCAGCTTTGTCGGAATTTTTTCGAAGTGAAAGTCTAATTTTCCTGGGTTATATACTGAAACTATGCCATTTCTTGCTCGATTTAATTTTTCTTTACTTAGCTTAGTATACAGTTGTTTTTAATAAAAATAATGAGAAAAAAATTCGGCAAATAAAAAATAATAATGGTGTAACCAAAATTTTTTTATTCATCGTCAGTTTACAGTTTGTAAAAAAAAGTCTGAATGAGACTGTTCTATACAAAAGAAAATACAAATGTCAACTTTTTACTTTACTTTTTCCCGCAAAAGAATGCCATTGGCATTGTTTCAAAATCCACCGAAATTTAAAATAGAGGAACGCATTTTTTAGCCGCGTTTTTTGCATGTCCATATGGACTTTGGCGAAAAAAAACATCAGGACATTTCAATATTTGTCTTAGTCTGCCATTTTGTATTGAACTATGCTACCAACAAACGTTTTGACATTTCTATATAAAGTATCGACAACGACAATTTTAGTCTGGCAATGCCGTTTTTATCGGGACAAAAGTTAAATCCACTTAATTATCTTTGCATTTGTAGCTAAGAACGGACATAATGTGTTGTTGTATTTGATATGTAAATTGCTTTATTTGTTGGCGTTTTTTTCATACAGTTTTATTTTGAGTTGCAGAAAAACACAGCTATTATTATTAAGTATCAAACATTTTCTTCAAGAACTATGGCAACACCAAGAATAAATATTAATAGCTTTATTTATTAGACTTTGTAGAGGTTGCCTTGTTACAGTTTATCGAAAGTCCTTAATAGTTGGAAAAATATGCCTTTTTTAATGAAATAAAATGTTGACATCGAATGACAACTTAAGGGCAGTAGTAAATTAAGCTTATTAATAACACTTTGGAGTTGTATGGCTGTTTAGAGCTAGAAAAAGTTTATAAATACGACTGTAAGAAATTAGTTCAGTTTACATATATATCAGAGAGTAGGTCACTTGAGGAGATGAATTAAAAGTTGTTTTACTTAGTAACTGAGAGCAAAACTGGGGATTAAAAAATGCACTATTAATTTTGTCCATCCCAAATTGAAATTGTCAGAAATATAAATGGCTGTGAGCGTGAGGAATAAATACACGTAAGTACATCAACAAATATTGATTGGACCAAAGGAAAAATTCAAATGATATTACCCTTTGATTTTTGATTTGATTTGCTCAGAAGTTGTTTATCTCCCTTCAGAAAATAATTCATCTATCTACATAATACAAAATTTAGCTTCTTAATACACCTAGCTATAAATAGAAACAAACCCGGTTTTTATTGAACACATAAATTTTCAGCGCCCCAGTGGCCTAATGGATAAGGCATCGGCCTCCTAAGCCGGGGATTGTGGGTTCGAGTCCCATCTGGGGTATTGATATTTTTTTATCATTTTCGCATGGTTGAAAACTGTTCGGTAAGAAGTTGATGGTGTATTACCAATAATAGCAGTATTTTATCTCCCCCAGTTATATGAGAAAACAAAAATAATCCCAAACATTTTCAGATATCTTGACTTACTTTTGCATCAGCTAACGTCAGCTATTTTTCACAAGTTATTACAACAACACAAACAAATCCGGATCGCTAAGGATATGCATAACCGTGTGCACCCATTAGCAATGCAACTAACTAATAGCCGTGTTTAATTTTCATCAGTATATGGATCTGGATTGCCTTTTAACACGTGGTACAAAATCAATTTAGTAAATTTTCCACTATTAACTTGCCATTTGAAGTTATTAGGTGTGTTCCATAATGAGTTTCAAATAGTTTGAAACCGTCAGAGTCATTTTTTGTGCAAGGTCGTTCCACAAGTGAAAGTTTTTACTTTTTCGGACCAAAGAGAGAGCTCATGAGAGAGTCCCCTCCTTGCCAGATTTGGTTCGAGAAATTTTTTGTGGCCATTTCGTACTGGATGAACGAGTAAAATGCCAGGTGTTCGCATGACAGATTTGAAAAAAAATGCAAGTTTGAAGTTAAATAGCCACACAGCATACAAATAGCTAGGGTTACCCAAGTGTTACTTTTTTTGTTTTGTTTTTGGTAGATGTGCGTTATTTATTAATTTATTTATCTTTTTATCAACCAAATGATTTTAGGAAAATCTTTTTCCGAAGAAGACACTTTAGTAATAAAAATTTGTGTACCTCTTTGTTATTGTAGTTTTTTTAACAAATTGAACTTTCATGATTTAATATGTACTTATAGAATTTTTTTTGTTAAAGTTTAATAATTTTTATACGTTTCTTTTATCTTAACATTAAATTTCTTGTACAGTGATTTTATAAAAGAAATTGGTTGACTTATGATTGCACTACGGCAGCTCTAGTCAAATATTTCTTTTGCGTGGTGCAAATTAGTGCCCAAACCGTTCCCGACATTTTGACAGTTTTTCCTCTCTCTGAGAGGATTTCATCATCAAACGTCACAATTTGACATTTAGTCCGAAATAGTGCGAAGAATTTAAAGAACACACCCATTGTATCAAATTTAGAGAAATGTCTGGTGTTTGGTCCTTCCCTTTTTTTTCGTTCACCATAACTCAAGAACGAATTAAGATATCGACTTCAGATACATTTTATCTTATAAATAGTAGTTTCAATACGTGCAGTGAAGACTTTAAAAAAAAAATAATGAGCGGTTTATTTACTACAAGTAAATAAAAACGTTGTTAAATTTCTTTAATCTCGAATATCTCAAGAACGAATGTCGAATATCTCGACATCGGGTTAATTTTATTTTAGGCATATTAACGTAATAAAAAGTGGATACAAATATGTAAACATATCAACTTGAATTTTGTTAATTAAAAAAAACTGTTGCAAAAAGTTTTTCTGCTACAATTTCTTAAGAACTACACTAGTTTATAATGAAAAATTGCTAAAAATTAGTAATAATATTCAATGACAATTTTTTTTTAAAGTGAACAAAACTACAATAAATTGTACTAATCGATTTTTTTTTTTCGTTTTGGGGAAACGCAATGGAGTTGAGCTCATTTGAACTTTTAACTTGAATTATAAATTCGGTCACTCCACTCAAACAGAAGAATTTTCTTTTAAAATTTTCTTCATATTCAATTATTATAGAAATTCTGAGCACGGGCATTTGAAATTCTAAGTGTCCGAATTTAACCAAATTCTCTTAGAATAATAAATTTCATAGTATCTCCAATGCTGTGATTTTTATATTAGTCGGTAATCATCGATACAAATTTGCATCTTAGAAGGGTATGATAGTCATCTAACTGATGAGCCCAACTATCATGCCTGGGCGAAACACAATGGAGTTGAGCTCATTTGAACTTTTAACTCGAACCACAATTATTATTTCAACTAACTAAGGGTATTCATACAACAGCGTAAAGTTGTCGTAAACGTTGAAAAGTTTTAAACTTCGTAATATTGTGTCACAATTTGTATGGAAAATATGACAGATTTACGCAGTTTACAACTTTACTACGTTTACGACTACTTTATGCTATTGCAAAAATACCTTTACTATTTTCGGTTTAATTTTGGTTAAGTTATAATTAATAGATGGTTTAGAAAAATTAAATGAAACTTTATTATTAAAAAAATTCATTTACATTCCAAATTTTTGCAAATTTCACACGATGTCATGTCAATATGACATTTAGGGCCAGTTGTACAAATATTTAACTCGTGGTTCAGCAATTTTAACTCATTGACTTCAGCAAACTTACTGAGGTTCAAAGATAGTTCATTCATTAAATTGGCTCCTATGACATACTTGAACCGTTAACCATCGTTGTACCTGAGCAATTCCGCTGAAATCAGCCAGTAAAAATGTTTGAACCATGGATCAAAATTTGAGCCACGTTTGTACAACTGGTCCTTATATACTAAAATGGCTCCACTACGGCTGTATTCCTCCTATGAACCAGTTCTAATAGCTTATAGTGCCCTATTACACGACGACTCTAGAGTCATGACTTTTTTCGAAATTCAATGAGTGTGAAGGTGAGATCAGATGTTTTTTCTCGTTCGCACTCATTGAATTTCGAAAAAAGTCATGACTCTAGAGTCATCGTGTAATAGGGCACTTATTATCCACCTTTATTCCTTGTGTACTAAGCCTTGAGGGTCTCCCAAACCAATGCGAATACAGAGCTAAACAACATCAACAGAGCTAAAGCTTCAGTTCGAGTGAAAATGAAATTTGCATGCAAAAATGCTGGTTAATTCACAGCGATAAAATTCGTAAGGAGAGGTGAGTATCCAAATACGGGAATGAAATATGAACCGGTTCGATATATACTTCACAAAATGATTTTCATTTCCAAATGTACCACCACCAGGAAAAAATAAAGAGATGTGAAAAAGTTTGACATTTGCTACCGACAGTACAAAAATAACAAGACACGAAAATAAAACAAAATATGAAATAAAAATAAATATTCTTCAAAAAATATTCCAAGATTAAGTCAAATAAATTTCATAAATCTCAATTTTATTTTTTCCTCTCAAAGTGAGTATTAAAAATTCCAAACCGGGTATCAAAAATTCACGTGAAAGATCAATGATATTTTGATAATGATAATTCACGTGTATTTTGAATCGGTATAAAATTTTCATTTCACAAGAGGTGAGTACTAGGCTTAAGCCACAACAAAAAATCGTCTTTGCTCTGCATTCGCTTTGGTTTGGGACAGCTTTTAAACATCACAAAAGTATTTGTAGTTAACTATATTTCTGTACAAATATTTTTTAACTGAGTTTGCCTTGTAATGAAGATGCCCACCCAAGCAATAAATGCCATTCCCTTTTCTATTTGCCATCGCCTCAAATACTAATGGCGAAGTAATTTGTTTGGACAATTTGACAGATTTACTCAGTTTACAACTTTACTACGTTTACGACGGCTTTACATTGTTGTATTAATCCCAGAGTGAGTTTTAACCCTATATTATAAAAAAAACACGGTATTTAAATAGCACAAAAGAGAGCATTTGCAATAAACTATTTCTTTACACACATTTTATAAATGAAATTGCCTGGCAATGAAAATTTCCACCCATCAATAGATTGCTCTTATTTGCCATCGGCTCTCAAATATTGCCAATGGAGCCACAGTGTAAGTGTCTGGTGAAAACGCAGTATTATCCACTTTTTTTTTTGAGCAGTGCTCGATAGAAATATCGGCAGCTCCATCTATTATTGTATAGAGTAATCATGGAACTATCAAAAACTTAAAACATATGTTTTTGACAGCCTGACATGTCAGTTGTCAGCTTTTACACCGTTCCTGTGAAATACATATTTCGCTTAAAACATTTCACAACAAAAATAAATAAATAAAGTAATAAATTCGATCCCTAAATAATATTATTCATTAACAAAATGTTGCCAATAATTATGGGAATTCTACGCTCTAATGCTGTATTAATAACATTACCTATTGCGTGTGTCGTTGGTGTTATTGGCTATAATTTGGAAAGCCTTTTGTCGGACAAATACACGCCTTACAGCAGTAAGTATTTTTAAATCTTAGTCATTATTGATGAAGACTAACTTTATTCGTTATAAGAATCAATTCAAGAAAACCGCGCTGAACGTTTGGCAAATGAAAACATCTTAGATAACCCAGCGATGGTGGAGAAACTAAGGCTAAATGAGAATGTTCTCGAGAGGAACTTATCGCCTTCTCTTCAGAAAAAAGCAAATGCCTAGAGACTTAACAAATGGAGACTTTAAATTAAGATGTTTTGGGAGTCGTTAAGATAATAATTGAAAATAGTGATATTGTTATTGAAAATCACACACACAAGGTTGAAATAAAAAAAAAAAAAAAAATTGATATTTGTTGTATTATGTTTGATATTAGACAAGTAAATTTTAACTGCCCCAGTGGCCTAATGGATAAGGCATCGGCCTCCTAAGCCGGGGATTGTGGGTTCGAGTCCCATCTGGGGTACAGCACTGTTTTTTGCGATTCTATTTTAAAATAATTATCAAATCCAAAGACAGTCGTATGCTGTTGTACAACAAAATTGGTTGAATTCTCCGCATTGAACATATTGGTTCTTTTAAATCTGTATAATATGACTATACATTTTTTTTTAACTTATTATCAGTCTCATAATTTAAGTAACGCCCTTTCGTCTCTCTATTATAATATTGCGTTTAGAACCTCAATTGGGAAATGTACATACATACATAAGTCATCTTTAAAGTTTTAAAGAACCTTAATAGTTAACTAATGTGAATGCGAAGATAAAATTTGCCTTGACCACTTGACACCATTTGAGTTACCTTTGTTAATTTTTTGTTAATTTTCTCTCTTTAGCCAATACACGAATTATGACACAAGTTCCCAATACAAAAGGACTTCAATGATATTTTATGAATGAAACTGTTTAGTAAGCAATTATTTTAGGAAGAAGGTTGTGTTGAAAGAATTTTGTTTCGACTTAAAATAATTGTTCAAATCAAGTCTAAGGTATTCTGGGTAAAAAATCCATTGAAATTCAAAAATTAAATTATTTGCTGCGGCCCAAAGTTTTTTTTTCCAGGATAGAATGAATTTGTTTCTTAAAAAATAAAAATTATACAACGAAGATTAATAGGCTATTATAGTTATAGTGAGTTTGCACTATGCGGACATTGAAACGTTTTTCTTTGGATGGATAATGTGAAATTTCGTAATCGTAGTTCTTTGGAAATTCTAATTTTAAGTTCATTTCATTGAATTTTATTCCTTAAAATGAACATTTTTTTAAATAATTGCAATTGGGTAGCAAATCTTAGACAAAATACAAAATTTCAGCTCGAGTGTGTTACCATAACACGTGATTAAGATAACGATTCAAATGGACAAAAAGACTGGGTGCGACCCGCACTGGTAACTTCCCATCGGTGCCCTGGGAAACTAGAGGTCCGATATTATTTTAATATCAAAGATCTTCGAAAATGTTTCCAGGTGTTCAATATGCAATCAAGTGAAGACCAAAGAGAGAGACCAAAAAGCTGATTAATTAGTGAGTAGAATAAAGATATTTGGGAAGAAAAATTTTGTTTAACAATTTTTGGAAAAGTTATTCCTTGTAGGTGGTTTTTGCGCTTTAAAAAAACACTGTTAAATTATTTTACAAAATCTATCAAATATCAATTATGAACTAGTGTTTAGAATTTAATTTATCCGAAGCAAATACCGTGTGTTCTCTGAATATTTGAGACAAAAAATATTTCAACCATTTTTGGTAAAGGTTATGGTAGTTTTTTTTTCAGTTAAAAAAAAAAAAAATGAACACTGAATTTTTTTTTACAAATCCTATCAATTTATCAATTATAAAATAGTGTGAAGAATTAAATTAAAGCCAATCTATTATCAAGATATTTAAGACAAAATAAAAACGAAAAAACGAGAACGTACGAGCATACGTACAAACACAGACACCTCTCTTAAAATGATGGATTCCAATTCTAGGACCTCGAAACTATCCATTTGACAAATCGGACCAAGTACAATAACTTCCAATGGGAAGTTAAAAGAGGTAAGAGGCTAGAGTCTTTGTTTTCAAGAAATAAGATGCGAAAACACACTTAATAATAGTAGATAGTAGCTGTTTTTGAATTAAAATCCTCTGAATTGTTGATTATTGTGTGGAGTAAAATCATCTCGTTGTATATCTTTGTTTCTTCTCAAGATATTCTAGACAAAAAATTACTTTAATAATTTTGTCGTTTTTTTTTAAATTGTATCAATTATCAACTATAATCTAGCCCTAGTGTGTTGTAGAAAAAACCATCCCGAAGCTAATTTCGTTTTCTGTCCTCAAGATATTCCAACCGAAAAACTTTTTTCAACGTTCTAAGCAATTCACTCAGGCGACAAGTAAATATAATAACAGATTTAATGGAAAATTTTTTTTGAGGATTTTGTAACCCCACTTGGGGGAGGGTAAATATTCTAAGAAAACACTTAAAATGAAAAACAAATATTCAGAAACAACGGTTATATTAAAACTTATATTGTATTTATTATATATTGTGAGACTACTTTTATGGACGAGAATTAAATTTAAATCATTTGTTTTATTTAATTATTTCTTATTTTGATTCTTCAGAAACTGATTTGGATACAATTTTGGGAGTATGTTCATACTATAGCGATATAAAGATTTAGGAAGCACTTTTGGTTTGGTGAAACCCACAGGATGCATATATAAGTTTCTAGGAAACTGTTCGAGTGAGTAAAGATTCAAGTTTTAAATAAAAAATAAAAGCCCAAATCAGGCCTAGTGTTATACATATCAGTATCAGATTGAAATAAATCATTCCAAAGAAAAAAAATATTTTAAAAAGTGGGCGTGGTAGTGGGTGGATTTACATAAATAAACCACACTTTTCAATTTTTTCTCGTCCATAAGAAAAACTGAGAATTTCATTCACAGTGAAAGGATTAAAATATAAGGATTGAGCCCTATTTATGTTTATTGTTATTAATAAATACCGTACGACCCCCTATAAACACCAAAAAAGAATAAATACTTCATAGTCCAGTATATTTAGTCATATCTCATTTGGGAATTTAATAAAACGTTGAAGAAGACATTTCTATCTTGTCACCTTTAGAGTACTTTATATCTTATATATTTATATTTATATTCTTTAATCCATGTTTTCGCCTAATAACTCTTTGCAGGGCTTCCGCCATCTTGGTTTAAAGAGTGAACTCGGGTTTGGCTATTTTCTTAAAGGGGAAGGTAGAAAGATGTTTTTTCTTGTATTTGATAGATTATGCAATAAACAAGAAAGTCGTAGCTGTAATGAAAAATTAAGAATGGGAGAACTTTTGAAAAACAAAAAACGGGGAAGAAGATGCCTAAGAAATAATTTGCAATAAATCAGGATGATACTTGTTGTTAGAAAATTTTATATTTTTGAAAAGCCAAGGACTATATTTGAGGAGCAATTTTTTTTGTGAAAATCGCAATTTTTTAAGTAGCTTTTTGATTTTTATATTTTTAACCGACGGGTCTAATAACCGGAAACCATTAGAAATCTTGTGGAATATTTTTTAACAATCGATTCATCACGTAATATTGAGCGCAGCAAAGCCACATTTTATTTTTTTTTAGATAGCAGCTTATAAGAGTAAAATGCGAGTATGTATTAATTTGGGTTTTCAAATATATAAATGCTATTGTGCATATCAGATACGAGATTATACTTGCAAGCTTCTATCATCTTAAGTGAAAGAGTAAATACTGTTTTTGCAACTCAAAACCAGGCCTTGCTGTTGATTCTAGAAAACAAAATTGGGGAGGCACAATTTTGCTTGCAGTGCTACGGTAAGTAAACAACTGTTTGGATTTGAAAAATGTTAAGATAAAATTTGTATGTTAACGATACCCGACCGTTTCTCTGTTGAGAAAAACCAATTCACAGTTTTAAAATACTTAATTATGATGATGTGGAGATTCTTTTAAGGCAATACAGTTGTTAAACAATTGCTAATAAGGAAATGTTAAGAAAACAAGTTTAGGATATGGTGATTTTTTGGAAGAAATTTTCGCGAATAACTGAAAAAAAAATTGACTAAATAAGTGTGAACTCCATTTTTAATTATATTCATCCGAAAAAAAATTTAAAAAAATACCATATATTCAAATTTGTAGAACTAACTCTTCTTGTTAGGAATGCAAATTTATTTTGTCGGTAAATCTTAAAAAAGAATATTATTCGTTAAAAACGAATTCACTCTTTAAATCAATATAGTGGCAACTCTGCAAGGGGTTAAGGGTCGAAAATTTAAACTTAAGCTTTCTGTATGGCACTTTGACAAAATCAGGAAACAAAAATTGCTTCCCCAATCTTTTATTAAAATAAGTCTAACTGGGACTATATAAGGGTATTCACACAAAAACGCTTGAAACTCCGTAAATCTGTCATAATTTGTATGGAAAATTAGACAAATTTACGCAATTTTCATTTTTACTACGTTTACGATGACTTACCGTTTTTGTATCGATACGTTTAATATAAATTATTTTTCTGAGGTTTTGAGTTTGAAATTACATAATTTAATATAAAAACAAAATGATAGAAGAGACCTAGCTTAAAAAATATAACAAAAAATGCAATATTTAATTGTAAGTTTAAGTTTGGAGTTATAAGTCCTCAAACATCAATACAAATCTGTGTGTTTAGAAGGGTACAATAATCATCTAACTGAAGAGCCCAACAATATAGTACGTACATGGACAAAAAGTATTATGGAGTTGAGATCACTTGCGGTGATGAGAACTAAAACTTGCCATGTCCAGTCCATACCATCTCGTCATAGCCAGATGTAATTGTTTAATCTTTTTAATGGAACTTTCAATATAATTTCCCTTTTAAACATAACAAATAGATTTCAAAATCAATGATTTGATATAAAAATAATTTTTTTAATCTTTGGGACTTTTGGGAACTTTATTCCTAGAGTAGTCCAGTCAAAATAGACATTTGACCTAGCCAATATTCCGATAAAACTAAAAATTGGTATAGACATTGCACAAATTACTTTTTGATTACATTCACCGTTTGATAATTATACGCGAAAAATCTGTATTTTTGACATTTGGCCTTTATAAATTGCTATATCCTTTGCCCAACTACTCGTATGGGGCAAAATTCGACTACCTATTTGGTAGTACATTTCAACTTCTACAAGCTAAGCATCAATTTTTTTCTAACAACTTCGTAATTTTAGTAGAGTAAAAATCAAAAATCCCTTATTTTTGACTTTGAACCAAATTCTTAAAATAATTATGTCTTTTTAATGATAATTGTTAGGACAGTTTTTATCATTTTCACGTAAGAGGTAAAAATGACTGCAAATATTTCTTGAAATACTTTCCGATAACATTTACCGTTAAGGAGCTATTCCAGAAAAACCGATATTTTCGTTAAATTACCATTTTTGAAATACAGTATACTCTCGTTAGCTTGAACACATACGAAACCACGTCTGTTCAAATTAATGGATTGTTCAAGTTAGTGGATCAAACCAACAAATTATTCTGTTTTTTTTCAATTTTTTGCCCAAACTTGACGCTTTTTCCTTTCTTTATGTGTCAAAATTTTTATATATTGTCTTATTGAAAATATTGTCCCCAGCCGCTGCCACCTAAAAACAGAAATGTTTTTTTCGGGAGGTACTGCCTCTTTCAAAGAACTGACACATTCTCCAAAAGAATACTTGTCACGAATAAGTGCTTTTCATCTAGCCGTTCGGACTCGGCAAATGTAGGTCCCCTCCATTCCTGCCAAAAATACCTACACAGGAATGGTTGAGAGTTCTAAGTCACTAGGTCTTGGTTCTTCACGAGCTGTTGTGCCACCAAATTTATTTATTTTATTGAAAATTTTGTACTTTTTAACGCCTTTAAAAACTCACACTTCATTTTATAAAATTGGCTTGAAGATAGTAGCAGATCTTAAGCTTAAAAAACAATAGAAACTTCATGGGATTGCCCTCTTATACAAAACTCGTTTATGAACGAAAGAAAAAAATCTACAAAGATCTACAAAGCTTAGTGGTAATATTTTTCGATATCCTTCACCGTTTTAAAGCTATATTTAGGCAAAAAACCAACTTTTTCGACACTTGACCTTGAATAACATTTTATGCTTGAGTAGGATTGACAGGAACTTTTGGCAGTTGATTTATTATGCCAAAAGGAAGATCTATGTGAATTTTCAGTGTTATCGGAATTTTGGCTAGGTTTGCACATTTGTATGCCTATTTTGACTGGACTAGAGAAGCTCAAAATCAAATAAACATTTATCAGTACTTGTCTACCGCACCACCCCCCCTCTGTTTTTTTTTAAATTTGACGACACTCGGAAGATTAAAGTTAGATATGTATGTAGCTATACAATTTTTGAAAATTTGAAGCAAAAAACTATTCTCTATTTTATAAAATTCATATTTTCGAAATGTGCAGTGATCTTTAGTATAAAATGGAAGTTCACCCAAATGGATCCAGTTTTTAGTTTTGTGATTTGCACACCCTCCGTAGCTTTTTATTTAAGGCTATTTATATATAGAAGATTTTTAAATTCCTACAATAATGCATTTATTTTGTCAAAATCGTAACAGACGTTTTCGAGATATATAAGCTTTTCCTTAAGTGGTTCAAGGATAGTGCGTGTTTTTGTTTAAGGTGGCTGTTCTGATTATAATTAGTCAAATTAAATACGGCCAACAAAAAGGTACCGGAATTGAAAACGTGACAAAACTAGTGGATTCTGGATCCTTTCGTTTTTCCGAACATCTTTGATTCACAAACATAAACCTGGCCTTAGTAAAGAGTCGATTCTTTTGTTAAAAACTTTCCATACAACAATAAAGACTTTGTTATCTAAATTGAGTCTTACTAATAGGTCCAAACAAAATATAGAACATAATAAATTATTGTATCCGCCCAAACAACCCATTTTTTAAACTAAAAGTATAAACAAGAGAGAGGTTTCATATTGAAATCTTTTGAAACAATCAACTTTACGTATTACTAGCTTTATTTCATTAAAGTTAATTTTATTTTTATATTAGCTGACTTGTAACAACAAAAAGCTCGTCATATGACATCCCTTGCGGGGATCGAACCCGCGACCTTTGGATTAGAAGTCCAACGCGCTGTCCTCTGCGCCAAAGGGACAGGTGATGAACGGGGGACTATTTACCAATAAAGCTCCATACCAGATTTTAATAATTTAAGGTGTTACCTAAAAAATGTATTTATATTTTATAATTTCATCATAAATTGAAATAAATAATTAATTTTGTGCTTTTCAGATTATTGTTATGTTATATACATAGAAGAACCTTCATAGGCAAAAAATACACACCTAGTGTATTTAAGGATTTTGGTCTGGCTTAACAGTTTTAAAATAAATTAAAGTGAGGAAATCATACTGCATGAAAACTAAATTTAAAAATTGTAGGAATTATTCGCATAAAGAAAACATTTAAATATCTAACAACTGAGCTAACCTATATGTATTTATATAGTTATGCATATTGAGATATGAACCCATAATTTGACTTGGAGTTTAGATTGATTGATGGTATGCAACCTACATACTAAATCAAGTTAGCAACTCGAACAGCGGTGTAAACGTTATTTACTTATAATTTCCTTAAATTATTTGTGACAATTTTTTGTGCAATTGCCTCTAGTGTTTGTTTATTTTGCTAAGTTCATATCGAGTAAGAAAGCTGATACGCAAACACTTCTTGGCTTAATCGTAACAAAATTGAGTATCTATGATACAATACTCTGCCTTAGCTCTCCATGTTTATAAATAAATCCTAACGGCTTTATTGGACTCTTGAGAGTGAAAGTCTAAAATTGTTTTCGATTATATGGCAATCTTAAAAGTTCAAAATTTCCATTGGTTTTGGACTTTATTTCATGGCACCAATGTATTTCCAAACTATACAAAATAAAGGTGGTGTATCAGTTAAGGTCAACTTGGATGAAAATAAATCGGCTCTTAAATTAAGTATCAAATTTTCGTTTCCATTCCCTATAGCTGCTCTGTAAGGGTTAGTTTAATTTCCAAGGACAACACTTACAGTATTATTTTGCAGCTACATATTTGGAAAGCAAGAGGTCCACTCTTAAGCTTTATTTTCAAATCAAATTTTTTGTCGTGGCAAATAAATTGTTCCCTAACTCTAAATTTTGAAAAAAAAATTTAAAAAAAACTAATTGTACGCAATAAAATATTTAATTCGTTTGAAATTTTTTATGCTCTTACTAATTTGTATTCGAAGGCTAAGACCATATGGTTCAGTGGCTTCTAATTTTTGAGAAAATTAAAAAAAATACTATTTTTTTATGGAGCTTTCGCATAAAAAAATTTAATTGAAATCATTTGAGTCGTTTTGAAAAAATCGATAGTAAAAAAAACTTTATATGACAGGTACTTTACTAATAGTTTTTGGTAAATTTTCTTTTTGTGTTTTTTTTTATCAAAATCGAAAGTCGTTTTTGAGATAAATAAGCTTTTCCTTAGCATTCGTATAGCAAAAACCGTTATTTTTGGAGTTAGAAATAATTTTTACTTACTACTATGATAAACATTAAGTTCAAAATTTGGTGTGGTGGCTTAAGTCGAGGTACAGTCAATAATAGCTGAGAGGGACAAATTGGTTTCTTAAGTTGAGATACAGAGCCAATTTTTTTTAAAAACTCATAGGTAAGAGGGGTACAACAGAAGGTAGAATATGGAATTTTTTTAAAGCCAGCCCAAATCTAGTTTTTTTTAACAGGGGTAAACATAGCTGTTTTCATATTGAAAAAAAAAAAACAGTGAGTAAGCTGGACGAAATGCCAATTTGTAGGACTAAAGGCCATAAAAAGCATTTTTGAAAAACACTTCAATTTAATTTATTTTCAATCAAGCATTTTCAAACCAATAAAGTTTATTTCAAAAATTGAATCCGAAATACCGAACACAAAATTAAACCTAATTTCACATTTTATTCGGCTTGAAGTTGAGCCATTTTAACTTGAGAACCGTTAGCTACACCAAAAATTTGCGTTGGTGTGAATATTTTTTTGAAACATCATACAAAAAATAATTTTCATTTTAACAGCCCATGATCTCAATTTGTGCGCACCGTAGAGACCACGTCTATTTTTTATTTTACTTTCAAGATTTTATCAGATAACCAGAACTTTCCAAAAAATAAAAACAAAAAAACCGAACACGAATTACGTAGCTCCTCCGTACCTGTGTTCGGTTATTCAATTGCGTTTCACAATCCAAATGGAAGAAGTACAAGAAGGACAGTTTAATTTAATAATAAATATTATATTATTATATTATTAATTTTGTTTTCTGAAAAAAGTATATATGGCGTATGAGTACTATTTTTGGTAGATAAATTATAATTTACCTGCCAAAAATAGTACTCATACGCCATAAAATTGTAATTTACCTGCTGAATATAGTACTCATACGCCATGCATACTTTTTTTTCCGAAAACAAAATTAATATGTGGCAATGCTACAATGGATGTGGGGGTAGGTGAGACGTTGGTTCGTATTTTGCTCTCAATATTAAGATTTTAAATGAAGGAACACCTATATAAAAAAATATATTAAATGTCCCCTGATCTAGGCCGCATAAGCCTTATATTTATAATTAACATAAATGATAGGGACCTATCCATCGGTGTCAAAATAATGCATTAACCTGTTATATTTTAACGATGTTCACTATAATAGGTATTTAAATAAATAATAAAGAAGGTATATGTATGTATGTAGGTATTGCTTTGTGTATAACTTATAACACACTGTCCATTCATTTATTGAGTATTTTAACACGTCATCATAGCCTCGGTGGCGCAGTAGGCAGCGCGTAAGTCTCATAATCTTAAGGTCGTGAGTTCGAGCCTCACCCGGGGCATATCCTTTTTGGTGTTTCCTTAAATCTTTCATATTTCAACTATAAACATAGGATTTCAAAGAAATAGAAACGACACGACAATTTATGTGGATAAAGGAACATTCGTATATGTATACTGCACAAATTTATCTACTATTTTATTGTTTACATTTGTTTTCTATTTCATCTTTTCACAAATTAAATGAAAGCAAACTGCACTTTTACCTAGAAATAAAGTAAAAAGCTACTAACAAATTTAAACACCCCCACTTTTCTCAACTCCCAATAAAGCTTTATCACACATGCGTAGAAAAATTGAGTAAAGAGTTTAACACTTGAAATTCAAATCTACTTCAACAAGCCTTCAATAGCCGTGATCGTCTAGTGGTTAGGACCCTACGTTGTGGCCGTAGTAACCCAGGTTCGAATCCTGGTCACGGCAATGTTCATAACATTGTCACGGAGGAGGCAGTTTTTTTTTTTCCAAATCAGTTTCTTCTTCGGAGGTGCATGTACTCAGTTTTTTTTGTTTGCTTGTAATTTTGTTTTGCTTCCAAGGTTAAGTTCAGAGTACAGAGACAATATATCGACAATTTCCCAAACAAATTAGCTGAACTGTGAACAGCAACCAGATTTAAGAATCAATATTCTCAGAAGCGATGTTCTGCTTCGAATAGTCCAGATCCAGAAAAGCGTCACTGTTCACTGAACGAAGATTCAACCTTAGTTTTGGTTAACTCACACGATTATGAAAACAAAGTTAAAAATTTGGAATATAATGTCGTTTCCAGCATAAAACAATACAAATTGTTGACTTACTTACAAAACTGTTGAACTTCTTAGTTCTGATGCTGCAGTAAGGCTTTATTGCTTCATAAATTCTTTCAATGCAAATTGTATTCCACACAAAAAGTCACCTTTTACCAACTAATGTTTGCACCACAATCATTAACTTTATTCAATTCTGCTTTGTTCAAATAAAAGAAAGAAAAAAACAACAAAATAATATTATAAAATGTATAAAAGATAATTCAAATAGATACAAAAATTATACATAAAACAAACTGCAATTCACTATCGGCCATAACATTAAAATTTTGTCTTAAATTCTAACCAATCTCTCTGTTGCAACTAATATAATATTGCTATTTTGAATTGTAGTTTCTTTGTTTTGTTTTTTTTTTTTTTGTTAACTTGCTATTAATTCTTTTATATTATTAATTTTAATATTTTAATGAAGACATGGCGGGGGCGCATGTGCAAAATTTCTATTACGGATTTGCTGAGATCATGCTGCAATGATTTTTTAATAAGTGGCTTTCATTTGCCCATTCGTTGGATGGACCATTCTTGTTGGCACAATGGACATCGGTTGTTCTGTTTTACCCATAATGACATACAGCAATGATGGAAGGAATGATTGCATTCGCCCCAGACGACAACACAATCCTGACGGCCGAGTACTTCACGTTTGTTTTCGGCTTGGCAACGAAGGCAGGCGTCTGAAAGAAAAGATTGGAATAGAAAGTTAGGTATTTGCGTGGGAGAGATTAAATACTTTGAAGTTTTCTTGTAAAAAAAATTATTTGGGTAATGTAAATCTTAATGTAACGAAAAGAAACGATTTTTTTTTAATCTTCAGGTTAATTTTATTGAAAACTTGACTTGATGGAGTAATTCTGAGGTCAAATTTATATCTAGGGCGGTCAAATTTATTTAAATAAATAGTAAATAATATTTAACAAAATTGTACACTCATGTTATACTTTCCTAATACTCGTATATTCGAAAATACATGATGAACACTTTTTTCGACTTAATTAAGATTTCGTGAATGCTATTTAACATACAGACCTCGACCTTCTCAATATTTTAGTGTTTGAGTTACAACGACCGCCACGAATACAATATAGTCCTGCTTCTCTGGAGAAAAACAATTTCAATAATTTTGGAGTAGAGATCTAAAATTTTTCGGGTACACATAGATTTACACGAGTAACAAAATGATTTAATTTCTACACAATATATTAACTGCAATAGTAAAAGTTTTCACCCAACGTCGTAAAACCCTTGTAAACATAAATAGCTCGAGAATAAACTCTAGGTGCATGAACCCACTGTCCCCACTAACGGAGGGCCCGTGTTGCATAAAGTGTTTCCTGATTTGACTTGAATCAAATGAATGAACAGGCTAAATTAGTGCTATTAAGTCACTTCCTATTAATATTGATTCAATTTTCGGGAACAGTAAAACTAGTGAAAAATAAAATGTATTTAGAATTTGTCTGAGCATCGAACAAAAATAATGTCATCGACTGATTCATCTAACTTCATCAGCCACAATAAACAAGGAGTTTTTTTTTGACTTTAATAAAATGTTTGTCGTAAATTTGACGATTTAACGACGCCGGAAAGATCACAGCGTTACAGGAACATACGTAATATCTCTAGCAATAAACGAAATTTTCCATGTTTATTGTCTTCATTTGTGACAACAATTCTCATGGTATATCTAGTTTACGATTTGCTATAAAAGAATTCCCATAAAAATTTTGACAGTTTGTTTACGATATCGTAAATTTTGTGACGTCTAAGATAGTTTTATGACGTTCAAGGCTCGAGAGATATGTAGTAACAAATTTACTGACCCCATGGTTATCTCTTCATTGGTGAAACTTTGGTCACATGACCATCAAATACAAAAACAACATTATCGATTAGGTATTTTCTATGAAAAAATAAATAAATAAAACCTCATTACATGGGTGCAAGAGTGCGAGGCTTTCGTTTTGTTATTTGATACCCAAAAAATCGTTCTCTTCGGTCCTAAATGTGGAAGTTATACCAACAATCCAAGTATCACAAATAAAAATCTCAATCTTAATATGTTTCCATCAATCAATTCACTGAAAGAACTTAATTGAAACTAAAACAAAGTGCGCTAAACGACAAAAAAGCACCTACTACTGGAAACTATTAATTTTTTTTTGTTAGAACAAACAAGCCCCTTCGTTAAGTTATAACTAAATTGGCCTTCGAAAATTGGCACAAATGATAGGTTTGCCTTTTAAACTCGTGTAAAAAAACATATTTTTGCACTTTGATTGTTTGTGTTTCCTCCGCAGTTAGCATCTCCTTAGCTCGGTCAACAATCATTTAAAGATTCGCGAAGAACTTCAATTAAAAAAAAAAAATATTCCATCGAGCCCCCATATCATCATTTATTATGATCATTTATGTACATTTTATGAGGCGTGACTTCAGTCACATCTTCGGGTTCCACGGAAAAACAATTATTATTTATTTCAAATTTCGAATGATGCAAGTGCGACAGTATTTAAGTATTTTTTGTTTTACTGTTAAAACCAATTAAAATTGACATTGTATATCAATTTACTATAGTTATGAAGAAAAACAAAATAAAATTATTATTATTCTGTTTGCTCCTGTGATTTGCCCTGAATCGCTAAGGTCAAAAGAACAAAAAAAAAATCATATTCACGAGTATATAAATAGGGAGTCTTTTATACACAGACATAAAAAGTACCAAATGACAATGACGCCAATCGAACGACATTGCCATTTTCACGATATACTCGCTGATGATGATGATGCAAAAGGAACACACCTCTCTTCAAATTAAATTGGCACAAGAGAAGAGATTGTTTACTGTTTGTTTCAGCGAAATATGTCACGTTTTGTTGATAGATATGTTTGCTACTTTTTTTGTGATGCAAAAATAAGATTTTTTTAAATGAAGGTAAGATAAATATTGAGAAACTTTCGAAAAGAAAAATGCATTTTCAAACACCCTACTGCCCATCTTATACTTTCAAAAATGTCTAAGTTTAAGGGCATTTAACACAATTTTTCTAGGGTAACTGCCTTTTGCGAGAAAGTGACATATTCATCAAGAGTAGATAACTTTGGCGTGAAAAGGTGCTTAACGGTTCAGATTAGGCAGAAGATTATAGGTTTGTTCGTGTACTTTCTGGGCTAAATTTGGCAGTCTGTCAAAATTTAAAGAGTGGAGATTCAATTTTCTCAGAGAGAAGTAAAATTGTGCAAAAGAAGTACACGAACGCACAGAACCAAAATTTCTTCCACTTTTTGAACGTCAACAAAGCCACAGCATTGGAATTTCAATTTCAACTTAATTAAGTCACATTTTCCATTTTAAAAATTCAATCAATAAATTTATTTAATTCAAATAAAAACAAACAGATAAGAACAGAACACAAAACTGACAACTTCTGTCCAAAGAAATTTCTTGGACAGAATTTGGCAAAAATTGTCAGGAAGGGGAAATTTTTTACTCTCTCGCTAGCAATCTCTTTTGCCAAAAACTACACAATTTTCGAGTACGCGAACAGCTTAGGGCTAAATTTGGTAGATTTGGGTAGAATTTGGTAGTTTTGGGAGAACACGAACAGATTTTATATTTCCCTCTATTCCTGCAAAATAACAAAACACACGAATGGATGTGAATTGTCCTGGCTTTTGACGTGTTATGGTGTGTTTAGGGTCATACAACAAGATGTCTCATGTAAAATATAGCCATTTTTTTTTAAAGCACGATAACTAAAAACAAGGTATCCTCGACCTGTAAGGTGTAGATTTCGCACCATTTTTAAGCTGTTAACATTCAACTGTTATTGCGATTGCGATTACAAACAAGGTTTACCAACGTGTCATGAAATTGATTTTTTTTTACCTAATATTTTATCTAAGAAGAGGTGACATTTTGAATTTCACGCAATTTTTCAAGTGTCAATATTCAAATGTCATAGCGCCTGATTCATGTGATATTCGGTGAGGGGTACAGAAATGTAGGGGGAGTTTTAAAACTTTTTGTTGATTGAAATTTGACGTTTATAATTGACAAACGAATAGAGTGAAAGTCAAGAGTAGAGTAAAAGTACTCTTCTCTTGACGATACGTGTAATCATGAAAGTACGTACCTGTCAAAAAAAGGAAATACGGAAGGACCGAAAAAATGAATCGTGTTATCAGGCTCTTATTAGGTCTGTTCCATTGCTTAGAATTTCTGTGATTTTCTGTGCATTTCTGCGCATTTAAGTCCAAAGTTCTGTCAAAATTCGTATAAAATTTTTTTTTTGGCACAAGTTTGGGCTAAAAATCACAGAAATTCAAAGTAAAGGAACACACATATTATTTATTACGAAAAAGAAAAAATGATTTCTTAGCTAGACGTTAGGTTTAAAAAAATGCAACCAGAAAAAATATTAACTTACTGACCTAAAATTTGAAAGCCTTAACATTTTCAAATTTCTCTTAGATTCGATCAGATGAGGTCTTAAAATGATTTCCAATACAAACAAATTTTAAAATTAGCACTTAATTTAGTTATAATCAATTGGGGACATTTGAAAACATTTTGGACTATCTTTTTTAAATTTTGTAAAAACCTGTATGTATTGTAGTCAATTTTATATGAAAGTATACACTCCCGTTCATATATGAGTTACAAGAGTTTCGAGTGTGATTAACCGTTATAACTCTTAGCTGAGTGAACTTAATTCATTTTTGTAATTTGTGAAAAGACAACACATCCAATTTAGGAGAGAAAAAAAAAACAAAATCTTAATCCATACGTCATTACACGTTTTATCAACACTTCTTCAATTTTATATAACAACTATAGATCGAGGAAAAAATTCTGTTAATTTTTTCCAAAAATTAATATACATATATCTTGAAAACTATGTATGAATTCGCACGAACTTAACCATCCCAAGAGCTTTTCCTCTAGCCATTCTTAATATGTTTGTGTTAAATCAAAGAAACCAGAAGGTAAGTCATGATCTCGGCGGTGTCCCTATTGAAATGAACGAAAAAAAACGTGCTATGATTTTAACATGAAGCTAAGGAAATTTTAGTAAAACGTGTAATGAAGGTAGGAACGAGATTTTGCATTATTTTACGCTCATATTATTCACTCGTTTAATCAAAATTAAAATTCAATTTAAACTCAAAAACTGAATCCAGTTCCATATTATTCACTCGTTTAAACCAAACTTCATCCATTTTTTTTAAATCGAATCCCGATTGATCCAATTGGATTTTAAATGCCCTCGTTGTTAAATCCAGATTAAACAGAATTTGTAATAGTGACAATAACAAACCGAACATTTTTTAAACCAAGTTGAAGCAAAAAACATTTCATTCGTTGGTTTGGTAAATCGAGAGGGCTAGCTCGGTTTGAAGCGAAAACGACGCCGACGACTTGTTAGTCATTTCACTGATCTCTTGTCGTGGTCCTCCAAACGTAGTTTTCAGTATCGTGGTCATTCCATTGGTCTTATGTGGTTTGGCCGTGCTCATTTACATGGTCTCCCAAGACATCAAGACGTTGTTTTTATCATGGCGCATATCTTATCATCGTCTCGCTTTGATGTCGGTTTAGTCTCGCTGTAGTTATGTCGACATCGTTTCAACTTGCAACTCGATTCAAATTTGTATACAATTTGCACTTTAAATCGAAATTTATTGATATTGTGGTCTCTTCTTATTAATTATTATTTTTCAACGCCTTTTGGTCAATCATAATAATTTATGACAGAAAAAATACCATCGACTGTAGAAATTTGACATTTTAAAAATTTGAAGTTTGGATAAAGCAATTTTTTAACTGGATTTAAAAACATTTTACATTTGGAATAAGGGTTTTTTAAGTCCATTAGATTTAGGGCATGTTTAGAGTGCATATAATGGATTTAAATTTAAGATTAAATAGATCCGGATTTAAAAGTTGGATTTAAAATTCACTTAAATTCAATTTAAATCCAGAGTAAAGAGTATGGCTGTTATTATTTTCTAAATTGGATGCTTTCACAAATTTTATTTACAAAAATACATTTAGTTCACTCAGTTTAGAGTTATAACGATTAATTGCAATCAAAAATGGTTTTGCTATGCACATGAACGGGAGTGTAAATTCAAATAGATATTTTGGGTCATTTCTTCACTTGACTCAGTTTCTTCGAACTTTGACCGAGAAAAAGTTTTTTTTTTTAAATTTTGGACCGTGTTCTGAGCTAAATTGTGAGGCGCCTGTTTGAAGAAGAAAAACGGGCATTACCACTGAGTTCAGTTTCCCCAAAACACTAATTAATAATTAGTATCAAGAATTGGCTTGCGACATGATTTTTGACGCCAATATTCAACTAACCACTTTGAAACGTCGGTGTCGAGTCGTCGTCGATCGCTCGTTTACTTTCTGTCAAATTTTCAAAAAAAAAATTTACTAACTAATATGTCTGTTCGCGTACCTTCCAAAACTACGAATTCAGCCCAAAGTTCTGTCAAAGCTCATATAAAAAAAAAAATCGTAGAAATTTGTAGTTATGGGAAGTACACGAACAGACCTATTAGGAATTTGTTTTTTTTTTTTTTTGCTTTGTAAAGAGAGTTGTTTAAATAAAAGATCCAATCAAATCAGAGGAGTGTAAATAAAATGGATCTTTTTCTAAACAAATCTCATCTGTGCTTGCTTTTGCTGTTAATCTTCAAATATACCCTACAAATTTAAAAATAATAGAGACGAAGAAAAATAAATTTTTTAAATTAAGTTAAAACCCGCAAATTTATCGGTGATCTTGCCGCATAGGATTTTGTTGTTTGTTTTTGGCTATTTTCGGGCCGCTGGCAGTGGGTAATCGACTTAAATACTTTGTGTTTTTTTTTCTTCACAAACAGCAAGTTGTTTGGTATGTAAATAAAAAATCAACAAAAAATAGTTTATTGTTTGCCAAAAAAAAAAAATCTGCGTACCTATATATTCGCAAATAAGCAATTTCCCACGATTTTGCACAATACACATACGGAATTCAACACCCTCATCAATCGATCATCCGTTAACGCGATTATATTATGGGTCAGTGACGTTTAACCTTGCTCCCGGTTCGAATAACGTGTACGTATTGTTTGTTTAACAAATAAAACGGTTAGGTATTACCTACACCTTAATACTCAATTCTTGGAATCGCCTGCTATAATGATGGTCATGACATGACGATCGACACCTTTTACCGTTGCAATGGACGATAATGGACGTGTAAAAGCTCACAGAACCGTATAGTTCGAACGAATTTGCTGTGCAAAGCAATTAAGAATTAAGACCAGTGGAATCGTTTTATATCATTAGTCCCCATACATAAATATACATAAATACGTACCCAGTGACTGTCCCCATATATGCACATACACCGGGACCGGGACAACGTAATTCTATGCTTACAATCGCACTCAAAGCATTATGTTTCAATTTTGTCATGTCAGTGGAATTGACAGGTGCCGGCTAAAGTGTCAAATGGCCAAACCATGGGAACTCAACTCGAGATTATGTTTTGAAATTCTAATTAAAAACGTTTTATGAGTCGGCTTCTTGGCTTTTGCTTTTTTTTGTAATATGCCAATGCGTTTATCTGATGGATGAATGACCGAAGAATGTTCATGCAATTAGTCAGGTGCACATATTCGTCATTTGGATAATATTTCATCATCCATGTTTCGAGCTGGATTCAATTAATAATGTTATGCGAAGCACGTTCTAGAAACCGCTCAACAAAACATAGACCCCCAGCAGTTGTGATATAGGTATAGCTTTTGTGGTTATATAGATAGACGCAATTGGGTTGCGTCTGTTGACAATTTGTCGTGATGCTCAGGGTGGTCACGATGATACGACTTTTCTAGTAAAGAGGCACGCGCGTGGAGCGAGTCATTAATTCAGTCAATTGCTTGTTTGGAATAATTTTATGTTACTCTATATTTTATGATCTTGATCAAAAGTAATAGTTTATGACGTCACCTTTTAGTTGACCCTCTTGATTGATCTGTTGAGGGGACTTTGAAATATTCTTTCCTCGTTTTTTACTTATGATTGATGGGGAAGCTAATTGAATCGGGCAAGTAGAAAATTCATTAAAAAAATCGAATTGGACATTTGAAGCCAAACATTTGCTTTTTGATTCAAATTTTAAAATGATAAAAGTAAATATAAGCTATAAGCAGTTCAGGGATTTTTCTGTTTTTTAAGCTTCATTATTTCATTCAGATTAAAACTTAAAAACCCCATAACTTATTTAAATGACGAGACTAAGGACGTTTTCATTGAAACGTTCGGAGTTACTCCTTTTTAAATCTTTTTTACTCGTAATTTTCCATATTCGATAGGAATGGAACAATTCCGAAAACCCAATCGAAAACGGTATATATATACACAGTTCTATGGTTAATCTGCCTTTGAGGATAATGCTTTGTTTTAACTGAAGGTTAATTTTAGTGTAGATCTAGTACATTTTTGTACTTTGACACTTCTTTTTAAATGGTGTTTTTTCATTTCTTTATATAATTAATTTAGACAGAGTCTAACTTATGTCAAAAGTGCAAACCAATATAATTTTCAAGCGCATTAGAGAACTATTTTGGACATCTGAGTCACTTGTCTAACTTATTTTTTAAAGAAATCTAGCAAATGGCACTTAATAAGTAAATGGCGGTTAATTACATGTTAGGAATATTTTCGAGACTTTGGTTTTCGTTTCCAAATTAAACAACAAAAATGTAGGATCAGCTTTTCTCCCCTCAGATATACCTTCGTAAATATTCTTTCATGTCCGATTGTTCTGAGATAAACTTAAGAGCAAGAAAATACGACCCAGATGTGCATTTAATATTATTTTTGATTATACTGGAAAAAAGGGGCTTGGCGCCACTGGCAGTGAATAAATTATTGCTTACGACTGGAAAATTCCAATGATTTTTGTTTCAAATTGAAAGTAAAGATAAATGTACATCAACATACATATATCTATATGAATATACATATAAGACAAATTTGTCTCACACTCAATGTCAGATCGAATGTCAAATATGTTTAGAAAACAAAAGTTAAATTGTTTACATTCTTGCATTTTGTTTTTTTTTTATATTTTTTTTTTATTTTGCTCATATTGTTTATTTGATTTTGCAAAAAAAAAACTCAATGATCAATTTAAAGAGGACGCACTGATATATAATGAAATGTGTGACATTTCTGTCAATTTGTTAGTGTTGTTCGTTCAATTAAGTAAGCAATTATTTTAAAGTGCTTTGTTTGACGTAAACTTTGAACATGAACAATGACGTTTAAAAATAAAATAGCAATATACGAGTAATAATGAAGGCTTGAGGAACAAGGTTATTATTTTTGTTTTGAGAATAAATAGAGTTAAATTACAAGAACCCGATTGGGGGCTTGTATGTACATATATCCCTAGTACAGTTAAACTCACAATATCTACATTTCCCTTTTGCAATCCGAAAATCACTTTTCATAGTAAAAATTAAAAAATAAAACGAAATACATATAAAAATGTGACCATTGCTAAAAATTGTTATATCGTAGATACAATTCACTAACTAAGGCGTAATTGGCTTAGTATGAAAAAGAAAAGGTCAAACATACAGAGCCTGTCGCATTTGTTAAGAAAAGTCAAAAGTTTGTCGTCTTTGCCTGTTACGACTGTCCGAAGCATAGATATTTATTTTCAGAAAGAGATTACCCTTTGAGTATGAAGTATTTCATTCAACTAAAAAAGTCAACTTTAAAAGGGGTCAAATTGGTGGTTTAGAGAATTCACTTTCCATTCAACCAAAAAAATTGACTTTTATCGGGTTGGTTTTTTTTCAAGGATTCATTGACAGGAATTTTAACAGGGACTTACAGGCACAATAATGACAAATGACATTTTTCTTAATGTCAGAATAATATTTTGTGTTTCAATCACTCACTGAGGCTGTCGCACAATTTCAAAAACAGATCAACCTCGTTTTGTTCTATTGACCACGATTGATTGATTGAGTTTAAACTGTTTACATAAATAAGAATAATTTAACTTTACGAAAGGACAAAGCTTCGAAAAACCAAAGTTAAGCAAGATAAAATTTTCGAAAAGGTTTTGCAGTCATCAAAACATCGTTGTTCCTTGAGCGATTTCAATTAAATTGACACAGCTTATGATAAAAATAAAAAAGAAAAAAAAAATATCTTCAAACCAATATGTTTTCAAAATATATAATTCAGATTTTACAATTTCGTTGTTTTTGAGCGATATAAATGAAACTGACACAGGCGATGGCTGTTACAGAATTAAAAATGAAAAAAATAATATCAAAACGGGTGTTTTAAAAGAGTGTAAACATTTATTTTGCAACTTTGTTGTTACTGGAGGGATTTCAATATAATTGACATGTGATAGCTGAGACAGAATTAAAAAGAAAAACGTTTTTTTAAAACAGGGTGTTTAAAACAAAAATTATCAACGTCGTTGTTTCTTAGTAATTTCAATGATATTGACACAGCTGATTGTGATGATTTTGATGTGTTTTTGAAACACCCTGTTTTGAATACAAATGTCAAATACTTTCTCTAAAATCAACTTTTTGCGGAGCAGTAAAAAAAACTTTGAAAATTCTGATGGGGACGAACTTTATTTTGACAATTTACCACCTTCCTTTTCATAAGAAAAATATTTAACTTACACAAATGTCTTCATAATATTAAAAAATTGTTCGTCAACTTTAATAGAGCCATTGACAACTCTTTTTCAGCTCTCAATTTCACAAGGAATATTTCCTTCTCGTTGGAAATATTCCTACATTATCCCGATCCAAAAAAAGGCCCTAAAAAAGAAATATCTAACTACCGTCCCATAGCTAAGCTGTCGTGTATTCCAAAGCTTTTCGAAAGCATAGTCTATGACACTATGCTTTTCCACTGTAAACATATTTTTTCCCTCATCAACATGGTTTTCTTACCGGTTGATAAACTACTTCAAACCTAGTTGATTTTGTTTCTGATTCTACATGCGCCATGGAGTCTGGGAAAGAAGTTGACGTCATCGCCACTGACCTCAGCAAAGCCTTTGATAAAATCTCACATTCCCTTATTCTCTTCAAACTCAAAGCACTTGGCTTTCCTCCCTCCTTCATTGCGTGGATCCATTCATATCTTAGCGATCGGCAGTATACAATCCTTTTTAGAGGTATCGAATCTAATCCTATCCTTGCAACCTCTGGCGTTCCGCAGGGAAGTCATCTCGGCCCTTTGATTTTCATTTTGACCATTAATGATGTAGACTGCGTCATCAATGATTCTATGATTTCTATTTATGCTGATGATAAAAAAATGTATAGATATATTTCCTCTCCTTCCGATTCCATTCTTCTTCAGCAAGATTTAAACAGATTTTCTATCTGGTGCCAGAAGAACTTTCTTGAACTTAATGTTAGTAAATGTCAAGCTATAACGTATTCCCGTAAACGCTCACCTCTCTCTCCTCGAACATATTTTATTAACAATGAGGCAGTCACAGTAGTTGACTCACTATGTGATTTAGGTATTATTTGTGATAAAGAACTTAATTTTAGATCTCACATTACCACATCTATTAATAGAGCTAACTCTGCACTTGGTTTCGTTAAGCGCTGGTCAAAAGAATTTTCAGACCCCTACGTTACGAAATCTCTTTATCTCACATTTGTTAGGCCCCTTCTTGAATATGCCAGCCAGGTTTGGTCACCATGTTGACTCATTTCACCTTCCACCCTATAAAGATCGTCTTCAACTTATTAATCTGCAACCTCTTGATAAACGTCGCAAAGTAGCCGACATTGTATTCATTCACCAAATTTTAGCCGATAATATTGATTGTCCTACGCTTCTCCAAAAAATTTCTTTGCACACTAACCCTTGAAGTCTTAGATCGGTGTCTCTCTTTGATGTCAATTTCCATCGTACTAACTATGGTAGTAACGAACCATTGACACGCATGCTCCGTACCTCCAACCTTAGGCAAAATTCTTTTGACTTTCACACCTCCAAACACTCTCTCAAAATCTCGCTCTATTCCAACCTTAACTATACAATCCCTGAACTGCCTTAAACACTCCCTTCTAGCTCTCAACACCTTGCCATTTTTTAAAAGTTTTTTTCTATGTAAAAAACTGGTGGGTGGGCCTACGGGCCCAGATTATTATATAAATAAAAATAAAAAAAAATAAAATAAAAAAAAAACAAAAAAAAAACAACGAAAAACCCACCATAGATTTTAAGTTTAGATGTTAGTGCACGCTTGTGTTAAGCTAAAAAAAAATATAATAAATAATAAATATTCATTCAAATATTCATTCAAAAAATATTCATTCATTTTCCCCATCTCAATTAAAATTGTTTAAAAAAGTAAATAGCTCAACAACCGCGGTAAATGGTTGGCGAAGAATGATTTGTTTTAAGGATGTTTTCAGATCCTTATCTTGAGAGAGCTATATTCCGCTCGAATTAAAGTTTTCTGATCTTTCACGAATACGAGATACAGAAAAAAAATATTTAGTTTATTCGTGAAAAAAAAAACTATACATTTTAACCCAGCCAACTGTTGCAGGAATGTTGTATGTATGGGAATTTTAAATGATTTTGTTTACTGCTTTCAGCAAAACAACTAAATTTCACACTTGATACAAACAAAATAAACAATTTTGAGGTTGGAGTTGAGCTGGGAAAGGAAAAATACCAACAGATGCGAAAAAAAGAAAATCAATAATTAAAATAGGGATCACTAATTAGTTTATGTGTACTACATCTATCACAGCTATGTGATGTATTTAAAGATGTATTTAAAAAACAAGCTTAACAGTTAACCTATGGTGGGGTATCTGGCGCCTCAAATCTTTTAATGTTCAAAAGTGGTCCGCCAGATGTAAAATTTTCATTAAATCTATTGACTGCGATTTTAGATTCTATAAAAACATTTTTGATCATAGTTTTTTTTTTTTAAACCTAATTAATTCGCGGTTGTTGTTTTTTTTCAACATTATTAAACAAAAACAAAACTATAAACATCTCTGAAAGAATATAGGACTGCATGGGATCATGCGAAAAATTGTTTTTTATTTCTTTTTATGTCCAATTACATTTATATGATTTGTGAATAGGTCTTAATTAGTATCAATATAGAGAGCATATGTACATAATCATCAAGTTTTATTGTTTTCCATTTCTTTTATGCGATATATGCAAAAAAAAAAAATTGATTTAAGATTTTAGTGACATTCTTTAGTTCAAAGATTTTCTCTAAGCCTCCGCTGTTCTTACAGTTTAAATCTTAAGATAAACAATGAAAATGTATTCATTCAAAAATAACGAATATCTTGATATTCAGAAAGGCATCACATTTTAATATTTTATAATAATATTTATTACAACCCAAAGCCACAAAAATATATAAAATGCAGTTAATTTCAAGTATGCTGCTTCCTTAAATACTTTTTTTCTAAATGTAGTTACACGCAGAGTTTATTTTAGTACCAACACGCCAGCGAATCACAACACCCCACAAATGCCTAGTGCGATAAGTAGACATTTGTAAGGTTTTAATTCTCATCAAAGCTGCTCTGAGCACAAAAATTCATTAAAATCATATTGTTTTACAAGTTTTGTTTAATTTTGCAAAATTGCAGACAGTTTATTGAAATTTTATTTTTAGCAAACGGTTATTTTTGTTTCATTATGAAAACAATATTGATAGTCTGGAAATAATTAAAAAAAGGAATTTTTAATTAACTAATAAAGATTTTTTTGGAGCATCATTATGGATTACTTGTATTTTCATTAGGTATCTTTTTTTTTGAATAGACCATTCTAATATAATTTATCTTAAAGCTGAGAAAACAGTAAATACATAGAATTTATTTTGGAAAATTTTTCTCTAGACAACAAAACAGTCTGCACGTGCATTTGTCTTTGTTTGAATCTCGAATGAATATTTGAATAATTATCGTATGATTTTAAAGTTTCGCGATCTTCACATGACTCTATAAGTAGCTCTTTTCTAAATTGATGAAAGAATGACGTGTCTGTTGAGTGCAATTATTATTTTGTAAGTAAGTTAGGTTAGGTTAAGATGAAATGGATGTCGGCAGTAAGGCTTAAAAGGATTGTATTGTAAGAAATATCACATGACTCTAGGGGACCTTTTCCCTTTTCGTCAAAAAGTAGTGAATGTTAAATAAGAAGCCAATGATCTAAGTAGGTAAGGTGGCAATGAATCTTTGGCTCGAGCTTTTGTTTTATTTCATCTGAATATTGGGGTTTGCATATTTTTTGGTATTTATTTTAGTTAACGATATTAGAAGAACCTAATTTAGATGCAACCCCACAGTCAGGCAGTGCTTATTATAAAAAAAAACTTGGTTGTCTGGTTTTTGCTAATCGTTTAAAAACTATGGCTCTAAGGTGCTGAATCCAATCGCAGGGGTCTTTAAATTCAACAAAGTTTACTCCAAGTTAGATTTTCTCATACATTAAGTTGTCTAATCACAAAATTATTATTGAATTGATTTCCATGTTGAAATAAAACATGCTAATAAAATTCCGCCTGATATTGTATACCCGTAAAAGTAGAAGAAAACCAAATAGAATTGTCTCACGTTCTATTAGTAAAACTGTGAGAAGGAACATACGTATAAAGATTTTTTTTTCTCATTTCTTATTATTTAAAAAAAAAATTATATAATTTATAACTCTTGTTCTACGTTGTAGGTGCGTTGAAGTCTTTAGAAAAAAAAAATATTTATCGTCATCATCACGTATTTCTTGATATTCAAAGCATTCCAACGTGCGAGTCGGTGTTAAAAATCAAAAAGAATAATTATTTAATTTATTATTTATTAATCCACTAAGCTCGTAAAATATGATGGCAGGTTTCTTATCTTATCTATTTTGGTAATTTTTTCTTTGCATTGAAAGCTTTTGCATAATATGCCATATATTTTAGTAATTCAAACTAGATAGACAGACAGAGTGTTGGTTGTGCATTAATTTTTATCAATATACGCTGGTATTGTGAATTGCATATTGCCCATTTGTTACAAGACCGGCAGAATTTAAAAATTGGCGATGTTTTAACTAAGTATGCCATTACGATGAAGATGGTTTTTTGTTTCCTTTTGCAACATCAATATCTGTTTTCAATTAAACGTTATTTTTCTGGAAACAATAAATCAGCGATATGATTTTCGAATTCGCATTTATGTCGCTAGTCAATTTAAAGCAAAAATTTTGAATCACTTCTTCAAATACATGATAACTTATTCAGATTCGAAACCCTTGAAAAAATAGCACCGCAAAACTCATTATCCATTTATTCAATAAGTCAACGAATCAAACCATGGCTTATATCAAGGTTCGGAGAACGGTAAAATATGATACATACGTACTTTCGTACTTTAGTGAAGAAGGGAATCTTCCCCGTTACCGTGCGCTAAAAAAATCTATGCAAATATTTTCGATTGGTAAAAATTATAAACGTGATATAAAAATTTATTTTTCGCTTGGTTGATTTTTAATGTCACGCAAAAAAAACTGTTGCAGTCATGGAATGTCATGTAAAACAATGGACCAGCAATTGTTTTGCATGCAAAAAAAAATGTGGTGAGTAAAATATATGTTTTTGAATTGTCGGTTTACACTTCCAAAAAAAAAAAATATTCACCTCAAGGTTTTATTTGCATGCAAAATGTTTTTGCATCCAAAAATATTTGTCTTCCATTTTAAGGCTCTTAGTTTATTGATTAAGGGTAAATTAATGACTCAATTGGTGGCTTAGGCTAAGGCAACCGTTTTCGCTTTGAATATTATACAATACGGGGCACCAGAATAGGTTTGAAAATTGTTTAGCAAATTTTAATTTTTTCGAAACTGTAAGCAATGCTTTAAGAAAGAAAACTGTAATTTGTCACTATTTACTATGGCACATTTGTATGTATATACATATGTATGAACATTAGGGTGGTCGTTATAAGAAAAGTCATTTTGGATGGGTCTAAATCGGCATTAAATGAAGAACTGGAACACTGGTAACTCCCCATTGGTGCCTTCGGAAGCTACAGGCCCAATGGTATTTAACTATTAAAAAAATCATTAATTCAAGATTTTCGAAAATGTTATCATTAGTTTTATGTGCAATCAAGTGAGCACCAAAGATTGGTATATTGGTCATAACTGTGTAGGATAAAATTAACCATAAGCCACTATTGTTGTGTTTTTTCAAGATATTTGAAACGACAATTTTTGGTAGTTTCTTTTATTTTTTTTCGCTAGAAAAAAAACTTTTTATTTATTATTTTTACTAATTCTATCAATTATAATTAACTATAAAGTTGTGTAAAGAATAAAATTAATCTAAGGTTAATATCATTGTTTGTTCTCAATGGAATATAGCAAAAGAACGTTTTTTTCAATTTTTTTTATTTGAAAAAAACGTTTAAATGATATGTTTTTTTATTTTTACTAATTTTTTACTAACATACGTAGAATAAAATTAACCCAGAGTCGATTTTGAAGGTCCTTTCTCCAGGTATTGAAATTTCTATCTATGAAATAAAATTTTCCGAACACAATATGTAAATTATTCGTTCAATAGGTATGGTGAATGAAAAAAGTGGAGGAACGTAATACACCCAGAGCTCACAGTCGCAACATATTTTTGGGGGGAGAGGAAACCAGACTATATTAATTTTACAGGTAGTCGAGGTGAAGGCCATAACGAATACGTTCGTCTGCCAGCACGTAGTGGTTCCGTTTACCAGAAAAAGCTCATTAAAAGTATAACTTTTTCAAAAATTGCATTATTGAGGGAAACTACTTCAAACATAATATACCCTGAAGCCCTCGACTTACTGATTACAAACAAGTTCACGACAGACGTCTAAATGGCCCCAAAACCCCTGACAGACTTCCTTGAAAGTGTAACGATTTGTATGGTTTTTAAAATTTTAGGAAACTACTTGAAATATATCTCAAGTGGAAGGTATTGTCTCCCTGAGGACATGGTCATTCCAGTGACGTCATGACAGCAAGTTTGGGTGTAAGGAAGGTGGTTGTGTTTAAAATGTCCTTTTAATTTGTGGTGTAGGTACTGTAAGGCAAGTTTTGGATTCATGCAGAAAAAAATTGAGATAACAAACAAATATGTCATTACGATGATATTAAGGAACACAAAAAAAGTGGGTCACACAATTCTGTCTGTCTGTCCGTCTACAGCCGAAATAGCCTCATCGATTTTCTTCAAACTTGGTATATAGTGGTTTTTAGTGATTGTGCCCACAAGTTTTTTTCATTTTTTTTTCTTAGAACCAAAAAAACGGTACCTGCGATACATTTTTTTTTAGCAATTTTGCATAACCGTATTTTTTTAAAAACGGCTCGAGAAATTTTCTTAAATAAAATTCAGTAAATTACTTTTATTAAAGGGTAGAAAATGGTTTTTAATGGTACCTCCCAAAGAACCATTTTTAAAATTTTTGATTTTCTTCAAACCGTACGACTGATTTCAATAATTTTTTTTTTTCAGAGGCTTCTTAAAACTATTAATATCTTGCTGTACTTAAATTTAAAAAAAATATATTTTGGATTTTTAAAAAATATTTCACTTTTTTTTGAAAATCAAATATTTCGAAAACAATATGATCGATTTTTTTGAAACTCGACACTTAAGAGTTTTTTAAAATTCTCTAAAATATTCTAAGAAACATTTTACATATATGCAAAAATAACGGCACCTTCCATACAAAAGTTAAAAAACCGGAAGGAAAAATATTTTTATTTCTCAAAAACGACTCTTACGATTTTTATTAAACTTTTTTCATATATTAAAATTATACAGTCTACTATAAAAATTATACAATTTTGCACTTGCACTAGTACCTGTCATAGAACCTGTTTTCTTATTTTGAAATTTCTCATTATCGGCTGAACGGATTTAGATACATTTTTTTTGTGCGACCCAGTCGTGCATTTTACTCTTTCTTCAAAGGTAAGATATGTTCTAAGAAACAAATTAAAAAGAGGTGTGTATTTCACCCTTCATTTAATACTGAAGGGATAACTTCCAAAAAAAGCTTACTTTAAGTAGGTAATGGATTTAATTACAATACAGTGATCTTTTTTAAAAACTTAAAACAGATTCCTTATCATTTTAATGATTTTCGAAAAACGCGTTGGAAAACTCAAAATTACACAAAAAAAAAACTTTTTTTTGCATTATAAAGTAGTAAATTGTCTTTCATTTTTACATAAGTCCTATGTTGAAAACTAGCCGGTTGTAGGTTGTTTAGTTTTTAAGAAAATTTAAAGTACTTTTTTGTTAAAAAAAAACAGTTTTTTAACAAAACACTTGAATAATAATAAAATTATTGTTAAAAAAATTAAGTTTATTTTTATATTTTCTATAATATGATTGTTTTGTTTATTTTCTGGAAATACTAGTTATCCACCGAATACGATTTTTTAACAAAAAAAGTTTCATAACTTTCAATTTTCTCAATAACTAAATACCCTACAACCGTCTTTCTTTTAGCATTCTTTTTTTTAAGGCTGATAACAATATTAAAAAATAATGGAAGACAATTTATTTCTTTTTACCGTTGACATTATTCAATTATACATATAATTATTAATTGAATTTCTTCAATTACATATAAAAGTAATTGAAAAAGTCTTCGAAAATTTCAGTTACAAGTAAATGTAATAGAATTTTTTATGAGTTCTTCCAATTCTCTTACAACATAATTACACATTACAAATTACGATGATTTACTTTATGGGTATTTAGATTTTTAATTTAATTGAAAAGACTACTGGGTTTTTAAAATTTGTTTACTTACAAACAAAATAAGAAACGGGCGGAAATATTTATTCCAAATGCATTAAATATCGCACTATGCTCAACATAAAATTAAAGCATTTTGTATTGTACACATTATATGAATTACCTTTTTTATTTTATTTTATTTATTAATATTTATTATTCTTACAATAAATGTATAAAATAATAATAGATCAGCTGGAGCACCCTGGGCTTTCTGCTTATTACCTTTTTTATTTGCAATATGTTCATACATTTCTGAACACATTTTTTTAAAATTTCTAAATTAAAATAAAGAACTTAAAAATGTAATGCATTATGTTTGATTTTACAAACACACATAAAATAAAATCATATTTGTTTTAATTAGACAATATTCCCACAGATCAAAAGAATACATATACGAGTATATACTTATTTAGATATATTAAATTACATATAAGGTACATATTATAAATACGTATAGTCGAGAGATTTTTTATAATCACATACACAAAAGAGCAATGGGCAATAAGTAAACGACTAACTTAAAAAAAAGTACATAATTCAAAATTGAAGCATTGTATTATATATGTTTATATTTTTGCTAAAAAAAAAAACGTAGGTGTGTCTTTTTGGCAGCAATTTTATTAGATACTCGTATCCTGTTTTGTTTTAGGAAAATTCAAAAATTAAATTTTGTTTGCCAAATCGTGTTGAAACCATGTAAAACTCATCAGACATTTACCTCCTAAATGCTTAACAATTGGTTTATTCTCTCAAAAACTTAAAATAAGTATCTTAAAATAAATTAATTTTAATTACAATCTGTTTAAACAGATTTGTTCAAATGCACGTGATAAAAAAACACCACCTGGGCGGGGCACTCTTACCGCATCAATTTTTGATGACCCTAAACATTTCGAAAAAAAAAAAATAGAAAAAATTTCTTCATCAAGGTTGAACCTAAAATAAATAATCTGTAAAAGGTTTGCAAGATATAATAATTAGATACAAATTATTTTACTAGAAATTGGATGTTGTTGAGAAATAAACAAACAACAGGTGTTGTGTCTAAGACAAACAAAAAATGCCTAAAAAGCCTGTTTTTTAATAAGCTGAAATTCATACTATAATTATCATAATAATAATTGTTGATGCTCTATTTGATAGCAGTGTAATCTGGGATGTCCTTTTGTTAAGTACTAATCATTGTTATCAACTTTTTGGAAGGCTCGTAAAATATATTTATATCAATAACATGTGGGTTCTGGGTGGTTGACTGATAGCTTTTTGTTCATAAAATTTTTTATTTTGACACTTTTGTTTGGATGCTGTCTCGGAACGAAGTAACATTAAATAAATACTTTCTTATTTTTGTTTTCAATTAATAAAACTGCACTGTAGGTATGTAGGTACATTTAATTTGAAAAAAAAAAAAATTGTTTGGCACAGCATTTTGACATTATGCCAAAAATATTGACTATTGATAATGACAGATTGATTGGTTAACACAAAAATATAGCTTTTTTCAAGTTTGCACTCTTTCGCTTTAATTTTTTCGCACGCTTAATGCCGCATTTACAAGAGTAGCAAAATGGCATTACCCTGACAGATGTCTGGTAAAGTTAAGGTTAGGTTAGGTAAAAAGGGGTGATATACGAGAAGACGCTTTGTGCTCCCAAGATGTAGACAAAACAATTCAATTCTTTCTGTCTGTCTGTCTGTTCGGCTACAGCCTAAACGGTTGATTTTCTTAAAACTTGGTACATAGTGGTTTTTGGTGATTCTGCTCACGCTTTTTTTCATTTTTTAGAACTTAAAATAACGGTACCTGCCATACAATTTTTTAAAGCAATTTTACAAAATCTTATTTGTCTCAAAAAAGGCTGCACAACTTGGTTGTAAAACATTCAAAAATTGTAATTAATGTAGATACCTACCTCTCCAAAGAACCACTTTTTTCGTTTCGATTTCCTTCACAACGGTTATTTTGATTTCAATATGTTTTTTTTTAACACAGAAGTTACTACACAGTTTAAATAGTTCTTTATAACCAAAATTTAAAAAAATATTTTTTGGATATTTAAAAAATAAATAATTAACAAATTTTTTCTTAAAAATAAAATATTTTGAAAAGTAAATGATCGATTTTTACAAAACTCGGTATTTAAATTTTTTTTTTACACTCTTTCAAGCAGGTATTTTAAGAAAAAATATCATATAAATAACTTTTATAAAAAATAACGGTACCTTCTATACAAATGTTAAAAAAAACCGTTAAGAAAGTATTTTGTTTCTTTAAAACGGTGATTTTTATGAAACTTTTTCTGTAAGCTCAGATTAGTGCGATATACTACCAAAAATTATGAAAAAAAATTACAAATAGCAACTATTAATAGTATATAGAATCATTTTCATAGACAAATTTTTGAATTTTTTAATTTTCTCACTATTGGCTGATTAGATTTAAATTAACTTTTTTTCATGCACATTAATAAATAATTACCAAAAGTTTTTCTTGAAAATGTTTCAAGAATTTGATTAATAATTTTTTTTTTTAAGAAAACTGCTCCAGGTTTAAATTTTTTTCATACAATAATATTCAATCAAGAATTTAGATGGCGTTCTTTTTTCATTTCAGACCCTCAAAGGAAATGTTTAAGCTATTTTAAATATCGTATTTAATGCTTTAAAACATTGTCCTTTTATAATTTCAATGTATTTAAACATAATTTTCTTAAACTTTCAGCGCCTTGAACATAAGAACAAGTATATGCGACCCGATCCTCCATTTTTTTTCAAATTGATTTAAACCTTAATCATAATGTGCTGAATTCATTCATTGAAAAATAAAGTTTTTTTACTCCATTATTGCCATAAGTTGAACTCGTCTCACTTTTGTTAATCTGGTGTTCAAATTGGACTGAGAAATAGTATTTTTTGACATTTGAATACACTTTAAGAATGGGAGTGAGATGTTTATACTGAAACGACAAACAAATCTAGTTTTTCAGTTCAATGTGAACACGGTCTTTTACGTTGCCTTCCAAATTTGACAGATGAAATTTCACATTCTTAAGAAAGCTGAAAACTTTGAAAAACACAGTCTGCAAAGAAGAAAAATCATGAATAAAGTTTTCCTTAGTGCATTTATGATGTGTTTACAAGGTTATCATTACAAAATAAAATTTAATAGAGTGGAAGGTTTACTTACTTCCAAACTTTAACAAAATGTCTTTTAGTTGACATCAACTATTTTCGACAAATTCACTAACATTTGAAAAAAAAATTAATCAAGAGTAATTTTTAGATTAAGAAGATTTTATTGTTATTTTTTTAGATTTCAAAATGATACATTCATTTAGGAATGCTATGAATCTTTGGAATTTTTTTCTAGATACTCTAAGGAATTGTATTATAATTTTTAATTAAAATAATGTCTTAACCAACCTTTGAATCGTAAATAAAACAAGATTTAATCTTGTTGCATCTTCAAGGCGCCTTATGTCAAGCATCATCAATTCCGTTTAACATTCATCCATAATAAAATCAAACAATCATCTTAATTTCAATTAACAAAACACTTGGTGCAAGCAATTGTTGCAGCTCATCAGTTAGGTTGGATTGATGACTTTTGCACTTGAAACTACTATCTACTTTTTTCAAGGTGCTTGCTCACTGATCGCAGCTTATTCATCATATTACACACGAATAACAACAACGACAACGATCGTATATTTGCTAAACGCCACCAATTAGCATCGTAATGTGACACAATTACCAAACCTATTGTAATGTGCAACTTAAATGCAACACCCATTTTTTTTTGTTTTGTCAGATTTGTAAACTAAAGTCACCCGGTGTCATTCATCGTGTCGTTAAAATTTATTTTCCCAATGGAAATTTGTATAATTAGTGTAGCGCAGCGTTAAAATAAAAACAGAAAAAAAAACTTACTTCAATCCTCTCCCATCCTCCTTTTGGGAGACAAAAAAAAATCAATCTCTGCCTGCAAAATAGAAAGAAGCTTGAGAGAGATTTCAAATTTCACACTCTCACAATCTTAGTATAATTATAAAAAAAAGTTGTTTCTACCGCAAATTACATGTGGGGAGCTTGTTAAAAGACAACGGTTGACTGACGCGACAGTCGGCGAACATTGCCCGACCTTCAAATAACATTGGGAAGCAAAATTATAAATATAGCTAGAAGTCGGTGGCCAGCCGGCACGGCACAGCGGCAAAGAAACAGTCTACTTTTATATCCATCCACAGACAATCTACACCCAAGAAGGCTCGTCCATGCGTTCATTCATGTGACTCAATTGCGATACGATGAAAATTTAAATTAATTGTTGGCAAGTTTGTGCGCCTCTGTCTCTGCGCACACCCGTGACCGACCAGAGCTCTGGCACGTACGGACACACCTCCCACCACCACATGTGATCCATGCGATGCCACACCGCCATTGTTTTGGCGTAGGTAATATTCGCCTTACGATCAGCAGCCTGAGAATTGCATCATTTGAATTCGATAAATTTTTTATACTTGCGATATTATTAGAGCTAAAGCTACACTTAAGGGTAAGTTATAAGATTCATAGAAAAATTAACTTAGATTATTGAGTGGGCTATCGGGATGCTGAAAATATTCATATTTTGACATATTGAAATTTGTTGTTTCCGACCCACAACAGAAGATAAGGATGAATATTTGTCTTATATGTCTAGATATTCAAATGAAAATTAAACAAATGAGCATATAGTACGGCCTAGGAAAGATTCCTTATATTTAAAGGTGCAAGTTCATTTGAGAGTTAAAAGACTGCAAGCAGCTTTCAAGAGTAAAAATTAGAAGAGGACATAGATATGAAATTAGTTCACAGAGGGCTAGACAGCTACCTATCCGAGAGTCACTCTCACGAGTTTTGTAGTGAAAGTACTCTTAAATGGAAACGCAATTAAATGACCCAAAGGACCTTTTCATTTGAGAGTACTTTCATGGCAAAACTATCGATTATGACTCTCTGATAACTGTCTACCATTCTGTAAGCTAACTTCCAGAATTGTGTCCACTTGCAATTTTTACTCTCGGGAGCAGCTTAAGAGTTACTCGCCATCTTTTTACTCTCAAATCAATATGCAGCCTCACAGATGCAGTACTGTCGGTGAACTACAATTTAATACTACAAACATTTGTAAAAGAGTAGATTTAGAACTTCTTCTTTATAAAGTAAATAACTCTTAGCATTATGACCAAATTCATACGACCCAATGGTACACATTTATTTCTTTTAATTTAAGTACAGATTACTGTATTGTTGAAACAAATTTCGATGACGAAGGCAAATACTTTGAAGATTGAAGATTTGCAACTGTATGCACGTTTTATTATCTTAATTATGAAAGTTCTACAGACTCCCTCGCTAAACGCATCCAAAAGATACAGCGTAGTGGAAACTTTTGTATAATTTTTGTATCCAAACATTTATGCATGAATCATCAGAGACATTCAAAGGTCAAAAATAAGAATTTAACTATGAGCAGATCTTCATTTGTGTAATCTCAGGAAATACTTTTAAATAAAATTTTTATTTATAAAAAGATAATGATACTAATCCGTAGTGAAAAGATTTTTTATAAAAGGGTGTTTTTTTAGATGTAGAAATGAAATAAAACACAGGAAAATTAGATTTTCACTTAAAAAAACCCGAAAAATATGAATTTTGTTAGAAAGCTTTGTTCTGACGTCCTAGGCATTTCTTAAAAAGTATTCAAAATTTGGGACGAGGGAAAAAATTAATGGGAGGGGGTGGGGATATGTAGTTTTTTTTCGTAAGCTATCAGTATTTTTGCTATCATCAATATCTTCAATTTTGAAGTTATAGCGTGTCATATATGGCTCTCCAGTTTTGAAGTATTGTATTTAATTAAAAAATAAAATCATGAGTTTCGGGAAATTTAGGAAAAAACTTAATATTACCTCCTTTCACCTCCCCCCATTAAGTTTTTTGCCCAAACAAGGGTACTTTTTGAGAATTGATAGAGACGTTAAAACAAAGCTCTGCACCAAAATTCTGTTTTGTCGGAATTTCGTCCCTAATTTTGCCATTTTTTCTTCTAATTTCCTGAGCTTTTGCATATGATTAAAATATCAATTTTGGCCCTTTGAAAAGGTTGTTCTGTGTAATTAGTGTTTAAAATATATTTTTGGTTTATAGGGGTCACAAAATGCTCGATTGTAACCCAAAATGTCCAAATTTGGAACATCTTATCCAGCAACTGGTGCCGTATATCGACTTAAGTCTTTTTATGGTGAAATAAAAAGATATTCGGCACAGAGTTGCCATGGTCTTGAGCAAGCTCGATAGCCCGATTAAGAAATGTTTGTTGCATAAAATTGGAGCCGAAAAAATAGCCCAATAACAATAAAAAAATGTTCTCGTAACGTTAATCACAATTTATTTTTATTTAAAAAAAAATACAATTTTTACTCACAAAAGAAAAAAGAATCAAATGGAAATTCATTGAAAAGAGTTTGAGGCAAAGAATCATCTTATAATAGGGGACTTTTCAGTAAATAAAGAGTGGTGCCAAATTGGAGAAGAATGTGTTTAGGGGAAGAAAAGTGTTTTATTTATGATTCATTTATACCGAAAAAAAATATCATCCGAAAATAGATTTGGGCTATTCGTAGCCAAATTACGATTAGGCTGTCATAAGGAAATTATTGTCGGCAATTTCTGAAAAAGATAGCTCAGTTTGCGATAAATAGCCCAATTTGGCAAGCCTGATTAAGGACCAATTTTATTTGTCAGCTGTCAAGATAGTAACGTTTCTTAGAAACAGTGTTGCCGATCTAACAAATCGGAACTCTGTAAGAACATTTGATACTTGATGTGGATTCAGAATGCGACAACAACTTCAGAACATGATACGTGGTGTAATTCTTGTGAAATTGTGAAATAAACTGAGCGCAAATCATCTGTCAGCTTTCAAATTTAATTTCTTTAGACATTTTTAATAATCTGAAAAAAATCAAAACTTTATAAAAAACGCCTTTTTTATGAGAGTTGATGTGGATGTGAATGGAAATACTAAGAACATAATACACACTTGGCAATCTTTGTTTTGGCGTACCGTAGTATATTCATGGTGAAATGGCAAAATATACTGAGGATAAATCATCTTATAGCAGTCAAATTTACTTTCAGTAGAATAAACACAGTGCTGCCATTTAGAAAAAAACTCTGACTCAAAAATTGTATTTTCAGCTATTAGCGATTCCGGATATTTATGTGAGTGAATAAAATTCAGAGCACTTTCATCACGCATTTTATTATTATTTATGCGACAAAGTCAGTTTTTTATTTCAAAAACAAAAAACTAAGTCTCCCAGTAGAAGTTCGTATTAAGAATAATATAATTAAATTTAAAATTTATTTTCTCATGTGACTAGCGAAAAATGCAAACAAAACAACACTATGAATAGAATATTATTGACAGGCCTTAAGCAACTTGCCTCTAAGACTCTGCCAATTTTCTTTTTTTAATTTTGTGAACTGTCGTTTATGGAGACATGTTTTTTGCTGTTGTTTTTGAGTATATAGGTGTGTTTACAAACAAATTGGAATTTCAAGAAAATGTTTGTTATTATTTTAAAATAAGCTTTGCTGGGATTTCTTTCTTTTATTTGAAAAAATAAAAATATCCAAAATTTAAATAGGTCGAGCATGACGAAGTTGTCAAAGAGATGAATGGACACATGTCGTGTTTGAGTAGAAGATAATTCCGATGTTTGCTTTGAAATCAACACCAATTATGTAGGTATGTTGACGTTGATGGCGAATACTGAAACCTTGAAATATTATTTTTCTTTCCAACGAAATGTGTATTGATGCGAAATTAATTTTTCACTTGTTGTTTTTCATTTAATATATTTTACTTAGGAACAAAAGGTGAGATTTTCACTCTTTAATTTTTTTTCAGAAATTGATAAAAACAAAATTGAAATTAACATAATTGAAATAAAAATGTAACTTTTTGCCCCGAAAGTCCCTTTTATGGATGAATATTTACTGATGCATTGATATCCTTACCAATCGATAGAATTCATGGTTCTGGACCAAAAGTCAAAATGTAACATTTGTTCCTAAACTTTTGAATTGTCTGGCTCTAATAGTATTTCTTACAGATCCGATAGAAATGAAATGACAATACTTCATTCTTTGAAGTCCCATAGTCATCTAGCCTTTATCTTATAACTATTAGCTTTTTACTCTTATATTATGTAAAAGAACTACAGAAACAAAGGAATTTTTCGGTGTAAGCTCTAACAAGATTCTATTAATAAGGTTTTCCAATATAGACACAGTTCGATGTTGACAGTTCGTGGCAGCCATATTGTTTTGGCAGCGTATGTCGAATAAGTTGTTTATTATTCAGTCAATGATGCCAAATAACCATGTCAACTTACACGATTGAGCAACACGTCAAAATGATTAAATATGTTATCAAAATGGCTGTGGCAACGATGTTCACTTTTGACGTGAACAATAATCCCACACTCGTACTTCAAAGAAACGGAGGATCTCTTGAAATTATCGCTATTGTCTATAACAGTGTACAAGTTAGCTGAAGTTAGTTGATATGGATGTGAATGGAATGAGATTCTTACAGAACGGCACAGCACTACGTGTCAGACGGGTTATGCTACAAGGGACATTCTGCGTGAAAAATTTGAAGGTATGCTTATCTCTTCCGGAGGTGACGCGAAAAGGCCACCAAGACGGCACGATTTGACCAATTTACGCTAGGCCCATTCTTGCAATTTTGAATGAATGCACTTGAAATATTCTGTAGCGCGATTATTCAGTCGCAAAAAATGGTATATAAGTATTAAGTATTAATGTAAATGAACGCAAATGATACCAAGAAACCATACTGGGTTGCGATCAATTAGTATACGTTCTTATCATTAATGTCCTAAATTTGTTTCGTTTCTCAGGCTTTACTATTGTAAGAAGTTAAAAGGAATCAAATGAACTTAGGCTAGGAATGTACTTCGAATTTTTTGTCGCGCGATTATTCTAAAACAAGAAATAGGACACATGAGTATAAATTTGCTTTTTAAGTTGCGATTACATTTTTAGTCGCTTCACACAGGCGTATAAAAATAGTGCGTGGTAAAATTATAGTCGCAAGTAGAAATAATCATGCATGCACTTGTGATTTTCAATTGCACGATTATTTAGCCTAAAAAAATGAGACACATGGTTAAAAATTGTGACTTAAGAATCGCAGCGATAAAAAAAAATGGAACCTGGGGCCCAATTCCGCAAGAGTGAGTTTTTTCTGTGTACACAGAACATCATGTACACATCAATTTTTGCGATTACCCAAGAGTGAGTTTTAAGTTTTTGACAAAAATTGTAAGCACAATCAGTCAAATTTATTCATACATCCAATGGGCATCTTTTAAATCTAAATGAGCCAGAAGGGCACCCTCATGGACAAAGACAGCAAATTGGGTTAATTTCACACAGTGGTCATGCGGTATGCCAATTGTTTTACAGATCAACGGATATATCAAAAACTAAATTTTTGATACAAAATAGCTTTTTCTGGCCTATAGTCCTACGTCAAATTGGCGTTTCGTCCGGCTTAGTCAGGTTGTGAGGGCCTTGTCATACGCAATTTGTATTAAGTTCGGTTCAATTTACATGAATTCTTTTACAAAAATCCATTGAAAACTATATCCAACAAGATTAGAATTCCTAATCATTAAGCTGGAAATTTGTTTGGCCGGGCCTGGCATAGTTTCTATAAGAAAGTTTTTTTATAATACAATTTCTATATACCTGCGACTGATATAAATCAGCCTTCACTGATGAGCTCAAGCGAGTAAACCGGACGAAACGCCAATTTGTAGGACTAAAGGCCATAAAAAGCTATTTTGAATCAATAATTCAACAAGTCCAAACCTTAATGCTAAGTCTTCTATAAGGCTGATTTATTTCAGTAGTATATAGAATTTATATTTGGATTGCAAAATTGAAACAAAAAATATAAATTAAAAAAAATTTCCCATACCGGGAATCGAACCCGGGCCTTCTGGGTGAAAGCCAGATATCCTAGCCACTAGACCATATGGGATATTGATAAATGAACACCTAACATACTGCAAAAAACTAAACACAAAAACAGCCTTTATGCAACTCATAGTCTTCTGTGGTGAAATAAACCAATATTCTTGCATTCAACACTCGATGCTGGCTGTTCAACTTGGTTGGGTGGTATTTATAACTCTCTTTGCCTGCAGAGCCAAGTAAATGAAACACGATACACGACTCAATCTCTTTTGTGTTAACTTAAGAGACATTGATTCGAATCCGGTTTGCCTTTGCTGAAGCTGTTGTAGAGAAAGTTTGAAATCACAAATATAGAATCCATCAAACCACTCATGCCAAGCCTTTGCCCTTCAACAAAAAAAAAACACACACACATTTTATGTTTCTTTTCTAAGTTCCGCTAAAAATATAAATGCGGTGGTGGTTATGCTATGCTGATGCTGACGCAGATTTAGGAAACCCATTGAGGACTACGTGCTAGTTTGGAGCAATTTGAATAGGCAGTGTGTTCGGTGTTCCTATGAATGTTTAGAGGTCATTTCGTACTCTGAAACATGATTACGTGACGTCATTCACGGAGGCTCGTTTAGCTGTGAACCAATCAGCTTGGTGCAGTGTGTCGTTTTGGATTTGTTGTTGTGGTGAAACTATTTTCATTCCATCGTATAGAGGCGAGGCGAGCCGACGTGACTAAGCCTAAAGGAATGATGATGAACATCATTGTATAAAGGTGAGAGAAGGGAAAGACCGGCATTTGTGCGGATTATACCATTTTCGTTTCACATTATAAATGTTGCGCACCCCTTTAGTGGTGGTATACTGCTGCTACTTGTGAGTTGCGTTTGTTGGTTTTATATGGCGCCGTTTTGTCGCTTTCATTTCTATCTTAAGATTTGAAACGTGAGCAACATGAGACAAAAATAGTGCTGCACAAAACAGGTTCGGGTAGAGTAACAATATGAAGGGGGAGATTTTTTTTCTTTAGAAGAGAAGCCTTTTGGCCCCTTTTTTGTGTTAAAAAAACAGCAACAACAATTAATGTGATGTTAATTATTAAGTATACATATGTATATTAGAAGTTCAGAGATACAAGGCAAAATTGAATGATGCAACCACGATAAATTGTTATGGCAGGAAATATTTGGCTGGTTCAATTTAAAATATCTCAAAAGAACAGGTTGACGAAAGACAACAAGGTCATAATCAACGTTATTTCTATGGGTCATATTTTTTTAATAAAAATTTCTGTATTTTTGATTACTGTTGTTATTAGACTAATGCATTTTGCAAAAACTGCGCATTTCTAACATTTTTGTCAAAAGTTCACAGGTTAAGGAAAAGGAGGGTGTAAAGAAAGCATACTTTGATTAAATAATAAAATTAATGAATTTTACCGGTCAACAAAGATTAAGGCTGACTCTACACAAAATAAATAATATAATGTTTTTTAAAATAGTATAAATCTACTAATCTTTGAACGACTAAAAGTTAGCAAAACAATTTTTACTTAGACTAATGCGACCGCGTTCAAATTCATCAAATAGTGGGTGTAACCCCGTGTACTGCTATTTGTGAAATTAGCAAGATAGCCACTTCCTCATCAACCGAGCCATGAATCTGGTGAAGTTTTACTTGTATTTCAAGACAAGGAAAAATTCTGTAAACTGGAAAGTTAGCATAACAGTCTTTTTCTTAAAAATGGAGCTAGCTAGAAATTTGAAATTACGCTACACAAATTTGCAGTTTCTTATGTACTTACAGCATAAAGTTCAAATTTTGAATTTTGAGAACAAAAACTAGAAACATTTATTTTGCATTGTTAAATTTGATATGAAGTAAGGATGACAGTCTTTTTCTAAGCACCTTAATAAGAATGCTTAGAACAACGTTAAAATATATTTTTTTCTTAAAATCGGCTCAAATTTTTAAAAATGTTTCAATTTTTTTAAATTCTATATCTATTGTAAAAAACCTTTACCTGTAAAAATAATTTAAAAAAAAAGCTTGAACGATTTTCACCAGTTAAAAATACAAAAAACACAATATTTAGGCACCTATTATGACTTGCGATTCACTAAGTTGAACGTTTTGAACTACCATTTGCGACGCGCCTGAAAAAGATCGCCTTAAATGACTAAAATTTGGAAAACTTGATTACCTGAATACTCAAATACCTTTAACAAACATTCGACTATATCGTCGCTTACGAACTGTAATTCTTGGTGACTTTGAACGAAATCGCAGTTTTTATTTTTGAAAAGTCGAACGTTCGTGTTGAGTCGAACGTTAGACGCGGCGAATCGCAAGTCATAATAGGGGCCTTGATCAAAACTTCAGATGGCATTCCCTTATTTCACCTCAAACTAAAGGAGTTGTTTTGGCTAATTTAGTATCGTTCTTTACATACACGTATATTTTGTAGTAAACAGTTTTAATTTGAGCACACGAAAATAATTTTTTATCAAAATTGTAAGAGAACTTTAAGATTTTCATTTGATGTTTCTAACATTAATGTGGAAGGTGCAGTTGTTTTTCTATAAAAGTAAAATTTTTTTTTTTAATGTTGTAAATAGTGTAAAAAAACGTAAAAAAAACCATTAAATGCCAAATTTCTAAAAAAAATCAACTCCTTACTTTCTTACAGTAATTCATAGATTTTTTTTAAAGAAAAGTTGTTGAGACAGTTTTAAAAATAAAAAATGTGGGAAAATTGCTTAAAAAAATTGTATGAAAGGTTCCAACGACTAATTTTGGTTCTACAAAAAATATATTATTTGAAGAAAATCGATCAAGCCATTTGTTTATATCCAGCCAAGAAATATTCAGCTTGCAATTTTGAACAATTGTTGTCTTAGGTTAAACTTTCTGTAGTTAGTCCCTAAGAAGAAAGAGAGGAGCGAAGTTTCCAGACATTACTTGACATGATTTGTTTACCTGAGTGATTTTTGGAAAATTTGCCGCTTTATGTCTTTTTTGGGGCTTCCTACAGAGAGTTAGACAACTTTTATGTCGTTGGCTCTTAGACTGTTAGGTCACAATGGTTTCGGATAAAGTTTGAGGACAATTCAAAAAAACATTGAGCTTCAAACATAAACACAATTGCTGCTATCTAAAAGTATAAAGATGGAAAAGCGAATAAATTGCACATAAGCCAAAATTCAGTTTACTTGTATGCCACAAAATTTATAAAAATTCCATAATATATCTTAAGCAATACAACCGTTTAAACTTGAAATGATTTCGTCAGACAATCATCGTCTAACCTTTAACGCGAGGGGCCACACAAAAATAAAAATCTTCATATTTCCTGATTTTGAAATGCTGCATCAAATAAAATTGGTGAATTTAAATATTTTTTTTATTGTAAAATTTATTAACCTCAAATATTTGTGTATGACTGCTTTTTTGCGATGCAAAGAGGAATTTCATCACCTGATGCTGATACAGCAGCAACAAAGCATCAAGATATTCTTGATTTTGGTTTATTTGAATTCTTTGCATCATTTGATGCAAATTTGCAATAATGAACACATTACACAAAAAGCCGGGTTTGACGGAAGTGATTATGCTTCATTTACGAAACAATGCGTTTGTGAAATGACACTAAAATCCAAATGATGATACAAGACAATAAAAAATACAAAGTTGACATATCAAAATAGTTATACTGATTTCTAATCTTTAAAAAGTACGTATACGCCCGAGTGTCCCAGTTAACAATTCAATCATAGTGTTTTTACCATGCAAATTGTGGAGTAGTTTTGATTGTATCACTGCTTTATATTGTCTGAAATGCTGAATGCGAACCTAAAGTTTGTGACTAAAATTTCGTGACGCAAATAGAAAAAAAAAAAATACAAAATATATTTTTTTGGAAGTTTTTCACTTATGGCTCGAAAATTATCAATTATTTATAGATTTCATCGAAGAACAATTGAAAGCATATACAATTTTCAAAAAATCCAAATTGTATCTGCGACAACTTATTTGGACCCAAGCGCTACATATTTGAAAACTAAAGTATTTTTATTGTTTCCGTAAATCTATTCGAAAACATTAATTGATTTCTTTGTGTGACAAAATTTTAGACCAACATGAACCAAGATACGAGTACATCTTTGTGACGGTCTTTAATGCGCTAGTGCAAATCTGTCTTCATAATTGCTCTATTCAAAAATTCATCATAATTGATTCAGCAGTTTAGGCATGAAAACGTAACAAAGAAACAAAGTGAACTTGTTTTTATTGAGTATTTTTTTTTAACAAAAAAATAAATAACACCCGTTTAAACTGTGTAAATTTTGTTGAGCTCTTTTTATCCTTTTAAAAGCAGTTGAATTTAAAAAAAAAAATGTAAAAAAATTTAAATGGTTCCGATAAACCATTTAAATGTTTTTTTTTATTTCTAAGTAACTATTACACCCGCTGTTAACCTTTATAAAAAGTTTTCCTGCAACCAAAATGTTCATGAACTTAAAAAAGAATAAAACAATGAACTTGAAGTTCAAGTTTTATTTTAATTGTTTATGTGAAATGAGTTTCAGTTACAAAATAAACAGACAAAAAAAAAACTTGTCAATTATAGATAATCCAAACTAGATCTATTTGTTGGTGTTATATTGCACTCAATTAACATTGCACTGTAATAAAAAAAACAGCTAAGAAAAAGTTTTCAGTTGACATCAACAAAAAACATTTATTAGAGCGATAAGGCCTAATCAGACGCTAATTGTAAACAAACCGACTAAATTAGTTTAACAACAAGATTCCTACTGGTTACATAATAGCGCAAACAATATAAGAACACTCATGTATATTATATAGGTACTTGTATGAAGAAAAGCGGGTATAATATTTGACTAAATGATTTGGATTAAAACATAAATTGTACAGTAATAAATAATTGGATTTTTTTATTAGTAATAAAAAAAATAATTGTGACTTATCAGTTTGATATCATCTCTTTGTTGATTTATTACAATGGAGGGGATTTAAAATCATAAAAGGTTATTTATTAACGTTGCAGATAAAGGAACTACATTATGCATTTAAATTTAGAGGGTGTTTATGCAACAGACACAAATTGACCTGTTAGCTGGTAGCTCACTAGTAAGGCCTTAGATGCGTAATTTCTTCAATAACTAATTTTCTCCAATAGAAGAACGAAAAGCTTACGATAACAGCGAAAGATACTCATAGAAAGAAAAAACTTAAATGTCACATTTCTGCAAACAAAAAATGGTCTTGGCAATCAGCTCTGGGAGGAAAAGTGGAGTGGAGACTTCTCAAAACATTCTGCTAAAATTATCAATTTTGATTATTTAACCGAATAGTACTACAGAATGAAAGTAAGAACGCGTTTTTTCGATAATGATTTTAGTGTATCACTTTGTTTGAGATTTTCACTTCGCACCAAAAAGTTAGATAAGGTTTAAGTCACTGGCAGCCACATGACACATTAGGACCATATGTTGTCCCATTGTAATACTATTCAAGTTGTTTTCGAGAATAGTTTTTGAAAAATTTGAATTAAGAAGACACGCTTAACACCGAACAAGCAGGATTCCGTACTGGATCTTCCTGTGCAAGCCACATTAACACCTTGATTATCGATCACCACTTCATCTGCCGTGCTTTAACTTTGAAAAGGCGTTTGACAGTGCCAACGGAGAATTCATCTAGCTTGCTTTGCGTAGGAGGGACATCCCAGATAAATTGATTGCTATAATTAAGGCTTCATAAGAAGCATGCAAATGTCACGTTCTACATAAAGAAAGATTGTCAGAAGAGTTTGAAATCCAAAGTGGGGCTAGACAGGGTTATAAATATATTGTCACCAATATTTTTCCTGTTAGCGATAAGTGATCTGCTCCATGCAGCTTTGTAGACTGCAAATGGAGGAATTCAGTGAAATCTGCAGTCACATCTAAAATATCTGGACTACATGGACGACGCGACGTATGTTTACTATCTCCTTGGATCATGGATCTCCATAAAATGACAACAAGGGTGGAGAGATAAGCTGAAATCGTTGGGCTTTAGATCAATGCAATAAAAACAAAAAAGATTAGCCTTGAAACTTCATTATCTAACCAAGTAGATACTCCTGGAGAGATGGTAGACAATTTTCAATATCTTGAGAGTATTGTCTCTACTGATGGCGGGACTGAACTAGATATAATCATCCGAATCAGGAAAGCGAGGACTACGTTCGAAATGCTGTCCAAAATATGGAGAAACAACTCTATAAGCCTAAATACCAAGCTACGACTGTTTCGGTCCAATGCTAAATCCGGGCTTTTTTATGGGTGCAGCATTTGGAAAGTGACATCCGCTGTCACAAGAAACCTGTAAACGTTCGTGAATAGATGTCTGCGAAACATCTTGAGGATTTTCTGGCCTAACCGTATCTCCAATGATGAACTTCAGGCGAGGAGAGGTCAGGAAACTATCGACTCTATAATACGAAAACGTAGGTGACAGCGGATTGGACATACGTTTCGAAAAGGTCAAGAGTGCATTGCGAGTCAAGCGATGCAATGGAACCCTCTCACGCAGCGAGGTAGAAGAGTGGGCTGACCTAGAAGTACTTGCCGAAGAACGGTTGAAGAGGAATCAGCACAACTGGGGAAGAGTTGTCGAGAGCTGAGGTACGTCTCCAGAAACCGTTCACGATGGCGCGTAGGAGTAGTGAAGGCCCTCACGGACGTAACAGTTCCGAGGACCTGAGTAAGTAATATAAGCTTTCAAAAATACTTACAATTTTTTTTATAAGAAGTACAGCTCATGAGATATTTGATAAAACGCGTTTTCCAAGATGGCGGCTGACACTCGCACCCCTCGTCCCGTTAATTTGATTTGTAGAGTTGCAGGAAACAAGTACCCGGCTTGTATAGTTGTAAGAGTTTTTAAAGATCTTGAACACAAAACTACTTCAGATAGTATCCCCCCATTATTCTGAAGAGGTGTTCTTCAAAGCTGGCAAAATCACTGCGTAAGCTTTTCATTTATCCTGTTCTAATATGGCCTCTTTACGAGTAGATGGAAAGAATCATTTGCCTAGTCTGTCCCAAAAAAAATCGAATACTTGTCACCCTTTAACTCTCATTCGATTGCACCTACGTTTCTTCTTTTAAGGGTCATAGAAACGCTGACACATTATCAGTTATAGAAATATCTTGGAGAAAGAAAAGCTTTAAGAGCAACAGGTCCGCTGGTGATCCGATGCGATGGTATATCTCACCTCACAGTGAAACAAATTTTTAAATGGTTGTGGAGGAAACAAAGATTGTTGCACTTGATAATTAAAAAAGCGTTTGAGAGTTTGGCACCAAGCTCTCCTCTCTTATCGGTAATGCATACATTTCTTCTTTGTTGGATAAGTTCCTCGTGGCTTGATGGTTAATGCGTTGAACTGTCATACTGAAGGTCTGAATTCGATTCCCAGCCGCTGCCACCTAAAACAAAAATGTTTTTCCCGAGGTACTGCTTTTAGCGAGTAACTGACAAATGCTCCAAGAGTAAGCTTATCATGAATAAGTGCTTGTGATCTAGCCGTTCGGACTCGGCAAAAAATTGTAGGTCCCCTACATTTCTACCAACAACACCGCACATAGGAATGATTGAATTAAGTTACTAGGCTCTAGTTCTCCACGAGCTGTTGTGCCACCAATTTTTTTTTTAATATTGTTGGATTAGAAATTATCTTTCAGACCGCTCAAAATTAGTTTTATTTGGACGGTTTTAAGTTTGAAATTCACAAAATAAAAGCTGGTCTACCCTAGGTCTGTTTGAAACTTCTTATCCATTTAACTGTTTCGAAGACAACACTATCTATCTTCAGTTTTCATATTCGTTTTAAGATTCATTTTCTTGAACTTGATGGGGAACGCATGATAAGCGCGTAGAGTTTAATGCTTACAAAACTCAATACGGTTTTCTATGATTAAAGCGAAGTCCACCTCTGAGCAGCACCGAATTTTGCAACACGGACCACCTTCTATATTTGACGGTCACCAAAACTGGTGCAAAGTTAAGGTTCCATATTTGAAATCTGCTCCTGAAATCCATTTAAGTCTCTTGGATAGAATACAAAATAGAGCTATGAAAGTGATAGGTGATAGAACGATAGTTTAAACATTTGCAACTTTTGATCATCGACACAATGTTTCACATCATCAACTTATAATTTTATCGCAATTTTTATAAAAAAAAATGTCCATTGAAATAACCATTTGCATTTCTCCCCTAAAACAATTCTACTGTCATACTCATACTTAATGATATGCACACACATCAGTTTGCCCTTGAACCTAACTTGGGATGAACTGTCGAATACAGAGATTTTTTCTTTATTCGTACCACACTAATGTTGACTCAACTTTCTACAATTTAAATGTTTGATACACGTAAAAATGTTAACTTCATTATTCAAACTCAGGACATAACTAATATTTATCTTCAAAAGTCGAAGGTTTTTAATTGGTCACAATTCACAAATTGTTGCTAACCTTATGCATTTGAGTTGGAATGGAAATTTTCCACAAAAATAATAACCAATAAATTTAATACGTCACGAAAGTCGTCTGTCGAATTGATTAATTATTTACGAACAGTTTCTCATCATTATACTCGTAATATCCATATTCATACCATACCCTACCACACTAAATATAAACCTAAAAATAGAATAAAACCGGAAAATGCAAATTAATTTTTTTTTTAAATAAACAATGTCATCATATTGGTGTTTAGATTTTAAATCTAAAAATTAAATGAACTTCTAAAGGTCGTACGTTATTGCTGTTTGTTATATAAAAACGATTGAAACGTAAACTCAAAAAGCTTAAATGTAGGTTCATATTTATTTATATACTAATTTTTTTAAGGGGGGTTTTGTGCAGTAGACACGTCGAATACTCCCATTATCTAATGAAATTTTGAAGAAACTGTCCGAGTATTTAAAAAATATAATACCACATGATATTTGTTAGTTTTGAGATACAACTTTTAAGTGGAAAGAGTTGTCAAAAATATTTTTAGCCGAAAGTATTTTAAGGGAATATTTTTGCCTTCAAACAGAAAAAAAAAACAACTCTACGAAGAAAAGCAACCCAGAAAATCACGTTTTTATTTTGTTTCCAAAATTAAAACAAACAAACGACTCAACGACCAACAGAAGCACATGAAATTTCGTAATTACATTTTTTAGCATGGCAGTGCCTTTTTACTTGTAGTATATAGGCTTTATATGGCAAGTTATGCATTCGTAAAAAAAAATGCTCGAGATTTTGATCAGAGTTGTCATTATGATGATAGCGATGACGAAAAAAGTTGGTCCCATAATTCTGAAGTCTGTTCGGCTACAGCCTAAACGGTTTGATAGATTTTCATAAATCTTGGTACAAAGTGGTTTTTGGATATTTTGCCCATAGGTTTTTGTAATTTATTTTAGAACTAGAAATAACGGTACCTGCCATAGTTGTTTTTAAAGCAATTTTACAAAATCGTGTTTTTAAAAAAAAAAAAACTCCACAACTTTTCTCAAAAAATTCAAAAAAAAAAAATTCTTCCCGTCAAACCTACCTCTGGACGTGAAACGATTTTTCTAACAAAAAAACACTTTTTTTTTTAAATTTCGATTTTCTTCAAATTGTTATTTCTGATTTCAATAATTTTTTCTATAAAGAAACTTCTTAAAAATATAGATATTTTTCTTACCAACATTTTCAAAAAAAAATATTTTTTGAGATATTTAAAAAATGTTCAAGTTTTCCTTTTGAAAATCAAATATTTTGAAACAGATTTAGATTGATTTTTGTATTTACAAGAGCAAGTACGTGCGACCCAATCGTGAATTTTATTTAAAATGGCGGACATCACGCATAGACTCTCCAAAGCTTATTAATTTTGAACCACCTCGCCTCTTATTTTGTGTTTTTTTTTTGAGAAATTCATAACATGCCTTTACATTTTACACATATCTTCCCATATCAAAGGTTAAAATAAGATCATACAACTTTTTATATCGCTGTTTTGATATTTGCAATAATTCTGCCATATTTCAGCATTCTTTGTTTTTTTGTTGTTACTTGTCAGTCCAAGGTGCAACCTCAAAATTCCGGATTTTATTTTTATTAGTTTTTATTTTGATAAAATTGAATTTTTAAAATTGATTGATTGAGGGTGTGTCCACTAAAAGGGCAAAAAAGAAAAAGCTTATCTGAATAATTATGACTTCATACTTGTATATCTTCAGATACCGCAAAACAAAATCGTGAGTCTTACTTTCTAAGAAATTACCAAAAATGTATCTGAATCTTATCTGCATGATGTGGCAGTTAAATATTTTAATGAGCTGCAAATGTTAAAGCTTTTTTAAAGCTCAACGCATACTTCATACATATATAATCCGCAAAATTTTGCTCTCTCTTTCAATGCCTACTCGTATGTATAGAAAACATTTACACGCATACAATTTGAACTTCACATGTGCGTTAAGGCAAAGGCACGTGAGACGTGAGAAAGCTGCGATTCGTTTGTGGACACAATAAAGGCGTGCGGATATAGGGGGCTATTACCGCCACCACCGTTGTCGCGTCATGCGTCGTCGTGTGTCGTAGTGATCGTCACGCCAGCCAAATGAAATTCATATAATGCAAAATAAAACACTACTTACTACTTTGCTGAATCGCTATTAAGTTGTTTTGACCTTTTTTTTTTGTTGGCTGACGCGCACGCCGCGCCGACATATCTTTTGAATTAATTTCTGATCAATTGGTTCAATTAACTTGTGACTATCTGTCAGATACAAAAAATAAAGGCGGAGCGGACTATTTTATCTGTTCCTAAGCTTGCAACAGTTGATTTTTACTAGTTCTAACGCTTTTTTTTTTTTGTTATTTTTCGTTTTGTTTTGAGGAACAAAGGTTGTTGGCTGTCATCGATCAAATAAAGTCGAGCTTTAAGAGTGATTTGCGTAAGTGGTTTGTCGTGCGGCATGCTAATAGAACTTTTTTTATACCCACTATCGGTCAGGTAATGCTAATATAAATAGTAGGTAATTGAGTTGACCGATGTGCATATATTTGGAAATAAAAAGCAGGAAAACTTAATTTAATAAATTCCGTTACTTTCGTTTTTAAAAATGAAATAAACTTGATTATTCTACTCTATTTCATTTTTGGGGGTTGGGGTCAGAAAACCAAAATCCCAAAACCCCAAAATCCCAAAAATCCAAAATCCCGAAAACCCAAAATTCAGAAAACCCAGAAAACTGTACTGTAAAGTACCATGCTTTTACAATTTGTTTCAAATTTATGTTTTATTTTAAAATGTAGATGGAATGCACTTACTTCAAAATTAAGTACATATTTCTTTAGTTTGTTCAATGCTTCAATCAAGAGAGCTATCTTCTTTATAAAAACTTAATGTGAGAGTTTTTTGAGAAAATAATATGTCTAGGTCAAAAAATTAGCAAAACACGAAAACAAAGTGAAGAGGACAATTTTTTAAATTCAGAATACTTTTGAATAAAAAAAGAACATGCTGAAATTTGGAAGAGCGTTTAAAAATTAAATAATAGAAATCCAGTTTAAATTCAGAATTGCGATTAATTTGTAAAAACTATTGGATTTCAATTTAATAAGGTCAGATTCACACTATTGATACGCTATCAATAAAATAAAATATTTTTACATGAGAAAATGAAAGGAGCGAAACCAGGTATCGATGATGATGTAATGATGTTATAACAAATTACATTTAATTGAAAAAATAAAACAATTACTGGATTTAACTACATGTAATTGGAAAAATGTAGTTGAACAAACAAAAAGTAATTGAAAAAATTTAATTATTACTTTCCTCGCAATCACTACACACATATGTAATTGATTATAAAAAGTATCGATTACATTTGTGTTGTTAAATGTAGACGAAGTTGATATTTTGTGTAATTAGTCGTATTTGTGCATAATAAAGTAATCATTACAGGTCTTTGCAATTACATTTTGTTTATCAATAATTTTTTCCAATTGCATGTATTTATTAATTGAATATTTTCAGTCACAAATTATACGTAATTGTAATTGGAAATTACCTATTAAAAATTACATGGAATTGTAATTGAAAAAGGTCAAATACTGAGTAAATATTATTGTAATGGCCCCTGTTATCAGTTAAAAAATGTAAACATTACATGTTCAATCAATAAAGACAGCAGAATTTGTTTTTCAATTTTCTTTAAATTCAAAACCCAAGGCAATATTTAAAATATAGTGCTATAATTTTGTTTAAGGTGTTTTTGATGTTTCTTACATTCAACGAGGATATACCTTACCAATTACTAATTTATATCTGCTATAATACTGACCGTCAATTAATGACCAGAGCTCAAATGATTCAATCAACATTTTAGTCTATCTGTGCAGTTGTCCCAATGAATTCTTTATCAAGTGAATCAAATTAACTCAACCACAATGTATCTTTCTATATGCTTTATTTTGTCCAAAGATCAATGATCCATTTTGTTGAGAATTTTTTAGAAACGAAAAAAAAAGATGATTTAAGAAGAGAGAAAAAAGTGCTACTTCTCACGTCTCCTAAATCAATATACCAGCGCACATCAATTAAGGGCACTTGTTAATGTCAGTCAGCTGTTGCATAGCATATATTTATATAATGTATGTATGCGAACGGGAATATAACCGGCTCGGCTATTCAATATGGAGAGAAGATGAAAGTAGTCCTTTATGATCTTTTATTTATATTTTTTCAGGTCGATTTAATTTTGGAGTGGAAAATTTTCGAAAAGAAAGAATAATGGAAGATGAATTTCGGTTCATTGAAGCAAGGCATACATAGTACATATTTATATTGAAAGAGTTTTGGGGATTTTCCATACACTCACGCAACCAGTTCAAGTGGATTGCACCAAAATTTTATAATAATTTTTCATTGATGAAGGGGCATCGTATGACTTTTAGTTTTTTTTGTAATTTTTTTTGTGAAAAAAAAGTAAGTGAAGGTAGATATGTATATGTATGGGTTGCAGAGTTATACAAAGAAAAATATAAAAATAAATGAATGTTATTGAAAAGATTAATTTAGGTTAATAGTTTTTAGTTTGAAAAATGAAAAAAAAAAACGACAGTGAAATGTAATAGTAGAGTTATAATAACCGGAAGTAACACCTTTGGAAAAGCTTTGAAATGGCAACGAAATGTATTTCTAACAGAACAGCGAAGCGCTACCACAAGCCACCACCATTTGAGGACATGATTATGCAAAGGCGGCATGAACTTGCCGCCAAGTTCATGCAATTTGTTATCTTTAGAATGTTTCTGGCGGGGTTTCCTTAATTTGCGGGTCTATGTTAATAGGCCACAAATGCCCGGTGCCTTCAAGGTCAACATAACCCTTCCCATAGTTTGCTAAAAAAATCGCTCCCTGAAATGAAATTTTCGGTGGAAACCTAGCATTTATGCTAAATTCTTTATTTGAAGAAGAATTTGCATTAAAAAACAAACTTAAATTTCATTATAAGGAAGAAAAAAAAATAAAAGTGAATTATTAAAATAATCAGCATTAAATTTAACATATTTCTTAAAAGAACTATAAAAACAGTCAATTATATTAACAATAAACATAAATAAAACAAAAGAACCAAGACTAGAATATTTTAGAATGACTTAAGACATAATTAAATCTTATGGCATTTCTTTTAAATAAACAAAATTTCTCAGACCGATCGGTCTCTTTCTCATTGTGATTCGAATTATGCATATTTTTTCTAAGAATTGTTTTCAATTTTTTGATATGCTCATTGGATGTTAAAAATTAAATACGATATATCCACATTGATTTATAAAGTGGCATCACTTATCTTACTAAATTGAATTGAGTTGTATTATACATAAATAATTCGCTTTTATATTCATCTCTTTTTAAAGACTCTTATATAAACTTTAAACTGTATCTTCTCAGCTTATATAAGGCAACACCAATATGAATTCAAAGTTAAGTTAACGATTATTTTTCGAGCCGATGTCATTCGATTCTTTTTTTTGTAATAAATAAAACTTATTATAAATTGAACATTTGAGGGTTTTTTATTTTCCCGGATTCTTAAATAATTTTCTTCATGGTGCCGAAACCCGGGAAGTGTCGGAAAAACAGATTTAATAAGTTTTATAGAAAGTAATCGTCGTGTTAATTTTGATATCAAAAATTTTCTTTTTCGATTGGTAAAAAAAAAAAATGGAGCTGCAAACACGTGCTGGTTTTCGCAGTCAAATTACGAAGATTGTCAACGAAGCGACGGAATATCTTAAAAATGATTCGCGCGGAATAGAAGATATGAGCCAGTTAGATATTATCGAAGAAGACCTTTCTTCTTATTTGCACCGTCTAATAACAGCAAACTCTAATTTAAATTCGGTTAATAAAGATATTCAGACTAAACAGTTAGAAGACAAAAATCCGGAGAAAATTGCCGAATATGAAGATTCTGCGGCAGGCATGATTGCTCGGCTTCAAGTTCGTCTTGCAAAAATTAAGCAACGTATCGACCCTACTCCTTGTACAGTTCTCAACGTCTATCCACATCGAAAAATCATTGCACTAAGCTACCTAAATTGCAGCTAAAACGATTCTCTGGGGACTACCAGGAGTGGATACCCTTTTGGGAGAATTTTCGATCTGCAGTGCATGAAAATGAATCGCTAACGGGTGTCGAAAAGTTTAATTTCTTGCAATCGGTTCTAACGGGCAATGCTGCGAAAACCATCGTAGGCTTTACTCCCTCCGATGCATGCTATGATGGAGCCATTTCCCTTTTGCAAGAGGAATATGGGGATACGGAGAAGCTGATAGACAAGCTGATGCAGACACTTATGGGCCTACCAACTGTACATCGCAAAACTGATGCGGCAGCATTGAGACAGTTATACAACACTGTTATGGCCTGCAGCCGTTCACTCACAGCATTAGGTGTACCATCCTCACATTATTACATAATGTTGAAAACAATTCTTCTTAAATGCATGCCTAATGAATTACGTATCGACTATCATCGAATCCATAAAGAATTAACCGTAGCTGACAAAGGAAAAGAGACGGCAGATTTATCAGACGATAGTAGCTCTACTCTGTCTTTCGACGGAGACAAGCAAGTTAAAAATATTTTGAGATTTCTTAAACAAGAAGTTGAGTCTATTGAAAGAGCAGCGGTTACAAAATCTAGTTGTAAATCTCAGATGCACTCCACTCAACCAACAACAGCAGCAGGTCTTCTCACACCCGCAAGAACCTCCGATACTGCCTGTTTTTTCTGTAAGGCAGCTGAACATTCTACCAGAGAGTGCGACAGCGCACGCACTATTGATGAAAAGAAAAACATGCTTAAAAAAGACGGCAGGTGTTTTAGATGCACACAAAAGGGACACACAGTGAAATTTTGCAGAGTGAAAGGCTTAGTGTGCAAAAAGTGTAAGCGTATGCATTCTACTGCGTTGTGCGGAGGAGAAGCATCTTCCAAGCCGAATACCATCGAAAGTGCGAGTAGTACACCAACCTTAACGTCATCAACTAATTTGTGCTCTTTGAATAATTCCAGTAAATTTTCTACTAACGTTTTCTTGCAGACGGCACGAGTTTTCCTTTCTTCAGATAAGAAAACTAATCACAATTTATTTGTTCGAGTGATTATTGACGGTGGCAGCCAAAAGACCTACATCAGGGAAGACACAGCAAATAAATTAAAACTACCCATCACTGGCTTCGTAAATATAAGTGTCATTCCATTTGGCAACACAAAAGCTCCAAGTTATAAAAAACTTAAGACCACTAAGCTCACCATAAAAAGTCAATTTAGTGCAAACGCAATAGAAGTCATAGCCGTGGTTGTTCCTGAAATTTGCCTCGACACGTTGCCTGCTCCTGAAAATTATTGTGTTCCTCACTTTCAAGGTTTTTTGCTTAGCTGACACGAACTTAAATGGACATGAACAAATGGAAGGTTTGAGCGTCTTGATCGGAGCCGATTATTTATGGGAAATCGTCACAGGAAAATATCAGCGTTTGGCCAAAGGATTGACGGCGGTTGACACCATATTTGGATGGACGCTTCAGGGCCCTTATACCTCAGAAGATTGTTGTAATTCATTAATTAATAATGTTTCTTCCCTTTGCAGTTTTTCTCATTTTGAAAATATGTGGAATATGGAATTACTGGGCATTAGAAATGACGAATCAGAGATGCAAACGTTTACTTCAGAGCTCCAAACGAAATGTATTCGTAAAACTTCGACGAGGTATGAGGCAATCCTACCCTGGAAGCAAATCAATCACCAAATGGAGACCAATAGAGAGATGGCCTTATCCAGACTACACTCTCTGACAAGACGATTATCCAGGGAACCACAAAAATTGTTGGATTACGATGTAGTTATGCGTGAGTTGATTTCCTCTGGCTGTGCTGAACGAGTGCCTTATCAAACCAAAGTCTCAAACTTATACTATATGCCCCATTGTGCTGTTTACCGTCCTGAGAAATCCACAACCAAAATTCGAATAGTTTTCGATGCGTCTGCGCATGCTCCAGGTAAAATGTCATTAAATGATTGTTTATGGACGGGGTCCAATTTACTTCCAGATATACTGATGATACTGCTGTATTTTCGTCTGGGAAAAATTGGACTCGTTGCTGACATCGAAAAGGCATTTTTACAAATCGCCTTAGCTGAAAAAGATCGTGATAGTCATCGATTTTTCTGGTTTGCTGATGAGGTACACCCTTCAAAGGACCTGCCACCTATCCAAGAATTCCGGATGACACGTGTAACGTTTGGTGTCACGTCGAGTCCTTTTTTGTTGTCAGCCACAATAGATTTACATCTCCAAATGATGTCAGATGAATTTCCCAACACATGCTCCCGGCTAAGAAAATCCTTTTATATGGATGATTTGGTCACCAGCGCCAACAATAGACCCGAAGCAGAGCTATTTTACCAAGAGTCAACGAAAATTATGGACCGTGCCTGCATGAACCTCAGGAAGTGGGTAAGCAATGATGGTGGTGTTCGGAGATCTCTAGGCTTACAAAATGCGGACTGCATACAGACGGTTTTGGGTGTGAAGTGGAATATTTTGAGTGATGACCTTACTCTTAATATTAATGCAGAGGATCTGCAAAATATGATTTGTGCCACTAAACGTAACGTTTTAAAATTAATTGCACGAATATATGACCCTTTAGGCTATATGAACCCAGTTGTAATCCGTCTTAAGATTCTTTTTCAGTCTTTATGGAGACAAAAGCTAACATGGGATCAACCTATTGGCGATGGGTTTCACAAGGAATGGAGTACTTGTGTGAAGGATCTTGATCAAATTGGAGAGCTCTCGTTTCCAAGATGGCTGGGCGTAGATAACGACTCAAAAAACACCGAAATGCATATCTTTGCCGATGCAAGTCAAAAGGCTTTTGGAGCGGTTGCCTTTTTGAGGATTGATGATTCCGGTCATGAAGCTCAGGTGAGATTTGTATGTTCTAAAGTGCGAGTGGCTCCTTTGAAAGAGACTAATACGGATGACATGAGTTTGCCGAAGCTGGAACTGGCTGCTGCACTAGTAGCTGCTAGGTTGTGTGCCTATTTTAAGAAGTGTCACTTTCCCTGCCAAAGTTATAATTTGTGGACCGATTCGCAAATAACTTTACACTGGATACATGGAGATGTTCGACGATGGAAGCCATTTGTGTTCAACCGTGTAAAAGAGATCCAGAATCTTACACTTAAGTCAGATTGGCGCCACTGTTCAGGGTCCGAAAACCCGGCCGATCTCGTTACAAGAGGGGTATCGACTCAACAATTTGATGCATCAATGTTGTGGAAAGAAGGCCCTTATTGGTTAAAAGGTGATAAAGCGGACTGGCCTTCATCGAATGAACTGATTGATGTTGAGAAGTCTACAGCCCTGTTTTCGATTTGCGAAGAAGTTGTACCAGTAAAACCAAAAGAAGTTTTGGGTCCTATTTTTGCCTTTGAAAAAATAAGTTCGTGGAAGAAGCTTTTAAGAATTACTTGTTATATTTTTCGAACGGTTAATATTATTATTTATAAAATTAAGCCTGTAGCAAGATTTCTTGGAGCGAATGAAATTAAAAAAGCTGAAAATTATTGGTTAAAATTCATTCAGAACACTTATTTTAATATCGAAATTTTATCTTTGCAGGTCGGAAAACAAATTCCTAGTTCTTCGACCCTGCTGAAACTTAATACGTTTTTGGATGAAGATGGCTTTCTTCGATTATCAAGTAGACTGCAAGAGCTTGATGAACCGGCTGATGTTTTGAATCCTATTATCTTACCAAAAGGCGGTTATTTAACTAAGTTAATAGCCAAACACTTTCACTACCTCACTTTACATGGAGGTGTCAACACAGTCTTGACAAGGATGCGAGAAAGATTTTGGCTGCCTGGTGGACGTCAACTCATAAAACGAGTGATAGCTAATTGCCTAATTTGCAAACGAATGAGGGGAAAACCTGGTTCACAACCGTTTGCACCTTTACCATTGGCACGATTAGTGGCAACCCGACCGTTTGAAACTGTTGGAGTGGACTTCGCTGGCCCACTATATACACCTGTCAACAATGGAGAAAGCAGTAAAAAGGTATACATTATGATTTTCACCTGTGCCGTTGTTCGGGCCTTGCATTTAGAGCTAGCGTTTGACCTAACTACTGCGAGCTGCATATTGGCAATAAGACGATTTATTGCTCGAAGAGGTTCACCAAATGTCATCTATTCCGATAACGCGAAAACTTTCAAGAAGGCGGCAACCGAAGTAAAAACTATTGGAGAAATCTTTGACAGTGAAGTTTTTCATGGGTTTCTCAGCAATCGTGGGATCATTTGGCGATTTAGTGTTGAAAGAGCGCCTTGGTGGGGCGGCTTTTGGGAGCGAATGGTGAAAAGCGTAAAAGACATCCTGAAGGTTACTATATGGAAGGCGAAGGTGGACATCGACGAGCTGAACACTCTTTTGATGGAAGCTGAGCGCATAATAAATTTAAGACCGCTCACCTATATAAGTGACGACCCACTCGATCTTTCACCGCTTACCCCCGACAGTTTCCTCACGGGTACTTCTGTGATGCCTATTGAGAATGACAACGAAAATCGAATCTCTTCTTCTGATCTTCGGGCCAAATGGGTTGCGAGACTCAAATACACCTCACTACTTTGGAAAAGATGGAAGACCGAGTATTTAGGACTCCTACGTTCAGCTCATCATTCGAATAAAACATTTTCGAAAGAAATTCGACCAGAAGACGTGGTTTTGGTTTATGACGCTGCAACTCCGAGGATACATTGGAAATTGGCTGTAGTGGATGTCTGTTTTCCAGGACGAGACGGTAAGGTGAGAGCAGCTGAAGTCCGTTTTGCTGATGGTAAGAAATTGAGAAGAGCTATCCAACACTTGTACCCATTAGAAATTTGTGACTGCGATCTGGCGCGGGCGGAAGATGTTAAAAATTAAATACGATATATCCACATTGATTTATAAAGTGGCATCACTTATCTTACTAAATTGAATTGAGTTGTATTATACATAAATAATTCGCTTTTATATTCATCTCTTTTTAAAGACTCTTATATAAACTTTAAACTGTATCTTCTCAGCTTATATAAGGCAACACCAATATGAATTCAAAGTTAAGTTAACGATTATTTTTCGAGCCGATGTCATTCGATTCTTTTTTTTGTAATAAATAAAACTTATTATAAATTGAACATTTGAGGGTTTTTTATTTTCCCGGATTCTTAAATAATTTTCTTCATGGTGCCGAAACCCGGGAAGTGTCGGAAAAACAGATTTAATAAGTTTTATAGAAAGTAATCGTCGTGTTAATTTTGATATCAAAAATTTTCTTTTTCGATTGGTAAAAAAAAAAAATGGAGCTGCAAACACGTGCTGGTTTTCGCAGTCAAATTACGAAGATTGTCAACGAAGCGACGGAATATCTTAAAAATGATTCGCGCGGAATAGAAGATATGAGCCAGTTAGATATTATCGAAGAAGACCTTTCTTCTTATTTGCACCGTCTAATAACAGCAAACTCTAATTTAAATTCGGTTAATAAAGATATTCAGACTAAACAGTTAGAAGACAAAAATCCGGAGAAAATTGCCGAATATGAAGATTCTGCGGCAGGCATGATTGCTCGGCTTCAAGTTCGTCTTGCAAAAATTAAGCAACGTATCGACCCTACTCCTTGTACAGTTCTCAACGTCTATCCACATCGAAAAATCATTGCACTAAGCTACCTAAATTGCAGCTAAAACGATTCTCTGGGGACTACCAGGAGTGGATACCCTTTTGGGAGAATTTTCGATCTGCAGTGCATGAAAATGAATCGCTAACGGGTGTCGAAAAGTTTAATTTCTTGCAATCGGTTCTAACGGGCAATGCTGCGAAAACCATCGTAGGCTTTACTCCCTCCGATGCATGCTATGATGGAGCCATTTCCCTTTTGCAAGAGGAATATGGGGATACGGAGAAGCTGATAGACAAGCTGATGCAGACACTTATGGGCCTACCAACTGTACATCGCAAAACTGATGCGGCAGCATTGAGACAGTTATACAACACTGTTATGGCCTGCAGCCGTTCACTCACAGCATTAGGTGTACGATCCTCACATTATTACATAATGTTGAAAACAATTCTTCTTAAATGCATGCCTAATGAATTACGTATCGACTATCATCGAATCCATAAAGAATTAACCGTAGCTGACAAAGGAAAAGAGACGGCAGATTTATCAGACGATAGTAGCTCTACTCTGTCTTTCGACGGAGACAAGCAAGTTAAAAATATTTTGAGATTTCTTAAACAAGAAGTTGAGTCTATTGAAAGAGCAGCGGTTACAAAATCTAGTTGTAAATCTCAGATGCACTCCACTCAACCAACAACAGCAGCAGGTCTTCTCACACCCGCAAGAACCTCCGATACTGCCTGTTTTTTCTGTAAGGCAGCTGAACATTCTACCAGAGAGTGCGACAGCGCACGCACTATTGATGAAAAGAAAAACATGCTTAAAAAAGACGGCAGGTGTTTTAGATGCACACAAAAGGGACACACAGTGAAATTTTGCAGAGTGAAAGGCTTAGTGTGCAAAAAGTGTAAGCGTATGCATTCTACTGCGTTGTGCGGAGGAGAAGCATCTTCCAAGCCGAATACCATCGAAAGTGCGAGTAGTACACCAACCTTAACGTCATCAACTAATTTGTGCTCTTTGAATAATTCCAGTAAATTTTCTACTAACGTTTTCTTGCAGACGGCACGAGTTTTCCTTTCTTCAGATAAGAAAACTAATCACAATTTATTTGTTCGAGTGATTATTGACGGTGGCAGCCAAAAGACCTACATCAGGGAAGACACAGCAAATAAATTAAAACTACCCATCACTGGCTTCGTAAATATAAGTGTCATTCCATTTGGCAACACAAAAGCTCCAAGTTATAAAAAACTTAAGACCACTAAGCTCACCATAAAAAGTCAATTTAGTGCAAACGCAATAGAAGTCATAGCCGTGGTTGTTCCTGAAATTTGCCTCGACACGTTGCCTGCTCCTGAAAATTATTGTGTTCCTCACTTTCAAGGTTTTTTGCTTAGCTGACACGAACTTAAATGGACATGAACAAATGGAAGGTTTGAGCGTCTTGATCGGAGCCGATTATTTATGGGAAATCGTCACAGGAAAATATCAGCGTTTGGCCAAAGGATTGACGGCGGTTGACACCATATTTGGATGGACGCTTCAGGGCCCTTATACCTCAGAAGATTGTTGTAATTCATTAATTAATAATGTTTCTTCCCTTTGCAGTTTTTCTCATTTTGAAAATATGTGGAATATGGAATTACTGGGCATTAGAAATGACGAATCAGAGATGCAAACGTTTACTTCAGAGCTCCAAACGAAATGTATTCGTAAAACTTCGACGAGGTATGAGGCAATCCTACCCTGGAAGCAAATCAATCACCAAATGGAGACCAATAGAGAGATGGCCTTATCCAGACTACACTCTCTGACAAGACGATTATCCAGGGAACCACAAAAATTGTTGGATTACGATGTAGTTATGCGTGAGTTGATTTCCTCTGGCTGTGCTGAACGAGTGCCTTATCAAACCAAAGTCTCAAACTTATACTATATGCCCCATTGTGCTGTTTACCGTCCTGAGAAATCCACAACCAAAATTCGAATAGTTTTCGATGCGTCTGCGCATGCTCCAGGTAAAATGTCATTAAATGATTGTTTATGGACGGGGTCCAATTTACTTCCAGATATACTGATGATACTGCTGTATTTTCGTCTGGGAAAAATTGGACTCGTTGCTGACATCGAAAAGGCATTTTTACAAATCGCCTTAGCTGAAAAAGATCGTGATAGTCATCGATTTTTCTGGTTTGCTGATGAGGTACACCCTTCAAAGGACCTGCCACCTATCCAAGAATTCCGGATGACACGTGTAACGTTTGGTGTCACGTCGAGTCCTTTTTTGTTGTCAGCCACAATAGATTTACATCTCCAAATGATGTCAGATGAATTTCCCAACACATGCTCCCGGCTAAGAAAATCCTTTTATATGGATGATTTGGTCACCAGCGCCAACAATAGACCCGAAGCAGAGCTATTTTACCAAGAGTCAACGAAAATTATGGACCGTGCCTGCATGAACCTCAGGAAGTGGGTAAGCAATGATGGTGGTGTTCGGAGATCTCTAGGCTTACAAAATGCGGACTGCATACAGACGGTTTTGGGTGTGAAGTGGAATATTTTGAGTGATGACCTTACTCTTAATATTAATGCAGAGGATCTGCAAAATATGATTTGTGCCACTAAACGTAACGTTTTAAAATTAATTGCACGAATATATGACCCTTTAGGTTATATGAACCCAGTTGTAATCCGTCTTAAGATTCTTTTTCAGTCTTTATGGAGACAAAAGCTAACATGGGATCAACCTATTGGCGATGGGTTTCACAAGGAATGGAGTACTTGTGTGAAGGATCTTGATCAAATTGGAGAGCTCTCGTTTCCAAGATGGCTGGGCGTAGATAACGACTCAAAAAACACCGAAATGCATATCTTTGCCGATGCAAGTCAAAAGGCTTTTGGAGCGGTTGCCTTTTTGAGGATTGATGATTCCGGTCATGAAGCTCAGGTGAGATTTGTATGTTCTAAAGTGCGAGTGGCTCCTTTGAAAGAGACTAATACGGATGACATGAGTTTGCCGAAGCTGGAACTGGCTGCTGCACTAGTAGCTGCTAGGTTGTGTGCCTATTTTAAGAAGTGTCACTTTCCCTGCCAAAGTTATAATTTGTGGACCGATTCGCAAATAACTTTACACTGGATACATGGAGATGTTCGACGATGGAAGCCATTTGTGTTCAACCGTGTAAAAGAGATCCAGAATCTTACACTTAAGTCAGATTGGCGCCACTGTTCAGGGTCCGAAAACCCGGCCGATCTCGTTACAAGAGGGGTATCGACTCAACAATTTGATGCATCAATGTTGTGGAAAGAAGGCCCTTATTGGTTAAAAGGTGATAAAGCGGACTGGCCTTCATCGAATGAACTGATTGATGTTGAGAAGTCTACAGCCCTGTTTTCGATTTGCGAAGAAGTTGTACCAGTAAAACCAAAAGAAGTTTTGGGTCCTATTTTTGCCTTTGAAAAAATAAGTTCGTGGAAGAAGCTTTTAAGAATTACTTGTTATATTTTTCGAACGGTTAATATTATTATTTATAAAATTAAGCCTGTAGCAAGATTTCTTGGAGCGAATGAAATTAAAAAAGCTGAAAATTATTGGTTAAAATTCATTCAGAACACTTATTTTAATATCGAAATTTTATCTTTGCAGGTCGGAAAACAAATTCCTAGTTCTTCGACCCTGCTGAAACTTAATACGTTTTTGGATGAAGATGGCTTTCTTCGATTATCAAGTAGACTGCAAGAGCTTGATGAACCGGCTGATGTTTTGAATCCTATTATCTTACCAAAAGGCGGTTATTTAACTAAGTTAATAGCCAAACACTTTCACTACCTCACTTTACATGGAGGTGTCAACACAGTCTTGACAAGGATGCGAGAAAGATTTTGGCTGCCTGGTGGACGTCAACTCATAAAACGAGTGATAGCTAATTGCCTAATTTGCAAACGAATGAGGGGAAAACCTGGTTCACAACCGTTTGCACCTTTACCATTGGCACGATTAGTGGCAACCCGACCGTTTGAAACTGTTGGAGTGGACTTCGCTGGCCCACTATATACACCTGTCAACAATGGAGAAAGCAGTAAAAAGGTATACATTATGATTTTCACCTGTGCCGTTGTTCGGGCCTTGCATTTAGAGCTAGCGTTTGACCTAACTACTGCGAGCTGCATATTGGCAATAAGACGATTTATTGCTCGAAGAGGTTCACCAAATGTCATCTATTCCGATAACGCGAAAACTTTCAAGAAGGCGGCAACCGAAGTAAAAACTATTGGAGAAATCTTTGACAGTGAAGTTTTTCATGGGTTTCTCAGCAATCGTGGGATCATTTGGCGATTTAGTGTTGAAAGAGCGCCTTGGTGGGGCGGCTTTTGGGAGCGAATGGTGAAAAGCGTAAAAGACATCCTGAAGGTTACTATATGGAAGGCGAAGGTGGACATCGACGAGCTGAACACTCTTTTGATGGAAGCTGAGCGCATAATAAATTTAAGACCGCTCACCTATATAAGTGACGACCCACTCGATCTTTCACCGCTTACCCCCGACAGTTTCCTCACGGGTACTTCTGTGATGCCTATTGAGAATGACAACGAAAATCGAATCTCTTCTTCTGATCTTCGGGCCAAATGGGTTGCGAGACTCAAATACACCTCACTACTTTGGAAAAGATGGAAGACCGAGTATTTAGGACTCCTACGTTCAGCTCATCATTCGAATAAAACATTTTCGAAAGAAATTCGACCAGAAGACGTGGTTTTGGTTTATGACGCTGCAACTCCGAGGATACATTGGAAATTGGCTGTAGTGGATGTCTGTTTTCCAGGACGAGACGGTAAGGTGAGAGCAGCTGAAGTCCGTTTTGCTGATGGTAAGAAATTGAGAAGAGCTATCCAACACTTGTACCCATTAGAAATTTGTGACTGCGATCTGGCGCGGGCGGAAGATGTTAAAAATTAAATACGATATATCCACATTGATTTATAAAGTGGCATCACTTATCTTACTAAATTGAATTGAGTTGTATTATACATAAATAATTCGCTTTTATATTCATCTCTTTTTAAAGACTCTTATATAAACTTTAAACTGTATCTTCTCAGCTTATATAAGGCAACACCAATATGAATTCAAAGTTAAGTTAACGATTATTTTTCGAGCCGATGTCATTCGATTCTTTTTTTTGTAATAAATAAAACTTATTATAAATTGAACATTTGAGGGTTTTTTATTTTCCCGGATTCTTAAATAATTTTCTTCATTGGATAAATATGAGTCGTTGTGCATGCATAATGCTCACTTTGTATTTATAAACAAAAAAAAGTGGGTAGCCTTTATCGATATTATAACAACACTAAAAAAACTGAATTTTTAAATACAGAATTTTGCTTAATCTTAATGCAAGAATTTTCTTCCTACATAGTTTTTCGACACTATAGTTTAAACCTTTACTGATGGAATTGAATTCCCACTTTTCAAATAACAATTTTATACTATATTTTGATCCAAAAAAAAACTTGATAAAAAAATAATTGTTCAGTAAAACAAATGATTAGTAAGTACCTACCCAAGTGTGGTTTTTTTTTATTTAAAAAAAAAATTCCATCAAACAACAAAGCCAAAGTCCATCAATTACTACTCGTTGATTTCTTTAAGATAAATTAAAATGCAATACAGAAATAAGCAAATAAATAAAAAAAAAGAAAAACCCATTCTTTTGTATTTGAAATTAAACTAATGAATCTTAAAGCTTTTGTATGTGTCACAAATAAAGGAAATGCCAAACTGTCTTCAATAAAGAATTGTGGTAGCATATATTTTCTTGTATTTGACACTTTATTTGCGGTATAAGGTATGCAAATATATTTTTGAACTTTCAAGTTTACGGCTACATATTTGCATAAGCGTAAATCAGGTTCGTTGTGCCTTTTTTTTTTTTAGATGACATTTTTGTTAGCTTAAAATAAAATAATTTTGCTCAGAAGTGGTTTTTAAGAATTTGGAATTTTCGGTACCGGAAATTTTTCGAAACGAAACATGTTTTGTAAAAAAAATATTTTTTTTTATTTTATTTTGAAAGGAGTCATGATCTCGGATGGGTCCAAATTGTTGGCATTTTACGGTGTGTCAGTTTAATGATTTGATGATTTCATTAAAAACGTTTGGAATTGATTTCAAATGATGAATATATCTTTTTTCCATTTATGTATTTAGCAACAAACAAATTCAGATAGAGAGGGCATCGCAAGAGTTTTTATTTGACTTTATTAGCTTAAAGCAAGCAAAAGTACCTACGACTATTCCCGCAAATAAACATTTTTAAATTCGAAGCAAGATTATTTTCAACAAATTTTCTCGAATCATCATCTGAAATATGGTTCTCGATTTACAGGCCCATGTATGAAACATTTCGGGATTTTAACTGGTAAGTGGAAATCCTTCTCTCGTCATTCTGGCAGTGTTGCCGACTTGGAAGCACTTCTTAAAGCAATTTTAGGAAATGAATTGTTTGTTTAGTTAGTCACACCAACAGCCCTGCAAACATAAACAAATTAAACAAATCTAAATTCAACAGCTTTTGAAAAAACTGCTAAAATTTGACAAGGTATGGAAAGTCATATTTTAAAATTAAAAAAAAATAAAAACATCAGCTTATTTAAACTTTTGTGCATTAATAAACGCGAGTTAGCAAAAAGGGATTTCTTTAATTATTGTAAACATGCTTTTAAGTTTTAAATTTAAAGTATATTTTAACTGTTTTAATAGGTTGAGCTGAAAAAAGGTTCGTTATCTGAATCATTCTTAAATGAGTATGAATGAATGCGAACAAATTTTGAAATCTTTGGAGAGGTTTAAGAAAAAATTTGTATGCAAATCTCAAGTTTTATTAATACATAAATTCAAATAACAATTGAATATTCAAACAAAAAAATTACTAGCCCGATTTTGAAACCAAAATTTTTCAATAAAAAATATTTTTTTTTGTATTTTTGGAGGAAACCACACGTTTTTTTTTCATCATTTTTTAGAACCAAATTTATTTTTCTGTACCAATTTTATTTATTTTTTTTTTTTTTCAAAAACGGCTCTACAATTTCTTAAAAAAAAATTATTAAATTACTACCTTTGGTTGGAAAACTATTAAAAATATAAAATGCACGATTGGATAGCACGTTACTGCTCAAGTTGTTTGGAACTTTTGAAATATACAAGTAATTACAGACAAAAATATAGAAAAAAGCATTTAAATCTTCATTTTAAAACAACTCGTAAGATACTTAGAGTCCAAAAATAAGTATGCCATTTAATTACTTGAAATGAAATGAATGAATGTGAATATACGCAAAACAAAAACAAAATAAAATCGTTAGAGCGGTTTTCTCAAAAAATATTTTGTGTGTACAAAATTTCGGTAAAATTAAAAAAAAAATTGTACGCCAATTTTGAGTATTTATTAAAATACATTTATGAATCTAGCTTAAAAAAAATGTTTTAACCCGTTTTCAAAAAATTGAATGGAAAAAAAATTGTTAAGTTTTTTTAAAATACAATATTTACTGTTTTCAAAGTTTTGGCATGCAATTTTATTGGCATTTAAAAGGAGCTTTTGCATAAAAAATTTCATTGCAAACGGTTGAGCCGTTAATGAGAAAATCTTAAATTAAAAAACCGTTATAAGGCAGGTATACCGTTAATAACGGTTTTTGGTTAAAAAAAAATGTTACCAAAAAGTTCAATATAAGTACAATAATGCACTGTAAAAATAATGCACACTTGACCCGTTTTTGAGATAAATAAGATTTTCCTAAAAGGTTGTTTGGCAAGTACCGTTATTTTTTGAGCTAACCAAATTTCAAATACTCCTCTGGAGTTCGCAACATTGGTTTGGGCTGTAGATTCAGGTACAAACAGACAGACGGAATTTTGCCACCCAATTTTTTGGTTTTCACTATCTCGAATTTTTTTTTGCACGAATCACACTCGCCCTAATAGTACCTACATACATCGGAAGTAAAAATAATTATAATTGGTTCTTCCTCTTTTATTTTCGATTTCAAAATGTAAATAGTATTGTTTGCCAAATCAAAAAAAAAAAATTTTGAAAGATGTTTTAAAATTTTTGTTTGAAATCAAATATTTCAAAAACAACATGATCGATTTTTTTGAAACTTGATACTTACAAAGGTTTTTTAGCGCTCTAAAATATTTTAAGAAAAAAATTACTTTTTTGCAATAATAACGGTTTAGCTTCCATACAAAAGCTAAAAACGATTTTGATAAAACTAATACCAATAATTATAATAATTTACACTTTGCAACTATTACTAAAGGGTCTTTTTTTAGTGATGTAAAACTTTGAAATGGAATATAATAAAGATGAATTTTTTACATTGACATGAAATTTATTTTACTCGAAAGATAATCTTCTGGAATTATAATTTCCATATGATTTCTGACATATGGCCGCCACGGCTGGCTCGGACGTAGTCTAATCCGGAGGTCCAATTTTCTAAATGTATGGCCGTATATCGGCAGTAGCGTGGCAAATGTTGTCCTCCAAGTGGTCAATCGTTCAAATATCTCCACAGAATATAGTCAAGCGTAATTCAATCGCACGATCTTGGAGACCAATTCATGGGTCCGTAAAGTCGAACTATGCGGTTACCAAACGTTTCCTTCAATGAATCAATTGTGGCACGAGCTGTATGACATGTTGCACAGTCTTGCTCCTAGACATCATGGTTGTTCAATAGATGAACAGAAACGTCAGTAATCATGGCTCTATAGCGGTCACCATTGATTGTAACATTCTGACCAGTCTCGTTTTTAAAGAAGTACGGACCAATTATTCCACCAACCCATAAGGCATACCAAACAGTCAGATTTTGTAGATGTAACGGTTTCTCAACACTTGAGGGTAATCATCACTCCAAATATGGCAATATGTATTTCGAACAGAACCATGATTCAAAATAAATTTGCACAATATGGAAGCGTTGTTCAGGCATCAGTCTATTCATGTTGGAATGCCAAACCAAATTAAAAATAAATCACTTGACAGCTGACAAAATGGCCGCCAGTTAAAATAGTATTGTCAACTTAAAGTTCTATACCTCTAAGAAAAACACCCTTTAGCAGGTACCTCTTATAGAATGGTTTTTTATTTTGAATTTTCCAATTATCGGCTGAAGTTTAAAAATTTTAACTTTTTTTTTTACTTTAAAAAAAATTCAAATAATTTTTCTGAAAATTCGATATTTTACTACATTTTTCTCTCACAGTTTCCATGTCTTTATATACAATTTTCTTAAACACTCAGCCTCTAAAACATAAGATAAAGTACGAGCAATGCATTCGTGCGTAAGTAATGCTTTCGAAAGTTTGGAAACTTATCACTGCTATTTGATTAAGCTTGGAGAATTCTGTATGTTGGAAAAAAAAAAACAATCTCTACTTGTAAGCTTTTCTCTCAACTTACAGCTTACGTTAGTTGACTTGCGATTTTAACTCTCGAGAGTTGGTTTTACTCTCGAATGGATACGTACCTTGATGTGGTTTACAATTTGATTCCAAATGGATATGAATGTTTATTTGCATTTTCCATCCCATCACATTTTCGGGAATAATAAAAAACTTCTTTATAAAAAGGTTAACAATTTATACTTTTTTTTTCAACTTTATTGAGAAGTTAAAATTTCCAAGAAAAAAAAAAATAACTTTTAATATTCTTTTTATTTAATATGTCTACGGTAGATTTCGATAAGTTTATATTTCCTAAAATAAACAACAAAAAAATGCGTTGAATGTTATGATGTCTTACTAATTTTATTGTTTTTATCAATCCAAATTGTCTCATTTCCTGTTAAATGACTACTACTGAAAAATAATAACAAAACAAGAAAATTTAACAATTGATGAGATTTTAATGAAAAATCACTTAAATGCCCTCAACGTCGTCATCATTTGCGATATTTCGATTTGTGTTATGATTTCACTTCATCTGATCATGTGCGTTGACGAAAAATAAATGAACCAATTTTCATACAAAATCAATTGATAGCGTGTAAACATTTCAATCAAAAAAGCCAAGGTATTTACAAGGCACATGCAATCCATTAGAACTGTTAGTGAAAAGCTTAACTCTTACCTAATTAGAAACCAATTTCATTCAGTACAAACTGCAAACTTTGCTAACTCAAAGCACCAGGTATATATAGTTTATTACTTAACTTAGTATATTTGTAGGTAGTTTGTTCACTCAAAAAAATCATGTAAGACATTCATTGTACGAGTGACACCGTCTTTTATTTGTCATATTAATAAACAATAATTTAATTCCACAATCTACAATTCCTCTGTTTACCCATTTGTCAGAGCTATTACATATATGAAAATCCACTCAGCGCTTACTCCAGATTATCTTTTAATAGGTAGGGTTGTGTTTTTTTTTATTTAATCCCAAGCTTGCTGATAGTATTAACGCTACTGAACTATCTTGAGTATATTTTGCTGAAAACCTTAACATTACACAGATACAGATATTACAAAGTCAAGTGGTAAACATTTGGTAGAACAGCACATAAGAACATATCACGCAACCTTTAGTCAAGGTGGTGAGGCTTAAGAGTTTTTGATGCACAAATGCACCTCGTGTCTATAAAAAGCGATTTTTCGTAGAAATTTTTACAATAATATTAAATATTAAATTTGAATGAGGGGAAGTGTGTTAATAAGAGAAGCATAATACACATGAGAACATAAGAATGCACAACGATCAGATTTATTAATGGAACACAGTCCTTGAAATAGTTGTTGTAAGGTTGCATGTTCTCTCCAGCCGGTTGGCAGATAATTTTCTCCAAAGTCAATCTGAATTTATAATTTCAGAAGCAGACTATCAGACTACATGCAATCTGTCGTCTGTAGGTATAGTATTTCCGTAAACACAAATAAACTGCATCGGAAATTGAGTTTTATTAGCTTTTCTCAAGTATTATTATTTGAACTTGTTCACGGCATGCAATGAATTTATTTACGTAGAGAGGAAATCCATCTGCAGTGTAAACATTCAAGTCAATTTTCATACATTAATAGTATCTTTTGTAAAAAAATATACTTTTTTAATTCATGAAAAAAAATTTCTATAAATATTCAAAAATATTGATAAAGTAGATTTCAAGGCACTCGTCATTACAAGTGAACAGTGGAATTGAAATGGAACGAGTGGCTTCACTTCACTTTAGGTGATTATAATAAAGCGGTGAAATGACTACTGGAGGAGAATTAAGGAGAAAATACTTAAATGAAATATCAAAGACGTAAAAAATTAGTTTGAAGCGTTTTGAAAGTGAAAATTATTTTTTTCTTTAAAGAAATTTAATTTCTTAACCCCTTTATACATAATGAAAAGTGGCACTTGAGATAAATTTCAAATTTAACAAGTAGGTACATACTTCGAAATGCTCAAGAGTCAAGATCACAAAATTAATTTGGATGAAATGCATGAAGATAAGAAATAATTTTTGAGTGGACACGATGGACAAATAAAATTATTTGTGTGCTCTTTATTTTATTTCAAGTATGTATCTAAGTCTAAAAAAAAAACACCTTTTAGTTTTTAAGGCCTTTTAAGTACCTTCAAAAGCTTTTCATAAAGTCCAAAAAGTTTCCGCACAATAGCCTACTTTTTATTAATATTTGCCAACAAAATGATGACGTTTAAATAAAAAAAAAAAACCAACGCTAAAAGAGAATTCGTTAACTCTTGGTCTTCTGTTTACCGAATGGGAAGCATTTTTGTGCACTTAGAAAATCGTTATGTTATAAATCATCCGATGTGCCTGTTAGAAAATGACAAAATAAATTCCGTAAATATGTCAGTTTCTACAATAGTTGCCAAAACAAAATGTGTCAAAATGAGTTCTAGAATCGAGTTATATTTACTGGCGAGAGTAAAATTTACTCTCAAGATAAAACTCTTCACAATTTAAAAAAAAGTTAATCTAACTCAAAAAAACCTTAAAATTGAAAAATTTTTTTAAATCCGATTAGCCAATGATGAAATAATTAAAAATAAAAAGTACCTAGTGTAAATACTTGCACACACAAAATTTTATCAAAACCGTCGCAGTGGTTTTTGAGAAAAATGTGATTTTCTTCAACGGTTTTTACAAATTTGTGTGGAAGGTACCGTTATTTTTGCATGAAAGTAAAATAACTTTTTTAAATAGCTGTTCTTAAAATTGTTAAGTTTTGAATAAAAATCGACCGAGAAGCAGTCATTCAAACTAAGCTGATTTTAAGATTTTATTTTATTTATTGCTTTTCTGAGAAACTTGTAAGATGATACGCTCAAGCTGGGTGCATGAATCATTCTTGGCCACTTAAGTCAAAATTATAGAGAAATTTATTTTTTTTTGCAGTTTAAGGGTTGCCATCTAATTTTGTTCAAAATTTTAACTAATTGCCAAAATAAACAAACTTGCTCTTAAAAACCCGGGTTTTTTGCATATGTTAGCTAATTATACCTTTTTGGACATGAATTAAATAGTGCCAGATGAGTTTGGTTATCGAAACTGGAATTTCGTATAATACCTACTTTAAGAACTTTGAGCTCCAGTAGCAAGCACTTTCGACCGAAAAACTCGCCTGGCGTTATTTTTTTCATGTCAAAGGAAGAACAATTAGCTATGATATGTTCAAAAAGAGGCACTTAATTTTTTCCAGTAGTTTGGTCGTGGCAGTCAAGTTGTTTTATCTGTAGTTATTTTTATTTTTAGGAACTGAAGAGAAATCACCATATGGCAAGAAACAGCAACTACAGACAGAGCTGTGTGTTCGCTGACTGCGATTTGGAGCGGTTGGAGGTGAGTCCATGCTTTACCAAACAAAATTATCTTCGACATTGAGACCTTTTTTGGAAAATTTTCACATCATTTCACACGAGGACCACCAAAATGAGGATCATCGCGGGCCATCAAAATTCAATAAAATTAGAATCACTCAACCCGTTTTGATGAAACGTTCAGGTATGATAAAAGAAAATATTAAAATCAGGCGAAAAAAATCGCAACGAAGGAGGCGTCTATTTCTTCCCGTTCGGTCAGGCAGAGTAATTTTCTTAAATTTAGCTCAAAACAGACAGCAAAAATTTAAATCGTTGGAGCGGTTTTCTTTAAACATAATTTTTTATATATAAAATTCTTAAAACATTTTTAAGGAAAACTTTTGGTATGCAAGTCTTGAGTATTTATTTTTTGAAAAAAAAATTTGTCAATCCGTTTTTGAAATATCGAATTTTCAAAAAAAATGTTGAAACTTTTTTTTTTGAAAATTTTGATATGCAATATTTTAATCTTATCTGAAATTTTTATATAAAAAACTTATCTAAATTTGACTAGCTGATAACGATAAAATTCAAAATAAAAAACACGTGCTACGACAAGTACTTAAGTATTTGCTTAGTGCTTAGTTGTATAGTTTTTAGTAGAAGATCGTATTAATTTAGTATGTGGAAAAAGTTTAATCAAAATCGTAGGAGTCGTTTTTGAGAAAAACAAATATTTTCCTTTCCGATTGTTTAACTTTTGTATGAAAGGTACTGTTATTTTTTCATATAAGTATATACATTTTTTTCTTAAGATAGTTTAGAGAGAACTAAAAAACTGTTAAGAAACGAGTTTAAAAAAAACGATCCTGTCGTTTTTGAAATATATGATTTTCAAAAAAAAGTTTTGAAACATTTTTAAAAATCAAAAAAACATTTTTTTTAAATTTAAGTGCACAAAAATATTTATAATTTTTGGAAGCCTTTTTATAAAACAAAAATATTGAAATACAGTCATACCATTTTAATGAAAATCGAAAATCAAAAAAGGTGGTTCTTTGGGAAGTACCATTAATAACCATTTTTTGAAAAATTGTTTTCTACCCAAAGATAGCCTTTACTAAAAGTAATTTAATGAATTTTTTTAAGAAAAGTTGTCAAGCCGTTTTTGAGAAAAATACGATTATGTAAAATTGCTTAAAAAAAATTGTATGGCAGGTACACCGTTGTTCTTGGTTCTAAAAAGAAAATGAAAGAAACGTGTGGGCATAATCACCAAAAACCAATTTATACCAATTTGTAAGGACGAACAGACAGACAGAATTGTGCCACCCACTTTTTTGGTGTTCTCTATCATCGTAATGTCATGTTTGATTGTTATCTCAAATTTTTTTTTTTGCACGAATCTAAACTTGCCTTATAGTACCTACATTAGTATATCGCAAGTAAAAAAGGCAGCCGTTACTGCAAAATCGGGCTCAGAGTTTTAAGTTATTTGGTTTTATAAATTCAACCATTCCTATGCCTTTTAAAAAGCAGCGCAATATCTTATCTCAAAATGAGCATTTTTTTTCCAGAAAAGCGATTTAAATTTTTTTGTTTCTGAAAAAGTGAATTTTTATAAAGCAGTAAAACAAAAATCTACTACTTTTGTTTTCTTCTTTCAAATGGTAGAATCAAGTTTAAGAAAAAAACAAGAACAAAAGTAAGACTTATGCCGTTTCCATACATCAATTATATTTTTGGAAGAAATTTTGCTATTCGTTTTATTAGGCGGTTTTCTTATTTAGTTCAGAGTCGAGCCCGAACTGTCAAACAAAAAATTGTGTTTCTTTTTAAGGTCTGTGCGTTCAGAACATGTTTCCAAAATAATTCAGAGCGCTCAGAGCACGCTTGGTTCAGACCCGATTATGTTCAGAACATGATGGACATGCTCGGACTCTGTTCAGAGCTCTATTATGAATTAAAAGAGAAAACGCCTGTTATAGTCAGACATTTTACGATTATATAAAACTGACATAAACTAAAAATGTCATTTTACTTTTAGTTCAGGGATGTTATCTAAACACAATTGCCCTCACGCTTTTAGGTTAAAAACTACTTTTTTATGATAGTTTGACAGAATAATTGCATTTTTATTTTTTCCATATTACTAAATTTTGAAATTAGCTATTCTGATTTTGAGTTGACGATCGATATGTTTAAATCATTTGAAATTCATCAATTTATACTAAATATCACTAAATCAACCTCATGCTGTAAATTCTAATGAACAATATCACCAACAATTTTAGGAATTAATGAGTTAAATAGTTTTGTTTTTTTCATATCGATTATTATTCAACCCTATATGTATACCTTCTAATTGCAAATGTTGCCGGGTTTTATTGCGTCATTGGATGCTTTTGAATAAAATTATTATTAGTTGCAATTTGCAAGTCATTCTCGAAAAATCCAATCGTTTGTTGCTCGTATAGGTGTAGGTTAGTATCTGCTCTCCCCCTTTATCTAATTTTAAACACAAAACAAAAAAAAACTTTCCATTTCTTGAATTTCGTTGTGCATCTTCATCCTCTTTTACAAAGTGCTTCTATAATTATTTTCTTCGAGGCTTTACAGAGGGGAATGTTTCATTTCATATTCAGAATTAAAAATATAAAAATACCGCGCAATTTATGACTTAAAAAAAAAAAACAAATAATAAGAGAGATTTTCCAACCTAGGTAATAGGTACATAGGTAGGTACATTTTTCTCAAAAGTGTGAATATAAACTGTTGCACCTGTTTACACATATATGTATATATGCCATCAATGCCAACTATTCAACTTGCAACTTAAAATTGTGTACAACAAAATTATAAAAAAATGAAAATAATTCAACAACACGTGACTTGAGAAAAAGTAGTTGTTATTCCTCTTAGTAGTTTGCACAGTTTATAAGGTGGCCTCTACCTTCCTACACACAGGAACACAGGTTGTTTTCACCATCCCATGCATAAATGTATTAGTCAACCAGCTATACTAAATATATGTTCCTTTAGGTACTTGTTTTTCTATGTATCAACTGTATATGCTTGTAGTTATATAACCCAGAAACGTATCGAAAGATAAAACTTTTTTTTTTTTTATTTAAAGGCAAACCAATCATTTTTAACTGAGTTGATGTTGGTGAGAACTTGGAGGCTCGTCTCACTGTTAGTATACGGCGAACCCACTTACGGTTATGCTAGTAGTAGTTGTGGTTTAACAGCTTGGCTGGCTGGCTTACTGGGGCGATATGCAGTAGTGGCGTGGCATTCGATTTGATATAAAAGAAAAAAGAATGGGCATTTTTGCCATTATATTGCTTATTATGACGGTGGGGGCAGGCGACAGCAGAGGTAACTTGTTGAGTTGGAGACTTGCCTTTCATGCCGAGGTTGAGATATGGTTTCTTTTCGAGTCTGCAAAAAAGGTCGACGGCAGAGATGGAACAAAGTCAATGACCTTGCCCAATATAAATTTACATGCAACAGAGCCAATAATAAACCAATGCAATGAGAGCTTGAGTGTGAAAATAGTCCCATTGAATTCGTTCGCAATTTCCCATTCAAACGTTGAAATTTGCTGATGTAATATGTCTTGAATTTTGGGTAATCAACGAAAGATTTATGTTTGCTTTTTTTTTTTGTTTGCAAAAATGAATCAAAACATGCCTACAACATGCTCAGAGTATATCCCTAGGAGGAAGTTATGTTTCATTTGCAATAAAAAAAGGCCGGAATTCCCATTAGATATACAGGGACAGGGAGAATCTTTCATCCACAACACGTAGGTTGGTATAAAAATAACATTTATGTCTCATGCTATATAATCAAAGGTGAGCGAGCGGTCGGTGGTGGAAGCGATAAAACAGCTTGTTGTTGGTTCGTTGTGACTAATTCATGTGACGGTAATGAGTATGTACCTAATGTATCACATTAGTTTGCCATTTTTACTGTGGTTGATTTTTTGTTGTTTTTTTTGGGGGGGCTTTATCATGTTTTTTTTTGTATGATTTTTTATTTTGAAAAGAAGAGTGGTAAGTTATATGAGAGGTAGATTGAATTATGCACATACCTACCACTCCACTATAGTTGGGAAGTTGTGGTTTTTTTTTTCTTGAAATTTCATATTTATTAAAATTGGAAATTGTTTGGGAATATTCCACTATACTTTTTTGAAGGTTGCTAAGGCAGGGGAATTCCGAGAGGGAATGGAAAAGATGGTGAAAACGATATTTTTTCACCAGGGTCACGTGAGTATGATCGTTAAGTTGGCTATGGAAAGTTTTGTACCTAGTTTATGAATTATACTTTCTTAAGTTTAGGAGAAACCATTGTTATTGGTGTTAAATGTTTGGGTGGGAGCAAGTTTGATAATTTAAGGAGTTTGTATAGTAAAATAAGAATTATAAAAAGAAAAAATTGAAACAGGTTGAAATTGTGCAGGTTTTTTCGGGGACAGGTAGGTACCTACCTATACAACTTAAATCTAAGTTGACGATTGCAGGGGTGCACAGTTTGTTGAATTTTGGCGACAAAAATCATTTCTCACGCCAATCCGTTAAATATGTAAATTAATGAAATTGATTACACTTGATTATTTGGGGATGTTGAAATTTTGATTTTACCAGTTTTTGAGTAGATGACCTTAAATTTAATTTGCTATATTTCCAGCCGTTAAATTTATCATCTTTTTCAGATTCCAAAAGATTAGGTGGAAAATAATTTCCAAAACAATTTCTTTTTAAATTTGCACCAATTAGTTCAAAATTCTTGGGAACATTTCTTAACATTTTGAGCCATCTTCCTTAAATTTTTTACAAATCAGTATTGGAGTCATTTTTATAAGAAAGTTTATATTCAAGCGCATATTAAAGGACATTTTAAATATAAACTTTACTGAGTTCCTGATTTTGAGAGTTCCTTCTTTATTTCAAATTTTGAAATTTGGGACCATGTTCTGAGAGAAGAAAAATGCCAGTACCACTGAATTCAGCCTCCCAAAATCATCAAATGTACAGAATATCATGAGTTTGTATTAAGAATTTGCAGTGAAAATGATCTTTGTCGCCAAAATTCAACAAACGGACCACTGTGGGGCAGTGCCACACCTACTTTTCTACAATCTTGGTTTATAAAGAAATAGCTGCACCAATACGGATGAAATTATTATAATTTGTTATCCTGACAAAAAACAAATCAACAAAACTCTTTAATTAAAATCCGCCCACTGCCACGCCCATTCTTTTCCTATTTCTTTGTTTCTCGGAAGCGGCTGCAATGTTTTCCAAGAAATTTTCAATTTGTTTTTATGGACAAGAAACAAACTTTATGGGACCAATACATTTTCGTTACCGTACAGTTGCTAGAGTACTAAAAGATCTCAATATTCGGACATTCTGAGATCCACTGGGCCCTGTTGGTTTATCACCTATTGTCTTGAAGAAGTGTTCTTCCACTTTGACAGAATCCTGCATAAGCTTATTTACTTTTCCTATTTCTTAGACTACTTTCCCTTTTGGGTGGAAAAAAGTATTTGTGTAACTTTTCCCTTAAAAGCAATCGTTTTTGACATTCATTCATTTCAAGGTCAAGGACACGCTTATCAATCATCATTTTATTAAACGTCTTGTCAACGAAAGCTGCTTAATGTCCGTCAGTAAGGCTTTCATTGCAAAAGATTCACTATGATGATTTGATGGCTTTTCTCGATGAAAAGTGGAATCAATCATGGCATCGTTTTGAAGAAAGCAAAATTATTGCTCTCGACATTTCCTAAACATTTGATAGCTCTTTTATCGAAAATGCATGCAGATCTCTAATGGATAAGAAATCTAATAATAATAACCTTTTCAACTGCTCAATTCAAGTTATTTTGGATGGTTTCAAGTTCGAACATCATAAAATAAATGCTGGTGTGCCCCAAGGCTCCGTATTGTCTCCGGCACTATTTCTTGTTTTCTTAGACGATCTCTTGTCCAAAGCTACTTATCCACTTAACTGTTTTACTGATTACAATACCCTTAGTTTTTTATACTCATTTCCAGATTAATCTTTCGGTACTCCAATATGGAGCTACAATTCAGAATATGTTGAGTTCATTAAATTCAGATTTTCAAGTATGTCTAATATGGTATTAATAATCGAGTAGAATTAAATGGATCTAACACTCAAATCTATCTTCAGTCGTTAAAGAAAGATCGAAAAAACTGATAAACTCTCTTTTCTTGGTATGTGCGTTACTAACTCCTGTGGAACGACCACATACAAGATTTTGCTACAACAATGCTAACCTAGTAGTAACTTTTTTTTCCCTTTCTGATCTGGCAGTAATTTTTAATGCATATCACTCCATCTACTGGTAGGAATCCAAAAAGAGCTTAAAACCTGATAGCGATAGGTGACACATAAATTTCGGAGACATTTGTTTCGTTGTAAGACAGTTGACATGTTTTTTGCTTATCACTGTTTTATCAGTACTTTTTCAAATGTTGCTCTGTTGAAATAGCTTGCTGCATTCTTCCCTTAAACACAAAAACACAAACGCCAAAAAAATTTCAAGTACTGTGAAACTGTTTTTTAGTAATATCTCGAAAACCTGACCTGGTAAAACAAATCTGAGGTCGAAAACGAGTACTGATACGTATAGTTAGGATCGGAGGGGTGATAAAAAAGCTGGGTTTAGCAAACCTGTGAAATCAGACAATAGCAGCACAGTTCTGCAACATTAAGGTATATAAGTTAATTTTTAACGAATCTAAAACACTTTTCGTGTTGCCTACCGAGTTTTCTGAAAAATAAAAATTCTGATTTCTTTAATTAACAAATAGGTGTTATCTCTACTTGTTTGCATTTAGCAGGTTTTAATACGAATAAAGGTTAAAGATTGATGGGTGACTATATATGTGAATCATTAAATCAAGCAATAAATCAGTTATATATGTAACTACGTAAGCAGCAATTCCTTTTTTATTATTATGATGTATGTAGGGTGTGATAAAATAAAAACAAGAATAAAGTTCATAATGTAAACACCATATTATGTAGTTGTTCCTACTTAGTGGCTCATCAAATACTGTATTGATTTTTCACATGGAATACAGAATCAACCACAAATTGCAGAATAGAATTTAGCAATTTTTATTGCTCTTTCATGTTATTGATATACGATATACTCGTCTGTACCTATTTATAGGAAAAGATATCTTTTTGTAAATAACAATTATGAGTTTATGATTGTTGAAAGGTCGAAAAGAAATGATTAGATCTTAACACAGGAAAATAATTTGACTCTCACTTCGGAAAAATATCGATAAAGCTTAATATTTTTGAAGGGCTTTGTTAAGCATTTCCTAAAAAGTTCCCTTAGTTTGGGCCCAGGGTGTTCAAAAAGGGGGTAAAATTTAGTTTTTTGCAGGTTTATCGAAATTTATCAGTTTTTATTGAAAAATATTTGCAGCTGAGGTACATAATTTAACATAGTAAAGATTATTTTTACTTGGGATATAAAGGCAGGTAATGCATTCGTACAAAAAAATTAACTCGAAATTTTGATCAGTCATTAAGATGATAGGGTAGACGAGAAAGTGAGTCTCAAAACTCTGTCTTCTGTGCGTCTACAGCCTAAACGTCTGAATCGATTTTCGTAAAACTTGGTATACAGTAGTTTTAGGTGATTCTGCCCAAAAGTTTTTATCATTTTTTTTTAGAACTAAAAATAACGGTAACTTTAATTTTTTTTAAGCAATTTTACAAAATCTTATATTTTCAAAAAGGCTTCAAAACTTTTCTTTAAAAAAATTCAGTAAATTTCTTTCAGTAAAGGCTACCTTTGGATGGGAAATCACTTTTCAATAAATGTTTATTAATGGTACCTCTCAAAGAACTATTTTTTTATTTTCGATTTTCTTCAAAACGGTAACTCTCCTTTCAGTAATTTTCTTTACACGGAAGCTTCTTAATAATACAAATATGTAGTTTTTTTTTCAAATAAATATTTTTTGGATGAATGCTATTTTTTTTTTGAAAATTAGATATTTTGAGAGATTTTTATAAAACACGGCCCAGAGATTTTTTTTTACACTCCTTAACGTATTTTCCAATGTAAGAAAACCGTTAAGGATTTTTTTTTTAAACGGCTCCTACGATTATGATTAAACTCTTTTTGTGTGCTAAAATTAGTGTGGTATACTACCACAAATTATAAAAGCCTACAAATTCCGACTATTTAAAATAGTTCTCATAGAATTTTTTTTTTTTTTAATTTTGAATTTTTTTAATTTTTTTAACTACATTTTTCTATATAAAAATTTTCAAAAAGAATAATAATAATAATCAGAGTAATAATAATAAGAAGAATAAAAATAATAATAATAATAATAATAATAATAATAATAATAATAATAATAAGAATAATAATAATAATAGAATAAAAATGTTTAAAAAAAAGTTTTTGAATTTTTAAAAAAACTTAAAATTTTGTTTTGAAAATTTGATTTTAAAAAAACGGTTTGATAATTCGTTTTTACTTTTATATGCAAATAAATAAATGATTTGCATTCCAACATTTTTCTTTAAAAACGTTTAAAGAATATTATTTATACCTATATGAAAAACAATTAAAAAAAACGGCTCTAACGAATAGGTAAATATTTTTTCCATACAACCATATTCAATCAAGAATTAAGATGGCGTTCTTTTTCTTTCATCTCAAATTCTTAAAGAAGTTGTTTAACCTAATTTTAATATCGTATTTAATAGTTTTAAATATTTGTCTCTCATAATTTTCTTAAACCCTCTGCGTATCGAACAAAAGAGCAAGTACGTGCGACTTAGTCGTACATCTTATTTCTTTATACAATCAATAAAATTAGAGAAAAACATGAAAGAACCTACCTGGTTTAGTCAAAAATTATATTCAAATTGCATCAATCAATTGGAAAAACAGAAACTATTAAATGCTAAATGACAAAGCAAATTTAAATCAAATCAAATTATCCGTATGGTGTTAATGAATCATATGATTCAATCACTTCAGTGATTATTTTATCGAACCAACAATAGATAGTACTTTTTTAACTTTGAAATATAAACAAAACTACTATGAGTACCTTAATTTTATATCAAACTAAAAAAATGTGCAAAAAAGCAATAAGGTTATCCAACATATCAACGCACCTAACCTTCACTTTTTTGTCAAAACAATTAACTATCAAATATTGGAGTAAGTTTTTGGAGGTTCCAAAAATGAAAAAGATAATATTTTATTTTTTTTAACTTGAATGTCGTTCGATTCTAGGAAACGCGTAACCAATTTTAAATAAAATACAATAACTTCCCGACATAAACACGACATTAAACTTACATATATAAATGGAAAAATAAACATTTTATAAAAACATTTATTTTTAGCAGAAAAATTATATCACATGCCTTTTTTTTGAACAGATAATAGCATCATAGTTTCAACAAAAAAAAAAAGAAAAATCAAATTTTAAAGAATGAAGAAAAAAAAACACAGCTGAACTTAATTATTTCTTATTTTCCATTAAAAATGATTCACCTAAATTTAATACCAAAAAAAAAAAAAATATAAAAAAAAAATCTGCTAATTATACACTCCATTGTATAAAAATAGATATTCCAAAAGTTTTTACATATATTTGGGTCAATAAGTACACAATAAAGGTAGAAAATTTGCAAAAAAAATAAACACCTATTCAAAATTAATAAAAATACAAAAAAAAAAAAAAACAAAACCTTCCCCTTTACCTATGAATTCTTCTATCCATCCATCCATGCAACAACCTCTTTTGCAAACAATCTCTCCTTCTCTCTCTCTTTTTTTTTATTTTTACATAGAAGACACCTTCTTTACGCTCTGCAAATGGTACTTCTACAAGCCACCACCTTACCGCACTGTTTCCGTTTCAACCCACAAACAACTCGCTACGATCGACTCGAAGAATCCTCTTTTTCCATTCCGACCGAAAACAAAGATACCACAAACTAAACAAAATACTGAATGAATTCGTTCTTTTTTTTGTGACTATTTTATGGTGTTGGTGTAACAAATTTTATCTCACTCATACATTGATATGAAATGTGTCCAAAAAGCTCTCAGCTGACTCGACTATATAAGTGACCCACGTTTGTATCTCGCGCTTTAGTTCAATTGTGGATATAAATTCAAAAAGGTTAACAAAAAAGAAACTAGCTCTGTGAGTCGAACAGTTGTAGTATATTGTTCGAAGAAAATAAAAATACAAAAAAAGAGAGTCATAGATACGTGATAAACGTTAAACAAAAATATCGGAAAGCATCTATCATTTATGCAATAATTGCATTTGATTTTTTGACTTTTAATTTGACAGTTGACAATAACGAAATTCGAAATCGATTTAGGTGATCGAATCCGGTTTTTCGAGTTTTACCAAAAATTTTAGAAAAAAAAAAAAAAAAAAACAGCTCGCACTTTATGTAACATTCGCGAGTTTTTTGGTATTTTATTTATTTATATTTCGTGTGTGCAAAAAAATTCGCTAAAGTGTAGACGTAGAAAAAATAAAATTCAAATCGAATGTTTTCTTTTTGAGGCCGTGATCCAAAATTAGAATATGCCTGAACGGATTATTTTTGGCGGGCATAATAAACAACATCAACTTGTATATCAGCAGCAAAAGCAGCAACACATTAGCGGTGTTCTTGAAATTTTCACATCTACACAGGAGGAGCAGCAACAGCAGTAGCGCAGCAACAACCTCGAATAGTTTGAGTTTTTTGCTGTATAGAAATGCAACAAGCTGCAGTAAACTATAATACCCTTGACGTATTAAGAGAGCAACAAAATAGTGCAACATAAATCATTAAAAAAAAAAAACTAAACAAAACTCTAAAGAGAGCAAAACAGAAGTTAATATTTGAAGCTATAAAACTAACGGTGAAAAAGTATAAGTAGAGACATAAACCACAATCACGAGTGGTGAATTTTTGAAAATAAAAACACCGAAATACGTTTTAATTGAATTTTCTTTTCTTTCGTCGTGGTAATTAAATTTATTTAAATTAATTTTCACAACAACGACGATTGACACAGTGAACAAAATATATAAATTAAAAAAAAAGTAATTAATTCAAAATGAGTGGAAGAGACAATCGCCCAAGTGGGCAAATTACAAGCGCAATGGGAAAAATCAAGGATAAACTGAAGCGATCGGTTGGTGACACGGTAAGCAATGAACGAAACAAAATTCAAGGACATCAATGTTTTTGTTTTATTTTTAGAAAATTTTAAATGATAAACATTTTAAGAAATTAGTGCATCAATGAATATGATGACAGAATGAGAAATTTCAATTGTTGAATGGAAAAAAAATAAGAATATTACAGGTTTTGAGTACCAATTTAATAAATTTAGAATTGACAAAATAATTTTTTTAAAATTCTCAAATTTTCACAAAAAAGTTATCTTCTTTTTTGCAAGGCAACAAAACAAAATAAGGTTTAGACTTAAAGCTATTTTAAATCTGATTCTTTTGGAAGTTTTCAAGTTAACCAAAAAAGATTTCAATGTTTGAAATATACCGTTATTTCACATAGAGCGATTCCATCATTTTGAATAATTATGCAAGCATATTTAGGTAATACCATATAGACTTACTTATTATAATTCAATGAAAATAATTATTAATATTAGTTAGTCTATGCTAAGGCAAACAATTTTTTTTTCTTCATTTAAGAAATGAATTAGTCCCCCAATTTCTTAAAAATTTTATTTCAATACCTTTTTCTTTAAAAATGCTCACATGACTCTGAAGTGCTTAGAGCTTAGTTTATATGCAGGTACATCTAGATTCAAGCCAAGTGAAATTTTCATATACCTAACTGCTTTTTTGCGGTAATATAAAATTAGATAAAATTTTTTCGGCGATGGCCAAGACCAAATTTATTTCGAAAAAAAACTGTACCTAATGGAATTATCTTAGTCGAAATATTTCTTGCGGCTTCACTTGGATTTTAATTTCCTTTCAATGCAAAACGAAATTACTTTTATTGCGAAATTTCACACATTAAGCTTTTTTTTTTGTGAAATTTAATGGGTTTACATTTTGGGTGAAAATAATGTTTTTTAATATTCAATATAACCTATTTACTTATTTTGTTCATTTTAAGAATATAAATTTAAAAAAAAGAAAACAGTTTATAGTTATTTTCTTTCTGACACTGTTTGATAAAAATGTACAAGTGTCACAAGTGACAAATTTGTGTACCATACAAAAATCATTAAGTTTTTTAAAAAGCCCGAAGATGAAATTTACTTTCGAAACGCGTTGCTGAATTTTTGATTAAAATAATTGTGTACAAAGTTTTAAATTCGTTTTTAAAAAAACGCTATAAAAATTTAAGTTTTTACTACTTTATTTTATTTATATTTATACAAAAATTGTCAAAATTGCTGGATTGATAGCGTTAAGTTTTTGTTTTCATACAAATTTCTCATGTAATGCGTCCAAGGAATTGCCAAGAAAAATTTACAACAGTTATATGATTTTTATAATTTATTTTTTTAATATTTTTATAAAATTCGTCAAAGGCTTTGCTGACTTCTAAAAAAAAACTTAAAAAAAAAACTTTAAATTACCTTAAATTCTTTGTATGACAATTTTTGAATACATTATTGAATTGATAATGTCAAGAGCGATTGAAGTTCTATGAAGTTTTGATAAATAGAAAATAGGGAAATATATAAACAAAACGAAAAGAATATGATAAATTTAAAGCGACTTTTAAAAAGATTAATGGAAAATGTTCCCCTTAAATTCATTGAAAGTTTGATTTCAAAATCTGAAAGTTACAACAAATTATTAAAAAATCTTGTGAATGACATTTCACTTCAAACAAATGTTACGAGTCAATATTTTTTTCAGGCAATCGCAACGTATTTTTTAGATAAATTTTAATTTTTTATGAAATAAGGCCCAGGGCTCTAGTGTGCGAGTATATTAAATTTCTTAAAACCATTTAAAATGAAAAAAACAATTACGACTTAATAAATAGAAAAGGGCTTGGGTGCATAAAACTTCTTTAAGAGGTAGCTGTCAAAACTATTTGTCAGTGTCTTGATGATAGCTTTTTTTTATTTTGACATTCATAAATAAGTATTCAGGTTTAATCTATCACATCATCATGAATATGATCATTGCAGAAGGAATGGGAGAAAGGTTTTACATTTGTCAATCAATTTATTTTGCTTAAATAATAGTCTCTTTCGCAGAGTATAAGCGAGTTTATAGTTAAACAGCGAACACGTTTAAATTCAATCTATAAGCCCAAAAAAAGCATTGCAATACAGAAATTATGATATGCATTTTGGTGTCCGTTATTTCCCATTTAAATGGCAGACACTCCTTAATCAAAAGTTTATTTCATAAAAAATATTTTAACCAAACAAAATTTTTCCAGAAGTCATTTACCCGTAGCTCTAAGTCCATACTTTTTCTATACAAATTTGTATATGTTTTTCAATCTTTCATGTTTTATTTTTATTTTCTCTTGAATTACTGCAGCTAATCTAAATTCTACATAAAAAATTTAAAAAATTTTTGTTTTTATTTAAATAAATTTTTGAATGTGATATTTTAAAGTGATGATTATAAAAGAAAATCCAAAACAAACAATTAGAATAGCTGCAGTAATTAAAAAAAAATGTGAAGAGTAAAAATTGTATACAAATTTGTATAAGAAATGTGAGATAAAACTTTTGTTTAATAAAATATTATTTTCAAAGGCACAAAACTTTTGGGAATAAGGGGTCACTTTTATATAGGTATATTTTAAAAAGATTTTATCCAAGTGTCAATTTTCAAAATTCGCTCAGATTTAAATTATGCAACCGGAAAAAATATCGAAATATTAACCTTAAATAATCAATTAAATAATAATTGATTACTTTGAGTTTTTGATCTTAAATTTGATTTGCAATTTTCATTTATAAACATTTCTTCAAAATTAATGTCTAACAAATAATTTTCAATATAAAAATTTCAAAAGAATAACTCTATAATTAGTTTTAATCCCTCAGAAACATTGTTCAAAATTTAAGAACAGCTTTTCTAAATTGTGTACAAATCTGTATTGGAACTATCATTATTAAATTAAGTATACATTCAAGCACAAACCTATTTTAAACATAAACTCTTATTAGTTTCTGACTTGAACAGTGATTTTTTTTTTAATATTTTGCCATGTTCTGACCTAAGTTTAGAAGCCCTCACATGGAATAGAAAAAACAAATAGGCAGAACTAATTAATCTACCGTTCCCAAATCTAAAAGCAGTTTTATACAATCAAACTAAAAAATTATGTAGATACAAAATATTAATGAGCTCTGAGCTCTGACCCCCCTTCCAGCTGTTTTACAATATAAAAATTTTAAATTATATTTTTTGGTTAGACATCATTGGGGCTTATTCCGAGAGTCTATTTAAAATACACTTGAAGTCGATTCATCGGCATTACGTACCTATTTCTCTGGGTAAATATTTTTCTATTTGATAGAAATATCAAATCTATGAAGACTTCCTTATCGATCTTTTTTCGAATAAACTCTCGTAAGGCCCATAATGCCCATCAATAACACAGAAATAAAAGTTTTGAAGTTCTAAACAAACATATACATAATTGTAGTCTAAATTTTATTAGTGCAGAAATTAGTCAAATTAGTTAGATTTATTTATTTATTTTGGTAGAATACTATGCTAAAAAGCTAACATATTTTATCTATCAATTTTTTTTTCAAACGAGTTGTGCATACCTATTCTATTTTTTTGCACGAACTACCACTTTTGTAGGCGTTATCAGCTGCAGTTTATTTAAAAAACTAGTTCTTTAACACGAAAAAAAGGAAAAAGTTAAAAAGTATTTTAATTTACGAAAAAGTTAAGAATTAGCAAATTCTTAAGTAGTATGTAATGTATTATGCTTAAACCTTTAGATAAAGCTATTTAAAATTTCCCGTCATTTCTATAATTATTGAAGCATCAAAGGCTAAGTAAAACATTTTTGTAACGCTTAGTAGAGTTTTGGAGTCGAATTTGTATATACGAGTAGTAACACACCGACCACCGAATTGGCTTAAATCTCATCTTAAAAATAATCAAGTTCACAAAAAAAATATTGAATACAACAAACGAAACCAATATAAAATGTTCCACTGGGTTGCACGTACTTGCTCTTATAGTTCAAGTGGTTATTGGAACTTGAGAGATTTTTTTTTTAAATACGCAAGTAATCATAGAAAATCGTAATGAAGCATGAAACTCGTTCGCTCAAAAATTCTACCAAATATCTTGAAAAAGATATAAATAGGTATATTGTAAAAAAATTAAAATCGTTGGAGCGGTTTTAATAAAATGTTTGGTGCATTTAAAAAAAAATGGTATTCCAGTTTTGAGTATATAACTTTTAATCAACTAACATTAAAAAATCCAGTTTAAACAAAAATTTAAAATTAAATTAAAATTTTAGTTTGTGAAATATTTATTAAAACAATTATTTTATATTTTTCTAAAAATTTAATTTGTTTTCAAAATTTTAATATGCAATATTATGCATATAGTAAAAACCCTTTGGCACAAAAATTTGACTAAAATCAGTGCAGCATTTAATGAGAAAATCAAAATTAAACGCAGGTACCGTTTATAAAAAATTCTAGTAAAGTCTACAATAATTCACTGTTTTTTCATCAAAACGAACACCAAATCTACAATTATTCACTGATTTTTATAAATAATTAGAGCCGTTTTTAAGTTAAATATTTTTTTTCCTAAATTTAAAATATCGCTTCAGTGTTTCAGTTTGTAGGTCGAGGCACGGACAGAGACAGACAGACAGATAAACAGACGGAATTATGGGTTCCACTATTTTCGTGTTGGTCTATCATCGTATGTCATGTTTGATTGTATTCTCTTTTTTTTTTTGCACGAATCCAAAATGTATATCGCAAGCAAAAACAACAATCAATCATTGACCTTGAGCCTACTTTAGGACAATCATCATTTTTATAAAGTTAACATTATTTACTCTCGTACTTAAGATTTTGGCAGAATTTTGTGTGTTATCTTCAAAAACTCTGAAAATAAATTTGTAGTTTGATAAGACTGTTGAAATTAATATATATAGTAATTTAAGGCAGATGATTTATGCATCTCTAACTTAAAAATATTTAAATTTATTTATTAGTCTTGTCAATAATGATAAGTGACGAAATAGGAAAAAATACTAAACTAGTATGAGATGTGAGAATAAAACAATTGCCTTCCTAAGATGTTTTAAAATTAGTTTATTAATTAATTGAGGTTATTAAAATATTTACTTAAAAATACGGCCTGCTAGATGTGCGATATATGACCGTAAATCATAAACAAATCTTTAAAATGTTTATGCTGGTAATATTTCATTTTTTTTAAACTGTTATTTGTTCAAAATAATAAAAAAGTAGAGAGTAATTTTTAAATTTTGTTTAATGAATAATAGATTTTGTATATGTAGGATTGTGGGCATCAGATTTCTTGACATAAATCATGGTATGGAAATTGAACTTTTATGCAGTCTCTTTCTCTTTTGACTCAAAAAAGATTTTGAATAAGCAAACAATTTGTTTATTTTTTGTTTTATATCATTTTTTGTTTTATAAATAAATCTTTACAAAATAGATGGTTGTTTTTCCCTATGATGTTTACTTTGTACTAGTGAGGCCCATTTTCAGCGGCATCACCACTGTGCTCGCCCTGTTACAATAACGTATTTAGTTTTCGCTTTATACATTTTTGGCAAAGATAAGCAGACAAATTTTTACCATTAAAATACATCTCAATGTTGCAAACTTAATTATTGTAAAAAGTAGCTTGACAGTTCTTAATTAGCGTGGCAAGAGCAAGAATTTTTAGACTCTACCGGTTTGTATATGCATAGCTATTTTTATCAAGCAGTCTCACAGAATTACGATTGCCAAAAATTCTACAGAAAAAAAAACGCAAAAAGGAATTTATCGTGTTTTTTCTCTCGATATACGAACGATAAGACCAAAATGACTGTTAGTATAGCCACACACTTCTCTTAAAATTTGATAAGGTCTAAATAGGAGGTCAAAAAACATCTGTACCACTTAATCGTGCATTCGTATCAGAAAAAAAGAAAACAAGAAAGAAAGAAAGAAATAAACGCAATCCTAGAACAGTAACATTTCCTGCTTTTTGATTGCGGAACCAAATTTTCAAGTGCAAAAGCTCGATAAAGTTGATTTGAGTTATAGGTGTCAATTGGAAGTGTTAAATGAGAGATTAACATATTTATATATAAAAAAAGACATCTTGTTCTTTAAAGGAACAAAAAATCTATTTTTGTATATAAATCCACCCAGTTTAACAGGAGGAGGTGAAATTGGTTGTGCAATGTGCATAATGCAGTAATCATTATCATGCATTATCTCCGTATGATCGGTTCAGTTTGTTTAAATATTTACAATTTGCACGGCAACAACGAACGAGACCGATGAGGCGTCACTCTAAAAATTAACAACACAGCTTAGCTATATTTACAATTATGATTGGAGCTTGCATAAGTGGGTATTTCTAATCACAATGACATTAACACTCAAGATTTCGATTAGCACGCGAGTAAAATGTATTCTATTAATAAAATTTAATATATTTTTGTGTCTAAATTAGCATTTCAATTTGAACCAAATTTAAGAAAGAAAGTTCTATTTTTAACTGGAAAAAAGGTATAAGATCGAAATTTTATGTACTTCTTAGGAGTAACAAAAATTAAGAATTCATGTCTCATGTGTCATACTGGAATTAAAAACACAAGTGGATAAGTTACGAATGAGTTAACAAGCGAAATTCTAATTGGAAATATTACTGTCATCATAAGTGTAATCATTTCACACACGAAGTATGAAATACTTTTCCTACACATACTTCTCTTAAATCAGAAAGATTTTCACTGAAAGTGGATTAAACTCCCATATACATAGATGCAATTTCTGTGGAGCTATACCCAAACACTGCAAATTCCATACCACAAAATGAGTCAAGAAAATGTTTTACAATGCTGATAAATGTTACGAAAGTGACAAAAACTTTACATTTTAAATGCAGACACTAAATAAATTTAAAATTCAAGAACTTTTATATGAGAGTTTATTACAATATATTTCTTGCGATGTTGAAAATTTTGATTTTGTGGAAAAATAAACATGGAATACACAATTTTGTAACGAGTGTGACACTTATTACTTTTTGAATCAACTATTGATATGAACTCTGTTTGTATTTAACATGGTCAATCCATGTTAATTACTCTCAAATAATAAAATTGCAAACACAGGCTTTTCCAAGATAAGCTTAAAAAAATTACTTTTGGGGCAGTATAAAGGTTGTTTTTTTAGAAGTACCTATAGAACTTTGAAATGGAATAAAACAAAGATGATCTTTTTTAAATTGATATGAAATTTACTGGTATTACAATTTAAATATGAATTCTGGCATATGACCGCCACGGCTGGCTCGGACGTAGTCAAATCTGGAGGTCCAAATTTCGATGTTTTTTTTTTCAACGTTTGTTGTCAACCGGAAATACTGCGTCGAATTTTGTCCTCTAAGTGGTCAATCGTTTCGGGCGTATTGAAGTAGACTAGCAATTTCACATAGCCCCCAGAAAATAGTCAAGCGGCGTTAAATCGCACCTTCTTGGAATGAAACTATGCGGTTTGCCAAACGATTCCTTCAATTAATCAATTGTGGCACGAGCTGAACGAAAAAGTCAGTAAACATGGCTCAATAGTGGTCATCATTGACTGTAACGTTCTGGTCAACATCGTTTTTAAGAAAGTACGGACTAATTATTCCACCAACCCATAAAAAGCAAACCAAACAGTCAGTTTTTGTGGATGTAATGTTGTCTCAACATACACTTGAGGATTATCATCACTCTTAATACAGCAGTTTTGTTTATTGACGCATCCATTCAACCAAAAGTGAACTTTATCGCTATACGAAATTCGCTTATGAAAATTTCGAACAGAACCATGATTTCAAAATAAATTTGGAAGCGTTGTTCAGGCGACTGAAATGACAAACCAAACTAAAAATAAATCACTTGACAGCTGACAAAATGGCTGTCAGTAAAAACAGTGTTGCCAACTAAAAGTTCTGTACATCTAAAACAAAACACCCTTTATATAAAATTTTCAAATTATTTTTAGGGAGCAACTTTTGTATGCAAATATTAATATTATTAACACGAAGATTCAAATTTAATTTTCGGAAAAAAATACAAGGCCGATTTTGTAATATCGAATTTTCAAAAAATTAATTTTGAATAATATTTAATCATTCACAAATTAGTGTTTTGAAAATTTGTATAAACAATACGTATTTTTAACACCATGGAAAAGTTTGTATAAAATATATTATACTTGTTAAAATCCGGTACTGAGTTTAAAAAATTCAACTGGGTGGTTTTCGAATTATTGAGTTTTCAAACAAATTTTTTTTTTATTTTTTCATAAAAATTGAAAAAAATACTTTTTTGAAAATTTTGGCATACAATACTTTTTCTGCAATAAAAAAATTGTTTTAATCTGTCGCACCACTTTCAAAAAAATCAAAAATAAAAACTAGTGCCGTGGGAGGTACAATTAATAAGCCTTTTTTTGAAAAATTGAAAAACGTTAGCCTTCACGGAAATTTATTTAGTGAATTATTTTTAAGAAAAGTTAAGGAGTAGTTTTTGAGAAAAATACGAAAGTGTTAAATTTGAAAAAATTGTGTACTGTTATTTATGGTTAAACAAATTAAATAAAATATGAGAAAAAAAGTGTGCAGAGATTCACCAAAATCCACTATGTACCAGATTTGAAAAAAACGATCGAGCCTTTAAGGCTGTAGCCAAATAAAAAGATAGAATTGTTAGACCAACTTTTTTATCTTCTCTGTCATCGTTAAAACAAGTTTGATCAAAATCTCGAGTTTAATTTTTTTTACGAGTACATAACTTGCCAGGACTTACATAAGTAAAAAATTTAATGTGCCTTTTAAATATTTTGTCGGCAAATAATTTCCAAGCAATTAGATAGTTGACGGAAGATTTTTATTTAAGTAAATTTACTTGGGTGTTTATGATCTCCGAAATAGATTTTCCCTGTATGCTTCGCTAAGGAACGATTTTCAAAAGAAAAACTTATATAAAATTTGTAGCTAGTTGATGTCCAAAAATTTATGATTTATTTTTTGAAACTCAGAACAGTTTCTTTTTTTATGACAATATTTTGTTTTTATGAAAATATTTGTAGTTTTTGTTTATAAGTACAAAAAACAGCCACCTTATCGTTTTTGTTAGTAAAAAAAAGCTTTGCTGTAAAAAATATACTCACAAATAATGTGTTTGTAAAGTTTACTAACGAAAATTTGGCTAACGAATTTTAAAAGGCTCACGCACCATCTTAAAAAAAAACTAGCATAGGTGATGATGTGTGGCTCTAACCTTAAGCACATCGATTTCATTTGGTCGCTTAATTTAATGACTGATGCTTTGGACGGCTTTAAGGCATTCACTTTAAAGTTGTCTAAAAGAACAAAGCGTTATTCATTTACAAAAAGCCAATTGTAAGCCACTCAACTCAGAGATGGTTTAAAATTTCTTGAAAAAACGACGAGGCTAAATATTTTTGACATGTATAAAGAAATTTTACTTTAAGAATGATGGTTCTGGTGAAATATTTGTTTTTTCTTAATACTCGTCCATGCCCTGTTCATATACTCGTTTAGTACTTTTTTTTAATTATCATATATACTCGTAGTAAACTTTGTGAACTTAAAATAAATTGAAATGTAGTATATTATTACTTTTTTATAGTCTGCAATTATAAATGAAATTAAATGACAAAATAAAAAAAAAACAACTAAACTGTCACGGAATTAATGAACACTGAATTTAAACATATTTAGTGTGTCACTAAATAGAAATGAAAATGGACAAGATTTTTTTGAATTGACCTCAAACTTTATTGCAAAGGATAAGCAACAGAAATGTAAAACGTTTAAAAAATGTAGATCCGTGGTGAAGCAAAGAGATGCCAAACTTATAAATTCCCTCAGTGTAGCTGATACACACAAATTACAAATGAGTTAAAATTAACTGCTTTTGATATGGAATTCATCAAATTTAAACGTAACCGGGTTATTTTGTAGAACAATGCAAATAAATAAATAGAAAGAAATAACGGTTTTTCTTTTAAAAGATTTAAGCGGATATGAACTACACAATTCCCGTATGATTAATTAACATGCGCTTACGCATGAAATTTTATTTTGTTACTTATGACTTTTCAAACATTTCGGCCTAACTTATTACTTTTCGAAAATGTATGAGTACAAACAATAGCAGTGCGAAGGAGTGACAAATATACCAAGAGTTTCTATTGGTCTTCTTAAGTGCTTCTCATCCTTGTGGTTTTGTTAGGAGCTAGTTTTGTTTGTTCACTCTAAGCCTACTAACAGAATATTCTGAATCACCCTGTATCTATGTATCTGTCTATTTTCAAACCGTCTTATTTTTATCAGATATAATTTTTTTTTTGTGTTTTGTCTTAGATTCAAATTAAGACCCGGAAATATAATATTCCTTTTCATTTTTATAACTGTCCATTTAACAACTTTTAGAAAAAGAATATAATGATACTGGAATAATTAAGAAACAATTGAGCATATGATTATGCTATTTTTTTGTTTGTTTGTTTGAGTGTCATTGCCAGGTACTAATTATATACACAGACTCTATTTATACTAACACACATAACAAACAATATAAATTAATACACGCAATTAATTAAGAATGAGAAATATGATTCTATTTTAGTCGCACACATTTGACTCGTGAAGCAATTTAGCAATGCGATTGTGACAAGTAAATTTTATGACGTGGGCGCATTCACGACGACCGACCGACACGAGGGGGCATTCCTATACATTATAGAGCAATGCTTAAGTGCTAAGTTATATTAATACTTTACTACGCATTTTCATTCAGACTTCGTATCTACTTGATGCTTGAGTAGAAACGCAAACGACAACACTTAATTGAAAATACAAAAAAAAAAAAAAAAAAACAGAATTCCATCAGATAGGTAATTGAATTTGTTTTGAAATATCAATCGCAAATTTTGAGATTCAAATGAAATGCGAGATATTTGATAAAATATAAAGAATCCCTGATAGGAGTATTATTATGGTACCAGAAAAAGTATTGGAAAGCCATATTTTTTTCCATTGGAGACTAAAAGTATCTGCAAAAAAACTGGGTACCCAACCCAAGGTGTCTCAAAGGCCCTTGAGGGAACGAAACCGGTGATCGAGTTCCGTCTTGTTCAAATTGGGCCTCAGTCCTTGACTACGAGCGACGAACAGTGGTCCGTTTGTTGATTTTTGTTGAAAAAAATCATACCCCACGTCAATTCTCGATGCATATTAATTTATTTTGGTACATGTTATGACTTGGGAACGCTGAATTCATTAACATTTTCTATCTGTTACTATTTAAAGTGAAGCCTTCACAATTAAGGCGAGAACTTGGTCCAAAAATTTCAAATTAAACAAAATAGCACTGCCCAAATCATGACCCCGTTCAAATTTATATTTTTAAATGCCTTAAAATATGTGCTTGAATCTATACTTACATAAATGAAAGTGATTCCAATGCAGATTTGTACCAAATTTAAAAAAGCCAGTCTAAAATATTGAGCAGCATTCCGAACGAATTAAAACAAATTTTAGTACATACGATTTTTTAAAACTTTTTTTTTAAACTATTTTTTCTAGTTTTTTATTGAACATTATTGTTAGATCTATTTTGATGCAGATTTGTACTAAATTAAAAAAAGTTAGCTCAAAATGTTGAGCAATGTTTGCAATTGAAAGTCAAATTGTAGGTCAAGTTCTCAAAAACTCGAAATAATAATTAATTGGTGCAACCAGAAAAAATATCAACATTGTTAAAAATATTAATTAAGATAATTTTTTGAGGTTTTTGAGTAGTTGATTTTTAATTTCCAACTGTCAATTTTTTCAGATTCGATCAGTTTAAAAATAAAAACAACTTCAATAAAAAAATTCAAAAGAATAAGTACTAAAAGTTGTTCTAATCCATTTGGATTATTACTCAACATTTTGGACAAGCTTTTTTTAAATTTGGTACAAATTTGTATTGAAATCACATTCAAATGAAAGTTTACATTCAATCACATATTCGAGGCCATTTCAAACATATACTTGACAAAGTGCTTGGCCAGAGTTTCTTTTTAATTCTGAAATTTTGGACCAAATTTAGACCCAAATTGTGAAGCCCTCACTTGAAATAAAAAAGTCCCAAAATCATTGCCAAATTTCATTAATATTCATTTTAAATTGACTTTGGAAATGATTTTTGTCGCTAAAAATTGAACAAAGCGACCACTTTGCAACGGTTTTAACCGGAGTTAGATCCTGAAACATGTTGTGTTTCAGTCAATTGAAATTTCATTCATAGTTCGTTGAGTTAACTTTGGACTAATTCAACATATATTTATGATAGATGGATGTCGACAAACTATTGAAGCCAAAGTGAGACATCACGGAAAGGGATTTTCATAAGTGACGCATTCTCGATTTCGATGGTAAAAGGGCTGGTTCTTAGAATGCCTTGAATATTAGTTTAAAGAATTTTCTTAAGCAAATATTTCTTCAGCAAAATATATAAACAAAAACATATGAAGCGGCAATTTAGCTTGAAATGAAGTTTTCACAAATTGTATTCAGGTAAAAAAAAAAAAACAAAAAAAGTTTTATCCATGTGTCAGGTTTTGCGTTTATTTAAGTTAGTTAAACCCGACTAACAGACTAACAAAAAAATTACTGACCATGAACATCAACTTGTGAATTTGATGAATTCAAGTCAAGCTCGAATTAAATTTTATGATCTGCAGTGTTGCTGAACTTTTATACGAATAATGCAGCTGCACAGGTTCTATTTCAAATTTGATGAGATGAAGAGATGAGTATATGAGATTAATTCAATGTGCGTCGTCACCAAGCTCCGTCACCGGTCTGGATGTTTTATCGTCTTTGTTTATCAATGGACGACGATGATTTTGTTTAGATTACGACGCCCGCCAGTCGCCCAGATAGAAGACATAATATTATTTTTTTTTTGTCAAATTTTTAAGAGTGATAAGAAGTATTCACTGATTTAATTCAATTATTTTCAAAACGCAAAAGTTTTGATGGAAATTTTGTTGTTGTTATCTGTGAGTAAATTTGCTGACCCCATTTAATAGGGGTCATCATACACATCACACTGCGAATGCAAATGTTTAAGATGTCTCTGAAGCTTTTCAATCAACTCCTCATCCAGAATGTAGTTATTCAATTGAAAGGAACGAAAATACACCACGATGATAATAGGCTGACAAAAGTGAGTTTAATTTTGGAACGCTCTCGTCTTGAATATAGTTAGAATGCACAAAGTTGCACTTTTTTTGTGTTGATTGGTATAAAAGATTCGCATAGGTTATAAGTGTATCATTTAGTGAATTCTTTTGAGTTGTACGCGTGTTTAACTATAATAGAGGCGCACAGTGACTAACTGATTTTTTTTTTTTATTTTATTGCAGGATGATCAATTTGCTGGTTACGAACGTGTCCAAGGAGGTACACTATCCACATCAACAACAGCCACAAGTTTGGACACAATCCTTGTCGATGATACATTCTCATTCCAAGAACAAAGAAATAAGAGTCCAACATTGCAATTTGCACCAATCTTGGAAGGTGATGATATCAATGAGCCACCAAGGTCGGCGACGGCTGGGGGTCAACAACAAAAGACTGGTAGTCAAAAGAAGCTGACAGGAAGTGCTACAGAACTTCAACCAATACCACCTCCACCACAATCGACACATGGACATAGTCATCATTATCGTGGAGCTGTCTCCGATGCTGACTTAAATCGGAGTAAAACTTCGCTTAAAGGTTCAAAGGTATCTTTTGAGAAAAAGAACGAGAGCAGTGATGAGGACAGCTTTGAGGACCGACGGGATAAGTTCCAACAACAAAAGACGATCAGTGTGGATCACAAGGGTATTTTGAAGGTACTTTCCTTAAACTTTTTTTCTTAAAATTTTCGTTTCTCAAAAAATCCTTATCGGTCTTTTTAGGATCTTAAAAATATCCTGGCCAATGACAATCGCAGACAATTTCAAGCCAAGAAACATGTCTCCCTAGACATCAGGGGTACGACATTCTTGGAAGATCTCCTGCGTGATTCCTCGTCTGAAGAAGATTTTCGAAAAAACCGCAAAGATTTTCAAGGTCGCAAACATCAAAGTCTTGATCCTAGAGTGAGTCTTAAGCTTAAAGGAAATTTAGCCAGTGGCTCAAGTACAGACAGTGAGGAGGAGAGTGCACCTGAACAGAAGCGTCTTATTAAACGCTACAAGGATATCACAAAACCAGTGATTATTGATTTTAAGGATTTAGAAAGTGACGACGAAGATTATATTTCAGCGCGACAAGCTTTTCAAGCACAACGAGCTGCTAGCATTGATAGCAGAAAAAAGTAAATTTTATAATAAAATTATTATTTGAAAACCATTCACTTAATCAAAAAAAAAAATAATTTTACAGTAGTTGCCGATTATATGAAATGGATGAAATGGGCAGCAAAAAAAGCGAAAATCTTAGGCATTCTGTACCTTTTGTGAGACAAATTACAGAAGATGGTAAACCAAAACTTGAAGTCTATCGACCAACAACGAATCCCATTTATATTTGGACTCAGGTGAGAGTTAATTTTTTGTTTGTTTATTATTTATTATAAATATACGAGTATCTATCAAGTGAAGGTAGTAGGTCAAAAAATAACAAACGAAAGCAAAAACCTATTTGAAACCACTATGAAGGCCATTTGGTCACAATGAACTGGCTGAATCATTAAAAATTCGATTAGTTTTGCATAAATTGTATTGGACATGCTAATAATCACGTGTTTTATGTTTAACGTAATTATTTTGGTCAACTGGTCAGACATTTATAACTTTTAGTAGGTCATAAATAAAATATGAGTTTTAGCCTTTATTTTTTTTGGTTTTTAAAAGAAATCTGTTAATAGCTATTAGTTTTAAAGCAGGTTTTAAGATGGGCTATAGATTCGATTGGAAAACAAAATAGATAAGTAAGAGTAGTAAACAAATATGCTTTAATTTAAATTATTTTTTTTTTAATTAAATAAAATTATTTGGATGACAACCACCTCAAAGACTTAATTTCCAAAAAAAAAATCTCGTCATCTAGTAGGTTCTTTCAAATCCAGCAACAGTTTTGTGGGTTTTGTTCATTATAACGAGCTAGGTTTTCCGTTAAAAACATAAAATTGAAAAACTACCTTAGAAACCTTAAACTTAAATTGTAAAAAAGAATAGAGGTCTCTATCAAATAGAACCTTTCACATTGAATTTCATTATTTCGAGTGTTTTAGAACATTTTCAAAAGATTTTTCAAAATGTTGGCAGTTCCGACAGCATGAAAGCTGTCATTTTTGACGTTTGCAGATTCTCAATGCATCTTTTTTGAAATGTTGGCAGTTCCGACAAAGTGAAATCTGTCATTTTTGACGTTCGTAGATTCTCAAATGCATCTGATGATACCTACAAAATAATAGCTGATACTTTTGACGTTGACAGATTCGTAAAGTTCCCTATTGGGCATTCCCAGATGTAATGAGAAACAGAAAGAAAACGAATTTTTTGTGTTTTTTGATTCTTATAAAGGAAATTAAAAATAAGAACTGCTCTCAACCCCTTTGAATTAATATTGGGGAGAGCTTTCTCATCCAAAAGCAGCTTTATTCACATTCCAATTCCGAATTTTTTGAATACATATCCATCCAGCATTGAGTTTATATGAAAGTGAAATCTATCACAACAAATTATCATGCAAAAACAACGTTTTTAAGCGTAGTTTCACCAGTTACAAAAATATAAATTAGAAGAAACGAAAAAATTACTTGAAGTCATCTTGAAATGAAATATTCAACAAAAGCTAACTTAATTTTTTCGCACAAAACTAGTTTTGAGCGAAAAAAGCGTGGAAGGAACTCCAGATCAGCTGTTTCAATTATCAATTTTGTTTTTAAATGCTATTTTTGTTCAAGTCTGGTTTTTATCACAAGATCTTATAACCCCTTATGGAACCCTTAATTTGTCAACTTAAAAAAAAAAACTCGAAAAAAACCCTAAACCACTCATTTTTATCTGATCCCATGACTGAACTTTACTTTTTTGTTAGCTTGACATGATAATGTCATATAAAATCGTGTCCAAAGGGCATCAATTAAAAAAATTACCTTTCCTAACTTAAAAAAGCTTGAAGATAAAATTATAATAATTGTAAAAAACTTTCCCAGACAGAAAAAGATACTCGTATACTCACAGTTATGGTTGCTATTTTGAAAAACCAAACACAAACTAAGAGCATTTCAAATTTGTTGAATTATAAAAATTCGGTGAGCACAAAGATTGTAGAAAAGTTTTGTTTAAAACAAAATGTATTTATACAAAATTAGTGGTAAATTAAAATATGTGTGAAATTTTGAACTGTTAGTGGTGAAGATATTAATTTACTAGGTATACAAATTCTGCATATAAATGTTTGTTTCTTTTTATTTCGTTTTCTCGGTTATTTGTTTCGTTTAATTTTGTTAAGTTGTGTTCAAACCATTGAACTCGGAAATTATAAGTTGTCAAGAACATCTGAAGGGCCAATAAAAGTTTTAAAGTTTGGATGTCCGGTAGCTTTAACGACTCTGTTTTTCAAACTTACACAAAATATAGCTGGCAGCAACATTACCCTTTTTTAACTTCAATTTTCATCTAACCCAAGATTCAATCCCTCCTATTCAAATATTTTTGTTTAAATAAAAGTCCAACATCGACTATTTTTTTTTTCAATTAAAGAATGAAACAAGCGTGTTCTAGTCTTGCCTTATAAAATTGTGTCTATGTTATCTAGTCCTATCAAATTACAATTCCTTTCAGCTACTAGGTCAAGCAAATCACATCGATTGAGGCTATGATAGAAATATAATACCTCACACACAGTGCAGCTCAAACTGCAATTCAATTTTACCATCAAATTAATTAATAGTTACTTCACACTCGATTAAACCGTCATATAACCAAGTTGTGTAGTTGTTGTTATTTGTTTATGACCAAACCATCCTTAATCTTTAATTAAAACTATCAACAAACTATTGAGCACATAAGTTTCAAACAAAATATGAAAAAGGACTTGCACCTGAAAAGCTATATTTAAGTGTAGGTATTTTCCATCACACATGAACACAAGGAAGACACACTTCGGCGAGTTATGCACCTCTATATTTATGTATATTTTCCTATCGATAATATCAAAATATATAAAGATACATAGTTATCCTGTTTAGCACTTTTAAGCCATTTAGTTCAGTTATTCTTTGTGTGCGGTTTGTGTTACACCTTCGACTAAGATAGTACTGCGAACTGGAATAATCAGTTATAGATTCGTTTGAAAAATATATTAAAAAGCATCTAATAACTTCGTGATCGAATATCTATTAAGACTCTCATCGTGTTATCAGCATCTTTTTTTCAATATTTAGAAAATGCGAATTATTAACCTTTGATTTTAAATTTGAATCACGTGTAATTCACAAAATCAACACAAAAAAATTACATAGTTAAAGTGATACGATTTTCAAACTCTCCCTCACTCTCTCTAAATACAAATACAGATAGAACAATTATTTTCAAGGTGATCCTTTTCTCCTTGTATACGAGTATAAATTGAGAAAAAAAACAACAAATAATTCTGAATTAAAATATGATAAGATGCTAGCTAGCAAATATTTTAATCAAAAGAAAACATCTTTCAATAATAATCATTGTTGAATAGCAATATTAACTTCTATATTGAATCTGAAAGTGATTTGTATTTCAGTTGTTTGTGATCAGTCGGAGAAGTTCAATATTTAATTCGGTGTGCCCGAAAAAAAGAACAAAAGTGTAAACATACAGAAAGTGAAAAATTTAAATCTAAACCAAGTCCTTCTTTTATGTTTTTTTCTTTTGTGTTCATATTAAATTGGAAATAACACAGGACTATTCAAGACAATAATTGATTTTTACTTTACGAACAAATATTTTCAAATTTTGTTTAAAACTTGGAATTTAATTCCTTTCATAAGAAAAAATAAAACGTAACACTTTGAACCATACAAATATACATCGTGTAGACATAATGTTTAATCAAGAAAATCATTTTCATTACATACAATAACAGAGTCCTTTAATTTGTACAAAATCCACGAAAATAATTTTTTTTATTTTTCCAACTGTCGAAAGGACTTATAGGCTTAAAGGGTTTGATGGCATTTCATTACACTTTTAAGTCTTTCAACTGTATCGATTTTATCATTTCTAATAATTTCAGTTTAAGTTCCTGTCGACATTATGTACATTCCATATCCTTGTATACGGGTGGTACTTTTCTGTCAAAAATATAGACATTCAAAATTATAATTAAAATATAGAAATTCAAAATTTTTATGAGTGTCAAATTTTCGATAGGTTTATGAACATTTAATTTTCTAATACTTATCTCCTCGTATTAAAAAAAATTTGAGCAATTTTTTACTTTTTTATAAAGTGCATAAGAACTTCACCACTAACTGTCAACATTTCTTTTAAAGTTCTTTTCCAGGATTATGGATATTTTCTGACATTTATAATAATGTCAATGTAGGAATTATGTCAAAATGTCATAAGTTTTAAACACAAATTTAAATTTAATTCTTGTTCACGTCCAATTCAAATTGTGTTCCTTAATAATACTAAACAAACGAATTATTATTAAATGTTTGTTTTCTTGCTTTGGCTACGATAAGGGTACTATGGTTGCAGAATCAGACGGGTAATACCGTTCTGATATATTCTTTAAAATTTTTCATCCAAAGAGGATGGTTAAATTCGCGATATTCCAAAAATAAAATTTTTTTAAACACCATTAACTCAGCTGTTGCTACCAACTCTCCATTCTAGATGTGACGTGTGTACATATGTCAAAACAATTATTGTTCGTCAGAACAAGCATTCACTGTAACCATAGTCTAAACATAATTAATTAATTCTTGAAAGCCAACGGACACTAAACAGGTGAAACAAAACACACGTTTGGTTTTCTTGTCTTAAAAGAATTGCAGTAAAATTTTAACAAATTTCAACTTCGACTGCAACATTTTTGAAACCTATAAGCCCCGTCTCCCATTCTGTTTAGCGAGTAAATCAAAAACGTTTTACCTAGTCAGGTAGGTAGGTGGAGTTGGTAACCTCAAAGCTAGGTCACTAAGTATTTTGATCTTGTTTCAGTTGTATAAAGTTCTGGTAAAGATTTATTAAATAGTAAGGCTTAAGGCATAAAGCATACATATGCAAGTCTTTGGATAATAACGGCGTATAGGAATTGTAAAATATTCTTCTTGAAAATTCAAAAAGAGTTTCTGTTTTTGAAGAAGGTACAAGCATTATGAAAGTTGTGTCATACAGAATTTAACATTTATACAATCGGATTTGACATACGAAAAACATTTGCAAACATTATGCTAAAATAACTTCTTTACAGCTTGACACAACTTAAGCATCCTTGATAAAGTTTTTTATTAATCTTCATCCTGAGCACATATAACCCTGCAATTAGATTTAAAATGCTTTTAATAAAAAAATAACAATAATATACAAATGGTGAAAGTTAAAAACAGATTTAGCACATTTTTTTTTTTAAAATGCATAAATTCGTCCTTGCAACTATTTGCAACCTCAAATATAAAATAATCCTGCACTTATGATTAGATCCTAATTTTCAAAGTCTCAAGCTTTAAATATCTACCACGTGTGACACAAGAGTACAAGCATCCGCACTAGTAATAATAATGATCTTATGAATCTTATGCCAATTAACCAATTAAAAAAATATTAAAATGTTGCCGTACCTACACTAACAGTGGATGTGCATCAATTAAAAAAAATATATATTCACATCAGCAATTATTATTGTTTCGTATCAATTTGGTTATGAAAATCAAGTAGTGCTTATCTCTGTTATAAATCCACATAAATCTAGAATATTTTGCTTCGATTCAATTAATGTTTACTGCTTTGTTTCTTTTTTTTTTTGTTAAGTTGTCTGTTTAGCAGCCATAACAACGTCTTTGTACTATCTTGGACTAACCCAATGATGCTGAAGCAGTCATGGCTCTTCAAAATTTAAATTGTTTCCCTTTGTATTTATACTTTTGCTATCTATTCTTACATTATAAAAGAGTGATGTTTAACCTTTTGCTTCTGATAAGAATGTTCCTCCACAACACTCTCAAAACAAACAAGCACACAAGCTTGAATACTTTCAAATGTATCAACAAACATATACATACCTACATACATATATATATCCGTATGAATTTCCTTCAATTTCAGTTCAAGTTCGACGTCCTTTCTCTTTCGTCGAAATTCTAGCCTCATAGACATAATAAAGATTGACTGAGACATGAACTTTCAGTCTCAATAAGTAAAGATACAAACAAAAAAAAAGAAAAAGCTTTGTCCTTGTGACACACTAGTAGCTCCTTTAATTATTGTCATAATAACAGTCATCATCATCATGACTATCACAAAATCAGTCACAAGTCCCACAAGTCCTGAATGAAAATAATAGTCCTCCTTAGTCAGTCATTCGTTAGACTATTTCTAATCGGTCGGTGGTGGTGCTCTGTGCTTAAGATTCGACAGAAAAAAAAAAATCGGAAGAATTAAGGACTCCAGATGGTATCAATGGAAAAATACTGTTGAATAAAATCCCTCTTGCTGTCAGTTCTATTGTGGTTGCAATATTGGTGATGGCTAATCCTTTCTTGGAGGAGAAATGCAATTTGTCGCATTCGATTTTCATATTTTTCAAATTGCCATTTAAGTGACGATACGTTATCTATAGAAAAATGACAAATCAAATGAGCGACTCGGCTAGGAATAGTGTCCTTTTGACAATATTGGGAATTTTATTTGGCGATCTTAGCAGCGGTTTTGAACATGAAGTAAGTTTTTTTTTGTTCTTATTTAGCTTCCTTTTGGATGTTCTGTGAATTCTCTTATTTAATTTAAAACATTGAGGTCATTTGTAAGTGTGGGAGGACTGTGATGATTAAATATAAAAGGGGGACTTGATTTGTTGACGCACGCTGTTGTGACGCAGTCCATCAGAAAGATATTACTTTCGATGACAGACCATATCAATCGAATCTATCATGTTTTTTACTATAATTTTTTGTTTGTTTTAATTTTGAACATAAACAGGATATAAAATATAAACAAGTTGTTACATACGGTTTCGCGAAGTGAGACAAGATGAAAATTCTTATGCGCGCTGACACTCATGTGTCATTCTCGGTGCCAGCTGATACTCCTCAAGCCAAGTGTACATTCTCACAGGTTGTTTTTCGTTTGTTAAACCAAATTCTGTTTTTTTTTCAATTCACAAAACTTATTCCCAAAAATAAATAATATTTATACTTATTTTCAGGTTCTCGCCGCTTTGACAGTGTCGTTAGGTTCTATGGTTGTTGGTTTTTCATCAGCTTACACCTCACCTGCTCTAGTGTCCATGACTAATCAAAACCTGACATCATTTGAAGTCACTCCTCAAGCTGTAAGTTTAATAAAAATTAAATATTTTTTTTTCTGAACAAAAAGTGAAGTGAAAATGATCCCCAGCTATTAGACTTTTTACAAAACTTCTATAGGTTGTTTTGGTTTTGACACACAACGGATGGTATTCGCTTCACTACATTATGTATTTCAAATGAAAAAAAAAAATATTAAATTTACTACCTTACTAATTTTAGGCATCATGGGTTGGTGGTGTGATGCCTTTGGCTGGTCTAGCTGGAGGTATTGCCGGTGGACCGTTTATTGAATACGTTGGCCGCAGGAATACAATCCTTTTGACGGCTGTTCCCTTCATTATCGCATGGCTTCTGATTGCATGCGCTGTTAATGTTGGTATGGTTTTGGCCGGTCGTGCTTTATCCGGTTTTTGCGTTGGTGTTGCTTCCTTATCGCTTCCTGTCTATCTGGGAGAAACTGTTCAGCCAGAAGTCCGCGGTACTTTGGGTTTGTTGCCAACTGCGTTTGGTAATATTGGAATCTTAATTTGCTTTGTTGCTGGCACTTATATGGAATGGTCAAGTTTGGCATTCCTCGGTGGAGCTTTACCAATTCCGTTCCTCATCTTAATGTTCTTGATTCCGGAAACTCCACGCTGGTACGTGTCAAAGAATCGTGAAGAACGGGCTCGCAAAGCTCTCAAATGGTTGAGAGGCAAGCAAGCCGACGTCGAACCGGAACTGAAGGGTCTTTTGAGGTCACAGGCTGATGCTGAACGGTCAGCGGGACAGAATTCTATGTTTGAATTGCTAAAGAAGTCTAATCTAAAACCATTGGGAATCTCACTTGGTCTTATGTTCTTCCAACAATGGAGCGGTATCAATGCTGTGATCTTCTATACAGTACAGATTTTCAAAGATGCCGGTTCGACAATTGATGGAAATCTTTGCACAATTATTGTTGGTGTTGTCAATTTCGCTGCTACTTTTGTTGCAACTATGTTGATTGACAGACTGGGTCGTAAGGTAAGATCATTCAATTCTTTTATTGTATAAAAATTGCATATTTTTTTTTTTTTTATTTATCTTTTAGATTCTTCTGTATATTTCTGACATTTGCATGATCATCACTCTGTTCACACTTGGCGGATTTTTCTATTGCAAATCGAACGGCATGGACGTTTCGGCATACGGATGGTTGCCTTTGGCTAGTTTTGTAGTATTTGTTGTTGGTTTCTCACTTGGTTTCGGGCCAATTCCATGGCTGATGATGGGTGAGATCTTGCCCGCCAAGATTCGTGGCTCAGCAGCTTCGGTGGCAACTGCTTTCAACTGGTCATGTACATTCGTCGTGACCAAGACCTTCCAGGACATGATTGGTGAGTTTTATAAGAAAACAAAATTTTGTTGGTATAAAATTGGGAAAATTTGAAATGGAGTTTAAAACTTATACGAATTTTGTATATCGTATATTTTTATCGGTTACAGAAATCTATTTCGGAATATTAGAATAGAAGTTTGTTTGCTTTTTTGAGGACTATGCGTCATTTATTCGTGAATGTAATATTTTTATTTTAAGATCACGGATGATTTTATCGGGTTATCTTTTTATTATTAAATTAATGAGAACTTTTAGCTAGAAACGCTAGAGAAAAATGTGACATACAAATATTTAACAAAAATAGTTTAGTTAGTTTCTTAGTTAAAAAAACTGCGAATATCGTTAATATTTTATTTATTTTTTTCCAAAAATAAATGTGTTTTGATTTATTTTTTTAATCTCCTCCGATAACTTCTTCTATTTGATTGAATTGTAACTACGTTCTCGAATCATTTTTGCATTTTTGTTTTACTTTTTTTGGATTATATCCTCAATTATTTTTGTCAAGCCATATCTCAAGAAAGGGTACTCAAAAAAGTTATCATAAGCATTCGAGACCTTGGATACAAAGATTTTTTGTTTTATTTCAAGACTTGTTTATTCCAAAAAGGAAAATATACTAAACATTGCTTTTTTTGTATCTTATCATTACAGATTCAATAGGAGCAAGTGGTGCCTTCTGGCTATTTGGTTCAATTTGTTTTGTAGGTTTGTTCTTTGTGATATTCTACGTTCCTGAAACCCAAGGCAAGAGTCTTGAAGATATCGAAAGAAAGATGTGCGGACGAGTGCGGCGAATGTCATCAGTGGCGAATATTAAACCATTGTCATTCAACATGTAAAAAAAACAAAGACAAACTACAAAAAAAACACGAATAACACTCCAAGTGCCTGTCAAAAACGCAAACAAATAAAGTGCCCAGCCAAAACAACTAACCAAAAATTATTTTTTAAGAAACACACAAAAAATTGTATACTACTTTTCTTTATCTTTTTCTCCTAGATTTTTAAGAATATTTTTTGAGATCTATTTAGAAACAAGAAAAACAAAAAAAATTGATCCCGTTAAGTAGTGCCAGGCATATGAAAAGTAGAACTTTTTCTACTACGCATTGTGATATAAAAGAAAAAAATAACAAGAATATTAACATAATCGAAAAATAAAACGATTTAACGTCATTTGTTTGTGCCCAGACATTAGATTTTTTTTTATGTAAATAGTTTAAATTTTTTTTTCATTTAAGATTATTTTATTTTTGTTTTGTTTTAGCTAGAGACTTACTTTTTTTTTAAATTAATTAGAAAGAAAAAAACACATTTTTAATTATCCTAGTTTGTAATTTATAGAATTTTAGGATTTACGAGTATAATGAAATAATAATTATTTGTTATTATTTATAGAGAATGATCGCAAAATTCCCTTTTAATTGATAAAATTGTGTTAGAATGAATAGATGAGAGATTACTCGTTTTTGAATTCTTTTGTTGATCGTTATCTTTAAATTTGAAGAAATCGATTGATGATTAAGAAATTTATTTAAATGAGTTCTGTTTTTTTTTTAAATAATTATTAATATTATTTATGTATATGTAGATTATTATAATGATGTTGATAAAATGAATCCCTATTAGATTTAAGAATTAAAAAAAATACAAAATCATGCAACAATATTGTTGATCATATAAATCTTGAATATTTTTGATTAAAATATACATTGATATTATAACTGTTATGTTTAATATGTTTATTGTTTTACTATGAAAGATTTAAACTTGAATTAAAGGTGTAGTAACATTAACCATTTGTTGGATAAATTGTCCTGCACTAAATGATTTCAGAATTCGGTGTCTGTAGAAAATTAGTGTTTGATAACTTGAAATGAAAACCATTCTGAATTGCAATAATTGGAATAAACTGTATATTTGCTGTCAAAAAGCAACCAAATATGGAAGAGCGATAATATCAGAATATTTTTAAATACTTTTATAAACTAAGTCAAACTCGGCAGGCGGCTGTAAGTAACGTCTTGAAATTAATGGGACATATTCATAGATATTGGCTAAGCTGTTGCTAGAAACTGCAGCTTACGTGATGAAATTTCAACAAGATACATTCTATTTTTGTTTAGCAACACTTTATGTCTATGAATATGCCCCATTGTTATTTATGTAATTAAAATAGCAATTTAAAACTAAACGACCATCCTCAAAAACATTTCTTGCTCGTCAGACACATTTAATAGGAACGGTACGCAATTTTTTCAGTATTCCATCAAAAGTGCTTATGATTTCCAAAATATCCCCGATATTGTGTTCATTTTCTGAATATCGAAGGCGGATCAGATGGCAGTCAACGTGTTGAAAATAACATTAAATATCGTTGTTATGGTGCATTTGGTTCTATTTTCAATAGAGACGATGTAAAAAAAAATAAGAAAAAATAATTTCTAGGGTTGTTTCTCAGGGTTGCAAAAGCTTTAGCTTATTTTTAGCGTAGTCAGTAATGGATTTGTGAATTAAAAAGTATTTAATATTTTTGTGAATATTACACAGAACTTATATGGGTGATTCTCAGCAAACTGATGCTTTAATGTCCCTCAGTGATTTTAGGTATTTATTTAAAAATTTCTTCCACTTTTTACAACTGTATTAGCTAGAATATCGTGTGTTCGATATAATATTTGTTATCATAACAATCATTATGGCATCAAAAAGTCTAAGAAATCTATAATTTTCGTTTGAAAATTTTTCACTAGCAAAAGTGTCAGTTTTCGGAGAATCGTTCATAAAGTTGACCGAACATTTATAACAACTATTGTCATTTTAAGATGACGAAAAAGTCCTTAAATGTTCAGTCGGATGCATATATTCTTAATAAGGAAGTGTATTGAAGGTACTTATGCAAGTAGTAAAGAACGCGATGTGCACAATAATTTATAGAAAAAAATAGTGATAAAGAAAAATGCGCATTTACGGAGGAGCTTATTTGATTTACTCTCACAACAAGTAGAATTTTATATCTACAGCTTTTCGTTAACTCTTAATATTATATATTAATAATAGGTAAACTTAATATATTTTTTCCCTTAATTTGAAATTCAGTGGCATGGTCTCGATTTTTTAGAATGACCGTAGTAAACTCATTAAAGTTTAACAATAGCCGCGTTTTTAACGAATGTAATGGAAAATTTTGCATTAATTGTTTCTTAACAAGACTGATGGTTAGTGAAAGTATAATTTTCAAAAGCAATGAAAGTTGGACATTGGTCCTTATAGAGCAAAGGTACAGAACTAAATATATTATCCACATTATCTGATCCAGATCAATTTCTAACACGTATAATTACAAAAAACAATATGGGATCCTATTTCAATGATCCAAAAATAAGTTTTCACTCTGACGGCAATGGAGGCAATATACACATGAAAAACAAACAAACATGAGACAAAAAGAGACGGGTATATAACACTCCGGTCACAAATATCCTATCTGTTTCATTTATAATGATCGGCTCCGAATCAGATCAAGGATACAAAAATGCAGCTACTGTGACGATTTCTTCCTAAATAAATACGTTTTACGTACTCTAGTGTGAACATTTCTTGTTTTGATAAATAAATTCAAGAAAGCGTAATATGGTATATGTTTCAAAGTTATGTGAATACCTCGGGTAAAAGTTCTCTGAACAAAATTTAACATTTCAAAATTTCTGCAAATTGATGTATAAATTCACATTTTACATGATGTGAACAGGCGTTAGGATTAAACAAAAATCACATTTCAAAACCACACATTAGTTTAAATGTTTCATACAAAGATGTCGCTAGTTACGCTTTCGCCCGAATGAAATCCCATCGTTTCAGCCGCACTCGATTTACTTTGCCAACAAAAACAATTTTTATTTATTCATAAAACACAAAACTTACCCATAACTTGAACTCTGCAAATAGCACAAATATCACATTCAACATCCCAGCTCCACATAGCAACTGCATTCCATTTCTTTAAAGTGAACATCTTTTCCTCCGGTTTGCTGGAAGTTTCGGGAGTCTCTTCTAGTTTATCTGATGGATTTTCGTTTCCTTCAGCCATAATATTGATGGTTTTTATTTAATAATTCTAAAAGAGACTAAATTGTAAATCGAAAAACACAAAACTTTAGAGAAAGAAATTCACTATTTAATACGCAAATCACTAGAGAATTAAGTAGTTCTATTTTTCGTTTTAGTTGTTCGGTGTGTTGTACAAATTTACGCATAAAGATGATAGATGACAACTGACAACAAAAAAAATTGCAATATACTGAGCTGTCACATCATACGGCGAAATGTCAAGTTAGAAGATAAGATTGTAGTAGAATGATAACTAGTAGCAGTTTATGGTTTGTGAATAAGATTTATACTACAAAATTAAGCTGACATCTAGCTGGTGATAGATTACACAAAGTTTGTGAACATATCTCTTATTTAGGTTCTGTTCGTACTTCGGGAGAATGAAATTCGTTAGTTTTTTTTTTTTTTAATTATTTTTTTGTGGGTGATTTGCCACCTCAACTCAAATAGAACACGACTTTAAAACTAACACATAAAATAGTACTAATTTGCAGTATTTTGTTCAAATATATGCAGCAAATAATATTTAACAACCTTTTTTGCTCATTGAATCCAAATTTGTGGGTATAAGGCCTAGTGTCTATGCAGATCGAGTTAAAATTTAATTCTCACATTTATTTCCAAAAACCAGGTAAAATCCAAGCAAAATTTTGATATATGTATTTTTGTGGAGAATACATGACATAAAACAGAAAAGAAAAGAACTTTTATTCAACAATTTAAAAGAATTTTATTTCAGTATTTCAAGTGAATCTTATAAATAAAATAGATTTTTCCGATTTTCCTTTGCGTACTAGACTTGAAGCTTTAAAATTAAGAAAGTGAAAAAAACTTGCCTTCCTCCCGCTTTCCTCTTGCATTCCACTAGCTTCCCCTAACTTACTTCCCAACTTGTTTTACTACTGGCTCCAAAAAATCCATGTCAATCGCTGAACAAGTTGCCTAAGTTTGTATGTGTAAGTGAACACATAGGTAAAATTGGCCGATGGGCGGCCTCGTAAAGTTCTTCAAAGACTCAATTTTTCTATGGAAATCTATATTATTTTCGGCGTTTTTGAAAGTCAGAAAATTTTTAGTTTTGCAGATTTTGAACAAGGTTTTTAGCAAAAAAATGTTCATCTGCCCAATTTACAATTTCTGAGTGCTCAGAGAATTTCTCCAGTTTTTATGTCAAAAAACTACTAAGGAAAAAACATTGTAGCATTGGTCTGCTCAGTGAGCGCTCTTGAAATATAAAATAAACAATATTGATTTTAAATATATTGTTGTAGATAACTTTTCCATTTCCAATACATTTTCGAGACATTTCGGTAAAGATACTTCGAAAATTATAGAGGAAAAAACCTTTAGGGCCTGTTGTACAAACGCTATTAAAATTTTGATCCGTAGTTCAAATGAAATTCAACAATAGATCAAGCACTTCATCCTCTGCACCATTTTGCCACCTTTTAGAACCTTGGAGACAAAAGGGACTCTAATTGAAAAAGAAAATCAATCCTTTTATGGTTATTTCCTTTTTAGAACGGTGGAATACGTAATGTAACCTAACCAAAATATTAAACAATTATTTATAAAAAAAATATATAAATTTTCTAGAGGATAGGTAGAGGTAACCTAAAAAAAAACTGTTCAGTATTAATATTCGAATGAAATTGACAATTTCAGATAATTTCTGAAGATATATAGACCAAAACCGAACCACATATCCTAAACAAATCCAATATGTTCTCGTTTGGGGTTAAATCGCCCCCGAACGCCGAACTGTAGGTTAGGTACATTGCCAGTTGTGTATATATGCATCAAACCGAATTCTGTTTCTGGGACTAAAGTACTTTGCTGAAATAATAATAATTTGTCTCATGCATTTATTATGAAATTGAAACAGCCACCACCGCACCGTATAGTCATCACCAACGTTGAAGATACACATTTATGTATTTATATTTTTGTACATCTACACAAACCGCAAAGCCCATACGATTCATATTTTGGAAATTGGAATTCATTTTGTGGATACCGGCTGGTTGACTGCTCTGGGTGTGCTGCGGCATGAATCCTTATGAATTCTGGCATGGCTTTAGCAATGGGCCGTAGCCTCATTTAGGAATACACATACAAAGTCAACCATGTACCTACTTTCATCAGGTGGATAAAGGATTTTCATAGGGAAGGAAGTGTATGTTGTTGCACAGAGCAAGAGTCGAGGGATAGAGATAGCTATACAGAGCGGGAGGTTTTTTTAAGTCTTATGTCATTTCCTCTCATATAAATATCAATAAATCAACAAAGCCAAAAAGTATCCCATTATGTCAAATTAAATCGTGATAATCGCTTTTAATAAAAAAAAATAATATTCTCTGTAAACATTATGTGGGATGATAAAAAGCATTTAATGGGATTACATCAACGATTTTAAGCTGGTAACTACCTAAATGGATATGGCCTAGTTAGATTATTATTTTAAAGAGTTTCGAATTTACCTTTAATAATTCACTCAGGTAAGGTAAAATAAAATAAAACAAAAAAATATATCTTTGATCCTTAATTTACATAATATATATGTAGGTAATTTCGAGAGATATATATATAGGAAAAAGCCTGAAATAGTGTACATTTGACATGACTATACATAAATGAACATGGGCTACTTTGGTTGCACTGAAATTTGTTCAAAATTTGACACTTCTATAAATATCAACAAAACAAGGGAATCATACTCGTATTCACCCCCCCCCCCCCCCCAACCTTAAACAAAAAATCTACTATCGCAACTCATCCTCGCATTATTTTCAATTGACTGTTTATATGACTCATCTAAATCTCATGTTATTTCCCTATATTTCACCATTGCTTACTTACTTACATAAGGTGGCTCTCCTGCCGGGAAGGACCAGGGCCTCAAACAACAAGCGTTTTCCATCTGGCTCGGTTTCTAGCTGGCTATCTCCAGTTTCACCGCCAAGTTGATAGAGGACGCTAGTGGAAGAGCACTTGCGTGCGCTACCTATTACCAGATATTATCAAATAAAGATGGCAATCCTCAGCTGTCAATTTGATTTGCCTACAAGCTGAAATGAGCAGATTGATAGATTCGATTTGCAAAGTATTTATGAAAACCAGTAAAACACGCACGCATAGAATCAACTAGTCATTCAGCACATCATTCAGCACAGGTCTTGTTGTTGTTGCAATTCACGTCTATTCGTCGACACGAAATTAAATTACAAATAGAACAATGTAAACAAATGGATTTTGGGGGGTAAAAAGTACGAAGAATTGCCATATTTATATTGATAATCGCTGCCTATTACGCTGTCCACCTCTACTGTCCCAAGGGGTTTAATTTAAAGACTTTTCAGGCTGGATCAATGCTCCAGGCGTATAGCTATCTTCACTTCGTTGAAACCCGTGTGGACGGAATTTTTGGCTTTCGTCGGTCGTTCAGGTTGAATGGTGCAATCTGCTTGGCAGCGGAAATTGGTTTGTCATCACCGTTTGCTCATATGATTTTCCCATATTTTCAGCACTGACTACTTCAGTTCAGACCTTGTAAGTTGTAACCCTGAGAGAGGTTCTTTTTACTTTTTGGTAAAACTTTCAAACTTCTTTCCTCTCATCCCTCTATCTCTTTTCTCTGGTCCTTCTATACAGCACTGTTTTGTGAGCCTATAGTGTGGCTGCATGTACTTGCTAAGATTCTTCGTCGAACCGAGGGTTTCGTGCGAGGCCAAGCACTCCAGAGGCCACTTATCTTATGGCTGCCTGGCAATTTTTAAATTTAATCTCGATGCTTGAAGCTTGTGAGCGCAAGAGATTCGATTGGAAAAGGACCCGCCGATTTCTTGTGACTATACCCATCCGACTTTGAACTTCCTCACAGTATTTTCCTGCATTACCTTGGCTACAACAAGGTTGTGGTCCAAGTCAACGGTGGATCCTCGGAAAACGTTCCTTCCTTCGATGGCAATGTTGCCAATCTCGTTAACAGTTGATTGATCACGAATTCATCATATCCCCTTGTGTATATCGAGATGTGGGAACTTCGCTCCCACAACAAAGTCGAGTAGTTGAAACTGAAGACTTGCCTAGCTCTGCCTTTAAAGACGAATCCACACCCAAAAAGAAGCTGTATCTTTATTGTCAGTAACAGTCGTGGTGCTATATATCACAGTCTTCCATTTTTCTTTTGCCCGGCCCATCCCATAGCACTTCTTGGATGGCATTGATGTCTGCTTTGTAGCACTTTAGGGCCTCCGCTGAATGTTTGGCTGCATGTGGTCTAAAGAGAGACAGAACATTCCTCGTGCAGATCTGAAGTTCGTTGTCGTTGGATTAACCACGCTCTTTATAGGCTTGAGCTCCAAATATGTCATAGTAGGCAGTATGTAAGGGGTTCACTAAGTAGTTACGCCAACGTTGCACAGTGGTCCGTTTGTTGGATTTTGGCGAGAAAAATCATTTCCCCCGCCAATTATAAATAAAAATTCATGAAATTTGGTTCACTTGATGATTTAAGGATCTGAATTAAGTGATACTGCCTATTTTTCTCTACTTTTAACAGGAGCTTTTTACAATTTAGGTAAGAATATGGTTCCAAATCAAAAAAATTTTAAATAAAGTACTGTCAAAGTCAGGAAATGAGGGAAGTCTATATTTGAAATGTTCTCAAATATGCACTTAAGAGTATACTTTCATATAAAAATAACTCCAATACTGATTTGTATCAAATTTAAAGAAGATGGTCCAAAATGTTTAGAAATGTTCCCAAGGGATAAGAACTAATTTAAATACTTATTTTTAAAAATGTTTGTATAGGAAATTATTCTAAGACCTAAGATAGGTAGTACCACTGAATTCAGCATTCCCAAATCATCAAGTGTACTTAATTTCATTGATTTATTTTAAAAATTGGTGTGGGAAATGATTTTTGTCGCCATAATTCAATAAACGGACCACTGTGCGTTGGTTTCATCTGATAGATAATTCTTCCTCTATTGTATTTGCCTTGATGAAAGGAGAAGTGTCTTAGTGGAAGCACCCCCCCTCTCTTGTTTGTTGTCCCCAACAACTTTCCACAGGGATTGAGGTTCTAGGCACCCGATGTTCAACACAGTAAAGGGAGAGTAGTAGTTGATAGACAGAAGTTGAATTAACAAAAAAAAAACCGTGTACGCTTGTTTCTTCTTAAATGCACATTGTCTACCCTTTAGCGTCATGCAGTACGTATAAATGGAAAAGCGATAAAAATACGAAAATCTGGTAATGAGTTTACTAGTTTTTTTTTTTTTTTAAAGAGATTTTCAATTACATACCTGCTCATACTTACGAGTTCTTGAAAATACGAAATTTGGCTATACCTACAAGAACGGCGGGATATGTTTTTTATATATTTCGGTTTGTGATCAATAACTTTTCATTAATCGTCTATAAGCTCCAGATTAACTAACTGAGGCCTCAATCCATCGCATTTTTGAGAAAAGTTACTTCAGCCATGTTTATCATCGACATCGCAATCTGTAAGGCATAGCTATACATTTAAGTTCATACACCCTTCCTTTTCTAATATTATATTTTCAAATTTACCAAAAATACCTTCTTAAAAAGTGTTTAATGTGGTTACGGGATTTAGTCAAACCCAGCGACCATCACCCATATTCTGGTTTAGTCCTTTGAACGAATATTGAAAAAAAAAACAATATTATTTATCGGTTCTATTTCTTAGAATCTTTTGACCTCACATCCCAATATCCATAATAATTTGCCATGTCCTTGGAAAATACGCTTTCAATACTAACGACTTACAACATAACCTTCTTCTTCTCTTCACATTCATTCATGCCTTTCAAATAAATCCTTCGAATAGAAAATCGTGTACTGTGTGATATAAATCCTTAACGAAAGTCACGTCAAACGTTCATAACGTTTTAAGTTCGTATAGGTCGTACACAGTTAATTATGATTCAGCCTCTCTCTATATCTCTGATATATGTATGTATAAGTGAGATATCATCGGTAATTAAAACCTAAGATACACATGGTTTCCTTTTTGGCACACAGAGCATATACAAATATTGGCAAATATCCTTCAGTATCTTTTGTCTCTTAAAATAGCAGAATAGCATAACTATATGTAGGTACAACTTATCAAAGGGGACATTCAAATGGAAGCCACTTTTTTACCACAAAAAATGTTGGCTGCATTCTCAGAGTCCAACTGGATGACACTAATTGCCCTACACAAGGATTTGCATAATTAAAATGATGGAAATGGTCCACTCTCTCTTGGGATGCATTAAAACCCCCCTCGATATGTCCTTAGATGGGTGCCTTTTCATTCAGATCGCCAGGACACGATTGCAATTGCAATTTAATGAGATTCTAACAAGCTATATCTGGTGATGCTGCTGCTTTTACTGTTTGTAATCCTCACATGCTGCCGCCGCACCACCGCTGACATTTTATCCCCGCTCTTTCACTGCCCATTTTGATTCTGTACCTACAAGAATACCAAAACGATTCCAACGAAATGCAGCAAAAGGACCTTTATCGGGTTTCCGCAATCGCAGCCAACATAAGAGATTACATTTAGAATCCTCCAAAGGACATTAGTTACAACTACAACAACTATATAGTTACCCAGAATAGAAGCAGTGTGCTGCAAATAGAAGAAGGAAAAAAAAATTCGAAAGAACGACATCGTAAAACTCCACAAAAAAGGTCTTGAATTTAACAAGCATCCTTGACACCACTGAGAGTTGATAAAAGTGTTTGAAAGAAAGTTTTGCACTCGTGTTGGCACCTCTCTTTTTACCTATAGCTTGTCCGAAAGTCTCTTTTTTTTCCCTGTTGAAAAGATGAGGACGATTCCTCTTTTCCTATATATTTACATATACATACCTTCACCTCATCCTTCCTTAATTCGTATAGATGTTGGCACAAGGACACACAAGTTGAGTGATAAAGGAATACTACATAAATTCATATAATTTACAGTTTACTCTGAACTCCCAGTGGGGATTGTGGAAGGCTCGTGTATTTTTTCGTCCTTGCCCCAAGTGAGAGATGTGTGGAAACGTGGGAAAACCTTTAGGGGCCAACTTTCTTCGAGTATACTTATAGTTTTTTTTTTTTTTTGAGCAAGGGATGTGGTGAATTTGCGAACTTTTGTGCGCATGTGACCATAAACTCAGAGTAAATGAGATGATTTTTTGATGAAAATTGCGCAATAAATCAGACAATTGAGAGCTCTAAAAATTGGTCGAGTTTCATGTTGTGGTTTTTTGAACTAAGTAGTCCTTTTATGACCGGCTACGAATTAAGATAGATTATTCCTTGATAGTGCTATCTATAAAAAATAGCCTCAGCTGAACTGAAATTAACAAAAATTTTGTATGAAATCATGAGTTCTATAGCGCGATCGCCGCTACTGTCGGGACGAATAACCAATTTGTGTTTGTTGAAAACAGTTAAAAGGTATTTTAAAGCAATACATTCAACAAGTCAAATTTAATAATCTTATTGTTGGCTGATTTATTTCAAAGGTGTATAACTAGAGTTTGTAATTAAGGTTTGCCACGATACCAGAAAAGTCTCGATATCGTTTGGTATTGGTATCGGAGACCCAACCGATACCGAGACGATACCAACTCCAAGGGATTCGAAACGATACTGAGACGATACCAAACCGAGACTTTGTTATACGAGACCATCAAACGAGACTGAGTTCTGCGAGACCGAGTTATAAAAAACTGTACTTTTGGGACCGAAATTTACTGATACTTTCGGTAGTATAGTTTGGTATCGACAAAAAAATAGATTTTTGAATAATATTATTAATTTATACAGTAATAAACAATTCTTGTAATTGGTTCAACTACAAGATCAAGATCATGTAACGAATACGTGCATTTTATTTTTGTTTGTGACTGAGACGAGACCGAAACCAGATGAGACCGATACCAATACCGATACTGAAACAAGACTTTGCTTTAGGAGACCCGAAACTGAGTAATACGAGACCGATACCGATACCGAGATGGTACGGACATTTTTCAGTTTTAACGATACCGAGACAATACTTACCAAAGTGTTTTTTTGTTTTGGTATCGTGGACGGCCCTACTAAAATAGTCATTCTCTGTTTTGTTTTTCAAGGGGCAACATTTTTCAAAATGGGGTTTAAGCGGCAGGATTTCAAAAATGATGGGTTATGTTCGATCGAATGACTAACAAAAAAAGTTGACTGGTTGAAATGTCGATATTGTCGAAAAGTTAAAATATCAACTTGGTTTTTACCGACTAACTAAAATATCGACATTTGGAAATCTCGACTTGACAAAAAGTCAACTATCCTAAAAGAAGTCGAGAAAAATATCGGCTTTTCGGTATTTTTTCCATAAAAAAAGTTGATATAAATCGACATTTTGACCTGTCGATATTTTTTCAGTAAGTGCCCTATTACACGACGACTTTAGAGTCATGACTTTTTTCGAAATTCAATTAGTGCGAACGAGAAAATCGACAATCGACATATAAAAAAACAGTGATATTATCTCTATTTTTTGATTAGTCAGTGCTTAAAACATTCGAGATTTATTTTCTCGATATCGAGTCGAGATATCGTACTCAATCCAAAAATGACTCCAAAGTTGAAGTTCATCATTTGTGTGTAATGGCTCTCCCAAACCAACGCGAATGCGGAGCGATTCGCAGCGAATCATTCACAATAGTACAAAATATGACAAATACACATCGCTAAACAACAACAAAAAATCGTCGTCGCTCCGCATTCGCGTTGGTTTGGGAAAGCTTTAAAGAACGAATTTCAATTATGAAGATCCGTCCACCTCAACTCGTCATCGTGCCCAACAATTGCACCTTTCACGCTCGTCGTTGATGAAAATTATGCTAAAGACTTGCATTTACACGCTCACAAGGTGCAATTGACTCAAGAACTAAAGCCTCTTGATCATTTCAAGCGTCGTCAATGGTCAGAATGGTGGCAAAAAATGGCAACAGTGGATGATCAATTTTCGAAGAAAATCATCTTGAGTGATGAGGCTTATTTTCACCTCAGTGGATTTGTCAATAAGTAGAATTGCCGCATTTGGGCGAATGAAAATCAAAGAGTGATTGTCGAAGAACCAATGCACCCACAAAGAGTGACTGTTTGGTGCGGTTTATATGGGCTGGCATCAGGCCGCTTTTTTTTCCAAAATGAGGCTGGTCAGGCAGTTACTGTGAATGGTGTTCACTATCGTGAGATGACAACGAACTTTTATTGGCCCAAATTGGAAGATATGGATGTGGACGATATGTGGTTTCAACAGGATGGTGTCACTTGCCCCAAACAGGTAACAAAACAATGGCTCTTTTGCGTAACAAATTCAATGGCCATGTTATCTCATGTGTTGGCGATGTCAATTGGCCTCCAAGATCATGTGATTTGACACCGTTGGACTTCTTTCTTTGGGGTTGTTTGAAAGAAAAAGTGTACGTCGATAAGTCAGCAACAATTCAAGAGCTAAAGGATGAGATAATTCGGCACATTAATGCCATAGAACCTCAATTATGCCTCAGCATCATAGAACATTTTACCATCGGATCAAGGTGTAACGCTCAGGTCGTGGCGGCCATTTGGCCCATATTTTGTTCCATACATAATTGAACCATACTAACATTATCATAATAAAAAGAAATGGCAGTCATTTCTTAGATAATTTGTGTTTTATTCAAAATCAATATCGGCCTTTAAAATTTAACCACCCTTTATTAACATTATGAGCAGAATAAAAAGTATATTGAGTATATTGGCTTTTTGGCTTAACTTACATTCCATAATCAAATACTTGCCCCGGTCACATTTTTCCTACAATACGAGTATAAACATTATCAGTGTTTTTTTAAAAAAAGTGTGAAGATATAATCAAGAACATAGAAGTAACATTGAAATAACTATTTATATAAAAACATTGTATGGCGTATGAGTGTTTTTTTTGCATTACAGAAAAGTAAAAAACAAATTTGCACATAAAATTTCCGGTTGGAATTTGGTATTTGCAGCCAATTGAAAAGTCAACATTTACCAACGGACCGAAAAAAAAAACAGATGGACGGAAAAAAATGTCAGCCCGTTTTTGAGATATCGAATTTTCTAAAAAAAATTGAAACTTTTTTTTTAAATTTCAAATTTTTTTGTTTTGAAAATTTTGATATGCAATTTTTTTAATCTTATTTGAATTTTGTATTTAAAAAATTATTCTAAAACTGCTGATAGTGAGAAAACTAAAAATGAAGGAAAACGTTCTATGAGAAAATACTATTAATAGTTGCAATTTGTAATTTTTTATAATTTTCGATAGTAGGTATATCGCACTATAATTTGAGAATATAGAAAAAGTTTATTAAACTTTAAACATGGAAGAGAGTAGTTTTTATGATAACATATTTCTTTAACAGTTTTTTGACATTTGTATGGAAGATACGAGTACCGTTACTTTTTCATAAAAGTATATTTTTTTAAAAATTTTGGTTAGAAAAACTAATAACATTGTTTTGAAGCTTCTGAAAAAAAATCATTGGAATCGTTTTGAACCTTTTTGAAAAGTCTAAAAAAAGAAATTAAGAAAATGTGTGGGCGGATAGTCACAGCTAAAACCAGTATGTACCCAGTTTTAAGAAAATCGATCCAGCCGTTTTATCTGGAGCCTAACGAACAGACAGACAGACAGAAATGTGAGATCAACTTTTTTCGTCTTCCCTATCTCGAGTTCAATTTTTTACGAATGCATAACTTGGCATAAGTGCTTATGTATTACAACTAAAAACCTATATTAGGAGACAAAAAACGGCTTTAAAAATTGATTAAATGGAATTTTTAGTAACAAAAAGGTTTAAAAACTGGTTTATGTATTATGAAGATAAAAAAAAGAACAAAGAAACAGTTACAGGAAATTTATATTTTGTTTACATAAATTTAGTGATATTTTTTGAGCGAAAACATATTAAACTTAAAAAAAAAGATGTTATTTCCCACAATTAATAGAAAATTAATTTATTTAAAATAATGAAACTGCTTCCCATCGATGGTGAATAAACTACAATTTATTTTCAGTGATGCTAATCTCAGTCAGAGGCCAGAAATAAGTTTTTTTTTATTCACGTTTTTGCAGAAATTAGGAATCCAGGAACTGAGAAATTTTTTCAATTCATATTTCCTCATATGTCAATTTCAAAACTAAATACTAAATTTGTTTTTTTTTGTGACATCTACAAAGCATAGATCACTAGTTTTTTTGTTCAGTTTTTATTCCGAGATAAACCTAGTTTCAGGGTTAAACACGAGTTAATTAATAAAACTTGTGTTTCAATTTTGATTCCAAGTTGTTACACAAAAGGAGAATAGTCTGTCAAAATCGAAGGTCAATTCCCATGAATGAATTAATGAAGGTTTTGGGTTATAAGTGCACTGCGACCATTAAGATCTATTGTGCTCCCGTCTAGAGCTGGATGAGGTTGCTCATACTACAGCACGTTCTCCAAATTTGTTTGAGGAACTTAGCAGTTGGAGTGTTTTAGGGAGGGTAGTTCGCTCTCCTCTATCTGGAGATTTCCCAGATACCTGTATCTTTGATGCACGAGAGCATCACATGTATCTGGTATATGGTCCGATGTCTTCTCATGAGCATTGCAGAATCTGCACGTGGCACTGTTCTTTAAGCCAAGAATATGGAGGTGACTCCTAAGCTTACAGTGGCCTGTAGGGAGACCCGTTATTATTCTAAGTTTGTTCCTATTTAAGCTCATAAAGGACTGGAATCGTTCTTGGTTGTGAGGCCCAAGCAGAAGTTTGGCCTGTCTTAGTCCCTAAGCTTAGACGTTCGCTACAGATTTTTGATCTTTTCACCTCCTCTTCTGTTTTGATTTTATATTTTATCACGTTTGCTCCTATTCTGGAATAAGGCTCTGGTCCCGTTTGGGGTGTCACTGCCCCTACTTTTGCTAAGGAGTCTGCTCTTCATTACCTTGTATGCCAACGTGGCCAGGGAGCCAATTGAGTGTGACAGAGTTATGTTTGCCCAGTTCGTTTAGCCAGCCTACACATTTCCATACATGCTTGAAATTCCCATAGTTGTGCCATCTTAATTTCGATGGTGAATATGTGATTTCCATAGCGTGATTTCAATAGATAGTTTTTATGGAAAAATGGATTTAAATGTAATCATTTTCTGAAAAACTGTTTCCGAGTTCAATTTATTTGCAGAATTAATTATTTCTGATTTAGTTCAGAGTTATATGAATTATCCTATTTTCGCTGGTTCCAACTTAATACGGAACCAAGTTTCGTTGGTAGGATTATGTTAATACTGACGGCGTGAGCAAGTAATTGGATATTTTTTTTAAAATGTTGTGTCGCTCTAGTGTTGGGTTAGTAGATTTAACGGTTCCGTGCTTTAATTATGCGACTATCTATTTAACTATCCATTTGAAAATTATAATAGATGCTCTATAAAAAGCAGACCTATCCAATTTTTAAAGTTTGTTCACTTTTTTGAGCTTTTTGAAGACGCATTTGATCCAAAATGCACATGTGAATGTCTTAACATTTGTTTAAGAGCTAAACAAAGCTCTAAATCTGTTCTAGAAAAAAACCTAAATAATTCCTCACTGTCCTTAAACAATGTGCATTTACTATTGTAGATAATTCACTATTTCGAGATGCATCAAATCGAGCATCGACTGTAGTTCCTTTAATTTTAGGTCACCAGAGAAATGAACTACAAACAAAGTTCATAAATATCTCTGATATACATAAACATACCTTGATTTCATAATATCTGTATATACATAATGCAAGGTACTATTAATCGCTTATGAGGAAAATAAAATTAATTAATTCCGGAATAAAAACAATTCTAGCATTAATGATATCATTTAAAAAAACAAGCTCTAGTTGTTGATTAGCGTTTATATTATAGGGCCTGTATTTTCTATAAACCCCTTTGTATGCATGGGCTCCTTTAATCCTTTTCTCTTTGCACAATATGTGTTATGTGTGCATTTAAGAACAGCAAAAACACGTTAGCACTTCCGATGTAGTAACTTCACCTAGCAAAGCCTCTAATAACTTCTAACAGCTCTTAACATCTTCATAATATGAAGCATCCTTCTCCATCTTTTTACATACCAATATATTCCCATAACAACATGAGAAGTAGTGTTATAAAAAAAAAAGTTCATATGGAGCTCTCCTGCAGATTTACAACTCGCATCGTTCAAGTAAGCGTTAAATTAAATAACAGGCTGTTAGGGAAATGTTCCTTCCATATCGTTTACTATCGTTTTTTATCCTCTCACACTCACTTTGTTGCTCTAAGCCCATCGTATCGTCAAGAGTACCTCTCGTTTTCACAGAAAGGAGTTGTGTGTGTGTACTTATTCACAGTACTCCACACCACTCCTATCCTCGAAGTACTTTAGGATACACGCTGTTCAAGCAATAAACTCAAGTTGGGTGTAAAAAGTACAATAAAAAAGAGTGTAAGACTTCCTCAAAATAAAAATAAAAAAAGAATAAATAAATAAACAGGAATTCCATCGCCATCACCACCCCTGCTCCTGCTGACACAACATAAAATCCCTGTGAGATGCCCCAAGTAGGCGCCTTGAAAACAGAGAGCTTCCCATGATGTTTCATGTTTCTGCTGTACCTATACCCAGATATCCTTTAACAATGAACAAATAGAATAGAAAATACAAACTCTTTCGCCCTACCTCTGGCTTTGAGTTTATTGTGTTGCTATTGCAAGCAACCCCACTCCTTTTATATCCTGGAATGCAATTACATTTTCATGGGCGAATTGTTGCGGAAAGCACTTGAAAAGATGATTGTTATCAATGTTTTCGACAAGATTTAAGGGAGTGGTTGCGAGCGGGCTGGGGTGATTGTTTTGTGCAATCCTAAATGGGCATGACCGAGTTTATTAATTTTTTTTTTTTGTTTTTTCCTCAAAAGGGTTCACAAGGAAATTTTGGTTGAGGAACAAAGGAAGCTTCATCCTGACCTGATTTACACAGAGACAATGCACCTTATTTTGTATAATTATCCCATCTTTTATAGGTTCTATGGAACTTCAAGCCTTATTTGCACCATGGTGAGTTCCAGTTAAAGTTCATAAAATGTTTAACTTCATCGGAAGTAAACTTCAAACTCAAACTCTTCTTCAACTCTCGTTTCTACTTTCTTTCCTTCCTTTGCGAATATTTGTCCATTTTCATTGAAATTGTGTGGTGTTGTTCGTTTTTATTATTTGGGTAAATAACTTTGACGTTGTCGCAGAGAATTGCAGCAAATGACCCGTGGAAGATGACACAACTTCGAAGAGGATATTATTTCTAAACGACTACAACACCCCCATTAAAAGACTCGAAATGGAAAATTCAAAGGATTTCTCGTATATTGTGAAGCAAAGTCAACTCACTTCGGAGCGGATGCGGATGGAGTTTCTTACAACATCGATTTCCTCTTTTTATGTGACAGGACTCTCCTTTCTTTGTACTCTGCGTGTATAGGTTCTGTGTGCTTGCAGTGTTAGTTTTATTGGCCTTTTATCCCCTAAACCCTAAGTAAACATTCAGGAGTCACTATGGAACGATGCGGCGATGACAAGGATGAAGACGACGACGCGACGTGTCGGTGTCGTTGTTGCTTTACGACTTTGTGGGCAATAAAAGTTTTAGTGGGCAATATACAGCAACGTTAATTTACTTAATTTAGCGCAAATGGCTTAATTGCTTCAATGGAAAAGTGTGACATGAGTCTGGGTATATTGGGTTTTTAGTGAGAAATAAGATGACATATGGCTTTCTTAATTAGGGATATTAAGTTTTATATACGACAAGATCGCAAAAGACGTAATTTAGGCAAACTTTGTTTAAGGATGGAAGATTTTTTTTTTCAAGAGCCCAGAGGCTAATAACACAGTGTTATACCAATTTTGCAATGAATAATAAATTATAAATAACTGCGTCTTGATTTTTCATCGGTACATTATTTTGGAAAAATTGTCCACAGTTTTAGCCACACTATCAAAAGTTATTAAGTACATACGTGTACAACTTGAACACAAGACAACTCATGGTAATAATTCAGTAGCTTGAAAGGTAAGACTTAACTTAATATTAAAGTTAATTTCCCATGAAAAAAGTATTTAATACAACTTAAGGCCATTCGCTGATAAACTACCTAAATATTTAAATTCCACTTAAGAGCTTATGCGACATTTCACGCTGAGGAAAAAGTAGAACATAAGCGTTTAAGTTGAACATAAATATTTAAGTTTCGTATAAGCAAACATCACGGCTCTAATGTAAGCAAATTGAAGACAAAATAATTATAGTTTTTTTAGCTTGTTATAATGGGACAAGACGTAAGAATTAATTTCAATATTAGTGAATCCCTGAGTGAAACCCATGAAAAACGTCATGAGAGAAGAACCTCTTTGCGTGTAGGGAGTGACTTCAACTATTTTTTTATTGGATAGCGGCGAAAATTACTAATCACTATCTCTTCGATTTACAGCCTCATGGCTTATTAAGTTGTTAGAAAAATCATAATTCAAACTTTTCAAACGGAAGATGCATATTTAAAACAGAAAAGTCAAAGCAAGATTAAAAAAAAAGAATACTTAAAAAGTTAAATAAAAAAGTACGTATACGGCTGAGTACACGGGAAGAATTAAAATACCACCAATTGCAAACAAATTTCAATGAACCACAATATACTTTACTGATGGTTTTTAATTTCCTGAATTCGAATCTGTGTCTCAGAATTGGTGTAGCACGTTTCGTTTTTGAGATATTAAAATCTAAAGTTTTAAAGAAAAATTAATTTTCGATGCAAATTTAACGTATTTTTTTTGTGTCGATGATGAGCCTAATTATTAAACTTAAGTAAAACGCAATGGAATTGAGCACATTTCAACTTTTAACTTGAATTATAAATTCAGTCGCTCCAAATTCATAAATTTCAAATGAGGTTTTCTAAGAGAGAAATAGGAATAGATTATTGCAGAAAAATAACTTCAATTAAAATTTGTTGGAAATTTTATATTCTTTCAATTACTTACATTTTGATGTTTATTTTATAGAAAAACCAACAGCTTTGGAATTGAAGAAAAAACTGAAAAAAATGTATTTGTATACCACTTTTTTGGAATTTTTGCATGTTGCGTTGAAATTTTAGTCGCAAACCTCAGATTCAAATTCAGCAACCTCGAGAACATACATAAGAACAAAAATCTAAACTACCGCTAAGGGCTTATTTTGAGCACAAACTCTGTAGGATTGAAATTTGAAACAATAGTAAATTAAAATTAAAAACATAACAAACTACAAAATTTGGGTCGTTAATCAATTGAGCTTGTATTGTTCCTAGTACAAGTATGTATGCTTTATTTTTTGTATTAAAATGTTTGTTATGTCCCTTTTTGTCTAAGGCTTAGGTATGCTTAGCAGTTTCCCAGGGTTCTTTCTGAAGTTTATAGGTTTTCTTTATTAAGTAACCCAAACTCTTTTTCAATTACCTACTAATATCGTTAGTAGTTCTGTGCTAGGCGTAAAATGGATTCTTTATGGTGATATGTAGCTGGTTACCCTCCCGGCTGGGTGGTTCCACAAACGATGGAATTTTCGACGGCTTCGCTGATATTTTAAGTAAGTATTCTATCCGATTTTTTTACTATTAATGTAATTGATGTCTACAAGACCAGAACAAAATTTTAAGATCTGATATACGAGTATTTTCATTACTCAAAAATTATTCAAAGGCTCTAATTCTCAGTGCCCTGGCGTGTCCCTTGTCCGTTTTCATCGGGAAAAATTATTTTGTATTACAAAAAATCGTTAAACTTTGTCCCTCGGATTTTCAATGAGTCCGCTGACAATTGAAGCAGTCGAAATTTCCTTAACTTTAAAAACTATCAAAGTTTCAAATCTAGCAGCGTAAAACATTAGTTCTGGTAATAGTTAAATCTTTTTCGAGTCTTACACCCGTTTGCTATTTAATTTGTAAAGAAGGAATTTGTTCGAGAGGTCATGGATTGTCCGTTCAGTTTCTCAGTGTTCTGATGGGTATTTACAGAAAATAATTCTATGTAAGCAGGCATATGTTTAAGTTTTTTAATATAGTAAACCATAATCATAAACGTTTTTATTTTATTTTTTAGAACAGTGCGTTAACATGTTAAAGCGGCAAAAACTATGAAAATACTCAGCCTCCTGACCTTTAATTACTGATTTTATCTCAAGGCCTCAAAAATGTTCAGTAAATGCTGATTTTCTTCTAAGATATTGACAAATAAAAAGAACGACTAGGTCGTACAAACCTACTCTTATTTTCAAGTGGCCTACATTTATAGATAATTTACACAGGGTGTTTTGCATAAATTGTATAAAAGCGCTAGAGAGAGGGGTGAATGTCTCCCCATTAAGGCAAACAAAAAATTGCTTAGTTTGGTCGGTTCCCTGAAACACTTGTTTTCAAAAAACTCCATAAAATCTTTGAAAAGCAGTTTTCAACTATGTGAAAAGACGATCTAAAGTTCATAAAGTCATTTTTCACAAATATTAGCTTCCAAAAATTTTGTGTCGAAATTATCATCATTTTATTCCATTTTTTTTTTAAGAATCACTCATATATAATTATGTAAATTTAGTGTGGAAAAAAAAAATCATGTGCTGGTACTGGTACAGATCTTGAAGGAATCAGGTAAAAACCTTAATAAAACTGGTTAAAACCTAAGATAAATTTGGTTAGAATCACAGTATCACTGGTAAAAATCTCAGCACAACTTGTACAAATCTCGAATGAATCCAGTAAAAATCACAGTAAAACTGGTGAAAAATCTCAGTACAACTGTTAAAATTTCAAATCCGGTAAAAATATTAAACAATTCCGGTAATCTCAGCACTTGGTGAGTGTGGAAGTTTTTAATTTATAAAACCGGGTGAGCTCTACATGTCACAACATTTTGTAAACTGTTGTTATTGAAAATCTTAAGATGTGAGTGAAAAAGAATTTTGAAAAGTGTGACTATCTACACTACACATTAATTTAGCTCTAGATATACAATAAACATATCAACCCACCATATCATAATGATAAAAAATAGATATCACTTGATTTATTTTAAAAAAACTCCAACAATAAACAAAAAACACTTTTCCAATATGTACATAATATATTGTTGTTATTTTCTTTGTCAACAAAAAAACAAAAAAACAGACCTTCAAGCATTTGAATTTCACTTCATTTCTCCATAAACATAACAACATTATCATTTCAAAAACAAGAAGACACCCTCTGGCCTTACTGTGTGTGCGGCACATTATTCAAGGACGTATTTTTTTGTTTTGCTAAACAAAAGAACAACCACCGCAACGAGGATAGTGCTGAACACAAAACATCAATATCATTATGAAAAAAAAAAATCCTTGCCACATAAATTTCCATCATCATCATCATCATATTGCACTAAAATTTTTGTATGAATAGAAAATATCTCCATCTTTCCCACTTCAAATCCTTGGCAAAGCCTGCATCAAACAATTGGTTCGCTAAAATACATACACCACACTATACTCTTGTTCTTGTTTTTTGGATCTTGAAACACTGGGGACGGGTAGACAGACGCTGCTGAATAAAATTTGCAATTCAAACACGCGATAACAAACAATTCCTTAAAAGGAAATGATGGAGAAATAGGGGGCCAGGGTGGGAAAACAAAGAAATCAGCACAACCTTGTCTGGAAAGTCTTCACAAGCTTGACAAAAAAAAACTAAACATACAGTTTTAATTTTTTTTTAAGTTCGAGTGGAGCTGGCTCAGATAAAAGTTTAAAAAATAATGATTCGATTCACCTTGGCCAACATCCACTTTTTTCCAATAAGGAAGGCAAAGAGTCTCCAGGACGTAAAAGAAGTAGACTTTTAAGGCTGCAGGTGCGTAACGCGTACAATTAATCCTTGATTAAAAAAACACAAAATATGTAAAGCAACAATTTTAAGGGTGCGAAATGACTTACACGTTTTACCTGCGATCTTGAGAATAAAAATCTTGACTAGAATAATTGGATAAAGGATCTTTACCTGAACCAAGGAATTTAATGTGGAGTGGAAGACTATATTTATTTTTAGAACTCTTTAATGAAAACATGTAAGTTGGGATAAATGCCTTAAAAAGCTTTGTGATTCAATGTTATTAAATAAAAATCGAAAAACAGACAAAAACAACAACAGCAAGTGCCACAAGGCAGTTGGTTTCTAGCTTCTTTTTGCCAACTTAATTTGCTTCCAACAAATCCTGATTTCTGAGGCATTTCTGAGGACAAGACTTAACTCTATTGAGACATCATAAAATTGCTTTGTAGGAACTCTCTCTCCTAAAAAAGTGTTTGGCTTAAAATGTTCTAGCGTGCCTGGTGGTGCCATAGTGGTGCTTAGTGCCTCTCATTTCTTAGTACCTAGCATTTTTTATAAATACATACAAAATCTCTACCGAAAGTAGTTTCAGATAAATCAGAATTGTATTGCCAGCTTAAGCCAAAGTTAAAAAAAATTGTTGCAGCACTATTGAATAGCTATACATAAGCAAATAACGGGTGATTTTTTAGCTGGTTTGGTTTTGGCAACACTGGTTTTGACAGCTGACGTGTGTTTAGTACCTTGTGTCACTGTCAAACAGCTTCAGTTTGGTTTGCAATTTAACCATGGATCGTCTTACAAATGAACAACGCTTGCAAATTATTGAATTTTACTATCAAAATTCGTGCTCGGTTCGAAATGTTCATCGCGCGCTGCTTCCATTTTATGGTCGGCATTCTCGACCTTCTGAGCAGTCTATTCGGAAGATTGTGACCAAATTTCGCACCAAATTTACTTTGTTGGACATTAAACCACCAACACGTTTACGTGAAGAAAATATTGCGGCCGTATCAGCTAGTGTGACAGAAGACCGCGAAATGTCGATTCGGCGCCGTTCCCAGCAGTTAGGCCTTTGTTACAGCACTACGTGGAAAATTTTGCGGAAGGATTTGGGCGTAAAGCCTTTCAAGATACAGCTGGTGCAAGAACTAAAGCCAGCCGACCTACCACAACGCCGAATTTTTGGTGAATGGGCTCTTGGAAAGCTGGCCGAGGATCCGCTTTTTTATCGAAAAATTGTGTTCAGCGATGAGGCTCATTTTTGGTTGAATGGGTACGTAAATAAGATAAATTGCCGCATTTGGAGTAAAGATCAGCCAGAAGCATTGCAACAGCTACCAATGCATCCCGAAAAAGCCACTGTTTGGTGCGGTTTATGGGCCGGCGGCATTATTGGGCCATATTTCTTCAAAGATGATGCGAATCGCGGCGTTACTGTCAATGGTGAACGCTACCGAGCGATGATAACAAACTTTTTTTGCCCGAAATGGAAGTTCTTGACTTGCATGATATGTGGTTTCAACAAGACGGTACCACATGCCACACAGCACGCGAAACAATGGCGCAATTGCGAGGCGAGTTTGGTGAACAGTTAATTTCACGTTTCGGGCCGGTCAATTGGCCGCCTAGATCGTGCGATTTGACACCATTAGATTATTTTTTGTGGGGGTATGTCAAGGTTAATGTCTATAGGGACAAGCCCGCTTCGATTGACGCACTGGAAGCCAACATCCATGCATTCATTCGTGAGATACCGGCCGATATGTGTGAAAGAGTATGCCAAAATTGGACTCAGCGGATGGGCTACCTGAGACGCAGCCGGGGTCAACATTCGCATAAAATTATCTTTAATCATTAAATTGCAAAGTTCAAACTATCGATTCAAATAAATATTTCATTCATTTTTTCGAATTTTTTATGTTTTTTTTTTTTTTTTAAGTTCTAAACCTTTTAAAAAATCACCCGTTACATAGACAGCTCTATAACATTTGCTAATGATGAATACACCAAAAGACGACAAGAAACATCTTATTATTTATTCCATGCATAATCTAGTGTCGTTAGAAATTAAGAGACGACAATTTGCTGCCGTTTGCAATTTTAGTTTATTCGCAAGAGGGTGAACCTTAAAAAAGAAAAGAAAGATATACAATCAATTCCACTTATGTGAACTACCTTTTGCTGAATTGAAAACTGGTTGGCTAAACACAGCTAAAAGTTGAATCGTTTTTGAATTTCCAACTAAATAATGGCCTTAAGATCACAATATATTGAGTGTCTCACACATTTTTGTTGAAGTTCTGCACCCGAAGTACTAAGATGTGAAACGAATAAACAAATTAATGGATTAACAACTTCAAATAGAAGATCATTGATAAATTTGAAAAAGTGTGTCGGAAAAAAGACGGACCCCTGAGGCACACCTGAATTACACCTGAGTTAAAAGTTTCCAGTAAGTGTTTAATTCTTTGACACCATTGGTCTTCGGTTTCAGTGCGGGCAAGCTTGACTGGTCTCACGCTCATAGGAGTAGGAGTGAGGTTATTAATGACCTCTTTTGGACACACTGACACTGACACACTGACAAAAATAATACCAGGAGCAACATCTACGTATTATGTCTTGTTAAAAAATTGTTTGAGCTACTACCCTGTTATGGTTGCCTATCTTTCCTAGTCATGCAAATAATTTTTTGATTTTTTCTGCTTCAGTTAAGCAGAGTTGACTGTAAAAGTGTAAATGCACATCAACATAGGGATAGACATACCCAAAGCAAGTAGTTGAATAATTAAAAAAAAATAAACCCCTAAGGAGCCGGAGACCTCTCTAAACCCTCAGGCATAAATGTGCATGTATTACAATAATCGATCCCTTGTCAGTGTTTATCTCTTTGATGATTGTCTTTTGGCTGGCACGTGTCTAGCTATATATAGCCTGATCACCACCTCCCCTTTCTTTTGAAAGTCCTTCAAAATCAAATAGAAAATAAAAATTACAATCTATAAGAATCAAATTTTCTGTATTTTTTCTTTTTATTTTTTCAAGAGTCCTTGCTTCCTGAGTCATATTGCATTTCCAATTTTGATCCACTTGGTTATATCTTTCCCTTTTTGGCCTCTAACTTACCTTATACCATTTATAGCTTCATACAAAGTAACCTATTATATTGTCCCTGTGACATTTCCATCATTGTTCTTGTCGTGTTTTTGTTTGTTTTGTCTTTTGCACTGATTTCATTCGTATTCTTTTCATTGTTGAAGCTTGAAGTCCTTAGTCCTTCTTACACCTTATCCATGCCATCAACCGGTGTCACATTTATTTTTTATGACAAGGACACCTGTCACTGTTGGGTTACCTGCGTTTTGTTTTTCGAATTTTCAACGCCGCGACGACCGACGAGAAGACGACTAGAAGGAAAAATAAAACACATTGTATGCATGAATGCCTTGCAAAACGGAAATACCTTATTTTCTAACAAATGTCCTTCTTGCTTTAGAGGATAAAGAAGTAGAGTTAGTTGGTTTCTTCTTTTGGCTTGTCGTGTGCGAAAAAGTGGTACACCACATTATGTATAAATAGTTAGAGTTCAAAGTTGGTATGAGAACCTCTCAGAATGCTTGCCAATGTCTTTAATATTAATAGAGCCCGGTATGAATAATATTTTGAACAAATAGAAAAGGTATGTTTTAGCAGAATTTCACGATTGCAACAGCTAGAATATTGTTGCAAGCAAAAAAAAAATTACAGTTACTTCATATAACATAAATATGTAGTAAAATTCCAAAGTAGTTTATTAATTTTAAGTAACCTTTGGTAGCACAGAGTGGTACTCCCTAGAAAACTTGGTGGCAGGCTGTTTCTTTAGAGATGAAGAACTTTAAATTGGCAGCACTGTTTTCAATTACAGCCAATTTGACAGTTCCCTATTGCTTGGAGGTTATTTTGGTTTTACAATTACAGAAATTGAAACCACATAAATTTGGCCCAAAGAGAACATTGTTATTGATCCAAAATTTAATTAAAGCTTTGTTGAGAAAATAAAATAAAATAAAATAAAATAAAATAAAATAAAATAAAATAAAATAAAATAAAATAAAATAAAATAAAATAAAATAAAATAAAATAAAAAATGCATGGTTGGATCGCCTGTACTTATTCTTATGCTCAGGTCTTTTAGAATTTAAAAATGTTTTATAAAAAAACATAGATATTATGAAAGAAAAATGTTTTAAAGCATGGAACTAGTTCTATTTTTAAATGTTTTTTTTTTTTTAAATATTTTTATAATTTTGGTTTGTGCATAGCTATATTGAAAGTTTTATTAATATGCAGATACAAATGAAATTTTCAAAAAAATGTTTTAATTTCACGAAATGTCTTTCGAAAATTTTCATAAAAAAATTATTTAAATCCGATAAAACAATAAATGAAATATTTTGAAATATAAAATTGCTTTTTAGGGGAGGTATTGTTCATTCCTTTTTTATTTTATAGTAGAAAGTCTAATTATAGACAAAATCTTTATTAATCGAGATCGTAGAGGTCTTTTTTGAGAAAAATCATATTTTTTCTACTTTTTCTTAACATTTTTATGGAAGAATCATTATTTTTGCATAAAAGTAAAACATATTCTTAAAATATTCTAAAAAGTCTTATAGACCAGATACTTACTACTTATTTATACAGTCCGGGGTGGACCAAGGCCTCAACCAACAAGCTTCTTCCAGCCGGCTCGGCTTCTAGCTAGCTGTCTCTAGTTTCGCTCGCCAAGTTAAAAGACTCGCCAAAGACATTCCGGACATTCCGGACCGAAGTACGGCGGAGAAGATCTTGAACGCGATGTTAAGAAGACTGATTCCTCTGTAGTTGGTGCAGTCTTCAGCTTCTAAAAATAATTAATAGAATTTTTTTAAGAAAAGTTTTGTAGCTCTTTTTTAGAAAAATGATATTTTGTAAAAATTAAAACAAAAAATTGTATGGTAGGTATTGTTATTTTAAGTTTTTAAAAAAATTAGAACAGAAAAAATGCTGGAAAGACCAAGCACCGCTATGTACCAAATTTGAAGAAAATTGGTGTAGGCTTTAAGGCTGTAGTCGAACAGACAGATAGACTGGCAGACAGAATAGTAAGACCCCATTGTCTTGTTATCCCTTTCATCGTGATGACGTAAATCTGGTCAAAATTCTGAAGCCCAATATTGGGGGGAATTTACACCTTTCTGGTAATTATTAGATTTAACGTGAATAAAGTCGCTGAAAATCCTCCAGGTGCCAAATTCGTATTGGGGAAAAAAAGATTAAGTTTTTTTCATGGCAGCCATCTTTATTTTCCCAAATACGCGTATGACATCTGGAGCTATTTCCCTAACTTTTTCCATATTCGAAATATTACAAAATATCGAAAAAGTCGAGATTCCAGTTTCACCCGTTGACATAAAGAAAAAGTAGGTATGTTCCTGAAAAGTGGCAACACTGAAATTTAATCCAAAGGTGCATCTACTTAACACCTTCCTTTTGAGACATTAATCGTTATTATGTACGGAAACTTTCCAAGTACTAAACTATTTTTTTTTTTAATTAACCTTTTTCCACAGATGGGGCACCATTTTTGAAAATGGCGTCCAGGTGACAGTCACAGTATTTTTAACAATAATTTCTAAGACGAATTTAAACCTACTTGCATGTCAAACAAAGATTTCAAATTTAAAAATAAGTTCCTCCCACAAAAAGCATACGGGATTTCGGTTTCCTGACTGGACTGGAAAAAAAAGGTTGGGCCTCATTTTTAAATGACAACCAAGTGACGGGATTACAAAAATGACTTTCAAGCTAAATTTCATCCTTAGTGAGCAAGGAATGAATTAAAGTCATAAAGGAAAGTTCCCGCCAAAAAGTGCACGTTTTCAAAAAAGGCTCCTAGCGAGAACTCACTAAAATTTAAGCTTTTGTCTCTTTTGCATAATAATATTTATCGGATACCAAGTGATGATAATTTTGCTATCGCTACTGTTGGATCTTTTTTCAAAGCATACAATAAAACCAAATTAGGTACACAATTCACATTAATTTTTCGTAACCTTGTCCCTCAATAATAACTTCACTCATGAGCTTTCTTATCAATACGCAATTTTTGTCAGTATACCTGCTATACTTTTTTTTGTTGCAAATATCAAATGTCCACTATCAACATTTAATTCCTAATTATCACAGCTGCAATGGTTTACATACTGAAATAGACTTTGCTTGTATACAAATAAATATAAATTTATTTTCTACAGATTAGATAGTCAAATCTATTGTTTTTTTACTTTTTGGGCCTTGGAATATTTCCATGCAAAGAATTTTCTAAGCACAAATTGAGCTGGAATAGTTATTAACTTATAAACTATGAATGCTACCAGAAGAAGAAAACTAATCACATCTACACTAAAAAGTTGGAAAGAATCCAAATGCACGGCAGGACTTTGCATGTGGTAGGCTCCCTTGTGTCTTATAACATACTCAATCCAGAATACTGCTGTTTCCTTGGCACTCATTGGTCTATCACGGTAAAGACTTGAAAATTCATCAACATTGTTCTTATATTTTTGATTCCCAAGAACATCCAGAACTGCAGCTTTTAAGGATTCAACAGTTATGGTCTTCTGATTCAGTTTTACTCCGAACCCATTTTTAATAATTGAATCTGCATTAGCTTCTTGGTCAGCAAACATAGGAATAGCTACCATAGGTACTCCATGGAATTGAGACTCAGCGGTACTTCCTTTACCAGCATGTGTAATGAACAGCTTTACATTGGGATGGGCTAGGAGATCATCCTGCGGAAGCCATTTGTGGTAATGGATATTTGGCGAACTACCAGGGGTTTGCTTGCCATCCCATTTCCAAAGCACAGTCTGCTTAAGGCTAGAAAGGGCTTTGAAGATGATTCCAAAAAGCTCAGGATTTAGATCGTCACCTTTGATGTTGGAACCAAAACTGAGGTAGATCAAACCGTGTTCTGAAGAGGCATTAAAGATTTTTTGCAGATCCTATTAAAATGAAAAAAGAGTATTAAAACAAAGATTCTTAGAAAAAATGTTGCTTGTATGACTTACTTCTGGTAAGGGATCAGGTTTTTCTTTGATTTGGATTCCACCACATTCGATGACAGCAGGTACATTTGGACGAATAGTTCCATCTGTGAAGTGGTAGTTCAACAAAACGAGAGAAACTTTCTTCTTGGCTTCTTCAAACGATGGATAGTCAGTAGGTGGGAAGATATCACTATAAAATGCCTCTTCAGAAATTGTTTTTTTTTTTTAATTCCCACCGTACTTACTTATACATATTTGCCATTTGGTTTTCGATTAAAGCTCCAAATATCTTGGTCACAATTTTGGTTAACAAATTACTAAGACGTCCTGTGAATGTACTCAGATCTGGTAAGCCAAACATTGTGAAAGCTGGTACATATACTATTTCTGGAGGATTTCCAACAAATTTGTCCACCATGTCAAATGACGAAGACGTCCAACTGACGATAATCGGACACTTAAAATGAACTCCAAGACCAACATGGAAATCATTGAAGAAATAGCCCACAATCAGCACATCGAATCTATTATCGGGATTTTTCATGAATTCTTGGAAACGCTCATCTTTTAAGGCATCACCTTGAATATCTCCAAGCGAAGCTACAGTGCTAATAATACCCATAAAGGATTCTATGACACCTTGTGGTTTGGCAATTACAGCTTTCATATCATTTATCTGCTTGGTTCTGGCCTCACTTGGAGGAATAAATATATGATGATATTTGGGATCTTTGTCTTTTAATGGTATAGTCGATAGCACAGTCACGTTGTGTCCACGTTCTATCAAAGCCTTGACATAGGACATATGCACAATTTGATGAGAAGGACTACTGCTGGTGAAGACACCCAGTATATTTGCCGACTCACTGCCTCCAACAAAAGCGGCAAGTAGACACAACAAAGTGACGAATTTGTAATTTGCTCGCATGATTGCAGAGTTCAACCGATACGAATGCTTCTTTAAAACATACTAATCCAAAAGACTGATATGTGCGAGTTTCAAGTTGTGTGCTCACCAAAGTTCAACAAGAAAAAGCAATGTGTTTGCTATGGATCATACTTAAAAATAATAAAAGAGAAAAAACTCATAGCAAAGTTATTGATTATGATACATAATAATCTCTTCCAAAATATCCGTGTACTAGAGGCCTTAAACATAAAATGCACGACTACGTCGCACGTATTTGTGCATAAGTTCAAAAGCTTAGAATTTAAAAATTTGAGTATATAAAACCATGGATAAATGAGAGAAAATGTTTTAAATTATATAATTCGGTCTTAAAATAAATTACTTAAACAGAAACAACTCTTTAAATAATCTTGAATGAAAAAAGGAAGAAATGTCATATGAATTTATGGGTAAGTCCAGTCAATTAGTGCTCAAAAAGGTCCTTAGAGAGCAAATTGGGGGGTATAGTTTTAATTTTGCTCCCCATTTATGTATTCGGGGGTAATCTGAAGTTTGGTACTAAAATTTCGTTACGCAGCATGGAAAAAAATTCAAAAAATTATGCAAAAATACATTTTTTGGGGGTTTTTCACTAATGGCTCAAAAACTACCAGTTATTCGAAAACTTGATGAGCTTGGACTTTTTACTTGGCCAACATCAAAAACAATTCAGCAAAAAATCAGAACTATCGAATCTGCGCAAGGCTTGATGTATACATATTGTTACTGAAAAAACTATCGTAATAGAAAAAGCTATGATGATTGAAAAAAAATTTTATGATATTAAAACTACCATGATAGAAAAAAACGGTCATTCAAGAAAATAAATATGATAGAAAAAACCATTAAGATACAAATATAAAATCAAGATAAAAACATATTATGATTGAAAAAAAAATATGATGGAAAAACTATAGTGAAAGAACAAACTGTCATAATACAAAAAAACTATCATGACAGAAAAAATTATCATTACAGATAAAACTATCACGATACAACAAAATTAATATGATAGAAACAACTATCATGATAAAAAACACTATTATGATAGAAAAAACTATCATGATAGAAAAAATTGTCATGATAGAAAAATTATCATGATAGAAAAAAATGATTTGAGTTTACATTTGTATGAAGTGATGGAAAATTAAAAAGACTAAAATTTTGTTATAACTTTTATTTTGTACAAAAAATTGATGGCTTACTCATAATATCGGAAAACAAAACCATTTCAGCCACCCTAAATTTTCATGTATTTAGACCGCCTTTGTTGTAATTCATGTGTGTAAGACCTACTAGGTTTTATTCGTTAAGATGCCAACCATAAATTAAAATTGGTTTCATCCTTAAGCAAATGAGTTGATTTTTCATTTTTTTTTCAGGTTTGATTTTTGCTTCTTGTGTCCTATAATATGCGTATAGAAAGTTTGAAGCTTGAGAAAATTAGTAAATTTTGTCATATTTCTTACGTACTTTATACCCTTCTGGCAACCTACTATTGTATAACTTCAGTGTTGTAAGACCTTGAAAACATTGTTTCATTTTACTTAAATAATAAATTGATACCCACAAAATAAAGCTTTAGAGAAAGGGTTGAAGAAATATGTCATTACCTTGCAGGCTATAGATAAAGGTTTTGAAGGCGATGTTATCTCAACCGATTTCAGTAAGGTCTTTGATAAAATTTCTCATAAACTAGTTCTTTTTCTACCCTCGACTTCAAAACTTCTTTGTTAAAATGGATTTCCTCTGACCTTTAAAAAAGTGTGATGAGGTTGGTTTCATATCTACCACCTCTTGCTCTTTCTTAATTACCTCCGGTGTAAACCAAGGCTCACCTAGGCCCACTTTTGGTTCATTCTACATTGAAGTGATCATCAAACATTTTTCTATATCACTGTACGCTAAGGATACCAAATTTTTCAAGACCATTTATTTGCATGACTCTTCCCTAATTCAAAAGGACCATGACATTTTTTCAGTTTGGGGTCTTAAAGCTTGGAGCTAAGCGATTGCAAATGCAGTCAATAACTTTTTCTTGCAAACATATACAACTTCCTGCCCGTCTCCACCTCCTTCATGATCAACTCATACTCACCGTTGATAATATTCTTGACTATGTCTATTATGTATGTGACCCGGAATTTCACCACCAAATTCAAAGTAATATCGCAAGCAGAAAGCTTTTGATATCGATCATCATAGTCTCTTCGTTCTTTCTGTCATCAACAAACTGTGTGATACTGTCATGAATACATGTTTTTAATTTTTGATTGGTTAAGCTTTTCCCCTCATGTTGTCCGAGAACAATTCATGAAATTCACAAATAGTTTCAACTCATCGGTACATAGTACAAGGTCTGGAACGTGGAAGCATATAGTTAAAGCTCACTTCAACATTAGATATTAACGTATCAGTGGTTATGTAAAATAGTACCAATTACTTATGTAATAAAAGTACTCTCAGTTCTATTTAAGAAAAATTATAGAACAAATCAAACCAAATATTTTACGAAACAAAGTAACAAAAGGGAATACAAACGAACAAAGTAACTTAAACATTTAATGTAAAAAAAGTGTAATACTTTTGCTACCTACACTTCGTGTCATTGTGTCAATACTCAATTTTTGTTAAGTTTATACTATTTTTTGTTTTTTGACAAAAATCTAATGATTTGATTAAATTGATGTATACTTCGCAGCATGTACTGCATTTGTGTGGATTTCCATTACACACAAAATCCTACTTAATACAAAAATCTAATGTTAACTCGGAAAATGTAGTTCTTAATTATTTAAATATTAAACTGTGAAGGCTTACACACTGCCAGGCTTTGCTTAGTTTGTTTTATAAATCAAAAATTTATCAACAAAATGTTTTATTTATTATCTTAACTATTAATCACAAATACTCGTAGATAAAAATTTAGCATTTTTGCTTAAATAATAATGAGTTACATAAGTATCTACAAATTAAAATTCATTTTGTACAGATTAGATAGTCAAATCTATTGTTTTTTGACTTTTTGAGCTTTGGAATATTTCCATGCAAAGAATTTTCTAAGCACAAATCGAGCTGGAATAGTTATTAACTTATAAACTAAGAATGCTACCAGAAGAAGAAAACTAATCACATCTACACTAAAAAGTTGGAAAGAATCCAAATGCACGGCAGGACTTTGCATGTGGTAGGCTCCTTTGTGTCTTATAACATACTCAATCCAGAATACTGCTGTTTCCTTGGCACTCATTGGTCTATCACGGTAGAGACTTGAGAATTCATTGACATTATTTTTATATTTTGGATTCTCAAGAACATCGAGAATTGCGGCTTTCAATTCTTCCACCGTCATGGTCTTCTGATTGAGTTTTACTCCGAAACCACTTTTGCTAACTAAATCGGCATTACCCTCTTGGTCAGCAAACATAGGAAGAGCTACCATTGGCACTCCATGGAATTGTGACTCAGCGGTACTTCCTTTACCAGCATGTGTAATGAACAGCTTAACATTGGGATGGGCTAGAAGATCATCCTGTGGAAGCCATTTGCGGTAATGGATATTTGGAGAACTACCAGGTATCTGCTTGCCATCCCATTTCCAAAGCACAGTCTGCTTTAGGCCAGAAAGAGCTTTGAAAATTATACCAAAAAGCTCGGGATTTAGATCGTCACCTTTGATGTTGGAACCAAAACTGAGGTAGATCACACCGTGTTCTGAAGAGGCGTTAAAAATTTTTTGAAGATCCTATAAAAATGAAAAAAATAATATTAAAACAAAGGTTCTTAGAAAAAATGTGGCTTGTGCGACTTACCTCAGGTAAGGGATCAGGCTTTTCTTTGATTTGGATTCCACCACATTCGATAACAGCAGGTACATTTGGACGAATTATTCCATCTGTGAAGTGGTAGTTCAACAAAACGAGAGAAACTTTCTTCTTGGCTTCTTCAAACGATGGATAGTCAGTAGGTGGGAAGATATCACTATAATATGACTTATCAGTAACTTAATTTTTTTTATAGGTTTTCACTATACTTACTTATACATATTTGCCATTTGGTTGTCAATTAAAGCTCCAAATATTTTGAACACCATTTTTGTAAATAAATTACTAAGACGTCCGGTGAATGTCATCAGGTCTGGTAAGCCAAACATTGTGGATGCCGGGACATATGCTATTTCTGGGGGATTTCCAACAAATTTGTCCACCATGTCGTATGATGAAGCTGCCCAACTTATTATAATTGGACACCTAAAATGAGCTCCAAGACCAACATGGAAATCATTGAAGAAATAGCCCACAATCAGCACATCGAATTTATTATCGGGGTTATGCATGAACTCTTGGAAACGTTCGTCTTTCAAGGCATCACCTTGAATATCTCCAAGCGAGAGTACACTCTTAATACCACCCGTAAAGGATTCTATGAAACCTTGTGGTTTGTTCATTGCAGCTTTCATGTCATTTATCTGTTTGGTTCTTGCCTCACTTGGAGGGATAAGTATATGATGATATTTGGGATTTTTGTCTTTTAATGGTATAGTCGATAGCACAGTCACGTTGTGTCCACGTTCTATCAAAGCCTTGACATAGGACATATGCACAATTTGATGAGAAGGACTACTACTCGTGAAGACACCAAGAATATTTGCCGACTCACTGCCTCCAACAAAAGCGGCAAGTAGACACAACAAAGTGACGAATTTGTAATTTGCTCGCATGATTGCAGACTTTAACCGATACGAATGCTACTTTAGAACTTACTAATCCAAAATATTCAAATGTGCGAGTTTTATAAATATTTACCCGTATTCAAGTTGCGTGCTCACCAAAGTTTAAATAGAGAAAAAAAAGTATGTTTGCTTTGGAGTTGCTTTGGATAGTATCTAAAGATAATGACGAAAAACACAACACAAAATTGATAATGATATCTCTATGAAGGTATGCTAGAAGCTAGAGGCCTTAAAAAAGCTCTGATACCGATCATCATAAACCTCTCTCTACACTCTTTTTGTCATTAACAAACTACGTTTTACGGTTGTAGATATTTAAAATTTTTTATTAATTCATGTTCGCCTCATGATGTTTACAAAATATGAAATTAATTATCGAAGATCTAAGTCAAAACTGTATAAGAATTGAAGAGATTTTGTATCTATCAGCTTCTCTTTATTTCTTAGATGAACATTGTTGATAGATATTTCCATTGAATACCTATGCATGTATATTTTGCTCTGATTACCAACACAAATAATTTTTAAGAGAATTTTTTATTATTGTGTCATTTTTGCCACTCAACAAAAGCTTTTGGAGCTGCAAAGGAGATTGAAGCATGACTATTAGTTTGTTTCAAATATGATTTGACAGAATGAGTATTCAATTATAATCTGCCTCATCATCTAATGTTTTTCTTGTTGGCAAACAGAGAGAAACACTTCTGTTCTGAGTGTATTTTGATTGAGTATTAGTCACGTTTTAAACTTTTTCTCTGCCAGATTTGTTGTCAGAAATTTCATCGAATATAATTTGCCGCTTCATGATGAGAAGTCAGAACAGTAGAAGATTGCTCTTTATTTTAGCTTTAAAACATATTATGACTTATGAGATGAAGCCCACACTTGAAATGTTGTTTTTATCTGATTTTTGTCTTTAGTAAATTTGTATATGCAACTATCATGATAAGTGGATTTGATTTTTATTTTTGCTATGAAATTTTGCTGAAACTGTCTAGTTCTCTATAGTTGATAAAATCTATAGGCAATGGTCATGGATCATAGTCAATTATCAATTTTGGGATTGTGATAAGATAACAGAAAATTCATCATTCTTCCTCATACTATACTCGATATTGTGTACTTATAAGAATTTTTTTTTCTTATCTGCATACACTTCACTGGATTAAATATTCATACAGTTATTTTGAAAATTAAATTACAAAACCAAATATGTATTAATTTTTATAGTTTTTGAAAGTCTTACCATCAATTTTCCATATTCATTTTTTTTTTAAAAGAAAACATAAACTTTGTGTTGCAGGTTGCAGCCCCTGAAACAAGTGATTAATTTTTTTAAGGATTTGTATGTTATTTCAGAAATTAATTTTGAAATTATAGAAAATTTGTTTGAATTTTTCAAACTACAAAATAATTTTTATATAATTTTCAAAAACAATTTTCATAGTTTTTGAAAGAGAAAAATGTATTTATTTTCAAATTCAAATGAATTTTTGTTTTTGATATTTACAAATTGGAAAATATTAATAAAGTCAAAATTTTATCAAACTTATGGTTAGTAGGTACATAGTTTCTTATTCTCTGTCTGTCCGGCTTAAATACATAGTTAAAATCATTGTTTTAAGACTTTCGATTTTAATCATTTAACCGATGCCCAATTTTTTTTAGTTTTTCGTAGGATTAAACATAACGGTTAATATTAGGGTGGACCGAAAAACAAAATTTTTTTTTCAAAGTGCAATAGTGTGGAAAAGTTGTAAGTAGGGGAGATTAAGAAGAAGGGGTAAACAAATCAAACAAATCGATTCACGTATACATATTCCGATCGGGCATGAGCCATGAGCCGAAAATTGAAAAATCGTTGTCCTCACGATTATTTTTTTATAAATTTTCGTACTAGTTCCTTCCTGAATGTAGTGTAATGTAACAGGCGAGTGTAACACCCGTGTCACCATTCCAACCTATCTACCTACCTGACTCAACCTAGGGAATAACTGCAAAACATTTTATTTTTTCAAAATATAAGAAAATATGGTTTTGCTCATCAACAACTTCATAGTTATATTCTAAAACAATTCAATAAGTTACTTTAAAGGCTACCTTTAAAAAATTTATGTTTATCCAAACAATTGGTTCATTAAAATGTAATCTATTCCTACCATACAACCATTTCATTGATTATTAATTATTTTGGAAACTTGAGTAAGTTTGAATAAATGGTACAATGGTGATATCGCACCCAGTACAAATAAAAATTACCATTTTTTTCAATATTTCATATTTGCAAGCTCTTTTTCTTCTTCCTCAAAAATCGAGTCAATTCATCGAACAAAAAACCACTCGGGTAAACACATAATCCTAAGTGGTTTTTGGAAACTTCATCGCTCTCTATCTTCTTATGGACCAACTAAAGAAATCTTGTTCAAAATAGCAAGCAAAATATTTTGAATATGCACTTTATTTAGGAAGCATATTATAGAATGGAATCGTGGCTTTAAAAACAGCTAAGGCGTGGCATTGTAAGTGTTTCGGTTTTTTTTTTAAATATTTTTTTTTTCTGTTTTGATCCAAAATTTGAGAAAATTACCCCTCCCGAAAATAGACCCCCCCTCCCATACTATTTTTTTCTCGTCTAAATCTAATCTATATCCTCAGATTTTTTTTCTCGTTTAATATGAATCACTCCAACCGCATAATTAGTACCTACCTTAAAGTTAAAAAAGTGAGACCAGGAGGGTGAAATAAAAATCTGAAAAAATTAGGAATTTATTTTTTTGCTATGTAGAACCATTTGATGCCTATTTGAATTTAAAAAAAAAACTAATATAAGGACCACCCTAATGTCTATGTATGTAAATCTAGCTTTTAAAACATCATATATAGTCCACAGCTCACACAACTAATATAACTGGGACGCAGCTCTACGTCCCATGATACAAAATTTTTCATTTTTATTTAGTCTTGGTGAGATATCTATGTAATAATAACGGGTGATTTTTTAAGAGGTTTAGAACTTTAAAAAAAAAAACACAAAAAAATCGAAAAAATGAATGAAATATTTATTTGAATTGATAGTTTGAACCTTGCAATTTAATGTTTAAAGATAATTCCATGCAAATGTTGACCGCGGCTGCGTCTCAGGTAGCCCATCCGCTGAGTCCAATTTTGGCATACTCTTTCACACATATCGGCCGGTATCTCACGAATGAATGCATGGATGTTGGCTTCCAGTGCGTCAATCGAAGCGGGCTTGTCCCTATAGACATTAGCCTTGACATACCCCCACAAAAAATAATCTAATGGTGTCAAATCGCACGATCTAGGCGGCCAATTGACCGGCCCGAAACGTGAAATTAACTGTTCACCAAACTCGCCTCGCAATTGCGCCATTGTTTCGAGTGCTGTGTGGCATGTGGCACCGTCTTGTTGAAACCACATATCATGCAAGTCAAGAACTTCCATTTCGGGCAAAAAAAAGTTTGTTATCATCGCTCGGTAGCGTTCACCATTGACAGTAACGCTGCGATTCGCATCATCTTTGAAGAAATATGGCCCAATAATGCCGCCGGCCCATAAACCGCACCAAACAGTGGCTTTTTCGGGATGCATTGGTAGCTGTTGCAATGCTTCTGGCTGATCTTCACTCCAAATGCGGCAGTTATGCTTATTTACGTACCCATTCAACCAAAAATGAGCCTCATCGCTGAACACAATTTTTCGATAAAAAAGCGGATCCTCGGCCAGCTTTCCAAGAGCCCATTCACCAAAAATTCGGCGTTGTGGTAGGTCGGCTGGCTTTAGTTCTTGCACCAGCTGTATCTTAAAAGGCTTTACGCCCAAATCCTTCCGCAAAATTTTCCACGTAGTGCTGTAACAAAGGCCTAACTGCTGGGAACGGCGCCGAATCGACATTTCGCGGTCTTCTGTCACACTAGCTGATACGGCCGCAATATTTTCTTCACTACGCACAGTACGTAAACGTGTTGGTGGTTTAATGTCCAACAAAGTAAATTTGGTGCGAAATTTGGTCACAATCTTCCGAATAGACTGCTCAGAAGGTCGAGAATGCCGACCATAAAATGGAAGCAGCGCGCGATGAACATTTCGAACCGAGCACGAATTTTGATAGTAAAATTCAATAATTTGCAAGCGTTGTTCATTTGTAAGACGATCCATGGTTAAATTGCAAACCAAACTGAAGCTGTTTGACAGTGACACAAGGTACTAAACACACGTCAGCTGTCAAAACCAGTGTTGCCAAAACCAAACCAGCTAAAAAATCACCCTTTAGTATCACAACCGCAATATTGTCAGAAAAAAAAAAAAATTGTTTGGGTTTTTAAAAAAAACATTGCAAACAATTTTTTGAAAATTCAATATTTCTGAAACGAAATTGTTATCTAGTGGTTTTTTTAATTAATTTACATTTTAAGAATATTAAAAAAAAAATTACTTTTAGGAAATAGTAACGGTCCTTTCATACAAATTCTTAAAACCCGTAAAGAAAAAATGTTTACCTTTTTAAAATTGGCTTCTACGATTTTGATTAAAGTTTTTGTGCTTGATTAAATTCGTAACTACGATTTACCACTAAAACAAACAAATTTTACACTTCGCCATTACATATCAATATTTTATTTTATTTTAAACTCTCCCATTATCGACTAAACGATACAAATTTTCCAAAAATTAAAATTTAAATAAAAATATTTAAAAAATTAGTTGATATATTAATTTAAATTATATTTTGATATGCAAATCAATAAATTATTAAAATTGACATTCTTTGAAAACGATTTCAAAACTTTTTGTGTAAAATAAACTGCTCCAATAATTTTTAAATCAATTTTTTTTCTTAAGTTAATAATTTTTGGTCTAGAATTCAAATAGTTATTTTTTTCACTTTAGACTATAAGAAGTTCTTTTTAGCAATTTAAAGAACATATTCCAAGCTTTTAAATATTTTGTCTTATAATTTACATGTTTTTATGCGCACAATTTGTAAAACTTTAAAGCTCTTCAATATTATTGTTAATTCATGTAACATACTGCACATTTTTTTTAAGACACATTCAAGCCCTTTAAAGTTAATAGAAAATAAATATCTACAAGTTAGGGAGTGAAATATGTATAAGCTTTACTCACGTTTTATTTATTTAGCTTATAAATTTTGAACCTAAGTATGTATCATCTCTTATCAAACATAAAAGCGTAGGAATACCTTCCTATACAAGTGAAACATGTTTTTATTTTGATTTTTGTTTGTCTAAATTGAATTCTATACCTATTTAATAGGCATATATATGAAAACAAGGTTAAATTATTATTTATGTACACTCATTTAGTATATAGTAATGGTCTTTATTTTTTGTCTGTTAACTCATTGATGTCTGTAATCTTTAACTTATGAAGCTTGTTTTTAATAAACTGATTGTAATTTAAAACACATAATAAATAATAATCATATTTAATAAAAGATCTTATATTTGTAAAGGGTGTAAAGTAAAAATTAAAAAAATGGTTATCTTATTGCAAGTACCAATACCTACCTACCTACCAACATAAATATAAATACATAACATTAACATTCAAAAAAGACTGAATATACCTACAAATCAAATATGAATGTAAAATGTACAGACATTATACATAGTAAAGTATGTAGAAATCTCGTTAAGTTTGTTAATTGCTGCCTGTCATCTTCTAGATAATTTATTATTGAACATAAAATTAGTCAAGTAGTAAATCAAACAACATCTTAATAGTTTAATAGTGGGGCTGTTAGTGAGACCAACCTGTCATTTTGACCTGACAAGTTGGGCTTTAGTATGCTAATAGTTAATGTCCTAACTTTACTGTTAAGAAGTGTTGCCAATGTGGCATCACTGTCAAAACAACGAGAAAAGTGTTGCAACTTGTTTCATACATTAGCCTATTAATCGAAAACCAGATGACAACACTTGTAACCATAGGACCACATTATTGATTTTCTCCTTCCTCTTCCGTTTGGTTGGAAAAAGGCAAAGCCAAAAAGATTAGAAAAGTATTTATATCATTAAAATTTAGAGATTAGTGTCGACGCAAAATTTTTCCATCTACTACACTGTATCTTAAGTTTATTGAAACTTCTTTGGTTTCATAAAAAGGCACTTTCAAAGTGCTGGAAAAGGTTGATATAAAAGTTAAATAAACTTAAATATCTTGGTATAATCGAAACATACCACACATGATTTAAGGGTAGGTATTTACAAATTTAATGCCCAATGTTATTATATCAAAATAAACTCGACACAACCACCTTAAAGAAAGTTATAGTCTTTTTTTAAAATGATGATGGAATTTTTAGAGAAACAGGTAAAATATTATCAAATTCTATCTGCATAGTGATGAAACTTGGTGCACATATTTGACTTGTCATGAGTAATAAGAATCAAAAAAGTCTACGAAAATATTTGTGGTGAAAGGAAACACACTAGAAAAACACTTCTAGTGAAATGGAAACCGATCACTGGATCGACTTTCTTAAAATTGGTACACTGTAGTGGTGATTCCGCCCACACGTTTTTCATATTTTTTTAGAACTAAAAATAACGTTACCTGCCATACAATTTTTTGGCAATTTTACAAAATCTTGTTTTTATCAAAAACAGTTCCACAACTTTTCTTTTTCTTAAAAAAAGTTCAATAAATATGTTTTTTTTTGGATGGGAAACCATCCTTTTTTTTATTTTCAATTTTCTTTAGAACAGTTATTTTGATTTTCATGTTTTTTTTTATACTGAAGCTTCTAAGCTATGCAAATAGTTTTTCTTGAAAATCGAATATAATGAAAAATAAATGGTCGATTTTTATAAAACTCGGTATTTAGGTTTTTTTTACACTCTGTAAGGTATTTTAAGAAAAACAATTACTTTTATGAAAAAATAAAGGTATCATCCTGATACAAATGTTGAAAAACCGTTAAGGAAAATATTTTTTTCTTAAATTGCAATATACTACCAAAAATTCTAAAAAACTACAAATAGCAGCTATTAACTTTTTTTTTTAGTTTTGAACTTTCTCGCAATCAGTTGAACAGACTAAGATTATTTTTTTTTATATTTCAAACAAGGTTAAAAAGTAGTGCATATAAAAATTTTCAAAAATTTTTTTTTTAATTTTTAAAAAAAGTTTCAATGTTTTTTTTGAAAATTCGATATCTCCAAAATGAGTTGACAATTTTTCTTGAAATTTTATTTTTATATGCACATGAATAAATTCTTACAACTTGCATATCATTTTCCTTAAAACTGCTTTAAGAATTTGATAAATAAAATATTATTTTCTTAGAAAACCGCTGGAACGATTTAAAATATTCAATCAAACATTAGAATAGCGTTCTGCTTTTCATCTCAAATCCTCAAGGAAGGAAGCAACAAAATCCTTTGATAAGTTTAACCCAACTGTGTAAATCATTTCCCATACAAAATTTGACAGTTCATTAGCCAAAAGCTAAACATAACCAATTTGTAAGCTTATTTAGGATTTTACGATTTTTGCATGAATACCCTTAATAATCTTAAACCGTCAGCGTCTTTAACATAAGAGCAAGTACGTGCGACCCAGTCGTGCATTTTTTTTAATATCTTAGAAACCATTTATAAAGATCTAAGGACCTTTCAGGTGGTATTGATTTTTGAAAATTATCCACAAATGAGGTGTCAAAAATTGCAAAGACCTTCAACAAAAATTTTAAAAATTCATTTAAAAAAAGCTATGGCCGTCCAATTACTATAACCAGCTGATCTTTTACGAAGATCTAGAAAACTTTCAGATGGTATACAATTTTTACAAATTTGCTCGAAATGAGGTGCCAAAATTACTATGACCTTGATTTTTTTTAGCTCATTAAAAATTTATAAAATTAAAAAAACCAACAACTGAAAATAGTTGACCTTCTATCACGATCTAGAGAACTTTCAGTTGGTTTACTTCTTTTGTAAATTTCCCATGTCAAAAATAGCCCGCGACCTTGTCTAACCTTGCCTGACCTTCAAAACTTTAAGTCTTGATAAGAAGTTATCTAGCGCTGACCAATTTCTAGGCTAGCTGACCTTTTTTGATCAATTACTGACCAATTAGATGATTTTTTTTTTTCAAATTTCTCATATAAAAGACGCTGAAGGTCCAGGGCTAGAGAAATAAATAATTTTTAAATTAAATAAGATTATTATTCATGCAACGATGTTAGCTTTTTGATGTTCTACGTTTGTTTTATTAATTTTTCTAATACAGCAATATGGGTCAAAAAGATATTTAAAGTTGGAGCATTAATTTGAAAAGAATTTTTTGAAAGCTTTAAAAAGTACCAGATATGATTATTGGAAACAATTTTTTTTTCAGACATCTTAGATTTTTAAAATACTATTTTGCAAATAAAATCAAAATATTTATCAACTTGTTTTTGAAAAATATTGAATTTTCAAAAACTCAAAATTTATTTTTATTATTTTTTAAATATTGATATGCAATATTATTAACATTTTGAAATAGCTGTCGCATACAAATTTTGTCTGTAATCGTTTGAGCCGTTAGTGAGAAAATCGAAAGATTAAAAAACCGTTGTATGGCAGGTAACGGTAATAACGGTTTTCGGTACATTTTTTTTCTTATCAAAAAGTACACCATTCCTTCAATAATATACTGATGTTTTTTTAAATAAAAATCGTTAAAGTCGTTTTTGAGATACATAAATAAGATCTTCATTTACGGTTGTAGGGCAAGTACCGTTATTTTTGAAGCCTATGAAAAATTCAATTTTCCCTCTGAAGAGAAAAAAACCTTAAGTTAAAAATTTTAAAGAAAAACGCTTTAGTGGTGTACGCTGTAGGTCAATATACGGACAGACAGACAGTCAGACAGTATTGTGCCACCCATTTTTTTCAAGTTCTCTGTCGTCGTAATGTCATGTTTGAATGTTATCTCGAAATTTTTTTTCGCACGAATGCAAAACTTGCCCTATAGTAGCTTTGAAGTTGCAGAAATTCAATAAAAAATTTAATTGAAGAATTGATTTTTTTTTTAAAGAACAAAAAAAATAAATAAAGGAATTATACTAAACAGTTTATTATTACGTAGATACATTTTAATATTGTGCAAGGTCACGCGTACACGCTTCGCTACGGTTGGTTTTCTAACCATCCATACCTTTATATCCACATAAATATATTAAAATATACAACTAACACTTGAGTTATACAGCAAAAACATTTTCAAGGTCCATTTTTGTTGATAAAGCATAACCAAATCAAAATATCTAGGTACTCGATATTTTTTGTTTTTCATGGAGAGAGATTATTCCACAAAGCTTATCAACAAAATGAGCCCGATTAAATGCATACGACTTCTATTACAATAATTTTCTTTCGACCAAAAAAAATATTAGAAACAAAAAAAAAAAAAGAACTTAGTCATGTTCATCATATCTATCTGGAGGTAGGTATGTTTATTTTTAGATAAAAGTTTCGCTCTTATGAAAAGTTCGTCGCTTTTGCAAGATAAAAGCTTCTATATAAACCATCACCTATAGAAATTTGGGCATAAACTTTTTTAGTTTTAACACTTGTTCAAGTAAGTTCAGTCACGGCAATCATGGCTGGAAGTTACAAATTGGTAGCTCTTCTGGGCCTACTGGCTTTTTTCTTCGTTGGATCTGGTGAAACAGCAAATATTCTTGGTGTCTTCACCAGCACCAGTCCATCACATAACATAGTTCACATGTCTTACATCAAGGCTTTGGTCGAACGTGGTCATAATGTGACAGTCGTAACTGCACTTCCTACAAAGGACAAAAATCCAAAGTACCATCATATTCTCATCCCTCAAACCGAACAAAGACTCAAGGAAATCGCTGAGGCCAAAGAAAGGCAGAAAAAACCCCGTGGAATAATTGAATCTATCAAAGATGGCATTGGCGGTGTATTTAATTTTGCACATCTGCAAGCTGATCCGCTCAGAGATCAACGCTTCCAAGATTTACTGCATAATCCAGATAATAAATTCGATCTTGTGATAATGGGATATTTCTTCAATGACTTCCATATTGGACTTGCTGCACACTTTAAGTGCCCGGTTGTCATAAGTTTCATGAGTGCAACAACTAATTTCCTTGACTCCTATATTGGCAATCCGCCAGAAGTTGCTTATGTTCCAGCAAGTCTCTTGTTTGCGGCTCCAGATCCAATGAAATTCACTGGAAGATTACAAAACTTCATTACAAATTTCTTCATAAGGTTATTGGCATTTTTCTTGGACATGCAAGCATCAAATTTATATAAGTAAGATTGGAATTAATGTGAGGTTCTGATATTACAACTGACCAATCGGTATTTTTTTTTGTAGTGAAATCTTCCCTCCTTCGGAATATCCACCATTTGCAGAAACGAAGAAGAAGGTGTCTTTGGTGTTGTGCAACTATCACTTCACCGATGGAGTCATTCGTCCAAATGTACCAGCCCTCATTGATGTTGGTGGAATCCAGATCAAACAGAAGCCTGATCCTTTGCCAGAGGTAAGCAAAGACTTCACTAAAAATACACTCCCAAATTCCCTACTAATCTTGTTAAATTTAGAATCTTCAAAAAATCTTCAACGCTTCCTCAGAACATGGTGTGATCTATCTTAGCTTCGGGTCAAATATTAAAAGCACAGACATGAACCCTAAATTGTATGAGATTATCTTCAAGGCTCTAGCTGGTCTCAAGCAAACGGTTCTCTGGAAATGGGATGCTGTTGAGAAACCAGACAATGCTCCCAACATCTTCTATGAAAAATGGCTGCCTCAGGACGATCTTTTGGCCAATCCCAATGTAAAACTCTTCATCACTCATGGTGGCAAGGGAAGTGTCACTGAGTCACAATACCATGGAGTCCCAATGGTAGCCATTCCATTTGCTGCCGATCAAATTTCAAATGCTGCTGCAGTCGCCAGGGACGAATTTGGAATAAATCTCGATCAGAAGACAATGACAGCAGAAGATCTTAGAGCTGCAGTCTTAGAAGTGCTTGAGGGTCCGAAGTATGTTAAAAATGTTAAACGATTTTCGACACTCTACCGTGATAGGCCAATGCATGCAAAGGATACAGCTGTTTTCTGGTTGGAGTATGTGCTAAGGCACAAGGGAGCATATCACATGCAAAGCCCTATGGTGCATTTAAGCGGATTTCAGTATTTAAGTTTGGATGTTATAGGTTTTCTATTGTTAGTTGTATTTATAGTTTATAAGGCAATAACTATTCCTACTAAGTTTGTATACAAAAAGATATTCTCGAAAATACCTAAAATGAAAAAACAATAAAAGTTTTGTAAGTGTAAGATTTGTTTTTAATTAAAACTGAAAAGGTTGTTTTTAGTTATAATTTTTGTTATACAGTAGGACGGAGTGACGCAAAAGCTGGCACAAAAATCAAAAGGCGAAGTTTAGTAGAATCAATATTTATTTTATTATTTTTCGATTAGGTTATGTCAATTTTAGTGTTATTTTTATATAATTCTCATTTTGTTTTTTTTATATACTTGAATTTTTGAAATAGTCGCGTAATTGTCAATTTTTAAAGAAAATCGTATAGTAGGAGGGGTTTTATTTGTTCCCATTCAATGGTTTCGAGGATTGTTTGAAAAAATTGCCTTTTGTGTTGTGTATGAGCAGAGGTGGTGGAAGGCATGTGTGCCACCGCACACGGCCTTATGCCTCAAGGGGCCCCACAAGGCCTTGGAAGGTTTTCGTATTTCAAAAATATTTTTTTTTAATTTGGCAGAATTTTTTTTAAATTTTTTTATTTTAGAGTTATTGTAATATAGATGCCTTGTACAAATAAATTTCTTATGAAAAATCGCTTTAACAATTTTTAAAATTTAATTTGTAATTATTTTAAATTCCCATTGCAAGTTATTGTAATTGGTCTGATTTGTTAAATCGAAAATTTTGTCAAAGCTTCTCGTTTCGAGCTCCATACAATTGGAATTCATCATTTTTAGAGAGACGTCTGTGTTTGTACGTATATTGGTAAGTTCGTTTGTTTGTACTTTCGTACGTTTGTACGTTCGTACGTTAGTTTGTTCCTTCGCTTTTTTTCAATCATCAAGAACTAATAAAGATATCAACATTGGATACATTTTATTCTATAGACATATATTTGTTCCAATACTTACAGAAAGGACTTTAAAAAAAAATCTATAAGCGGTTTTTTTTCTAACAATAAAAAAACTTTTTAAATTTCTATAGTCTCGAATGAATATCTCAAGAACGAATGACACTACCAACCTATGCGCCTGTTGACGTAATAAAGACTCGACAAGAATATAGGAAGATATCAACTAACAGAATTTTTTTAATAAAAATGCAGATGAAAACTGTTTAAAAAAGTTTTTCAGTTCCAATATCTTGAAAACAAACAATTAAATTGGCTTCGTGGTAGTTTTATTCTATACACTAGTATAGTATTCTTTTTTAAATATTAAATAAATAGTTTTTTTCTGAAACACAAGGGGGCCCGCAAATTTGATCTCGCACACCCCTCGTTTTGGCCTAGCGCCGCCGCTGTGTATGAGATATCTGTATATATCTCGTTAATGGGTTGACAGATTTTTATTATTTTATTTTTAATCTAATCTGTGTTCTATGTGTACCGTAATACCCATGCAAAGTTATCGCAATTTTATTTGAATTTTAATGTTTTGAAAAGAAGTTTATACGAAATTGATAAACAAGATTTTTTAATCAAAAGAAGATTACACAGCTCAAGTATAGTTTTTATATTTAGTTTTTCTTAACAAACAGTCTTTACTTTGAAAAATATGAAAAAAACTGAAATATCTGATAAGTTAATAGTGCAGGTGATTGTGGAATACGGCAAATTTGCATGAGTTTAAATGAGTTGCTCATTTTTGAAAATCAAATAAGTTAAAACAAAACCATTAGCATTGTTTAAAATTAAATTTTGTCAGCAACTCTCTTTTAATTTCCTTTACACTCGTACGATGATAGTCATTTTAAGGGTAGCAATTACCCTTGGAATGCGCACATATTATTAAAAAAATGTGTTGACCTACAATATAAATTATATTTTACTTTTGTAAGTGGTCAAAATTCCAAAATACCGGTTTTTGCTCAGTTTGGCGATGAAAGTTTTGAAAAATAATTTATGCTTACTGTATATATGTAAATAATAATTTTCTCATAAAGAATTTCGATGATATTTTTTGCTATACGAACGCTCAGTTTAAAGATATTCCAATTTTAAAAATAGTCAAATATCAAAAATACCGGTTTTCGAGGAAATTTATTACCAACATAATGGTTCGGTTCGTGTGACGCCTCGCGCCTGGTGAGCCGCCAAATATACTCCTCCAAGGCGTCAATTGTCTCGGGCTTATCTGCGTAGACAAGCGACTTCACATAACGCTACAAAAAAAAAAACCCACGACGCGAGGTAATGCGCTCACCAAGATTGTTTTGCGATGCATCGCACGAACCGAACCATTATATTGGTAATAAATTTGTACGATTTGCTAACGTTGTTTAGGTGTTAGTCTATTCACTATGAAGTGGCAAAATAACCTGAGTGTAAATCAAGTGACAGCTGTCAAAAAGACCAACTCCGAAAAAAGTATTACCAGATTGAAAACCAAACGTCTAAAAAACACCCTTTATTTTTTTTTCTGAAAAACAGTTGCAACGGGCTTCACTTGATTGAGCATTTTAGTCAATTAAGCGGCACCCGGATAATTGACCGAAAAATTTGACAAAATGGCAAGTGCAACTAAGCTGGCAATACTGTACATAAAAGAACATCATAAAATAAAAATTTAAAAAATGCCACTGGTTATATTTATTTCGCAATAGATTTTGAACGTTAAAAATGCGATTTCTCAAAAATGTAGAAAAATGGCGTATGTACAGGGTGTCCGCCGGGAAGGTATACTACTTTGTTTGTATATATTTTTTATTAAATGCAAGAGAATGGATCTTATATTGATAAATGTTTTATTTAATGTCGGCAATTTTGTATGAAATACAATATCAGGTAAATGTCCGCCTCTGTTAGTCTCACAAATACGAGATCTTTTGAGCACATTTTTCCTTATATTCTCACACATTTCACACGGTATTTGTTAATTTCATCACGAATATTTTGTTTGAGTTGCTCAAGAGTTTCTGGTTTGTTTGAATAAACCTTCCAGAGCAGTCAAATCAGGCGACCCTGGAGGCCAATCAACATCACTATTTCTTGAAATAAATTGTTGTGGAAAGAGGTCTCAAAGTAATTCCATTGTAATCCTGGCTGTATGCGATGTGGCACGTCTTGTTGATACCACATGTTAATGAAGCCCAAAAAATGCAGTTGTGGCGTTAAAAAGTTTTCATTCATATCACGATATTGAGATTGATGGATTGTTTTGAGCACTTCCTTGAGCAGCAGTAGTGTTTTCAGCCAATCTTGCAGTACGTTGTGGTCCATGCTTGGGCCTATCACCTTCAGACCCCCTCTTTCTTCGAAATGATTCACTACACGATAAATAGTCCGTTTTGTTGGCACGTTGTTTCTACCAAAAAATTCACGTAACTTTCTCATCTTCACAATTATCGTTGATCGATTTTGATAAAATGTTTTAACGATTAAAACACGTTGGTTTATCGAATTTTTTTCCATAATAAATTTGCCACCAGTCCACTTCACGACTGCCAAATATGAAATGCCAAGACTAATGTTAACCAAAATGGCGGCAAATCAAAGTAGTATACCTTCCCGGCGGACACCCTGTATAAGGCATTTTAATACAAGAGCGACGATGATATTTAATTTACGTTTACTGTTTAAAAAACATATGTGAAAACCAATTTGTTGGTGATTGTTATTCCTTACACTAAAATAGGAATAATTTTATTTAAAAACTTTCACTTGGCTTTTTTTCCGAAGAAAACGTATAATTTTGCCTTGGCTTACATATCTATCATTGGTTTCAACTCCCAGAGTTCAACACATTTTTCTCTTTCGAGATTTTTTGGATTTTCCCTATTTACCTATGATACTTAAATTGTTTTTGTATACCTACCCACATATCGTGAAACCCTAAAACAATATCAAACGTTTGAACGATAAGCTAAAAAGCTTCAGTTTTTTTTGGGAAAACTGTAAGAAAGATTTTTGATAATGACATGACTTGCAAAATACAAAATAAAATATAAGAACAACGAAAGCATGATTTTTGGTTTAGTAGAAAAATCAACAACGACAATGACTGTTCATTTTGCAGTTATGGGTGAAAAACTGAAACTGTTCGCAATATTGGGATTGCTTGCTGCTGCCGCAGGTACAAGTGAATCAGCAAATATTCTTGGCATCTTTCCCAGCTCCAGTCCATCGCACAATATAGTTCATATGTCATATATGAAAGCTTTGATTGAACGTGGACACAATGTGACAGTAATTACTGCAATTCCACTAAGGGACAAGAACCCAAAATATCATCACATCATAATTCCACCCACTGAGGCCAGAACTCAACAAATGGCTGAAATGAAAAGTCAAATTGCCAGAAACTCCAGCATTTTGAAAACTATTCGGAATAGTGTTGAAAATGTGCTAACATTCGGTCCGATGCTAGCTGATCATCTCAAAGATCAACGCTTCCAAGATCTTATGCAAAATCCGGACAACAAATTCGACTTGGTAATAGTTGGTTACTTCTTCAATCCTTTTTACGTGGGCATAGGGGCTCATTTTCGATGTCCTGTTGTTCTAAGTTATGCCACTGCACCAAATAGCTTAACGAATAATTACATCGGAAATCCATCGGAACTATCATATGTCCCCGTTTCACCACTATTTGGCCTACCTGATCTGTCGACTTTCAAGGGAAGACTCAGTAACTTTATGATCAACATTGCTGTGAGTATATTCACCGAAGCCATGGATATTCAAATGGAAGGAATATACAAGTATGTTACTTGATATTTTCTCTAATTGAGGGATTTTCTAAGTTTTTGACTTTGCAGTGATATCTTCTCGCCTATTGATTACCCCTCATACAAAGATGCGCAGAAGAAGATTTCGTTAATTGTGTTTAACTATCATTTCACAGATGGTATTGTTAGGCCAAATGTCCCAGCTGCTGTAGAATGCGGTGGGATTCAAATTAAGGATAAGCCAGATCCTTTACCAGAAGTAAGTAATAATATAAACCCTCTTTTGAGTTTCTTACAAAATATATATTTTTTTAAGAAACTTCAAAAGCTCTTCAATGCCTCCTCAGAGCATGGTGTTATCTATGTCAGCTTTGGAACTAATTTAGGAATAAACGATATTAGACCTGAGGTTCTTAATGCTATGTTCAAGGCACTCTCTAGTCTAAAGCAAACAGTTCTGTGGAAATGGGCTGATACGAAGACACCTGGAACCGCTGCGAATATCCACTATGACAGTTGGCTTCCCCAAGATGACCTCTTGCAACAACCAAATCTGAGACTATTCATCACCCATGCTGGCAAAGGAGGCTGCACTGAGGCAGCACATCATGGAGTGCCAATGGTAGCTCTGCCAATGGTGGCCGATCAAGTTGGAAATGCTGCTCAGGTTGTGAAAGATGGATTTGGACTCCGAGTCGACAAAAAGACAATTACAGCAGATTTATTTAAAGAAACAGTATTGGAAGTCCTTAACAATCCAAAGTACACAGAGAATATAAAACGTTTTTCTAATCTTACTGAGGACAGACCAATGACTCCAAAACAAACCGCAGTCTTTTGGCTGGAGTATGTCATAAGGCACAAAGGAGCGTACCATATGCAGAGTCCTGCGGTTCATTTGAATACTTTCCAACTCTATAGTTTGGATGTTATTAGTTTCCTTCTTTTGATGGTGTTTTTAGGTTATAAGTTTATAACTATTCCGTTAAAATTCGTCTATAAGAAAATCATGGCTATGAAATTTTCTAAAGCCCAAAAAATCAAGGACCAATGAAAAGGATGATCTCATTTAAAACAAAAATTCATTTTTGCTTTTGTTAAAAAAATTATTTTGTGATGATGAAGTCTGAAGATTAAACCCATAAATACCTACTTTTTCTAATTTGTAGTGTAAATTTCGTGATAAGATTTAGTTGAGTGTTATGTTTACCTAAATCAAGTTGAAGATTATCGTGTTAAATGTAGAACTTTTTTTTGCTACTTACTGGGAATAAATAAGCTTTAAATTAGTCGTTTTCAAAAGATAACACCAGGTTTTACACGGTTTTTGGCACGAGCAGGTAAGACTCAATCTAAAGGATTTTTTTGGCGCATACATTTCTCCAAATTGCTGACTGTCACGGAGATTTCTGTTCTAGATTTGTCATTCAATGAGTCCAAAAATTAACAACAAAGCCTTTATTGGAAAAGCTCGTTTATAAAAATAAGTTAATCGTTACACAATATCACGAAAATTATGTTTTGTAAGACTTGCCTCATTATTTAAGCTTAAATCTTCAACAAAATAAAAACTTCTATGTAAACTAGGATTACCTACCTTTGTGTGATCTGTTTTTATTTCTATTCTTGTCCAATAAGGTATAGGTTCAGACAGAACAACCATGACTTAAGGTTACAAATTTGTAGAACTTCTGGGCCTATTGGCATTTTCGTTGGAGTAAGTGAAACAGTAACTTTTCTTGGTGTCTTCACGAACACCAGTCCATTACATGACCTATATAGCTCACATTGGCTTCACTAAGTTCATGGTTGAATAAGGTCGTAATGTGATAGAGTCGTAACTTCAGTCCCTAAAAAAAAATCCAAAGCATCATATATTCTCATTCCCTAAAATGAATGCAAAGACTCAAGAAAATAGCTGAGACAAAAGCTAGCAAGCTGAAAAATTCTGGAAATACTATTGAATCCATTAAGCAGGAATTAGCACCCAGATTGGTCAGTGAACCAATGTAAATGCAAGCTAATCCACTTCCAAAATTTACTGCTTAGTCCGGACACTAAGTTTGATCTTGTGATAATTGGATATTTGGTAAGTGACTTCCACATATAAAGTAAGTAAGTTTTGCATTGGCAATTCGACAGAAGCAGCTTTTGTTCTACCAAACACTTTGTTTGCATCTCCAGTTCCAAGGAAATTCATGGGAAGATTACAAAACTCACAAACTATTTTAACAGGTTATTGGCATATTTTCTGGATTTGTGATCATCGACTCAACTATTTTACTTAGAGAAATTTTCCCAACCCTCTTCAGAATACCCTTCTACACAGGCAAAGAAGAAGGTGTCTTTGGTTCTGTGCAAATATCATTTCACCAATGGAGCCATTCTCCCAAACGTATCTACCCTCGTTGATGTTGGAGGAATCCAGAAAAAACTGATCTTTTGCCAGGTGTAAGTAAAAAATTTAATTGACATACTCAATAATTCTCAACTTATTTCTTTGATTTAGAATCTTCCTCACAAAATGGTTTTATCTACCTTAACCTTGGGTCTAAAATCAAAAGCACAGACATGAACCCCAAACTGTATGAATAAATCTTCAAAGCTCAAGCTTGCCCCAAGCAGATATAAATAAATTAATTTTGTGGTGCGACAGCTCGAGGAGAACCAGAGCCCAGGGAGTAGTTTCTGAACCATATTCATGTCTGCGTGTTTTTGGGACGGTGCCTTCATATATCAGCCGAGTCCGAACGGCTAGATGAGAAGCGCTTATTTATGACAACAGATACTCTTGGAAGGTTTGTAGGAAAAAAACATTTTTTGTTTTATCAGATGGCTGAGGCTGGGTATCGAACCAAACCTTCGGCATGACAGTAAACATACCACGAGGTACTACGGCCTCAAGTCAATTATTCTCTGAAATGAGATAAGTACTGTGGAGAAGACGACACTGATCATAATACACAAAAATTGTGTGATTTGAAGTAAATAATCTATCTATAACAATGGTGCCGTGCCGGAAGCACAGTTTTCAAAGTTGAGCTCTAAAAATTCTCTGAGCTCTGATATCTCCAGTAGGAAAAAAGGTGACATAGGATCCTTAATGATGAATTATTCCATTGATAGCCACGTAGATGCAGCTAAAAACAGTAGCATGCTTACTGAAAATTTATTCTCATAAAGAATTTCTTAGACAAAAAGTAAAAATGTTTCACCCAATGCAGAAACCTGAATTGTGGAATTTCAGTTACTGAACAAAAATCCTTAATAAATTTCATTCGTTTTGTCTAATTCTCTAAGTGCTTTTTTATCTTCCTTGAATTTCCTCTAATTTCCTTTTAGGGACTTAAAAAATATACAGCCTTCGTAAATTGTGAAGTCCCCAACAACTTCATTGTTTAGTTTCCTTGAAACTTGGGAAAACAACATGTTAAATTTCTTAACTCCAACCTCGTTTTTAATCTAAATTTGGGGCTTGGGAAAACACATAGTCAACATTCAAATTTGAAAGCCCCAGTTTTATTTTTTTTCCTAATACTTTCAAAGCTTAGAAAACTCCATCTTTGGCGTAAATTATTCAGCCCCAACTTAAATTTGTTGTTCTTTTAGAACTTGGATTAAAAAAAAAGACCCTACGTTACGTCCATTCACATTGCTTAGTCTTATCCTCGTTTTTTCATCAAATTCCGTTGGGGCTTGGTATAAACTTGCCAAATATTCAGCGCAAAGCTGATATGTTTCGTTCAATTTCCCTATGGCATGGAAAAACGCAGCTAAATTAATGGTTAATTTTTGAAACCCAACATTGCTTTACTCAGGTACAACGATTATGAGTATCTGGTGTTAATAATTAAAGGATTATTTTTTGATTTATTAGTGTTTTTTTATAGAAAAATTGCACTTTACAATTGAAATTATTTTACGAATTGGGTGTGGGAGGGATTTCAGCCTCTATACCCTTCCTGTTGGATCCGCCACTGGTTAAAAGATACTAATTTCGAATAAAAATTTTTCAGAAGACATCGACAGATTAAAGAACTGGGGCTATAACACAATACACAAACAAGTCTAGGAGAACCATAACCATTGTTTGCACTTCTTTAAATAAGTGGGAAATTTTTCATACATAATAAATCCACCGTTTCTGGTAACTGGAAAGGTTAACTTGTTAAATAGTTGTTGTTCGAAGCCAACAAACCGTAATCAAGTTAGTGAAAAATTTAGAAAGATTGCTTAGAATTGAAGCATGCGGTGTAAAATGTTGCGTAAAATACAAAAATATGTTCTTAAAATTAAAAAAACAAAATATTCTCCAAAACTCAATTAATCTTTTAAAGACAAACAAAACATCATTCAATAAGATATTTTTTTTAAAGTAATTGTCCAGTCATATTGTATTTTTAGTATACAAATTTTATGTTTTCGGGGTGCTGAATCCGAATCTGAGGGTTGCGACTAAAATTTCGTGACGCAACATGGAAAAAAATTCAAAAAAGCATTTTTTGGGGGCTTTCACTAATCGATTGAAAAATAGCAATTATTCAAAAATTACATCAAAGTATCTTTGAAAGTATACACAATTTCCAATAAAAATTTGTTTAAGATTTTGTTCTCCCAGAACATCTTTAGACTTAAGGGCAAGTTGAAAATTGACGTAATTTTACTGTTTTCGAGAATCCACTCAAAAGCTCTAACAAACTACTCTATATGAAAAATTTGATTTTTTGTCTGTAACATGAACTAAGATATACTATTCTGATGGTCTTTTATGCGCTGAGTTTGAATCTGGTCTTGAAATCTCTCTAGAATGTCACATTTTTGAGATATTCGAATCAAAAGATATAAGAATGCGTTTTTTACATTTTACTTCAAAATTCGTTTTGAATTTTTCAAATTAGCTCATTCATCTTCGAGAAATCGTAAGTCTTTCTCTAAGACTACGTTATTTCAAAATTCGAGAATTAGAAAAACTTTTAGTTTGTTTTTCCTTCACAAATTACGTTCTCCTACTTATAAGAGCAAGGCGCTGATTTGAGACAAAACGCTGTTTTTTTGGTTACCTTACACGTCATCCTGAAAGAATATTACTTGTTCAACTGCTTCAAAAAAAACTTAGAAGTTTCAAAACTACTGGACGCGGAGGGTCCAAAGTATATTGAAATGGCTTTGGGTGGTCTTATGCTGTTTTCTTGTTTGAGTATTAGTCAAGTGTATTTATAATCAGACAAAGCAGTTTGTAACATCCCCAAATTTTAAAATTTTATTTCGTTATTCGAAGGGTTGTTGATTGAAGATCATAACCCTGATTTTTGGTACTCTTTAAATGTTCCGTTTTCTCGCCATCTTGGATTTTGTTCATTTTATTTTTTATTAAAAATCTCGGTTCTAAGAAGTTCCACAAAAAAGTGTGTCATACAAAATGTAGAGAGGCAGAGGCTTTTCTCACACAAAAATGAGGCGGTTTAAAGTGTTCTGCCTTAGTCACCATTTTTACCAGAGAATATTAATTATCAAGAAGTCAATCTTTCGTACGTTTCACCATCTAAGCCCCATTTGTTTACATTGTTGTATTTGTAATTTCACCGATGAATAGATGAGAATTGCGACAGCAAAAAGACCTGTGCTGAATGATGTGCTGAATAAACGAGTTGATTCTATGTGTGTGTTTTTCACTAATACTTTGCTAGTCTAATACATCAGCTGTTTGCTTCAGCTTATAGGCAAATCAAATTGACAGGTGAGGATTGCAATATGTATATTGTTTATCTATGATTTTAACTTTATACTTTGCATTGATGTGTGCTTTGATAAGGTTCTGCTTATACCTTTAAAGTTTTGTATAGAATTTTGTCAAGGACTTATGGTTTGCAATTTAGATATTTTTCATTTGCCCTAATAAAAGTTTATTGAATTATTGGACTTCAAAAGTTTTATTTTGGCAGAAATAAATATAAAAATGTCAAAAAGTTTATTTTCAACTTATAGCAGCAATAGTTTATTTATAAAAAATAGTATGAGAAAATTGTCTACTTCTACATAATTAGTATTAAAGGCTTTCTCGCTTTGGAACTTTTTACTGATTGAAATGGATTTTTTTTAAAGTTTTTATGGACAAATGTCTTATTAACTTGTGACTTTATATATTTTTTTTATGATTAAAATTGAAGAATATTCTTAAAGCTTAGAATCAACCAAATTGATATTTGAACGAAAAATGAAAAAAAAAATTACGTTATTATTGGAAATCTGTACATATTCTGTCATCTTGCTTGGGGGGGGGGGGGCTCTAGTCCCCCTCGCCCCCCTGGGCACACCACTGAAAGTTTCCAATTGCAAGTTGTGTTCTTAGCTAATGAGCCAAAAACTATCGAAGAAACGAAAAACAAAAAACAATAAGAGATTGTGGTTTTCAAGTGTTTGTTATTATTTTTGTGTACTTATCAAACTACATATCATAGAGATATAGATGATTGTACGGCAAAATGTATTAATAATCAAATTACTGCTTTATTTTTTTTTTTGAATTTCAGATATCTTCTTCCAAAAAATCAAACACGAACAAACAAATTATTTAAAACTTTTCAACAAAGCAAATAGGTACAATGGTATGGAAACACTTAATTTTTTGGCAGTTTATAATTTTTGTTTAAATCAAAGTAAAAGCAATATTTTCTTTTAATCAGACTTCAATTTAAATTTCTTACTTAACACCATTATCAACATGTAAAGTAGCTTTAACATTTTTCTTATAATCACAAAACTTAATAACAATATTATTCCTATAAAGAGAATGACATCTATGCTATTTCTCTGGAAAAAGTTCATATGAACTACTGGACTTTGCATATGCTTAGCTCCCCTATGGCGTATAACATACTCCGTCCAGTAGATGACACTCTCTTTCGGTGACAATGGTCGATCTCTGTACCTTTTTGAAAATTTCGAAACAGCTCCTATGTATTTGGGATTTTGAAGAATTTCGCAAAAATCTCTTCGAAAACTTTCCTCGGTTACATTTCGATGATTGACTATCAATCCATATCCCATGTTAACCATTTCTTCAGCATTTCCAAATTGATCACCGTAAATTGGAATGGCAAGCATTGGAACACCATGATATTGAGCCTCTACTGAGCTGCCTTTACCGGCATGAGTAATAAATAGTTTGAGTTCTGGATGTGCAAGAAGATCGTCTTGAGGAAACCACTTTCGGAACATGATATTTGGTGATGTGCCTGGAGGATCAATACCATCCCATTTCCAAAGAATTTTATATTTTGATTGTGACAAGACTTTAAACATAGCTAAAGTTGTATTCGATGACAAATCTGTACTCTTGACGTTTGTGCCTAAACTGAAGAGAACAAAACCATCGTTGGCAGTCTTGAGAAATTCTTCAACCTCCTATATAGAAAAACACGTGATATTAGATATCCTGTGTAGAGAAAGAAGTTAATGTACCTTGGGAAGTGGATTTGGTTTTTCCTTGACCTGAATTCCACCAATTTCTATAAAACCAGGAGTCAGTGGTCGTATCCTTCCCTCGCTAAAATGAGAAGCACAAAATACAAGCGACACGTTTTTATTCATGTCATCATACGAAGGATATCTCTCAGCAGAAAAGTGTTCTCTGAAATAAAAAAATTATTCTTCAAAATAAACATTGATCCTTAACTCTACTCACTCATAATATTGCGCCATTTTGTACTCTCCAAATTCCTCAAAGAGAATCCAATAGAAATAGTCAAACAAATTACTCAATCTGTTCTTGAAATACTGCATTTCATGGGAGTTTCCAAAAAGCGGAACCGTAGATAAAGATAAGGGACTACCAACAAAAGATAATAAAAGCTGGGTAGGGTGGTTTATAAACGTCACAATTGCCGGACACTTAAAATGTGCTGCCACTCCAAGTTGATATGTATTAAACACCCATCCTAAGATTACGGCATCAAAATGATTTCTTGGATTATCCATGAGCTCCTTGAATTTTGCACTCTTGATAGCCTTATCTTGTAGCTTAACTCGTTCTACATTCGCCCAGAACAGACGCTTATGGGAATCCCAACCATTTGTCTCTGATGCTGCGACACTTAGCAATCTATAATATTCATTGTAATCTTCGACCGATGGTGGCAGGAAGATATGATGGTATTTTGGATTTTCGTCCTTGAGTGGCATGGTTGTCACGATCGTCACATTATGACCCCTATCGACGAGTGTTTTAGCAATTGCCATATAAATTATCATGTGCGATTTACCAGGACTGGTAAAAAGGCAAAGAATATTAGAGGCATTGCTTATACTCGTGCAAAGTACTAAAAGTAAAACCGGGGCTGCTATTGATATTCGCATTATTGTTTTTGACGAGCTCACAACTTTAACTGAGAATAATATTATTGAAAATATCTGCAGAAGTCAATAAATATAAATCGAAAATTAACTATAATCTTTTGCGAGAAGCTGATAACATGAATATTTGTCAAGTATCCGTAATAAGTATAGACTCATGGTATTTCCCATAGTAAGATCAATAAAAAGTCAATTGTACTGGTGGGAAGTGAACACACTCAAAGAATTCGACGGATTGGGTAATCGATTAAAAATTATCATTAATTGAATAAGAATTATTAATAAAATAAATTATACGACTTGGCTTCAAGTAAAATAAACACAATAAATAGCAGGTTTCTTAGCGGCCAGTGATCTAAATAAGGCATTATTTACAACTAAGAATACAACTTTTCGTAAGGTTCTAGTACCTACAATCAATACTAAATTGACAATTGGCTTGTTTTGTCCCGCACGAAAATGAAATTGCCAATACATGCTATTACGATTTCAGATTCAGATGTTTGACATCTGAGCAGTATATTCGATCTTTCCCCATTGACGATTGATAAGGAACCTTTGTGTGTCAATATAGTACGTTCAACCTGCGTCTCAATTTCTTATATTATTCGCCATCGGCATCATCATCTCGAAATGTTTCCCTTTAGCCTCGAACCCATTCAATTTGTGGGACATATACAGGGGCGACATCGAATGCTGAACATGTGTCTGCTCAGGGTTGGCACATTGGCGGATACCCCAGGGGGGGGGGTCATGACCCCCATGACCCCCCCCTGGGGTTTTTTCCAGATATAAAATATTAGACACATGAATTCGTCATAAACAATTAATCATAAACAAAAAATTTCACTGCTCAAAGGATATAATCCGCCTTCAAATTTATTTTAATTAAACGTGCGTATTTAAAGAGTTTAAACACAAAAATCAAAGTAAAAAATACATATTATCGGCTTTCTGTCAAAACAAATTTCGAATTTGAAAAATTGCTAAGATGACACAAAACACCGATTTAAAAGGTAATAAAATAGAATTTTAAGATAATGAAAGGTTTTAAAACTGGTTGATAGAGCCAAAAGAAACCATTACACAGTTACATTGTTATTGTGCATTGATATTCGAATTCAGTCTTTCTTGTTGACCAAAAGTAAATTAAAATATCATTTAAGGACTTGCTAGGTTTTTAGAGAAAGCCGACGATATGTACATCGTTCGTGAAAAGTTGAAAAAATAATTCTTCTGCCAGAAAAACAATAAAAGTTTTCTTTTCAAGAATAACACAGAATTCTACTTTTTGCTTACTATAGTATTTTTTTTATTTTTTAGTAAAAATAATTTGAAATTGATTTGAGGATTTTGTGAACATTTCTGACACCGTACACCGAATCAGTGCTTGATCAAAATAGAGTGCTGCAACTGGAGCTGGAGCTGCAACTGGAATAGCTGTCAAAAAATGCTGTACGTGATTTTTTTACTGGCCCACAATGTGCTGTACAGCTTTCTGACAGTTTTGGCATTTCAAGTCAGCTGTGCGAACTTAATTCAACACAATAATAAAAACTTAAACAAAAATTAACATGAATAATGATGAAATGGAAGCTAAAATGACTGTATGTCTTTATCAGAGATTAAAAAGAGTTTGAAACTCTGTTCAACCCCCATGTAAGCACTTGGTTGCGCTCACAATTTTGAAACGTCAAAAAAGCTGCATGCAAAAGTTAAAGGTTCGCCAACTTGTCCAGCTGCGTCTGCAGCTCCGTATGCAGCTGCGTCGTTTTCTGTTCGTATCATTGGATTTGTGTGTATTTAACATTTTGACAGCTATTCCAGTTACAGCTCCAGTTGCAGCTCCGTCTCCATTCTGTTCAGCCAATCAGATAACAATTTCCATGGCATCCCGTATGTGTACTCTTCGATCGGTCATAAAAGGACAGGTAGCAACAGTAGATAATTTTTCAGACATAGAATTTTCAAAAAGTTATACTGAACCATGAAAAAACTTTGAAAATTCATTTAAAAAAATGAATCTCGGTGACCTTTAATAACAATTTAGTGACCTTTGATATGAAATATTTATTTCTTAAGATAACCTTAATATGGTACCTAAAAATTTTGTTCAGTGACCTGGAATGAATTTAAAAAAAAACTTTAAATCCTATTAAAACAAATACATAACCAATTAATGTAGCTAGTTGAGCTTTTATCAGCGGCCTTTTGAATTGGGCACAAATTACAAAACCGTGGAAATGAAAAACTCGCATTCGAGATCTTGCAAATAAAAATCCCGATAACTATGTGACCACTCAATTTTGAGTAGGTATTCGAGATTTCAATTTTCGAGATTTTGGTTGACATTTGCAATGTTTTATTTTTACTTAGTGTGAGATATCATTTTTCAAGATCTATAAATAATGCAGTTTCGATATTTAAGATTTTAGTATCTTGCAAATTTCTCACAGTGAAGTGCGAAAAATTGGGCGGTACTTGGAAAAACTTTTACAGTTGATTCAAAATTTTCTAAGTCCAACTCAACAAATTTCTAAAATTAAATTTTTTTCTGATCGCATACATTCTTTGCAATTATCCTAAATGACATATCGCTTGCTTAATCTCAAAATCAAGGTCTAGCAACCGTTAGGCAACTAGGCTGTAAATTGCGATCAACTTTTAGTTTCTAGCACTATGAAGTAACTTTAAGCATAGAGCAACTTGAAGACTTGAGTGGTAACAAGCCTTTTTTTTTATAAAAAACTTCCTCATTTTACTTCGTTTTCCCAAGACTGTAATTGCTTACGCTTTCCCATTAACTTGGGTGCACCATTTTGGGAATTCAAAGATTTTTGTTTTGTAATTTTGACGTTTCATGAATTTGTTTAGTTCGGGGGATGTCATTAACACCGCGACTCCACAGGAGATAATTTCTATCAGAATGATTATCTTGACATGAAATATCCAATGGAGTCACTCCGTTTCATCTCTTGTTGGGATGTCAGAGATACCTCTCCGCGATTATATCTTGACAGAGATCTCCGACATGAATAACATGATTTGCCCAGCGCAGACAGAAGACAATGTTAGATATAAATATCTGATATTTAGTTAGAGAGAAATTATATCCTGTGGAGTCGGGGTGTAAGGAAGGTGGTAAGTATAACCAAAGTAGCTTTAAGTTGCCAGGCAGAAGATCAAAATAGATCTTGTACAGTAAATACGATCTTATTGTAAAAGAGTTAAGATTTTAGGGGCAAAAATAAACTTTTCCTTAACAATATTTTTAGTATCTAGTTGCATGATGGTTCTGACTTCAATTCTTTAATTAACTAATTTATTTTTCAAAAAATATTTTCAATGGAAATAAAATGTACGACTGTATTGCAGGTACTTGCTCTGATGTTCAAGTTGCCTTAAATTAAGAACTTTTAAAATATGCCAGTAATTACATATATAAAAATATAAAAATATATAAAGTGAGGGCATTTAAATTGTTCTTTTAATTGTTTAACAACTTTTCAAATAGCTTAAAGCTTAAAACCGATTCGATAACTTGAAGAAATATGAATATAAGCACAAAAAATTAAAATCGTTGTAGCGATTTTCTTAAAAAGCAATTTCTTATATTAAATAAAATAATAATTAATTTTAAAATACATTAATAAACTAGTTTCAAAACAATTCATCAACGCGTTCTTGAAATATTGAATTTTCAAAAAAAAAATAATATCTTCTTGTATAGCAAGTACCGTAATTTTAGAAGGTAAGAAATATCCCCTCCGAAGAATTAAAAAAAAAATAATTTAAAAATTTGAAGAAAATCGCTTCAGTGGTTTAGGCTGTAGCTGTAGGTCAAGGAAAATATAGACAGACTACCAGACAGAATTGTGCAACCCACTTTGCTCGAATACAAAACTTGCCTTATATCGTAAGTACAATTTTTTTTTGGTGCAGTACTTTATTGAAATTTTAAGAAACGTGACCCCCCCCTGGGGCAAAGTCTGGATCCGCCCTTGGGTTGGCAGTCTGCTAAGGCTATTTGAAATGACAGCCCACAACTGCTCAATACACAGTTGACAGTTGCAAACGCTTTGACAAAATTAGTTCACACAAATAATGTCCTGTTAGGCAACATGTTCTACAAAAGAACATTATAAGATACACTGAAGAAGACTGTTGACAACGGAGTAGGTGACATAATTCTTCCTAGATAGGCCTAATGGAACCGGCAAAACGTTCCTAATTTCGTTGAATTATGGTCAAGATCCGATATTGCACCCTTATAGTCGCGTCTTCTGGGACAACAGTAATTTTGTTGGAAGGCTGCTGAAGGCGCATTCAGTGTTAAAACTGCCATTGACTCTTAGATGAATGACGAACCAACATGAAATTTTTAAGCAACTCTGCAATGGCACAGGTGTTGAAAACTTGCATAATTATCATCTGTGATTTGCGGAATAACACTAGACGCTTTGGAGGCGCAATAAAACCATTGTTGGCGATTACCGTCAAGAATTACCAGTCATCTCATGATTAACACCTGCAGGTAAACTTAATGCTTGTTGAAAATCATAGACTTTTTTTGTGACACGTACAGCTGCAGTATGCCTATTGTTGATAGCAAACTTTCCAGTTGTGTTGGAGAACGATCATCGATCGAGCCGATGATTTCTCCAACTTCTGGTAATTGGAAATGGTCAGATTCAAGTTGATTCTTCGATTGGCCTGATATCGTTCTTGGCATATGACCGTCACGGCTGGCTCGGACGTAGTCTAATCTGGAGGTCGAATTTTCGATGACTTTTTAAAACATTTGCGGCCGTATATCGGCAATAACACGGCAAATGTTGTCCTTCAAGTGGTCAATCGTTTTTGATTTATCAGCGTAGGCTAGCAACTTCACATATCCGCACAAAAAATAGTCAAGCAGCATTAAATCGGATGATCTTAGAGGCCAATTTACAAGTTCGTAACGTGATACTATATGTGGTTACCATACGTTTCGTTCAATAAATCAATTGTGGCACGAGCTTTTGCGACATGTCCAGCTCCTTTACATCATGGTTTTTCAATTGGTGAACGAAAAAGTCAGTAATCAAGGCTTTATAGCGGTCACCATTGGCTGCAACGTTCTGGACAGCATCGTTTTTTAAAGAATTATGGACCAACTATTCCAAAAACCCATAAAGCGTACCAAACAATCAGTTTTTGTGAATTTTGACGGTGTTTCAAGATACACTTCAGGATTATCATCACACCAAATACGGCAGTTTTGTTTATTGACGTATCCATTTAACCAAAAGTGACCTTCATCGCTATACAAAATTCGTCCGATACGTATTTCGAACAGAACCGTGATTTTCAAAAAGAATTTGCACAATTTGGAAGCGTTGTTCAAGCGTAGTCTATTCATTCAAAATAAAAATAAATCACTTGACAGCTGAAATGGCCGCCGGCTAAAATAGTGTTGCCAACTTAAAGTTCTATACCTCTAAAAAAACACCCATAGAGATGTTTGTTCAAAAAACATGTTTCGTTATCCAACCACCAACAAAATTTCAACCTCATAGGTTGGTGGTGGGACATTTTTTTGGGCCACTCTAATATACGTAAACACACATGTTTTTTCTGTAAAACTTGAACGAAATTTTAAAAACAAAATATTTTGTGATTATATAGACACCTATACTACATACATATACGAGTACATACTTACAAAAAATTGATTTAAAATTTTAGGTTCAATATTTTTTTCTGAGTGTTAAAATGTCCCACCTGATAAAATTACTGAATGAAAATAAATTTCTGCAGACAGCTGAGTTTGATAACGGCTGATTATTATTATTATTTTTTATTATAATTGAATGGTTTCTGCCGATATCATTTGAAAATTATTATATTATTGTTAATAATTTTGTATAGCTACGTTTTATCTATAAAATTTTAATATCAACTCCAATATTTTAGTGTAAACATCAATTGCGATCAATTTCGTAAGCTAAACCGATTCCCACAAAAGCCAATGTTTTTCAATGGAATTTTAAAAATAATATCATTATATAGCTAGTACCTATCAGTTATGAGTTTATCTGCAAGTCATTGATATTTTTAGTCAGTTAACATACCACGTATGAAGGTATACCACGAAACCAAAATTAAACAAGTTGCATCTGCACGCCGCAGTTTCCATTCAAACATAAAGATCATTAAGGATTCAGTAAAGGCTTCAATAGCTCCACCGTGAGAGAGACCTTTTAAATTAATTACACGTCATGGCAAATTTTTCACACTATAAATGTCCATCCAGGGCTGGCCACGATACCAAACCAAACGATACTTTTGTGAGTATCGTCTTGGCTTCCTTAAACAAATCTCAGTATCGTCTGGTGGTATCGGTATCGGTCTCAGTCTCGTATAACTCAGTCTCGTTTGGTCTCGTATAGCAAAATTTCGTCTCGGTATCGGTATCGGTCTTGTCTGGTTTCGGTCTGGTCTCAGACGCAAACCCAGAAAAAAATGTCTAAGTAAAGTTCCGATTAGGTATTCGAAATGAAAATTGTGACCCGGAGTCATAAGTTCACAGGAAAACAATGTACAAAAATATTTTATGGATTCCACTTAAGTCACTTCGTAACTTAAGAGAACCAAGTCTGAAAATTTCATCGAAATCGTTGGTTTCAGAGAAAGCAAGCATAAGTAAAATGGGCGTGGCAGTGGACAGTTGTAATTAAAAATATTGCCTAAATTTTTTGTATTTGTAATTTGTAAAAGTGAAAAAGCTTTAAGAATGTCATCTAAATCCTTAGAGCCCTTTCAGAGAAACCAATTACAAAAATTGTTTGTTTGTAATAAATTAATAATAATATTCAGAAACTATATTTTCAGCCGATACCAAACTATACTACCGAGAGTATCGGTAAATTTCGGTCAAAAAAGTTCGGTATCGTCTCGGTATCGTTTCAGATGCTTTGAAGCTGTAATCGTCTCAGAATGACCAAAAAGCCTTAAGTTCAAAATTTGAAGAAGATCTCATCATTGGTTTAGGCTGTAGATCCAGATACAAACAGACAGACAGAATTTTGCCACCCATTTTTTTTGTTGTATTCTCCATCATCGTAATGTCACGTTTGATTGTTATCTCGAAGTTTTTGTTTTGCACGAATCCTTAACTTGCCCTATAGTACCTACCTAAATCGCCAGTAAAAATAACATGTTTATTTTAAGAAATGATTGATTGCGCAGTGGTTGAAAGTCTTTGGCATTTTATTGATATGAGTTTTTCGATTACAATGTGGGACAATGAACTTCATTTCATTTGCCGACATTAAATATTTAAAATTCTCACATTTGTAATAAATAAGAAAGAACTCAATGAAGTGGTGATAGAAATTAAACAAAACAATATCAAATGAAAATAAGCACGTATAAGATAAGATAATCTTCTATTGTCATAGACAAAGGTTTTTCAGTTTTATTGTATTTATAATATTCCTTTATAACATAGAATATGAAAAAACTCTTTAGTTGTGTTTCTAAACCCGTTCAAGATGCAGTCATTTGTAACTGCATCAATTTTTTTTCTGGCACTATACTTGCCCAAAAGCAACTGTGCAAATATCCTTGGAGTATTCACTAGTACTAGTCCATCTCATCTTATTATTCACATGGCAACTATCAAAGCCTTAACAGAAAAGGGTCATAATGTGACTGTGGTCACACTTCTTCCACTCAATGAACTTAGACCCAAATATCAACACATTTTCGTGCCACCCTCTAAAGAAGATTTAGCTGAACTTAAGAAAAAATTGAGTAGCGCAGCATCAAGTGTTGGTATGTTTGACTCAATGAAAAATGTGTTGGCCTCTAAAATACAAAGCGTCATTATGCAAGAAAAAGCCTTGAGACATCCAGAATTTCAAGAACTAATCAGAAACAAAGGAAATTACTTCGACCTTGTCATTCTGGGATGGTCAGTAAATACTTTTCAATTGGGAATTGCTGCACATTTTAAATGTCCAGTAATAGTGAGCGTGATAAACTATCCACCGGAACATTTGCTATCGGCTATTGGCAATTCGGTGGATGCTGTTAGTGTTCCAATGATTTTGGTTAATTCAATGGAATTGCTGTCATTTAAGTTGAGATTGTTTAATATGCTGATTTATGCGTGCTTAAGTCCAATGGATTGGTTTATCGATTACAAAATGGCGCAGTATTTTAAGTAAGTTTCAGAAATAATTTCAAACATACCTTAAAAAGTTTTTCTTTTTTTTAGGGATCACTTTCCAGCAGAAATGTCCTACAATGAAGCGAAGCGTAACGTCTCTTTGATATTTAGTACAACTCATTTCAGCGATGGAGTAATACGAACTATGGTTCCAGGATTTGTAGAAATTGGAGGAATTCAAATTAAAGAACACCCAAATCCACTTCCAAGGGTATGTTAATTCCATCAGTTAAGAATGTTACCATTACTTTTATTGAAACTTTTGGCTTTAGAACATCAATTCATTCCTTCGAACTGCAGACAGTGGTTTCATATTGTTCAGTCTGGGAACAAACGTCAAAACCACTGATCTATCACCAAACACAACTCAGGCAATTTTCAAAGTTCTATCGGAGATGGAATACAAAGTTCTTTGGAAATGGGATGGTCCTGAGCCTCCAGGTCGATCTCCGAATATCATGTTTCAAAAATGGCTTCCACAAGATGATATCCTTACACATTCTAAGCTCTTACTCTTTATAACACATGCTGGAAAGGGAAGTGTTGATGAGGCCCAATACCATGGTGTTCCGATGCTCGCCATTCCACTATACGGAGATCAACTAGGCATTGCAAAGAAGATTGAAAAACAAGGCCATGGTTTGGTTGTGGATCATCAAAAACTAACAGAGGAAAGCTTTCGAAAACAACTTTTGGAGGTTATTGGAAACCCTAGATACTTGGAAGACGTTTGGAAATATTCGATTTTGTGTAAAGATCGACCTATATTACCAAAGCAAACTGTAGTTTTCTGGACAGAGTATGTGATTCGCCATAGTGGTGCAAAGCACATTCAGAGTCCACTTGTATTTATGAATTTTTTTCAAAAGAATTCTCTCGATGTCTTTGGATTTTTTGCCATGATTTTATTTTTAGTGTATTTCATAGTCAGAAAGCTTTCTAAATTACTTCTTAAGATTTTAGTAAAGAGAAAATCAAAGACTGATTAAATGTGATTTCATATATTTTCATAATTCCCAAACATAATGTACAGCATATCTCCATTCTTTCACCATATAACTAGTAAATCAAACAATTATAAGCGTAAAAATATATATATTTAAATACATTTTATTTCCACTAAATTAAACTGAATTAAAAATGACCCTGAGATAAACTTTTATGCGTTCTGTGTTATTTCATATTTTTTTATTTTGAAGGCAAAATTTAACTTTGTCGGAATTTTTTCATAATTGAAACTTTTTTTCGTCTTATTTTTCTGGGCTAAAACTACATTTCTTTCTATTTATTTATTGCACTCAAATGGGGTTATTGCTTTTGTTAAGGTAAAATGTTTTGAAACGAAGTTATCTAAGCCCAGTTCCAAAAGACCATTTCCAAGCAATTGGCCTACTTTTGTTTTAGTAATTATTGCTTTTGTTTTAATAAAGTGTGTTGAAACAAACTTATCTCTTCTAGGCCCAGTCTCAAAACACCATTTCCAAACAATTGGCCTACTGTTGTTTTCTGAAACAAAGCCAAAACCCAACAATTTACAACAAACTGTAAAGTAACAGAATCTAATAAAGGGAATTTCGATTTCAAAATTAATGAATACCTTTATCTTCAATAGTTATTTATTCGCTTTGTCCTATGGACACTAAAATTGTAAGTTTGTTGTTTGGTACTTATTCCTTAAACAACTTTTGCCAAATTCCCACGGCTGCTGCAACCAAAAGTTCTTACTTAAAAGCCATCAATTAAATATTATCATAGCAAAATTGTCTGCAGTTGTTTTTCATCGAATGAGAATTAGAAAACATTTCCTCTCTCTCTCTAGCTGCAAACTGCAGTAAGTAAACGAGTAAAAATCCATTTCTGTCCACACCAGTATCTAGTTCCAATTAAATAAGAACTTCAATTAGCCATAAACTGGCCGAATTATTGCATGCAAACGTTCAATTTTCTATAAATGAAAGATAACAAATTATTACTTCTTGCACAAGCACCAGTAGAGAAACAGAACCTAGAATATCCGTGCAGTACCATCTCTGATTGTTGTTCCTAGAGGACAATTGAAAATCCATATACTATTAAATTTTATTGCCAATCGATTTCCCAGCCAGTAGAGTTTTGCTGATTTCATTGGAGGATTTTAGGTTCTTCGGTTTTTTGTATATGCAGTTCCTGTGTGCCAAAAGGAAGTGTTTTTATTTTTTGAAATTCATTGTTCATTTTATAGTAAGAGTAGTTGAAGCTGAAAGCTATAGGTGGTCAGTGGTATGACCGTTCTTCTTCAAACTTTTTTATCAAATTGATCTGAAAACTTTTCTCAAAAGTATTTTAGGATACCAAAATATTATCTGTACTGTAACGAAGCATTCCATTATTATTGCACTCCATGGACAGATGACGTCACAAAAATGTCTACAATATTACAATTTTTCGTTCATCACTTACCCTGTGGCCACACGAGCCAATACTGGTTAGCTAATTGGTTACATTCATTGACTGACAAATTCCTGCTCATGTATTTGCTGTGGAGTAAGCGGCATGCTGTACTGGCTTTTAACTGAAAAGTGTTCGGATATACTCCAAATCTAAATCTAATCCGAGTTTTGGGAAAAAAATATAACTACTACGATATTCCACTTTTTCAAGATTAAATTCACTAAAAACACACTGACGCCATGTGACAAAACTAGCAAAAGAACAGAACGTTACGGATGTTTTGCGTTGGTTCTGGAGAGCGCTTACATATTTCTATAAATGCTCTCCCAAACCAACGAGAAACATTCAAAAAGAAAATGAACATTTTTCCTGTCAGAATTAGTTTACGGCGTTAAATGAGAGCAACTACTCTGAAACTTGATTCACAATGCAACGAGGAAACGAGACGTCAATGTGACGAGATCTCTTCGCAGTTGTCCTCTCTTCAAACCGAAATAAAAATAAGGTAATTCTGGATAATAAAGCATTTCTCGTCATCGCATTGCGTCTCTTTTTCAATTTTGAAAAAAAGAACTTTAACGAGACCAAAGCGAGATGATGGCAAAACATGCTTAATCCCAAAAACAACGTGTAAATGTCATGGTGAGACCAAAGCAAGACCATAGCGAGAAAACCACGACATAGATTCCCATGTAAACGCGAGACTACAGTGAAATGAGCTTAATGACCACGATACTGGAAACTACGCTTGAACGACGACTGCAAGAGACACATGGTCGCCATCTTTTTCACTTTAAACTGAGTAACCCAACTTGATTTCCAAGAACAATAACGCATGAAAATTGAAACAAATTTTTGCTTCAATTGAAAAATTTTCGGTTTGATATCACTACTTGAAAATCAAATCAAGAAAAAGTGAATAATATGAATTCAGTTTCAATTTTAATTTAACAACTTAAACTGACTTCCGGAATGCAGTTTAAATCCAATTGGATTAAAAGAGTGAATAATATGGGCGTCAGCAAATTTATAAAACTTTAAGTTCTTTAAGACTGGACATATGGAATGAGCTCTCCGATTCTTATTTAATAAATATTTTGAGAAAAGGTACTGCCGAACCCTGTTACTGGCTTTCTCCTGGCTTCCCAACTGACTAAGAAAAAAGCAAGCCAGTTGACGAGCCAGTTGCTCAGGTTTATATGTGTAAGTAAGAGATTGTGACTGTATTGCGACTGGGTAGCCAGTACTGGCTCATATGGCCTCAGGTTTATATAGTTCACATCCAGTCTTTGCTGAAATTATAATATGAGGACCTGCTTGGATGGACGATGAACGCAAATTACCCTTCCAGTCATACGCAAAGCCAGACGATAAGAAAATTTGATAAGTAAATTTGATTTAATTTATAGTTTTAAAGTGGGGACGACCCGGCCATAAAGCTCTATTTGCATTCTCAGAGTTTCTCCCACAAATGGTAAATAGGGTTGTCATTTCCTGAAGAAGTTCACAAGCCCAATTTGAGAAATTTTGTAGCACAAGATTGGATCCGAGAAAGTAGCCCAAAACCAATAAATTTTTCTTATAAAATATGAATTCTGGGAACAGCAGATAAACTGAATGATATATGTAAGCCCTGTTTTGTATTGCATTTTATCTTCGCTTAGAAAAAAGTACCATGTTAAACACAAACACAACACGACATTATACCAGTTTGTTGTTGCACTAAAAAACAGGGCTTTATTAAAGTGAAGATAATTGTGGTTGGTTTGAAATGTCAAAACCAATGAATATATTTAGTGAATTAAAAGTGGTGCCAAATTGTGGATTGCTTTACAGATATGTTAGAAAAGAAATTTTTATTTGATTTAATTACAAACATAAAAAAATCTTGTCCAAGATAATATTTGTGCTATTTTTAGCTCAATTGTGACTGAAATTCTTGTCGGCAATTTTAGAAAAAGAAGCCTAATTTCCGATACATAGCCCAATCTGGCAAGCTTGGTGGTAAAGGGTTTTGTTGAAAGACATAGTAAGGTTGGAGAGATTATCCAGCTATTTCTTACTAAGACTTCCACAACTAGTGGAAAAGGGCCTTAGTTCGAAGTCAAGAGCCCTTTCTGATTGCCACCAGAAGTTGGTACCTGCTGATGAACCAGAGTATCTTAGTCTACTGTTTTGAGTGCTACTAAAGGCAAAGGAGTCACTGCTGTGCCAGAGCTTTTTAGCCTGCTGTTTTTATTGCCATCAGTGGAGTGGGTAAGCGTAACACCTGCGGATGTAGTAGATCGTGTGTACCTGTATATCTATTAGAACGTTTTAGCCTTCTGTTTTGTGTTCCATCAGGAATAGAGAGTCTGTTGATATACCAGAGCGTTCAAGTCTACCGTTTTGAGTGCCACTAGAGCCGTACTGTAGAGCCTGCTGATGCACTAGACTCTAACTAACAAAAGGCAGTAAGACTAGAATACAGAAGCGCAAGTAAACCGAGCACCCTTGACCTTGAACCATTCTATTGCCAGAATTAAACCAAGTTACAGTCAACTATAAGATTTTGTAATAAGGTTCCAAGACCTTTTCTGTAGGACTACTCTGAAAAACCGTCAAGCATATCCTCGGCTAGGAAGCAAATAGCACATATTTTTACACAAAATATAACTTCCTTGTTAATGTGCTAAAAACTCAAATATTTATATACTATTCCATTTCAAATTTTCCGTTAGTTAGCGCTGAATACCAAAATCATAAAATTATTTAACCATAAACTCAAAAACTGAAGATCCAATTCAGATGACAGAGATTCTTTCTTCAGCCACACTACACGAATGTGAAATGCTTAACTCTTCACTAAATGCCTTATCTCTTTTTAACGTATTCAAGATACTTTCTGAAGTAATTTTTTTTTAGATCTTATGATGGTCACACTATTCCAAATTGGTATACATAGAAAGTCCTTTACCCACTGCAAACATTATCATGTAATGGCTTTCGTAAAAGCATATCTACTGTGCTACTCTACCAACTTCTCCCACTCAGAATCATGTTATTTAAACTATCTAAGCTATGCTGGACTGGACATCCGAGGAGCAGGTTCATTTTTAGGACTTTGGGTCATTAACATTTTGTGTGTTGTGTGCGGTTGGTAACTCATCATGAATTAAAATACCCTCATCACTAATACTCTTGGCATTGAATTCTCCATCCTCGCGATGAATTTGCATAATCAACATTCTCATTCAGAAAATGATGGTGACATTCTTTTACATAGAAACAATGACGACCATTGGGAGCATTGGGAAGGATTTCTTTTTTATTTCATTCACGATGTTTCATTATACAAAATTCACCTTTTGCGGGATTGCTGGAGCTGGAGGTCGTCCTCTTATGAGCAGGATTTGTTCTGCTCTTACACAATGCGAGATTAAAGGATATTTAATTTGACATGGAAAATTTGCAAGTCCTCCGCTATTGTGTGACGTCGTCGTCGTCGTTATAGTCGTTGTCATTCGTTCGGTTGGGTCGATCCCTCTGTCGTATAGTGGTATAAGCCGTGTGACAAGGGAATATGCTCTCGAAATTGCCATTTAATCATCTCTAAGGATAATAATTTATCTGCAAGGATTATCAGGTTCATGTTGTCGCAGCACCAGGAGAGAAGTGTGTATCTATGTATCTACATATATGTATATGCGGATGCGGAGTCAAATATACAGTTTTGTGGAATAAAGGTACTATAGATAATATTTGTATAGTGAGTAAGAGATATGAAGAGAGAAGAATAACCTCACCTGGTATCTACTTACGTGTAAATATGTATACGTACATATATGGTGTAGTGGGGGATAATCATATTCAGAGCTGAGATCATTGTCATTGCGCTGAAAGCGGGGGATTATTTACCTACTTTTATTTTATCTGGGTTCAATTGTGACAGTTGTCGTCGCATTAAGTGAATTGAAATGACAATGTGGTAAGTCTTTTAAGTAATTTCAACTTGATTTACGTATTTTAAATTTACTTAATTTATGATTCTATTTAAAAATATCATTGATTTTTTTTTTAATAAAGATAATATTTGAAGGTTTCAGGGGAAAACCGGCATGGGTTGATTCCGAGAAAAATAAATTGTATGCTTTTTTTTTAACTAAAAAACGCTTAATTCATAAGAAAATTAATGAAAATAACAAATAATTTTGTCCAGTACAAAGTATCTACATATTGAACTTAGTGTATGCAAACAAATGGATTTTAAATTCTTAAATTTTGTTGGTTAATATTATTCAAAGGGCTGGCAACGTTGGAGGCAAAATTTCAAATATATTTTTGAAAAAATTTTTTTTGAAAGAATCTGACAGGATAATTGAAAATGATCTATTGCTGTTTATTCAGACATCTTTAGATCTTTAAAATACCTTTTAGTTATTGAGTAGTTTGAAATAAAAAAAATTCAAAGCGTGACATTGGACTGTTTTTGAAATTCAATTTCCTTTTGACAGGATCTTGATCGGAAGTATTTAGAATATCAGATTTGTTTCTGTTTTAAATGTCTTTTTGCAATTTTTAGAGCAAAACAAAACTTTTGAGAAAAAACTCGAAAGTGTGTTATTTTGTGAGTTTTTAAAGTCTTCTGTGGAGAGAGTTGTAAAAAAATTCAAAAGATAATAAACCCACTAAAATCTAAAAGAAATCGTTACAAGTTTATTTTTTAAGTGGACTTAAGTCATTTTTTCATTGGATCCATTTTTTGTTGGAAAATTATACATATTTATGTACATAAGTATGTTAACCGGTCCCTGCAGTCTTCGGAGTACCACTTTAACTCTTCTTCAGAATAGAGCAGCAACAGATTCTTTCCATCTATCCCGGTTCGTGACATATTGCTGCAGCTGAGTTAACGTTTGAATATTATTGCTCTAAACTTTGTTAAGTACAGTTGGAAGTGTTTTTTGATCTTCCAACTTGCCTTGAGGATTCAACACGAAAGATTTGTTCGCTATGCTTTCTTTTGGTTGCTTCAAAGTGTGGCTAATTTTTCGCTATCTGAAGAGTAATATTCCACAGCTTATTATTAAAAAGTATCGAAGTCTTTTTGGCATTGATTTTGCACATTTGTTCCAATAGACCCACACTATTTTACATAAGACATATTATATTCTTGACGTTGCATTAGACGCCATTCCTCTCGTTCATACCAATCGTAGCCGTCAGTATTTCGTCGATTGCCAATTAAAGCAGAATTGGTACCCTCGCGATCAACTTTGTCAAATGAATTCTCAAAATCAACCTACATGAGAAACAGGGGCGACTTATACTGAGCTGATTGTTCAAAAACTATTCGCAGTGCGTAAATATGATCGACACAGGATTGGCCATTGCATAATCCAGCTTGGTGCCTCTTAAGTGATTTGTCTATATCCATTTCTCTTATTCGCTCCAGAACAACATTTTACATTAGTTCAGAGAAAACAGACAGACAGTTATACCACGTCAACTATTGGAATCTTAAACATCGCATTTTTGGGAGTTTTAGAATAACACCATTTTTCCAGACATCCTAAACTAGTGGAAGCAAAATAGCTATTGTTTCAGGATCCACCTTCAAGAGCTCGGCTGGTACGTAATCAAGTTCAGCTGCTTTGTTTGTTTTAAGAAGAAGGATTGCAAGCTTATGTTCTGCACAGGATGGTCAATTCCCCTAAAAGATCTGTGTATTTGGACCATTTGCGGATTTTCATACACATTCTGGCCGCCGCATCGTATATCAACCAGTGCACAGAAGTGTTTTATCCATCTTCTTAGCTGATCTTCTATTGCAACCAAGAGACGGAATGAGGAGTTACATTGTTAAAAAATTTCCTTTTCAGTATTGTTCTCTTGTGTCCCCTCCCACAGCAGCATGTTTCACATTTTTTTGATTTTCTGTGCGACCATCCCGATGATTCCAGGATTCATTTTGACAAGTGTTGTGCGGAAACAAGGTAAGTTAGAAGTTAACAAATACTATCACCATTTTCAATTCTCTGGCCAAAACGAGTTAAAGACCAGTATTGTCCAGGCCAACTTTGCCATTTGAGTCGCCCATGATAATATTTTCATAAAAAGCCAGGCTGCATTTAAGGCAATTTCCAGTATAGAGTCCGAACTGGTAGAAATTTTCCCCGGTATAGGTTAAAAGTACTCAACAAAACCAACACAGCCCAGGACATAGATATATTCACAAACTCGCCAAAGAATGGGTCATCTATTGATCCGAGCCAAATTGAAGCCTCAGAGGTCATATGCCACTGGAGCAAGAAAAAAAGTAGAATAAACTAGAATTTCTTTGAAGCAGTAAATGTCAGATGGTCATCCATTGACACTTATCGGGTTTCAAGGAATCTATTGACTATGGCCATACATACTTCAGGGAAAAAAACTGAATACTTACTCAAGCTAAACAGGCTTCAATTATCATTAATAGTGTCCTAACGGCCCACAACTCAATGTGCTCCCACATGAGCAGAATGGACATCACCTTATCGGACTTATGTAGAGGGTGTCAAGATAAAGAAGTTGAGGAAGGATCAACTTTTCCTGTGTGAATGTCTCAGCCTATTCAGAACCAGAAAAGCAGCCCTAGTAGTCTAAGAGCGGACAGCAAATTTTGATAGTGAATATGAGGGAATATAGGTACATGTATCGTGATATCGAAAACCAATGTCAGGCAACTTGGTTTCCCATTTATATGGTAGAGTCCTCATGACTTCAATTCACTTTTAAAAATTAGTAATTTTTCCTAAGTCTCAAGACTTTTATCTTGATGATCCAATTTATGGAACTCATGATATAAGCTTCCTAAACAAACCTTATCGGTGTTTCTTCGGGGTGACCTTACTTGCACCAGTGAGAATTAGTTCTTTAAATACATAATACGAGTAGTCCGCTATTTGCAGTTGACCTATATCTAGTTGTTGGACGATGACTATGAGCAAGTTTTATTTCATTGGGTAAGAATATTTCGTAGCCATAGTTAAAGTTTGTTTAAGATCCAAATTCTACATGTGGATGGTTTATTATAGCTGTGCTATACTTACCGTACCTATTTACTTCAAATAACAGAGATCCTTGAAAGCTCAAACCATCCAACCTCAAAGAATTAAAACTTAAATCAAATCATACTTTCCTAGATGTCTTAATTAAAGCTAATAAGAAGAGTTGGACAACACTTGTCATCTCACTAGCAACATTAGGTGTCTTTCACAAGAAGTTCTTAACTCATAATTCTTTGTTAATAAATTAAGCTTAATTTTGAATTCTTTTGTCTCCAAAAGAAGATATTTTCCCTATAAGAAATGTTCTTATAGTTAAATTAAAAATGCTGACCTCACTTTGCTATGATGGTTAACCTGGATTATTGTGAAACCAACCGTTAGTTGTTTCTAGCATATCAGCAAAAGAACCAAGACTTGTTAAGTTCAAAAGGATCATCGAATCGAAGAAACTGTGAACTCAACACAAAGTGAAAAATGAAAATAAAAAAAAAACAACAAACTACTATGATGAAGTTGCACAGTTGAATTCAGAAGAAGTTCTCTCAGCAAGCAAAGCACTCACCATCCTCATTCTCCTTTGACCAAAGAAAAGTTGAGAGAAAAATTAAAAATTTTAGTGAACGTAGGTTTATATCTACCTTAACTTTAGCTGTGGATTCTAAAGTTTCCCCATCGCAAAACTTCCACCCAATATTTACCGCACAGCTTGACAAAGGATACAGCAAATAGCTAAGGAAAGGATACAAATGCCAAGCACAGCACACGCTGTTTGATGATATTGAAAAGTCGATTCAGCAGCAAAAGTTCATTGGCGTCCTCTTACGCTCGTTTGACACACAAGAGTAAGGAGCAGCGTTTATATATTATTGCCACAGTCTAGCCGCCTTTTTTTTTAAGCCAATTTTGCCTCCAACTCTTGCTTTAGGTTTTCTCACAGCAGGGAAACCCCCATCTCCCATCATCATCCATTGGAATATATAGCTAAAGCGAGTAGCGAGGAAACAGTATTTTCGCAACAACTGTTTCCTTTGATGGTAGCAGTCAATCAAGTCGAGTTTTTCACGGTTCAGATGATTTTATTTTTCATATTATATTCGTTTGGTTGGCAAAAAAGAGGACTCATTGCTATTCCTGCTCGATATGGTTGAAGGGATAGAGGGATATGAAGGTGGCGGAAGCACGACAGCTGATTGCTTGCTGCAGGTCGATGTGATGTATGTGGCAAACAGATTTAAACGCACAATCAAAGTTTGTCTCGTGATGATATGCGGAAAAGTTTTGTCGCAAGAAATTTCAGCGATGTAGTAAGGGGGAAATTTTGCCGCGGTGTTTTTTGGTTAAGAACTCTAGCAGGTTATTCATCATAGATATAACTTAGAATGTTATTGAAAATCTTCAATCAACTGCAGTGATCTTTGTGGTTTTATTTAGGTTTACTTCTCAGTTTATATAAAAACAGGGCTAGGAAATAATCACGAGTTAAAATACATTACTTACTTAGTCGGTCCTCAAACCTGTATCGTCAGTGAGGTTCCCGTTGTGGGGCATAGGGCCTCCACTATTAGAGGCCCCGTACATCGTGTACGTTTTCTGGAAAAGTATCTCAGCACTTTCTACAACTATTCCCCGCTTGTGCTGATTCTTCTTTTACCGTTCTTCGCTAAGTACTTCTAGCAGTGCCGGATTTAGTGGAGAGCAGTTTTGGCAACAGCCAAAATTTTTCAAACAAAGTGCAAAGAAGAAAAGTCACAGGATGCATTGATCAAGAATTAGTAATACAAGAGATACAAGAAAATAAAAAGGAGACAGAAACCTCCACTTCTTTTTGGCCCCAGGTACACCAACCCTTCTGGATCGGTCCACTCGTCTGCCTCGCTGCGTGAAAGGGAGTGCATCGCTTGACTCACAATGCAGTCGTAACGTTTTCAAAGCGTATGGCCGCTTACGTTTTCGTATTAAAGTGTCGAAGGTTTCCAGACCTCTCTTCATATGAAGTTCATCTTTGGAGATACAAATACAAAAATACAAAAATTATCAAAATGCTTCGAAGACATCTATTCACGAACGTTTTGCAGCTTTCTTGTGATAGGCATAGCTTGGTCTTCGAGCTTATAGAATTGTTTTTCCATATTTTAGACAGAATTCAAAGTGCAGCCTTTCCTTTCCCGATTCGCCTGATTATATCTAGTTTGTTTTCGATGTTCTCTACCATCTCCCCTTGATGTTAAGAAATAGATAGATGGTCAGATGAATAAGTTCCACGGCTTACTCTTTTTATTTTTGCCGTATTGATTTTAAGCTAAATGATTTTAGCTTCTACTTCAAATCTTTTTGTCATTTGATGAAGATCCATGATCATATGACCAACTAAGACTAACTTCGTCCACGTAGTCCAGATGTTTGAGGTTTGATTCCAGATTCCACTGAATTCCTCCATTTGTAGTGGACAAAGTTGCATGCAACATATCATTTTAAACCAACAGGAACAATATTGGTGACAGTATACAACCTTGTCTGACCCCACTTTGGATTTCAAACTCATTGGATGATGGGTAGCCTTAATAATAGCCTTCAATTTATCCAGAATGCCAGTTCTGCGCAAGTAAACCGGATAAATTCTCTATTGACACTGTCAAACGCCTCTTCGAAGTTGACGAACAGCAGGTGAAGTGTTGATCAATATTCAACTCACTGAGTTGATGTGGTCCACACAGGAAGATCCAGTGTGAAATGCTTCTTGTTCGGCCTCAAATGACAATTTAAGACACAATGTGGTATTTTATTTACTTCAGGACCAGGACATTATTTGCTATTACCTTGGCTAAAGCAGACATTCACGCAAATTCCTCTCTAGTTTGCGCATACATAAGGTGTCTTTTCTTTGAGAACTTGACAGTTATTCTCTTTTACCACTCCTCAGGAAAACTCTCTCTTTCCCAAGCTCTCTCAATAAGTGAGTTCAAGAGCTCACTCCATATTGTAAGACCTCTGTAGGTATACCGTCAATTCCGTTTTTTTGTTCTTCAGTGCTCTGCTTCCAGTTGAGATTTCTTCTCTACTAGGGGATAAAGTGCGTATTCTGGAATTTGTTACCACGCACGGGTAATTTTGTGATGGGTTCACTTCACTGGTAAAATCGTTATTTGAAACCACGGAAAGCCAGGTACTGTTTCTTCTATGCGAACAACCGACTAAACTAAACTTTAAGCACCAGATATTTTACAGATCACCAATGGTTTTCGATAGAAGTGGGTTCCGTGCTACTGATTGCTCTCAGTCCTTGTAAAAGGTGGTCCCCTAGTTGTTTGTAGACTGTGAGATCTTTTAGTATATCGGTATTGAACTTGGGAACTCAGGTGTTTTCTTGGACTCTGTGAAGTGCAGCTATGCGAAATATTATGGTGTGTGGTCACGGGCATTTCTCATGTCCTGCATCCCTTCTGTTTCAAACGTTCTGGAGACTACTTCTAATTCAACGACTTATCATAAAGTGATCAATTTGGTTGAAAGTAGCTAGTCTGTCTGTCGATATCCAACTGACTTTGTGGCATGTCTTGTGCTCAAGCATAGTCTATTTTACTACATGACAGTTGGCGTTACAAAAATTGAAAAAACCTTGCCATGCTCACTGCGGTCATTGTCATTGCCAACCTTGGCATTCAAGTCTTCCATTACCATAATGATGCCTCTACGTTGAGTACTATCATAAGCAGCCCTAGCAGCCAGTTTTAAAAGGCCTTTATCTCCTCGACAGAAGAGAGCTCCGATAGGGTATAATAATGTATTATGGTGACGAGACGTACTCTAGTCCAGAATCTAGCTTTCAGGATTCCATCATCTAAAGGCTTCTAGGAAATTTAAACCCTTGAGGGCTCTTTTAGAAAGCAGCAATCCAAAACCAAAATACATAAAACTTTCATTTCAATATCACAGACTGAACTTTACATTTATTGTTCCTTAAAGGTCAAAGCATACCTAGGTATACCAATAACGAATTTGGCCAAGATATACCGGTCTTTTTTTCCTTGATAATAACATTTCCCATGTATATATTTGGTCGCGAATTGTGGTCATTATATCGACAATCTAAATCATGAGAACTTTTGCACCATTTTCAAAGATATCTTGGAAGAAAAAGAAAGCAGTTGCTAGTTTCCATGCTCATTAATATCTTATTCAAATTTTAATTTTCTTTTTAATATAAAGATAATCATCATATAAGATATCTTTAGTAATCCTTTAAGGATCCTATAACATATATACAAAATAACTCCCAGAACTGCTATTACATCAATGCTATGTTTCTGGAAAAAGTTCATATGAACTCGCAAGCTTTGCATGTGCTTAGCACCACGATGACGTATTACATACTCTGTCCAATAGATGACACTCTCTCTCGCCGACAATGGTCGATCTCGGTAAAGCTTTGAAAATTTTGAAATAGCTTTCAAATATCTAGGATTATCTAGAATCTCATAGAAATCATTTCGGAAACTATCCTCTGTCACATTTCGATGATTAATTTCCAATCCATAGCCCATATCTGCAATTTCTTTGGCATTTCCATATTGATCTGCATAAACTGGAATGGCTAACATTGGAACACCATGATATTGAGCCTCCACCGAGCTACCTTTTCCAGCATGTGTAATAAATAGTTTGAGTTTTGGATGTGCCAGAAGATCGTCTTGGGGAAACCACTTTCGGAACATGATATTTGGTGATGTGCCTGGAGGATCAATATTATCCCATTTCCAAAGGATTTTATATTTTGATTGGGACAAGACTTTGAACATAGCTGAGGTGGCATTTGATGATAGATCAGTGGTCTTGACGTTCGTGCCTAAGCTAAAGAGGATGAAACCTTCATTGGCAACTTTGAGAAAGTTTTCGATATCCTGAAAAAAATATGTTCAAAATTAAATTGAATTTTAGCTAAGGAAATAAAGTATTACTTTGGGAAGTGGCTCCGGTTTTTCTTTGACTTGAATTCCACCAATTTCTATAAAACCTGGAGTCAGGGGGCGTATTTTTCCCTCACTAAAATGACTAGCACAGAGGACCAGAGATATATTTTTCTTCATTTCATCAAAAGATGGATATTTCTTCTCAGGAAAGTGATAACTGAAATAAATATTTGCTCGTTACATACAAACATTTTGCTTGGTTTATCGAAGTTTTTGGTTCATTTTCAAGTTCAAATTACAATAAGTGATTCTTTTAACTTTTACTTACTTATAATACTGTGCCATTTGGTATTCTGAAAATTCTTCAATTGCAACGATGAATGCACCACTTAAGAAATTTCTAAATCTATATATAAAATTTCGCAGATTATAAGATCCAAAATACACAGTGGGGACACTAGCTATTGCCCAGGGACTTCCAACGTAATTTAATAAATCCCTCGTAGGTTGATTTATCCATGTCAGAATTACCGGGCACTTAAAATGTGCTGCTACTCCAATCTGATACGTATTGAATACCATTCCCACTATCACTACATCAAAATGATTTCCCGGATTGTTTAAAAGTTCTTGAAAACGTGGACTTTTTATTGCTTTATCCTGTATGCGTGCCCGTTGTACGTTAGCCCAGAAAAGCCGTTTTGTCGAATCCCACCAAGTGGTTCCCGTTACCGCTGTACCTAGGATCTGACGATATTTGTCAGAATCTTCCTTGTCAGGTGGCAGAAAAATGTGATTGTAGTTTGGATTTTGATCCTTGAGTGGCAGAGTTGTCACTACCGTCACATTATGACGTCGATTGGCCAGTGTTTTGGCAATAGCCATATTAATTATAAGATGTGAGTGACCATTACTGCCAAAAATGCACAGAATATTTGATGCAAAAGTCGAACTGATGCAAACTGACACAATCAACACTACAAATAATTTCTTAGCTCCCATTGTGGTGTTGATCAGTCTGCGAAATTGTAACTAAAGACGATAGTAGAAATTGATCATTGTTTAAATAAGATTGAATAAAATGAATTAACGCACAAGTAAAATAATCTTATCTCCCACTGAAAGGCATTTATGTATGTAGGTAATTTCAAATAATATTTAGAGGTGTTGTTGCATATAAAATTACTTATTGGTACAACGTACCTAAACTCGCTCTCATAAATTAAAGGCCTGCTCTCTTTACTGATAACAGTAGATATTTCATTCAATCTAACTGGCTTATCGTAGTTTTCAAATATCAACGAAGTTATCGTTAATTAGTACCTATTAGCTTTTATTTGAGATTTTGAGGTTGTTTTAAAATTATGGATAAGAATGTAGCCATAAACGTTATCTACTTATAATTTTTATTAAATGGTCATTGCCAAAGTCTTCCGTTAAACTATTAGTCACAGACGGTAATGTTTTGACGATAGTAAAAGTGTTGCGTTCCGTAAAACTAGTAATGAAGTATTTGCTTCACGTAAGGCGATAATCGTCGAAACGCTATAGTCAAAAAGAATATGCCCATTGACATGGGGAAATTTTCCCAGTATTCTACCAATGACTTGCGAATAAAATTTGAAATTCTATTCCAAATCCTTAAATGTAAGTACTCTTATGTAAATATAGGTAATATTCCAGTCAATTTGTGCTCAAAAGGCCCCAAATTGTAGGGTAATTTTGATTTTGTCCCTGCTTTATGTTTTCGCGGGTGTTGAATCCGAATTTGAGGCTTGCGACGCAAATGGTTATTTTAATATTAAACACCGACACTATAATAAAAAATAATTTTCCTTATCCAACTTGTCATCCAGAGGGATTTCTGCAACTTTTGTGGTCTCAAAATAATAACAAATTACCAAAAAAGTGATAACACAAAAAAAATTTATTCCCGAATAGTGGAGGTGACATTTTATCCTAAGGTGCATCTACTCGTACTCAACCCGCATAGTTTTGTACATTTCGTATCTAGAGGCTCTCCACATCTTTTTTTCTGTTCAAAATTAAAAAATTACAAAAAAGTGGAAGTCCCGTCCTTAGACATAAAAAGATTTTACCCGAAGGTGCGTGTACTTAACATCTATCTTTAAAGATATCGACTTTTATATCCCTACACACGTTTGGCTTCTGGAAGCAGGTTATTCAAAATATATCACAGCGTTACAGAGCCAGTCAGTAAGTCAGTAAGTCAATTTTAGTTGAATACATCTTCTGCCCCGCCAATTTCTATTATTATTTATTTGTTTCTGTGAAATGGGGCTCTGGACCTTTGGCACCTCATATATGGGAAATTTGATATTTGAGAACGCTATCTTATTTGTCAGTAATTGGTCAGAAAAGGTCAACTAGTCCTAGAAATTGATAAGCTCCTGATAACTAGTAAGAGCTCAAAGTTTCTCAAGGTCACTCAAGGTCAGGCTCGGTTTTTGGTACTTAATCTATGGGAAATTTACAAAAAAAGTATATCAACTGAAATATCTTTTAATCGTGATAAAAGGTCAACTATTTTCAGTAATTGGCAACCTTACATATATTTTTTATGAATATATTTAATGAATAAAAAAAATCAAGGTCATAGCGATTTTTGGCACTGCTACATTTATGGAAAATTTGCAAAAATTTTATACCATTTGATGGATCTTTAGATCTATATAAAAGGTGAACTATAAAGTTTTAGTTATTATTCAGCCATAGATTTTTTCAAATGAATCTTTAAATTTCACTTCAAGGTCATTGTGATTTTTGGCACTTCATTTATTGGAAATTTGGAAAAAATTAATGCCACTTGAAAGGCCCTAAGATCAGTATAAAAGGTCAGCTAGTTTCAGTAAATGGTCAGCTAGTTTCAGTAATTGGCCAGCTATAGATTCTGTTTTACGATTATTACGATTACTTGAAGTTTTTTTTATTAAGGTCACGAATGATTTTGGGCATAAAGATAAAAATTCAGAACAAAAAATCTATGGCTGATCAATTACTGAAACTAACTGACCTTTTCTAATGATCTAGTTACTTATCAGAGATTATATTTCTTTTTATAAAATTACCCAAATGAGGTGTCAAAAATCGTTCGTGACCTTGAACAAAAAATTTAAGACATCGTAAAAAAGAGTCTTTGACCAATTACTAGCGTCTTTAACTTTTAAACCACAATCAAAAATAAAATAAAATGCACTACTAGATCGCACGTACTTGCTCTTATGTTCAAGTAACCTGCAATTAAGAACTTTTAACACATAAAAGTAATTATAAAAAAATATAAAAATATAAAATATAAAATCGTTTTTTTTTAATTTATAAACAACTAGTTAAAAAGCATAGAGCTCAAAAACAAGTATGCCATTTGATAACTTGAAAAAATATGCTTACATTCAAAAAAAAAATTTAAGTCGTTGGAGCGGTTTTCTTAAAAATTAATTTTTTATATAATAAAACCTTAATAACATTTTTAAAAAAAGTTTTGGTATGCCAATTTTGAGTATATATTAAAATATATTTTTAAACCTAGTTTAAAAAAAATTGTCAACTAGTTTTTGAAATATTATCTTTTTAAAAAAAAAATTATATTTTTTTAAAAATCCAAAATTGATTTCTTTCAAAATTTTGATATGCAATATTATTAATATTTTAAAAGAACTTTTGCATAAATTTTGGCTAAAATCATTTGAGCCGTTAATGAGAAAACCGAAGATTAAAAAAAACTTTAGGTATATGGCAGGTACAGTCAAAAATGGTTTTCTGTATTTTTTTTGCTTATCAATAAGTTCACCATACCTACAATATTACACTGATTTTTTTTATCAGATTCGTTTGAGATAAATAAGCTTTTCATTGACGGTTGTAGGGCAAGTACCGTTGTTTTTGATTCCAAGCAAAAAATTTCAATTTAACCTCTGGAGAGTTACAATAAAATCTTAAGTTCAAAATATGAAGAAAATTGCTTCAGTGGGTAAGGCTGAAGGTCGTTATACGGACAGACAGACAGAATTGTGCCACCCACTTTTGTCGTGTTCTCTATTATTCTAATTTCATGTTTGATTATTATCTCGATTTTTTTTGCACGAGTCCAAAACTTGCCCTATAGTACCTACAATCGCAAGTAAAAATAGGGATTAAATTTGAGTCAATTTGTTTTTGTGCATAACTTACAAAGTGCATGCACGAAAGTATTTGGCACCAGGTGTGGCTTGTTTTATTTGAGTAATTTGGATAAACAGTAGTGGTTATATCAATATGGCACCCCTTTAACTTACTATTTATTGCAATGGTGCCATTTCAACCACTATTGCATTGGGTTAATTTTTCATTGACTTTCTAGGACTGCTTTCTTTAACATTCAAGTCGAACAAGTGTATTATTTGACTTTTCTCATTATATTTGACATACAACTGTATTGAGTGTGGCAAAAATCCACACCTTCGATCAGGTGCCATACTAAACGCCATTTTTTGACATGTATTTTAAATGTTTTTTTATATAAGCTTTCGTAAGCAACCTATTTTGTGTGTTTTAAAATTAATTTCAGAACACGTACACACATCAAAGTTTAAAATAAAAACCATATTTACTTTTTGAGTTACAAAGAAAACTAAAACTGGGTGCCTTATCACCCTACTTTACCCTATGGTACAACTGTTCAAAAAGTTAAATGTTGAATAAAGCTTATTAGGTAGGTGCTGTAAATTTACGTTGCATTATTATTTTTGCAATACACTTTTGTAAATCAAGTTAAAGTAAATGTATTAGAATTGATTTTATTCGAATCACCAAATCGAAAATCCTAGCAGCTCATTTTACTGCAGAATAAATCTGGTCAATTAATTGGGATTTTACAAAAGACTCTACATTAAAGAAAAAAATTTGCAATCCATAACTCATATTGCACTTCAATAAAAGTTGCTAGTTTTTTGTATTTCTAACACAATATGAAAATCCACTTGTAGTTTAATTTTAATTTGAATGTTACAACTACTACTGTCGCTCGCTCGGGCGGGTGTGTTCACTTTATATACGTAGAAACCAACCATAAAATGAAGGACTGTGAACTCTGGAATCAGTTATCGAATTATCGATGCGATTAATTGGATATCCAATTTGTCCATCCAATTATCGCAAATTTACATTTCACCGAACCCAAATTGGAAATCAATTGCATATTCGGAATTTCTACCACCGACCGTCACCAGTCACCACACCATCATCAGCAGCAACATCAGTGTTTGCAGTCGTATGTAACCCCAGAGAGGAACACCAAAAGTTTCCTTGGTGAAGCTACAACAATTTTATTTTTTTATCGGGTTTGGGTGTGACTCTATTTTCATGCTGTGAAAGATCAAAGTGTATACAAAATGGGATTTGTGTATTTAAATTATAAAATAAAGGCCCCATAGCAACTATATGTTTCGAAATGAAAAAAAAAAAAAAAAAAATTTGGAACCATCAAACGAACAGCCAAATTATAAACACCGGATGCATGCAGCCGAAGTTGCCAATCAGTAGCCAGTTAGCAACGTCAACTTTGTTAAGAAGTTTTACATCAGCAGCTTTGAAGAACTTTTTTTTTCTACTAATATAAACTTGCGTTAAAGGCAGGAACTTTTGGGCAGATTACGGACTCATAAAAATAATAAAATTTGAGATCAATTTTTGTACATATTATGACGATGAAAGAGTATTTTAAATTGTTTCCAAATCGATCCCTGATATTAGGTTTCGTTCAACTCTTGCGACATTTTGGTAATTTTTTACTAGTAGCCAAAAGGTAAACAATTTTCAGCTCTTTTATTTTATTTCGAGTGGTGTTGTCCGAGCTTGGAAGATCAACGAACGTGTAAATACAAAAATTGTTGAGCTCAAAGTTTATTACCAACCTAACAAGATGGACCTAATTTCAAGAACGAGAATTCCGACAAAGCTGGTTAACCAAAGCTATTAATATATCTTTAAGGAACTGCTTAAGAATCCTGTAATGGTACTTGGTATTGAAAAGGACATAATAACACCGAACAATATTAATTTGTACCAGGGCTGGATCTAACTTTTTCGGGCCCTAAGTTTATAGGGTAAATGTTGCTTTAGTTTTATTTATTTTGCCATAAAAAATTATTATATTAGAAAAATTAAAGAAAAGGTTTATCTTGAGTTACTGACTTGCGGGTTTTGAATAGTTAAATCAAAATGAAGAAATTATTTTTTTTTAAATTAAAAAGCGGATCTCCAGGGATCCATTGTACTCCCCAGGGTTAAGATAGGTGGGTATGAGGAAGGTATGGGGATTGAGAGGATGGGTATGGGATGCGTACTTGAACCATCCTGAATTGTGAATGAGTTTCAAGATATTCTTTTGTGGCAAGGAATATCTCTTCCCTTTTCATCGAAAAAGTATTCTCCCAGGGCTTCTTTTCTGGTTCCCGCTAAGCTGGGGCATTCACAAAGAAAATGTGATGAGCCCTCCTCTGCCTCTTCGTCTTAACACCCTCTATATAAGTCCGATGGGCTGATGCCCATTCTTCTCATGTAGGTTCCCATTGAGTTGTGGCCCGTTAAGACTCCAACCAGGAGTGATACTTGTAGTTGAGGCCTTCTTATCTTGAGTATACATTCAGTTTGGTTTATTGAAATGTTCGGACATAAATTTCTTGAAACCCGGCAAGTGGCAATTGATGAACATCTGACGTCTGCAGCTTCGAGGAAATTCTGCTGAATTCTACTTTTTTCTTGCTCCAGTGGCGCAAGTATCGAGGGTTTAAGCTGGCTCGGATCAAGAGATGATCCGTTTTTGGACAGTTCATCTGCTTATTCGTTCCCAAAAAATTTCACTTTGTCCTGGGACCCATTTAAAGGTCTCATTGTTTGTTGCACCAAGAGATCTCAGCTCAATTTGACAATGTTCTACCAGTTTGGACTTTATAGTGATTGCGGATATGGCATTGATTGCCGCTTGGCTGTCTATGAAAATGTTGATTTTACTTTTGAGATATAAGACGTTTCGGCTTATGGCTTATGGCACTTTTGGCTGCCATCTCTTTCGTAAACAGATTGAGTGGGGCTAGGGAAAGGAAAGTTTCTAGGGCTGTCGTTGGAGTAACTCTCATAGCACTGGTTGTGCCGATACACGCTGTTCTTTGGATTCTTGTTATGGCTTTTAGATTTGGTTTCCTTATCTAAGGCGGACCACCAGACCATGCATGCGTATGCAAGAATTGGCCTTATTATGGCTGTGTACATCCAATTAATGGTTCTGGGGTAAGGACCCCATCTTTTGCCAAAAATTCTACTGCAGGTGTAGAATGCTATTCAGGCTTTTTTCTTTCTTTCTTTAATATTTTCTTTCCAGTTTAGTTTACGATCAAAAAAAGAACGCTTTTGAGAGAGTGAAAAGATTTCTCCTTCCTGACCATTTTTGCCAAATTTTACCCAAGAAATTTGTTGGGGCAGAAGTTGTCAGTTCTGTTTTCTGTCAGTTAAAAAAAAATAACAACAGAAAAACTAAGTGGCTTTTGTTTAATTTTGATTTTGATTTTTTTCTTGTATATATAATTATATTTATATTTAGTGTTTTTTTTACTACCTAAATAATTTTCTTGAACAATTTTTAAAAAAGAGAATGTGACTAAGCTGTGAATTTCTTGTTAATTTGATTTTTGTTGGTGCCCCTCGTGATGCTTTAGTCCTAGTCCCTTTATGTACATAAAGTTAAAATCTGATTTTTAAAAAATATTAAGACACAACTTCTCATTTTTTTGGATTTCATATTAAAAGGTACCTATGTTCGACCCAGTCGTAGGGCTTAAACTTCTTTGAAATAACAAATCTACACCTTATTCTATACTTTCTAACTTTTTCTTAGATGGAAATGGAAAATTATTTCATAAGACGATAAGTGGGAGTAAGAAGTTAAGTTCACCTCCAACAGAGTGTTTGCAGTTTAAAAGCGTTTCCGCTTGTGTTCAAGGCTTTCATATTTCCAACTATAATTTTATGTTTTTTTATTTTTTTTATTTTCTTCGTCTGTGACGTGTTTTTTCTTGTAGAGATTATATTGCATGAGCGCCTTGTCATGAAAATTGAAAATCGCATAAAAGTTTTGTAAATAACAGAAATACCTAACTACTAAGAATGAAAAGAGAATATCATTATATGAAAAGCTGCTAAGAACTTTTTTGCTAAAAGATTTTCCACAAGCAAAAAAGTTTCTTTGCTTTTATTGTAGGGCGTGTAAATTTTTCTTGCAACTTTCTATATAGGAATATTCTGTGAGAATTGTTATTTTTATTGCGAAAAAGCAGGGATGGCAAACCTGTTTTGAGCCTCGTGCCATTTAAAAAAAAAAATGATTTGAAATGCCTTTGGACTTGGACTGCCAACATAAAAGTCGTTTTCGAAAATGTCACACCAAAGTCGAATGATTGTCAATCTTGGAAGCAGATACTTTGATTTTCAATTATGCAATCGTCCTGCTTGCACAGAATCGGTTTGATCAACGTCAGTCAATTTTCAATTTAAATAACTTGCAAACGTAATTTATGCTACCTGACACGGTCTCTAGCTTTTCAATATTTTGTTCATCAACTTGATTTTTTTATTGCACAATGTAAATGCATTAAAATTTGTTTTTGAACAGAAGACGCATGCCATTAGTTCGTCATCGCTGCACTATACAGTTTTGTTGAAGTTTCTAAGGTATTGATGAAATATTTTTAATTTCAGTAATTTTTGTGGCTTTGAAATGATGATTTTATTATTAATAAAATTTTGTTTCGTTAACTAAAATTTCCATGGACCATTTTGCCACACAATATTCACAGAATTCGGTAAGAAATCTGGAAAACTAAAATCTCCCATTCGAAATCTCGCATACTGAAAATCCCGGAGGCCTATTCTAGAAAGCGTGAAAGATGGTATTAAAAGCGATAGCTCTATTTCGACCGTCTTCGCTTTCGGTTATGCCCAAAAACGAAAATGAACGAAAATGATCCTTCCAGTTTTCTCATAAGAGTTACAAATAATTCCAGTTTTCTCATTTAAATTCCAATTAATTCCAGGCTCTTCCCATTTTTACTTCCACTCTCTCATTAATATATCAGCTGTTTCCATAAATTTGACAGAAGCTCTGTATCTTCAAAACTATTTTTCCTTCTATTTTGTGCAAAAAGTATTTTAGTTTATGATTTCGCTATTATTTGCTGCTCTTATTTTTAAAAATAGAACATTTCATTGGAGTCAGTAAGTGTATTTTTAAATGCTAAGAATGATGATTTAATACGTGTATTTACATTTTCTTTCAATCCGCCAAAAACCCGTCACCTAGGGCCAAATTTAAAGATTCGGCCTCATGTTACTTTTGAAAAGCGACAAAAAGCCAATTTGGCTAAATGACACTTTAAACTGTTGTACTTGGGCAAAAGAAAGTATTCAATGAAATTGCAACAAGCTAAAAACGGTTTAAAGCATATCTATATGTATGTTTATATTTATATTTATATTTGTATTTATGTATAAGTATAATTAATTGATTTACTAACACCGAAACATTATATTACGGTATTTATGGTAATCTCACTTTTAGTGTTACTGTCGAGTGGTTTAAGTGCAAAAGTAACTTTGCACACTCCAAACCCCCAAATCCTATAGTGTGTCCAAGCAAAGGGGTTGCATACATACCTGTTTAAACTGTTTATACGCCGTAAAGCATAGTACGCTGCTGAGGTGAAACGAAAATTTTCTCTGGTCTCCAACTTGAGAACGAAATCAGAAACGAAATAATTACGAAAAAAAAATATGCAGAGTTTCATTAGAAACATCTTGTAACTAACAACTATCTTCAAGCTGAACAAAATTTTTATGACATTTTTATTCGTTTTAAAGCTATGATTTTTGCAACCAAAATAGAAAAAATACGAGCCTCTCTGTTATACGGTGGCGTCTTTCGAATTTGCTTTTTTGACCAAAGTCCAGTTTAGATTATTGCTTACACAAATATTGTGATTTTTTGTGTGTATTATTTTGAAATATTCTTTATCAATTATTATTAAGAAGGTGACTCTGCGAAATAATGGTTCACTGTGACGTATAAGTACATACTTTTTTATTTTTGTTCCATTTAACAAAACTTTCTTTACCTTAGTATACCACTCTAGATGCAACTCCTGTATCAGCCTCCAGTCCATCTCCAAACCGTCTCCGAATAATGTTCTAGTGCAAGAAAGTTAAAAAAAATATAAAAATTATTTTTTTTGGAAAATGCTGAAAGAGTTTCGGAAAAGATACATTTTTAATTGATTTGAAATTTTTTTGTGATGAATATGTATTGAACATGTATAAAAAGATCTGTATGATTGTCTTTGCAGACATGGTTACCATTTCCGAATGGCAGTGTCTAACATTAAGATTATAGTTTCCATTTATAATTTAATACAAATTTTTTTGTCTACGAATTTTTAAAACTTAAAAAAAAAAAAATAAAACTGCAAAAAATAGTTTTGTATTATTATTTAATTTACCATCACAGAAACCCCATTCCTGAAGTATATACTTATTTGCCAACCAATTAGCAAAACTTCACAACCAACCAACAAAATGTATAACAGCAGAAGCACAGGTGCATTCGCAGACAACACAAACTGCATTAAGCTTTCTGTTCCACTGAGCAACCTACAGGCTCTGCATAGCACAGCAAAGAGTAAACAATCTAATTGCTTCAGCAAACAGGAATCCATCATCAAAGGGCAAGCACATACACACAACACACACACCCACAGCAATACGCGGTGTTAAATGAGAGCACTAAGTTTACTCCTGCTGATGGCGTACAACAGAAAAGCAAGTACACTACACACAAAACCCACACTCCCCAACACAGTTCCAAATGACAAACCACCCTTGACCCATTCGTATGACTACCATCTACCACTGCCACCACTCTTGTACACAGGATGCATTATTATTAGGTTAAGCATAGGAAAACTGAAGAGACGACCAACCGTGCGAGGGCGAGCTCAAGCGGCACTGCCATAGCCATTAATTGCATTAAAATTGTCTGTGAAAAATGGAGGTTAAAATGATTTTGAGTAATGTAGAAAGGGGGAGAGTTTCTCTGTAAAAAGGACCAAGTACAGCTACAAAAAGGGATATAATTCAATAATATGTTCCCTTTAATGTGTTCTTCTGATTGGTGCCTATGGATGCCTACATCTCCATGTAGTTTAATCTACCAGAGGCCTTTTTTCTGTATTTTTTTTTTATTAACATAGACGAAAGTTTGAAAAGGGCGATGAAGAGTTGGTAGAAGGACTTTAGCTTAAACTATTTCAATCACTTTAACTTTCAAAAGGACAAAGTGACTTTTAGTTGAGGCAATCAGTGAATTGGAAAAACGAACAATTTTGCGAAGTCGATATTTTAAAACACTTTTAATAGGGGAGAAAGGCTCCAGACACAAAAATGTGTTGCGACAAGCCAAAGGGGTTGATTATAAGATTAAAATTGATTTTCTCAATTAAAAAACTATTGGGTTAGACATAATCAACTTTTTATTGTTTCTTTCTTGTATAGGGACCTTTAAATTGGCCTGCAAAATAATAACGGAATATTTGTAAAATCTAGACAATGCTTTATATAGTATGTCTCTATAGATGCTGTAATACGCGGCCTTGAAATCCATGAAAAGGAGGTGGGTATCGATTTGAAACTCCGCAGTGTGAGTATTTGGTCTATGGTGGACTTTTCTGGCCTAAAACCGCACTGTTATGGACCTATCACGTTGTTGACGAATGGCTTCAGGAGTTCTCAAAGTACGATAGAAAAGATCTTGTATGTGATATTAAGGGGACTGATGCCTCTGTAGTTTAGATTTAGAGGATCACCTTTCTCGAGTGTCGGGCAAACAATACTTAGGTTCCATTCATCGGGCATGCTTTTCTCCGACTATACTATGCAGGAAAGCTGGTGTATACTCCTAACCAAGTCATCTCCAGCAGCTTTAAATAACTTGGCCGCAAAGCCACCAGCTTCCGCAGCTTTATTATACCTAAGTTTAGATATAGCTATCTTCACTTTGTCCAGATTAGATGGACGGAGTTGTGGGCCTACGTCGTCCAGGTTGAATTGTGCAATCTGTATGGGAGGGGAATATTCGATTTGTCATCGGAGTTATACAATTTACATCAGAAATGATTATTTCATATTCTCAGCCATGTTTCCAGCACCAACTGCAATTCTACCACGATTTTCCTCTGATCCTCCTCGCTGGCTTCGGTTCGGGCCTTGTTTAGCATGGGAGGTTTTTTTTACTTTTTGGTAAAACTACCGAACTACAGTCTTGCAATGAGATCCCTAGTTTCGCCCATCGCTCGCTTCTCATGCCCTCTCTTTTTCTTTTAGAGAAGTCTATGTTCCTCTCTCCTTCTCTATTTGTAGAGCTTACGAGCAGCTCTAGTCCATCTATGCAGCACAGCATTGTATGTCTGTTGTTTGGCTCAATGCATTTGCTGGCATTTTTTGTCAAAACAGAGGTTTCACTGTGGTGGACGTGTGAGGCTCAGCACGTCAGAGGTCCCTTAAGAGAGACAAAACATTCCACGTGGAAATTTGAAGTTCGATTTCCTTATTTCGATTTCTAGAAGGTTCGTCAACAATTAATCTGTCCATAGCCTAGGCAGTTGTTGCTTCTGAACTTAAACCATTTTACCTAGCCAGAAATTCACCTTTTGACACCACTACCCACGCTTAGTAACGGGTGTTTTTTTAGACGAGTGGTTTCCAATCTGGGCAATACTTTTTCGGGGTTGGTCGTTTTGACAGCTGGCATCTGATTTATGCTCAGTTTGGTTTGCCATTTCATTATGAATAGACTAACTCCTGAACAACGTTAATGTTGACAACTTTTGGTTCGAACAAGACGGCGCTACATGCCATACAGCTAACAAAACCATCAATTTATTGAAAAAAAAAACTTTTGGTGAGCGTATTATCTCGCATTGTGGGCCTGTGGTATGGACTCCAAGATCGTGCGATTTAACACCGCTCGAATATTTTTTGTGGAGTTATTAAATATAAGCCCAAGACGATTGATGCATTGGAAAAGAATATTCAGTGCGTAATTGTTGATATATGGCCCCAATTGCTACAAAAAGTGATCGGCCACTTGCCCGAAATCATTTTTAAAACATAATGGCAAACCTTTATCTCTATAATAAAGCTAAATTTTTCGCCATAAAATAAAATTATATACGTTTTATTTTTTCTTGAAAACCACACGTTTTAAAAAAAGCACCCTTTAGTTCAACCTTAAACTCAACTGCAGACACCACCAATGATTCCATCTAAAGAATTCTCAAATTGCGCTGCTGCCCTAATGAAAGGAGAAGTAATAACGGGAACACTCCTCCCTCTCTAGTTTGCTGCCTCCAACAGCCACCCACAGGTTTTGAAACCCTATCTGCTATTGGGATACTTGGCATCTGATGTTCATCACGGGGAGGTGAGAATAAGAGTTGTTAAACAGAGGGGTTAGTTTAACAAAAAAACTGTAGGTGGACACTTGTTTTCTCTTGAATGCACATGTCAATCTTTGAACATTGGTTTTCGAGGATATTACTCTGTAAACCTGGCTGCCAGAAAGTCCACTATGTATTCTCGAAATTTGACCTTTTTACAGTCGCAATATCTTGAAACTGAGTGCTTGGTTTTGACAGATAGGCAACAATAGCATGGTTCAAGGAAGAAAACAGATTTGTTGGCCGACTTTTTGTTACTTTTTACATAAAAATGGTCACTGTTTTAGCGCAAATGTTTTATAATCTTGATCTTAAGAAACAAAAATGTATTTTCCTTGTGGCTTTTGTTGCATTACATTATATTAAAACTTCTTTATATGTGTCTATGTTTACACACACAAATACCGCCTTAATGGATTTAATTGAAAAAATGCCACAATATCGGTATACTAGTTAATCAGTCATTTTATTATATTTCTACAAAATGTACAAGTACATACACATGTAGGTCCTTTTGGTCAGCGAAAAAGTGAATTATTTATCAGAATAATCATATATTCGAGAGCAAATAACAAGCAAAAATACACCTCATATTGCAACCACATTTCATAAATTAAAATCAAAATTAAAACCAACATTTATATTCATATGAAATATATTATATCAAAAAAATAAAATGCACGACTGGGTTGCACGTACTTACTCTTATATTCAAGATGCCGAGGTTGAAGGAAAATTATATAATAAAGACATGGGAATTATGAGAGAAAAAATATCTTGTGAGTTTGAGATGAAAAAAAAGAACGCTACGCGCGCTACACGGAAAAAAATATTTAAAATCGTTGGATCGGTTTAAAAAAAAAAATCATTTTTATATATCAGATTATTAAAACATTTTTAAGGAAAACTTTAGGTATACACATTTTAAGTATTTATATAGGAACTTATATGCATACAAAAATCAAATTAAAAAAATAATTGTTAACCCGTTTTTGAGATACCAAATTAAAAAAAAGGGAAATTAAAAATATAAATCATACTAAAACAATATAAATAATTGTTCATTACAAAGAAAAAATATTTATATTTTTAAAATGTTTTCAAAAAAGTGTATGTAAATCCGTTCAGACGTAGTAAGAAAATTCAAAATAAAAAAAAACCTTCTATGAGACGTACTATATTAATAGTTGCTATTTGTAATTATTATAGTACATCGGACTAATTTAAGCAGACTGAAAAAGTCTTATAAAAGTAGTATAGGAGCCATGTATAAGCCATGTTTTTTAACATATGTGTGGAAGGTATACCGTTCTTATTTCATAAATGTAAATTTTTGTTAATGCTTTAAAAAGTGTAAAAAAAAACCCTTTAACTATCGAGTTTCATAAAAGTCGACCACAAAGTTTTCAAAATATTTTTTTTTTCAAAAAAAGAGTGTAAGCCCTTTTTTTAATTTCAAAGAAATATTTTTTTGAAAATTTTGTAATGAACAAAAACAAATGTTTTGTTTAGAAGCTTCTAATAAAAAGATACTGACATCAGAATTACCGTTTTAAAGAAAATAGAAAATGGTTCTTTGGGAGGTACCACTAATAACAATTTTTTGAAAAATGGTTTCCTATCCAAAAGTAGCCTTTAATGAAATAAATCTATTGAATATTTTAAAGAAAAGATATTGATAATTTTTTTACGAATGCATAATTTGCCATATAGTACCTATGTATATATCGCAAGAAAAATTGGAAGTTTAATTCTAACCAAATTGCCAATTCAAGCTTAAAAAACCAACTTTGCACTGAAAATTCATTTCAAATTAACAAATAAAATTTTGACATAAAACAGCAAAGGGATCATTCGAAATAGATATATGTACATACGAGTACATGTTCATACAAATTAAAATCGACATTCACCAGAAAATCCATCAGGCAAAAAATAATAAACTAATAAAAGTTATTTATTAAATAAAATATTGTCATGTTGATGCAACTGCCTTGATGCAATCCCGCAATCCCGTTAAATTCGGCCTCTGTACTTTTGTTCCGATGGTGGTCTGGTCATCGTTGTCTGGATGTCTCTCATTTTCATTTATTTCGCTCGACTTCATTGCATATGTTTAATCAACATGATATAAATTCAAAAATTCAATTAAAAATTGAGTTTTTACAGAGGAAAATAACAAAGAGGAACAAACTGAAAATTGGTTGCCAACATCAGATTATTTTTGTATGCAATGTAAACGAAGGATCTCTGATCAGTGGTGTTTTCAGACTTTCAGGATCGAGTGTCTCTTATGAATTTAAAAGGACATTGTTGATACGAAAAGGAAAATATTTATCTTCTAAAGAGAATGTTGAAATGTGCGAATAGAGATTTTTATTTAAAGAAAAAAGTTACTGGTTTTGAAAGTTGATACATATTTGAAACTGATGCTACTCTATTTGAACCGTAGTTGGAATACAGATTTTGTAGATTTGAAAAACATTTTCTCAACAACAACTTTTTTCTCGGAGGCGATTTGAACGTGAGGACCGGTACAAAAGGTACAGGAAGAATAAAACTCTATTCCTCCAGCTTCTGTTGAAGATTCAAGTTGCTCTAAGGATTCAACCTACGATTGTTACTCCAACACTCTCATAGAATTTCTTGAGGAATTTGACGCATATATCCTGAAAAGACAATGATTCAACGAAAAAACTGGAGAATTTATCTATACCTTGGTTTTAAAAGGTGCAATGTTTAATTTGTACATTTTTGGCAAGTCGATCATTTTGCTTTTTAATTTCTAAAAATGTTTATTCCTTTTGAAATTTAAGCTATATCTAATATTTATAACCATGTGTGTCTTGTAAAGAAACATTTCGAGCACATTGGTTATTATTACAGTCGTATACATCTTCCGCTGAGTCAAAAGGTGGACTTAGGTCGAAGTTGAAAAAAAAAATGGGCATTGGCTCTTTTTTAATCAAGGTACCGAACCATACATTCATACATACATATATGAAGCAAACAGTCAACCTGTTTCCCAAAATACAAAGCCTGAGCTCAAGAAGCTCTGGTTTGGATTAGCCTGTTATTTAGCTAAAGCAACAGCTTTTAAATGCCTCAAAGCATTTTAGAAAAACAGAAAAAATTACAATTCTGGCTAACAAAAAATACTCAATTTTTTTTAATAATTGAAGAAGGCAGCATATTTTCAGAACTTAGCAAATAGTTTTAAACATGTTAATTCAGCCAAAGAATGGTGAAAGATTTCAACTTCAAAAGAACTTAAAGCCAGGCATGGATATACTCACCAAGATTTATAAATTATTTGTTGGAACATTTGAAACTGCAGCCGTTCCAGAATCGTCTAAGAAATCAATTATTTATCAATTGTTCAAGAAGGGAGATGCAAATATGGGGTAAAATTGTAAGGGGCTGTCTTTCCTAGAAGCAGGTCAACGCACGTCTATGAAATTTTATGTTGAGAGTTGTAAGTCACTAGGCTCTAGATCTACTAGCTGTTGTACCACCAAATTTTATTTTGTATAGTGAAAGGCACACAAAAAAACACCTGTTTAAATTCTCAAAACTGTTCTTGAAATTTGTGGGTCGTTATTATTTGCTGAGATATTTTTGACCAAAAACAAAACTTTCTTTTTTTAATATTAAAAGTCAGAAATCTCATGCCAGACAAAATTACAGTTGAAACGTTTGGAAGATAAAGAGGCTAGTAAATATTAAAATTGTATGTTCACTATATTGGACATTTCATTATTGCGAGATTTACAAAATCGACCGTCTACTGTATTGAAAAAAAGGGAAAGAAATGTACTTTTTTTGTTAGGTAAACAGGTTATCTGAAAACACACTTAATTGACTCAAAATAAATTTTCCAGAACGAAGACACCATTAAAAAAAAACTATTAAAAAACAAACGAAAGTTTTAGTCTCGTGTTATTACTGGTTGCGCAATAATGGTACCTTCCTCAAAACACTAATATGAAAGCAAATGTCAAAGCAAGAAACATTAATCTATAGAATTCTATTTATTTTATCTCATTACAACTATTAACAAGGCACAAGTTTTTATGCAACGAAGTGGCCCAGAGGATGCGCGTTCTATCTCTATGTGTGAGAGGTATTTTTAAAACAAAATTATAAACATTGTAATAATGCAAAACGAATTGGACGGTTAGCAACGTTAGAAATGAGACCTAGACGAATGGATCCAAGACATAATAATTACCGGATGCAGGGTTGATTCAACATTGAATCATATTAAATTACCTAGATTCATGTTAAATTTACAGGACGTTGAATATTTTACTCATGTTTTTAGCTGGATTTTCATGTAAAGTTAACTAGATATACAGGTAAAACTAGGAAGACTTTCAAGTAAAATTTACAGTTTTACTATTTAAAGGCAGTGTTAAATTTACATGATAACCTGATCTACCGAGTTGAAAAATAACAACCTGAAAATCAGGTATAATAAACCAGAAATTGGTTAATTATACCCGCTTTTTTCTCTGAGTGTGACATATAATTTTTTTTGATGATGCGATCTTTTTTCAAGTTTTAAACTTAAGCTTTTTGGTGAATAGGGAAATTAAAATTTTTTGCAGCTCAAAGAATAACGATTCTATCGTACCTACAACCGTTAAGGAAAATCTTATTTATTTCAAAAACTGCTCCAAAAATTTTGATTAAACAAATCAGTGTGTTATTGTACGTATAGTGTACTTTCTGGTAAAATTTTCTTACCATAAACCGTTACTAACGGTACCTGCCATATAACGTTCTTTTTTAATTTAGACTTTCTCATTAACGGCTCAACCGGTTGCAGTTAAATTTTTTGTACAAAAGCTTCATTTAAATGTCAATAATAAAACTGCAAACCAAAATTATTGAAAATGTAAATTTTTGATTTAAAAAAATATATAATTTTTTTTTTGAAAATTCAATATTTCGAAAACGGGTTGATGAATTGCATATAATTAAATACAAAATTGGAGTACTAATTTTTTCTTAGAAAATGTTACCAAAACTTTATTTAATAAAAATAAGTTTAAAAAAAACCTCTCCAACAACTTTAATTATTTCTTTTTGCATATATTAATATTTTTTTAAGTAATCAGATGGCATACTTGTTTTTGAGCTCTAAATGTTTAACGAGATGTTAATGCCATTAAGAAAGTATTTAAAAGTTTTTTTCTATTTTTTTGTTTTTTTTTTCTGTAGTTACTTACATATTTCAAAAGTTCTTAAGTTCCAAGCAACTTGAACATAAGAGCTGGTACGTGCGATCGAGTCGTTTATTTCATATTAGTAAGTTGTTTAACTCCCTCTTATTTTCCTCAAAAATAGCTCCACAGCTTAAAAAAATACTTTAATAAATTTATCTAAGTAAAAACAATCTTTGAGTATGAAACTATTTTTTAAGAAAAATTTTATTAATGGTACCATTTCATAATTTTCCAAAAAGAAATTATTCAATTTTAAAAACGAAGTGCTCTGTTTTTTTTTTTAATTAAAAAATCTGAAAAATGGGTTGAAATTTTTTTAAATTTATTTTTGTATGTACATGAATAAATAAAGATTTACCTACTGATGAGCAATGAGTGTATGAATGCACGATATACTGATACGTCATGGACGGTACATAAACCCAAAACTGTTTCACTGCTGATATTTTTCTTTCGAAACCGGACCTTTGTTTTACCTTTTTCATTCAAATGTCCATCTTTCAATACGAGAAGTTTCGAAACCCTAAACGGTATTTTAATTTAGTTTTAATTGTTCCCTTATCAAAAAGTTTTGCAAATCATGACTATTTTGATTTCATTGATGGGATGCAAATTTCCATTAATAAATAGAGGTTTATGAAACCTTTAAGATGTCAACCCATATCTAACCTCTGCCATCGCATAATCCCTCTACCATCCAATCAATCAATTCTCCTCTTTCTATGTGAAGAGAACAGTGACATTCCAGATAATTAAATTGTCATTATGTGAACTGAAGGCCGACATAATGGCTTAGCTTCTTTAATCCCATGAGTTTGGACTTTTCCTAAACAGAAACTTTTCAACACTGACGATGCTGATCCGCATAATCTCAGCACTGTGTGATAGCACCAACATGCCCCCCCCCCCCCTCCGTGACCCAACCCTATAAGAGCTTTAACATTACCGACACAACCGACGACGATTTTGCATTTCCCTAATTTGACAAACAATGAAAAAGCAATTTCATCTTAGCTCAGCGGTTTTGTCTATGATGCGAATAAGGAAAAACCGTGTGGCAAATATACGAAGATGATGATGATGATGATGACGACGACGACTCACTGGAAGAACGGTACATGAGTCGGAAAAGAAACTTATTTCACAAACATTCGAATGAAATTTTCTGCCAGCTAACCTACCCCATCACTGGGGCACTGGCAGACGTAACAACTGCATTATCCTGCATCACTCCAGTTTGTACGTTTCGTATATTATGGTGGCCTGACAAACCGTCCCGACAACGACACGACCCGTGCTGAAAAGCAATGCCAAAAGTTCGTTGAGAAGAAATTTCCAAGTGTCTGCCATATAATGAGCCAATCTACATTAATGCCGAGGCAAGCCGTTTCTTCATAAAAATAACCCTCTCCCCAAAACAGTATACCCTTTTGCCGTATACCAATACGCCATTCGGTTTGCCTCCTTGAACTTTATCATCTTCGGTCGGTCGTCTAGCTTTGGCAAAGGATAATAATGTTCTTTTCTTAGTCCCAGATCTCATCCCATAAACACGGTAGCTATAGCGTCAAGTTTGAGCAATAATGCCGAAGAATTATACGGAAGTAGGTATTCCACGGATGTTGGACTATCTCCGACATTGGACGCCACCTTCCTGCCAGCAAAGGTGGAGAGAATAATGGCGGCTATGAACTGTTTTTGAGGTGAACTGGAAACGGAAGTTTATCAACATCATCCATGCAATCAGTATACAGTCAGGGGAAAAAGTTGTTCTGACATTGGATGCTTGACTTGTTGTTCAGCTGGTTATGATGCTGCCAGATGAGAAAATAATTTAACGGAAATTTGAAAAAAAAAACACTTTTCCTATTCATAAGGAATAGGTATTAGATGTGAGAAACATTACCAAATTTAAAAAGGAATACATAAGTTAGTTAGTTAAGTTAAAGTTTTTTAAATTTGTCAAGTCGTTTTTGAGAACAATAAAATTTTATTAATTTCCTTAAAAAAATGTAAAAACCTATGGCAGTTTCGTAATACTTTGTTCTTCTTAAAGAAAACGTGTTGGGGGATAATTTTGAGAAGTATCTTTTTATCTAAGGCTGAGGTAGCTCACCGGACTCCAGGGTTTTTCTTATGATTTACGAAGCTTTAGTTTTAAGTCGATTCTTTATTGAGTAACGAATCCAGAATTTTTTTTATGATTAATATCTATGCTATTTTGATACTGGTAGTCTGTCTGCGTCTTGGACGACCGATTTCTTGTGATAATTAAGCCGGATATCCTCCTAGCTTTCGCTCTTATCTATAGAAGCTCGTGGTGTGTGAAGATATGTTCTTCCAGTGAGGCATGAATCACGCGCAGGATTAAAGAAGCCAGTGATAATTAGGGAGGTACAGTGCTGTGAAAAATAAGGTGGTACAAATCTTGGTACCACTTGTAAAATTGTAGTTAAACTGGTAAAAATCACAGTACAACTGGTTAATCTCACAGATGATTCTGGTATAAAATCTCCGTAAAACTGGTATAAATCGCTAATGAATCCTGTAGAAAATAAGTAATCACAGTAAAATATCTCGGACAATTCCAGTAAGTTCAACGCTCTGTGTTTTTCTTTTTAAGACCCCTTACCACTGGTGCACTAGTGGGGTGGAGTCTTTATTGGACTGGAAGAGTTGTGGTATAGTTGACTGTGGTTTCGACGCTGATCTTGCAGTCTGTATGGCGGTTTCTTATAGCGCTATTTGTCTGCACAACACGTGAGTTGTAAGGCTGCGAAGTGCCCATTTCTAAGAAAAGTCCCTTGGTTTGCCACGTCAACACTCATCACTATTATAGTGTGTAATGTGCATATTTCTTTAGTCCATGTGGGAATGGTAGAGTGTGGAGGATGGACTCTACAAAAAGAAATAGAAAAATGAAGCAATTTTTATTTTTACTAAATTGAGCTTAAAGTTGAGGCTTTAATATGACATGCCCAAAAAGTTAATATGTCATTCAAACTAAAGGGAGGATCCAGACTTTTTCCTGGGATAAGCAATAAGGTGTTGCCATCACAAATCAAATTAGCTTTTTTTTAATGCAAATCATAAACTGATTCTCTATTGCCTTAAATCCTAAGCTCCCAATAACATTGAAATGGCATTTGAATAACAAGATCTAAATGTTAGTCTCGCAATACGAAGCAAGATATGTTCCGGCCGTCCAGCGGGCCATTGTGGAAACTAACCAATTTCTTTTAAGACATGCCATTCCCTGAAGGAAGAGTCACTATTTAAAAAAATGTCGAATTCTCAAAAGTTTCTGCCAAGTTGCTTTGGGTGAATCGGAGCGAAATGCGATTGGAATAACGATCAAAAAATGGATAGCTTCGGTTTGCCCGAAGAGTAGTTTTTTTTATCCCATGGAAATCTTCATAAAGACACTCGGTAAGAATCAGTACCGAGAAGTGTGAGACTCTTACCGTACTAAAACCACCGGTAAATCAGGACCAATCCATGAAAGATCGAGTTTAAAGTTATAACACTTATAGACCATCAGCTCATGAGGGTTGGCTTCTTAATCTCTGAACATGGTCTCTAACATTTAAGACGGTTTCCATTTCAGAGTTGGTTGGAAGGACTTTGCTTTGAAATTTTTGGATGGGTTCAGCATTAGTTTTCTTTCTACTGCTCCATAGTTGGATGCTATAATGTTTAAACAGGTTCCAATACTTGCTTCTATAACATTCGTTTGTTCTGGATTGATAGGTCAGAGTTCTTTTCTAGTAACTTGTACATTTTTCTGTAATTCCAGTTTAGTTCTTCTGTTTTGATGTGCTCATTTCATTAAAGCTTTGAATCCATAGTCATTCCAAAGTATTTGACAGTATTGGATAGTAAGGTTTTGCTGTACTGTTTATGAGAATCGGCACATTTTTTTTTATACTTGTAAAGTTTATATGCATCGATTTTCTTTCGCTTAATTTGATACGCCATTCGTAACGGATTAATCTGGCAGCAATATTGCGGTATCATCTTCATGAGTGAAGCTGGCCATGATAGCGTCGATGTCCACTGGAATATCCATTGTATAAAACAGATACAGGGTTGGTCCTATGACACTTCCTTGTTGTACACCGGCTTCAGTTTTCATTAGCTCTGAATTATTTTGGTCGTACCATACTATAAAGAGTTGGTTCAAAACGTAGGATTTCAGTATTTCATCATAGTACTGCCTAGAAAGGTCCCTATGCAGTTTATGTTCAAGTCCCAAGTTCCAAACCTTGACTTAAGCAACATCTAGGAATAAGTATCAGCCGAGCAAACTTTTTTCTTCAAGTCTCTTTTCCACAACATCCGTAATCCGATGCACTTGGTCTGTAGTGGAATGTTTATTTCTAAATCCAAATTGATGGCTCGAAATTTTCAGGAGCAGTTTTTCGAAAACTTTTGCCATGTTTGGTGTAATCAATATAAGTCTGTAAGGTGTTACTTCTGTTGGTGGCATACCTTGTTTAGGTATAACAATGACTTCTGCAACTTTGCAATGATGCGGCACATATCAAAGTTTAAGGCATGCATTTATTATAAATTGGAGTTTTTTGAAGGCTATTGAAGAAATTTCTTTGAAAACCCTAGCAGTCATTAGATCGTACCTATGTTAACAAATGCTTCCTACTAGTAGTGGAACATTTTTTAATGATGGAATTCATTAATTTTATATACCTTTATACCGGGAAATATCCCCAGGAGTAGACGAGGCTCTATGAATCCCCTGGATCCACCAATTTTTCAAATTTTACCATTTCTTATCATTTTTTGAAGTTTTTTGGTTGATTTCTATACGTAGTCTTTCGATTTTTTGATTGGTATTAGTTTTTGTTAACTTTAACTGCAAATATATTTTTTAATACATTTTTGAAACCACCCATTTCGAAAAGAAATTTTATACTGAACAAAAAGTTTTAGGTTTAAAATTATCCAATTTGCCCAAGTTTTCGAGCTATTTCAAACACATTGAAAAACGCTAGGATGAATTTAGCACCATGTTCAGTTTTAAGTATAGGTACTTATGCCCGAAACAAAAACATTCAAAAATGAAAACTTTTGAACTTAATTTTTCCTCATGAAAGCTTTATTCGCTAAGGTACTTAATAGATGCACAGATATTCCATACTAATTATCAAGACGAGTATTACTGAAGAAAGACATCGCGCAGATTGTTAAAATGATGGCATTAATAATCAACCGACTGTAGTTTTAATGAAAGATTTCCTTCTTCCTAAATACTTCTTTTATATTATGGCAATACTGTTTCTAATACATCACCCCCATTGGGCCAAGTCAACTTGGTTAAGCTTAAACGAGTCGGATTTTCGGATTTGTTTGCTGATAAAAGTTTGTATTTCGTTTATAATGTTTTGGTGGCGCAAGATGGATTCCCAAATGATGTACACAGCGTATACCTATAGGATAATATCATATAGTCTATGGTCAAGTGGGATTCTTGGAATTTAATCTCTGGCAATGAATTTGTAATGAAAACCTTATTTATAATGACGTGTGTATAGCTTTAGGTGTATTGCAACATCATTATACCCTAATGTTGACACTTCTTAAAGAAACATAAAGGAAACCTTATCCTTCAGCTACTGCTATGTACCTACCTACTGTTATTTGGTGTTGATGATGGATGATAGCATGCTTTCCGGTAGACTAATTAAGAGGACAAACGGCCGCTAGCAGAAAATTATAATAGGATCTTTCTGGAATGATGTTGTGTCGTGTGTTTCTTCATCTTATGCTTGTGGGTTGTCTTTTTTTTTTTTGTTGGGGGCTTATCTTAAGAGATATCTCATTTAGGTATGACACCTAATTATACTGAAGAAAATATTCCTTCCGTTTTGTTCATTAAATTCTGCACTTCAATCAAGATAATGAAACCACATAGAAATGCGGGAAAGAAATGAGAATTCATGTTTTTGAATTAAGTTGGATTTAGACTTAATGTGAAAATTTATTTATACTAAATTGGATGGTTGCAAAATGACAGAGGAGAATTAATGTTCTTTTATTTAATTTATAATATTTAAATGCAACCATTAATCAATGTCAGTCATTTTAGATTGTAACAAAAGTATGTATTATTTGGCCATCAAATTTTGTGTTTGGAAACTAAGTATCCTTAATAGTCACAGGTTATGGGAAGCTTTGAAGAAAAGGATCAATGAAAAGCTGCTATTTCAGATAAACACTTTACAGCAGATTCACCTACTGGCCAATTCCAACTGAATAAAGACCGTGGTGTTTTTTTCTTCAAACAAAAATCACATTGAGTTTGTTTCCGTCAGAATTCAGTTTTCATCTCGAATTTCTTGCAAAACACGAATCCACCATCAGAAACAACTCACTTTCTTGACATAGTCCCTTAAAATTCAAAACAAACAAATCACAAAAACCTTTTATTCAAAAATCAAGTACCGTTCTAACATCCCTCAAAAATGCTAATGTCAACAATTGAAGTCAATCGATAAGAATATTTCTACCTTCAAACCTAAAAAATATAGGTACCTTTTGCGCTTCGGGTGTAGAAGCAACGAAAATGTAAAACTTGTAAAAACAATTTCTTATGCTGTACTAGATCTAGGTACCTGCAGGAAGAGAAACCTAACAATTTTCCGGTACCTTGAAGCATGATATCTGCACGAGTGAAGCCTGCCATTGTGTTTTTTTTTTTTTGTTCCTTGTCCAGAATTATATCCACACACATGGAGCTAGTATTATACTTTCACTTTTTTTTTAAACAGAAAACCTGGTAAGGGTACCAGGAAAATATTATTCCTTTTTCTATGTTATTCACTTGAATGAAGGGAAAAGTCAATAGACTATCCAGGATGACGACGATATGTTGATAATGATGATGATGATGATGGGAGAATTTGTCTATTCCTATGCCAACCTGATTTTCAAAACTCAAAAAGTCTAACATGGTTGTTCAAACAGAAGATGGAATGCGTCCTTCTCTGTCAGTAGGACTAGGGCACCTTTAAAAAAATAAAAGTTGAATTTCACTTTTAAAGTAAATTGAAGGAAATTGATGTTGACTAAGGTAAAATAAAAGTACATGGTACATGTAACTTGCTAGTTTACTTTATAATCATCCCACTTATACTTTTTTTGACAGTGGGGGTTTTTTTTATAAAAAAGGGCTGGGTGCTCACTCACTAAGGTGAGATAACTTGAAGCTAATTACAGATTCAAATTGACTGAAAAAGACACTTCGGGTTCCTTGCTGTGGGCTGTAAATATGTGGGCGATTCTGAGCAACAAACCCATACTTTTGTGAGTGCAAAATTTATGAAAAAAAAAGTGTAAGATTTCTTTAACTTTTTTGATGCCATAATGATAAAAGTTAATAAGTACTGGAAGTTTTCGCACTACAAGTGTACATTTTTTTTACACCAGATTTTACTAGTATGAAATGATGAAATGACATGGTAGTGACACTTTCATACTTAGATCCTATTTTCAAAGAAACTGTTATAATTAAAATATTTCCCGAAGCTTAATTTAGAAAATACTATTGAAAAATAGTTTGATCGCATGAATAAAAGTATAAGGTGTTCGAAATGACAATTTTTTCGTTCCAAACTGATGTAAACTTTTTGCTGCTCGCTGTCATTTGGAGAAAGTCGTTTGTTTATGGGCAAGTTTATCAGTGCGAGATCATCCTAGTCTCGGAGTTAAGCCTGAGTGTATTCCAGAAATGTGTTTTTCAGTTTAAGTTAACTCCGAGTTAACTCACCTGATTTGGCTGTGCTGCCATCTGGATATCGATAGTGAAAGTTACTGTCAGTGCAATTCCGTTGTGGTGCCATCTCTATTCTCACACCCAAAAAAAAAAAAAATTGTTGTAAAAATGTTGAAAACCCCTGTAGATTCGACTGCATTTATTGCCATAATCCACCCGACATCCAATGTTTTTAATTTTATAGAAATATGGTTGTTGATTTCGAAACCTAATGGTGAAAATTACAACACCTGTTGTAGATCTTACAACTAGAAAAATTGTTAACTCAATAACGTGTTTGTATATAACAAAAGGAGAACACGGAGCCAATTTATATTTAAGATCTTTATTCGTTCGCTTCTTCTTACAGACTAACTTAACTCATTACATAGTAAATATATTTATTTATAATACTGCTTAAAACTATATGGGTATGGGTATGTATGTATATACACTACATACTATATAATAGCTTATATTAACATATACAACACTCCCTTCACCTAAGATATAAAATTCATATTATAATTTTTGTTTGCCTATAACGTAAACATAAATTAAAAATTTCATATTAAATTTTTATGAGAATTTTACAAAATAAAATGTTAAAAAGTAGTTCAAAATAATTCATAATATAATACATTTATTCATATGTCACAATAATTCAAAACAGTTCAAATAATTTTTGAAAATTTTTCTATACCTACAATTCAATTATATTTTTCAAAATTATATTTCTTGCTTTCCCAATTATCTTGATATCTTAATGGTTTTCTAATAACTCTTCTAGATTTTTCTCTTTGAGGTAAAATAGAAATAAACTCATTGCTTGAATTACTATTTTCTCTTTTCCGTTTCCTCCCTTCCTGTAAGTCTTCGCTTTCAGGATGTACAAGTTTTTCAATTCCATTTTGATTTTCATCTTTTAATATTTTTGTGTTGTCAAATTGTACAACTTTTTTAACGCGTTTTCTTAATTGCTGTCCGTGAACTTTACGAAAACCATTTTCGATTTTAATGATATAAACTGATTTGGATACTTTTTTGAAAATTTTGGCAGCCTTCCACCTTACCATGTTATCATTTGTTACTCGATACCAAACAGAATCATTTTTTTTAAAAGAAAAATTATTTTTACTGGGCACAATAATTGTTCCAGCACTGGTTTTAGTAATTCTTTTATCTGGAATTATAGCTACTGTGTTGTGCTTATTATTTAGAAAGTCTATTTTTGTTCTTGGTGAATAACTAAAAACTTTTGAAGATGGTGCCAAGTTATCACAAGTTGTTGGTGAATTCCTATATCGGAATAAAAAATTATCCAACAAAGCCTGGATTGGTAATGATTTCGTTTTTGAATCCAGTAAATACTTCTTCAGTGCTGACTTTACGGTCTGAACAGCGCGTTCGGCACTGCCATTGGACTCGGGATGGTATGGCGGTGTCTTTGTCAATCTGATATCATTGGCTAAACAAAATTGTTCAATCTCTTTTGACCCAAAAGGTGGGCCGTTGTCGGACACGATATCTTTCGGAAGTCCGAAAGTCGAGAAACATCGCCTGAACACAGAAATAACATCGGTAGCATTGGTTTTATTCATTAAAATTACCTCCATCCATTTTGAAAAGGTGTCAAACATAATTAAAAACGTTTTTCTATTAAAATAAAAGAAATCTACATGTAACCTTTCAAATGGGAACGAGGTTTGTGGCCAGTTCGAAAGACCAATTGAACCACTTTTCTTTTCTAGCTGCTGACAAACCAAACAACTGCGTGCAAGGCTCTCGATGTCTCGGTCGATGTTCAACCACCATACGCTTCCCCTCGCTATGCTTTTCATTCGCACGATCCCGATATGTCCTTCATGTAGACAATTAAGCATATTATCCTTAAAACAACAAGGAATGACAATTCTACTACCCATCAATAAACAACCATCTGTAAAACACAGCGAAACCCTTTTATTGTAGAATTTTTGTAAAATGTTATCATTGAACGAATTTGGCCAACCTTTTGTAATAAATTCAATGACCTTAGATAAGTACTTGTCCTTCAATGTTTCTCGAACAACATCTTCTCTTTTAATGGGTATATCACCTGTGATGTTGAAGAAATTAATGAGGTTACTAGAAACATTCGTTTGCTCTTGTAATGGTAACCTTGAAAGAGCATCGGCGTTACCCATTTTTGAACCTTTCCTGTATGATATTTTATAATCGTATTGGGATAAGGTCAACGCCCACCGCTGCAACCTTGCTGCTGTAATAGCGTTAGTACTCTTGGTACCGAAAATAACCTCAAGAGGTTTATGGTCACTAAAAATTTGAAATTTCCTTCCGTATAAATATTTATGGAAACGTTTAACTGCAAATACAACCGCGAGAGCTTCTCGCTCAATCTGCGCGTATCTCTTTTCAGCCATCGTAAGTGAGCTGGATATAAACATAATCGGTCTCTCGTCACCGTTTTTCTCTATATGGAACAAAACTGCTCCAACTCCATACGAACTTGCATCACAAACTAATCCCAATTCCTTATCTGGATTGTAATGCGTGAGTAAACTGCTTCCCAGAAGCCACTGTTTACTATCCTGAAATGTTTTTTCACATTTTTCATCCCAGACAAAACCCGTTTCCTTTCTCAGGAGATTATAAAGGGGAGACAAACGCGCGGATAAGTTTGGAATAAACTTATTATAGAAGTTTAAAAGACCAATGTAGGCCCTTAGAGACGTTAAATCTTTTGGAGCGGGTGCGTTTAAAATAGCATCCATCTTTTCCTGTTTAGGACTTATACCTTCGGATGTTATCTTATGACCAAGGTACTCCACCGAAGACTGAAAGAATTTGCATTTTTCAAGCTTAACCTTGACGTTAAATGCTTGGAATCTCTCTAAAACCATGAAAAGTTTGTACCTACAGTCTTCTTTACTTTTTCCACCAATAATTATGTCATCAATATAACATTTAACATTCTTTAAACCTTGGAGGATGCTATCAGCTGTAGCTTGGAATGTGGCTGGTGCCGATTTGACACCATAAGGCAATCTAGTGTAACGAAGAAGTCCCCTATCTGTTATAACCGTCATAAATTTTTGTGAATTTTCAGACAAGGCTATTTGTTGGAAAGCACCTGCTAAATCCAAAATGCAAAAGCATTCACAATCATAAAAACTTGAAAGAATTTCATCCATTCTTGGGAAAGAATAATGATCTGTCTTTACATATTTATTGACAGTAACCTTACAGTCAATGCAGATCCTTATCGATCCATCTTTTTTCTCAACCGGTACAATTGGAGAAGCCCATTCACTGTACTTCACTGGAACTAAAATCTTCTTTTCAATAAGTCTATCTAATTCATTGTTTACTCTATCACGAAGTCCATAAGGAACCGTGTAAGCCTTATGAAAAATGGGAGTTGTATTATCATCCACAATAATCTCTGCTACATGGTTCTTTATAACAGAATCGAAATTGTTATCAAATACTGTAGGAAACTTTTTAAGAAGTTCATTTTCTATACTTGTCATGCAAACACTTTTTACAGTAAAACTATCTCTCCAGTTAGCAAACATCACATTTAACCAGTTTCTACCAAGTAGCGGAATAAAATCTGTTTTTGATCGAATAACAAATAATTCAAGATAATATTCACAATTATCATATAAAACGCATGCTTTAAAAAAACCTAAGACCGATACAGATTCACCTGTAATAACATTGAGATTTTTCGAAAATGGTTGAAGCTCAGTCCAATTTTTAAAATATTTATCAAAAGTAAAATGAGAGATAATAGAAAAACATGCACCTGAGTCTATTTCCATGTCCACTATGAGTCCATTAATTTTAACTTTAACTACCAAAGAATCGCTTATATTGTTTCCGTTATTAAAATGTACATTACCTAATGTAAGATGAGACAAATTATCACTAATACTATTACTAACTTCAACGTTATGTAATTTGTTATTTCTCCTATTTACTATACTCCTTCCTCTCTTCGTTCTTGAGTCTCTTTCGTCACAATAACTAGCGTAGTGACCCCACTTTTGACATCTATAACATTGAATGTCTTTAAATTTCGTTGCATGCTTGCTTTTGTCTCTATAACCGGTTCTATTTCTCCAATTTCTATTTCGACTAACTGATCTTCCTCTCCTAGTTCCACTGTTATCTGGCCGCTCCGTTATTCTTCCAACCAAATTATCTTTCATTGCACCACCGTTGTCACCACCATTACTTGTCCCTTGCATCTCCTTAACCTCTTTCATCGTTAGCTCCATTGTCAATGCGGTCTCGCATATTTCCGCAAAAGACTTCTCCATAGGCAAATTCAAGAGACTTCGTTGAATCGCCTCGTCTTTTTGCGACCAAATAAATTTGTCGCAAAGTGCTTGGTCCAGATATTGACCAAAATCACAACTTTCTGCCAAGATTTTTAACTCCACCATAAAATCGCTAAGAGTTTCGTCATGTCTTAAAGAACGAGACATGAATTTATGTCTTTCTGCGCGTATGTTTCTTTTTGGGTTAAAATACGCTGTCAAAGTTTTCGTTAACGTTTCAAATGTGAACTCTTTTACCAATTTTGGGGCAATCAATGACTTTAATATTTTATAAAGATCACTACCCGCGAAGCTAATGAAAAGGGACACTTTTATGTTCGTATCTTCAATTTTATTTAATATAAAAAGGTGTTCTAATCGCTCAATGTATTGCTCAAAGTCATCTTCAAGCTAAAATGGTTCTATATGACCAATAAACGATGTTTGTGCACTGTTGGCCATCATTACACCGGGCTTATTATCACTTTTTGACATTTTTTTTATTTATTTAAGATTGAATGTTTTAACTAGTTCATTAAAGAGTCAAATTTTGCAATTTTTTCTAACTGTCTTCGTTCGAAATTTTTCCTCGTCGCCAGTAACGTGTTTGTATATAACAAAAGGAGAACACGGAGCCAATTTATATTTAAGATCTTTATTCGTTCGCTTCTTCTTACAGACTAACTTAACTCATTACATAGTAAATATATTTATTTATAATACTGCTTAAAACTATATGGGTATGGGTATGTATGTATATACACTACATACTATATAATAGCTTATATTAACATATACAACACTCAAAAGCATTCATTATTGAAACTACAGACTTTTGTTGTATTATTCACAACATTTTTGCTGTCGGAATGTTATTTGTGCCGTTAAACCTACAGCTCGATTTGTTGAAACTACAGACTTTTGTTGTATTATTCTCAATGTATCGTTGTCAAAATACAATTTTTAACGTGAAATCTACAACTCTGATTTGTAAAAACTACAAGCTTTTCTGGGTTATTGATAATTTCCTTGTCAAAATACAATTATTATCGTCAATCCAACAGCTCGATTTGCAGAAACTGCAGGCTTCATTTGTTGTTTAATTCACAACATTTTGTTGCTTATTCATAGAAACTACATAATCATTCTATTCACTGACGTCTCTCTCTGCACTCCGAAATAAAAGTCTGGCGTTTTAAACTTTTGTATGGTTTTTTAAATTTTTTTTATACACAAAAATAAAATACACATATTTCTAAAAAAATTGTTGTTCCATCAAATAATGTATTTACAATTGCTAGGTGAATAATTGGACTTGAGAGCTTATTATCTAATATTTAAAATAATATAATCTTTAAGTATTTCCGATAAAATTACCGCAATACCCAGGGCTGGCCACGATACCAAACCAAACGATACTTTTTTAAGTATCGTCTCGTTTGGTTTCGTATAACAAAGTCTCGGTATGGGTCTCGTCTGGTTTAAGTCTAGTCTGAGGCGCAAACCGGAATAAAATGCACGACTTGCTTTCATGTTCTTGATCTAGGAGTTGAACTTGCTTAGCATTTCTAAGATTTAAGACAAAAATCAGTATTATAAAAGAGAATTTAATTAACTGAAGTTTATTTTGCTGACTTAAAGTTGAGGCAAGGTCCAGATTAGGAATTATTCGACAAAAACATTTTGACACAGGGTTATCATTAAAGAGAACCAAGTCTGAAAATTTCATCAAAATTTTGGGCTTCAGCATAACTTAGATGGGGCGTTGCAGTGAGCAGTTTTAACTAAAATTATTGCCTAAGCCTTCTCCCTGCTAATGAAAAAAGCTCTAAAAATGACATCTAAATCATAAGAGAGTTTTCCGAGAAACCAATTACATAAAATGATTGTTTGCAACAAATTAATAGTAATATTCAAATTTTCTCCAGATACCAAACGATACTACCGAGAGTATCGGTAAATTTCGGTCCAAAAAAATGCGGTATCGTTTGGTATGGTCTCGGTATCGTTTCGGTTTCCGATGCCGATACCGAGACTTTTCTGGTATCGTGGCCAGCCCTATAGGAAAGTGACATTTGATTTTGTATCCTGTTTGTTTTTCCTTTCTAATTAATTACATTTTCCTTTTTTTATTTTTGCTACTGCAAATTATTCATAATTTTCCGTAGTGTTTTCGCAGTATTTTTCGATCTCACGGAAAAATTTTGTTTTGCATCAACAGCGAAATAGTCCAATAACAGGTTCTACCTTCTTAAAGCATAGTTCACCTTGATAATTCGAAACTTTATTTTACGGTTGCATCGAAACGCTTACGAAAACGCAGCGAATATTATAAAAATACTTGCTATTTCATGCAGACGTGAAATTCATATTTGTTCTAACGCCAAATAATTACGTAAAGTGAAGTGATTTTTTACAAAACCAAAAATTTCTTTTCGAACTTAAATTATTTCAAATGAAAATTAAAATGTTTTTCACAATTTTTTATGGCTAAAAACTTCTTCACGAAATTTGAAACATTCTATTAACATTTCTATTCTTACTGCATGTAAAATTTTATATACCTAAGTGATATTATTTTGCTTACGGTTTTTATTAAAACTTCTATCTTTACATTTCTAATTCACTTTTACTTTTTTTTAGCAAAAATTAAATATATTTCTGTTAAAGGGCCATTTTATTTTCTGCCTCAAGGCCCTCAGCCATCTAGCTACGCCACTGGTTGGGACAACTTGAAATTAAAATTAAAATGTTTTTTAGTAACCAACTAAACATTATTATTGTGTTAATTATATATACCGCTCGGCGAAATTCTCCCGAGCCACCTACTTTTGATTTTTTAAATCCTCATTTTCTACAATATACGCGTACATACCTATGTGTAATTTGGCACATATAAATTCGTTTAAGTATTTAGTGTGGGTATAGGGCAAACTAGAACTCTCCTGGACCTCAATTATTTCAAACAAAACAGTCAAATCTAAATCTAACTCTATGTATAAATAGAGGTAAGCATTGTGTATATTTGCACTTGGAAATTAGATTCCCACTTGGATGATGGGACACGAATAAGGTGAGGTCGGTATAATTTGCGATAGAACCACTATCTAACGTCCTTCATCAGAACAGAGCGCGGGTGGTTATTTACTTTGATAATATTTGCAGCTTCAATGAATAAAAGGAACGCTATGATATTAATACCTACCATCAGGAAACAGCACAGAAAAAAAAAAACAAGAAATGAAAGGACACCTTCCATCCGCATGGACAGTGTCGAGGACATTCCAAAATGGATAGAACGTGCTTTTTAATGGCCATCCTGTCCTAAGTTGTGTACATTTCTACCAAGCGAAATCTGTTAACGGATATTGTCACGTTCTATTAAAACGTGAAAAGATTGCAGGAGCATATAGTGTGGTATGATGAGGGAGGGTCGGCTAGCCCTAGGGCAACATGGAAAAGGATTAAAAACTTGTTGGGCTGGCTGTTGTGCTAGACAATGGACCACGAAGACTATTTTTCCCTTCTTTTTAATTTTTTTTTTGGGTACGAAAGAGGTTGAGGTGCACCGTGCGGTGTGGTGTGGTGGTGATGGGCGCATGAAATATCGTGCAGATTAACTTAAAAGCTTTTGTGTGGCTTTCCGCTCAGCCGGTAGCTGTTGGTGGCGATGGTGATGAAACAAAGAGATCTCTTTTGCCCTTCTCATCGTTGGTTGGTCGACGCAACGCATAGCTAGCTCATGATGGTATGCATCAGTGTGCATTCCACTTTGCCGCAAGTGGCGATGTTAAGTGGATCTTGAAGCTCAGCTAGTTATCTACGATGATTATAAATATTTTTTTCTCAGAACTTCATTTTGCACTTGCAATGCTCTTAAACAGTTTGCACTCAGTGATGCTAGATTTTTTCTTAATACCCATATCTTAGGAGTTGGAGGTTTATTATAAGTCCAAGATTTATAATTATAGTGGAAATCCGTAAACATAATCCCATCAAGGGCTTAGTGATTCTTAGGTATGTGAAATATTGAATTTCGGTTTAACAGTTGAATGCTTCAAAATGTCTTACTGAGTTAAAGTGGTGCTTTACAGTTTGAAGTGGACCAAATGACATTACCCAACAAGCTTCTTCCAGCGTTTAGCCAGTTCAGTCACAAAATTTTCTATTTCCCAAAAATTAACATATTGGACACATTTTTAGAATCAAGGCACAGATTTATTGATTGTCAGAATTCAGAATTGTGTTTGTAAATAATTTTAAATTGGTTTTCTATTTGATTTTTCAGAAAAACAAAAACAATTGTTCGTTTAAATTGATGTCCTTCTTTTAATTGGAATTTGCTTTTAAACACTTTAAGGGTCACTTATGGATTCCTAAAAAAATTTTATTCGAGATTTAGATGGACATAATAATAGTGAAGATGGCCCGTAATTTTGTCTGTGTGATTAGTACAACTTAGCAAATTCAATAATGTATTGTCAATTTAAAAATAAAGTTTCACAATCTTAAGATAATGCAAAAAGCTTTCGACCATATGCCAACAAAAACATGAGACCTAAATGGTGATTTTATTGCACATTTTTAACTATCAAACTAAATCACTGTTTACACTTTGAATTGACGGTCGTGCTATGTTAATTAAAAACAACAATAAGCGATGGAAAGTGGCGATGTGACATGAATAGATGTTTATCTCTACAGTTTAATAAAGCTATGTACATATCTGTATCAGATATACCAGTAGTAGAGATAAAAGGATACTCTCTCTCTCTCTCTCTCTCAATCTGTCCCTCTTTTTGTTCATTTGCTGCGTTGAGTTCTTGGAATTTGGTATGAGAGTGAAGTTGAAATTGTAGCCAGAGTTGTTTGCTCGTTTTAATGAAAATACACAAATTGAATTTGCTGGGCTAACGTTGGCAGATTATGTTGTGATGACAACAAAGCTGCAAGAGGAATGCCATCATCAATGATGAACGAAGATAATAATGAAAGGTAAACAGTTCTAGTCAATTTGTTTATTTTGTATTTGGTTTATTTTTAATTTTAACTGGATAATGTTTAAATTTAATCTTTAGGACTTAATAACGAAAATATAAAAAAAGTGAGTGATTTAGTGCTTCGTTATTACATACATATGTTGTACATCCTTAGTTGTTGTTGTTTTACACTATGCAACCATTGAAGTTAAAGGTGAGCTACGAATCGAAGGGCTCAACAAATTTGTCGTGGAACTAACCAAGACCTGTGATATCAATGAGGTCTTTACCACAATGTCAATAATGAACTAGAGGGTGCATTGTGAGTGTCTGAGGTTTAATAGCATTGAGCACTGTCAAAACTACAAAGTCTTTGGACACGAAGCCACTAACAACCAGCCAGCTAGAGGCTAGACCAACAGCAGCTTCCTCATTTTTGAGCCTCAATAATGAAGTGCAGCGTATTTTCAGATTCAATCTCCTGTTCATCATAGAGTAAACCCGTGCCACGTAATTATATTGAACTGAAGTGAGTTATGCAACTAAATGAGCTCCACATACTGACGTCTATTTCGAAAGTATTATACAGCCTAAAAAGACGTGGTATAATTTGTTTATGTAGAGCAGCAACCTGGACATCACCCTATAATCAGTGAGACTAACGATACTTAATGCAATGATATCGATATAATTGGCCTTAAAACTTTTCAGAAGGATAAGGGTGCGGGTTGAAGGGGCAATGAAATCTACGTACGGACGAACATTTCCCCCATCAACACCAGCGAAACTATGATCAACGGTCTGAGCCCACAGCCATATCATCATACATCTATAGGCTGGCAGACCTTCACATTCATCAGTGATTACCTACTTCAAATGAAAAGTCCAGTATGAGGAATATCCACAACTAACTTCACGTTCCTTGGGAGAAGCACTTATAGAAGACTCATCGGTGGTGACTACAACGCAGGGCATCACCTCTTGCTGGGTACTGCTATCATCACCAACAAAGCATGAAGATTATAGAATGATTCGATACAAACAGCGTTTACTGATGGTTATTTCACACACCAAACCAACATTTTCTACAGAATACCATCATCAAAATTACACTTCTTTCTTATCAAATCATTTTGTAAATATTCTTTCTTCTATTAATCAACAACTACATCACCTTAACAATTAGTGTGCAGTTGCTCATTATTCATTATTCATTATTCATTATTCTTATTCATTATTCATTATTCATTATTCATTATTCATTATTCATTATTCATTATTCATTATTCATTATTCATTATTCATTATTCATTATTCATTATTCGTTATTCATTATTCATTATTCATTATTCATTATTCATTATTCATTATTCATTATTCATTATTCATTATTCATTATTCATTATACATTATTCATTATTCATTATTTATTATTCATTATTCATTATTCATTATTCATTATTCATTATTCATTATTCATTATTCATTATTCATTATTCATTATTCATTATTCATTATTCATTATTCATTATTCATTATTCATTAATCATTATTCATTATTCATTATTCATTAATCATTATTCATTATTCATTATTCATTATTCATTATTCATTATTCATTATTCATTATTCATTATTCATTATTCATTATTCATTATTCATTATTCATTATTCATTATTCATTATTCATTATTCATTATTCATTATTCATTATTCTTTATTAATTTTTCATTAATTTATAAAATCTAAACATCGTTAAAGACGTATAATTTCACCTAAAAATTTGGCGCATTAGTCTTTTCTTAAGTCGCATTTGAGAGAGGTGAATCATTATACTGTTTAATGCTGAATCCAATGACACAATACAATTATTCTATAAAAAGGACCTACGTTTTATGTTAAAATGATTTTGTTATACAAGTCCAACTAGGGCTGGTCAGGATACCAAATCAAACGATACTTCTGTAGGTAGATATCGTCGCGGTATCATCAAAATCGAAAAATTTCAGTATCATCCCGGTATCGGTATCTGTCTCGTCTGGTATCGGTTTGGTCTCAGTTACAAACGAAATTAAAATACATGACTCGGTTACATGTTATTGATCTTAAAATTGAACTCGCTTGGTATTTTTAAGATAACTGCTACCAAATCATTCGAATCGTTTCCGAGAAAATAAGACAAAAAAAAAATATGCGATGCAGTTGGTGGATTTGACTAAAGTCACTTCCTCAACCTAAAAAGAACCAAAACTGAAAATTGTATCTAAATGTTGGCAAAAGAAAAATAGGCTGGGTATCTGTCTCATCTGGTCTGGTATAAGAAAGTCTCGTCTCGGTATCATTTTGGATGCCTTGGAGCTGGTAGAGCAATATCTTTGCTTGACTTTAAAGGTAAGAGTATTTCATAGAACTTTTGTCTACAAATGTTTTTGATATATCCTTCTGATGAAAAGTTACTGTCAAAAAACTGTCGAAGTTTCTTATTAAGAAATGGTTCTAGGAGTTTATCTCGCCTCTTGTTCATCTGAGTGAAAAATTACTTTTAAATTAATACAGTGTGTAATGAGCTTCAGTGTATTAAAATTATGTTTTGGAATTTGATCCAATGTAACAACAAGAACCAATCCCAGAAGAGACAATGCAGTCGATCAAATCCAACGCATGCCAACACGCATTTAAAATTATCAACAGACTGACAGGATGAAGGTAAGGCTTTGGGAACTCATTTCGAAATAAACTTCACGACCAACCAATCGTTTCAGGTGTCTGGAGAACACCATATTGATGAAGGGATTCTTAAGCCAGATATATATATAATGCTCGAAGAAGCACTTCACACTTCAGTGGTTGGAAAGAAACAAGCAAATACACGGAAAGGATATGACTCGGCTATAATTTCGGAGTGGAGCGTTTCGTCAAGTTTCATTACACTTTTCTTACGTATGTAAAAAGCACATCTCACTTAAGTTAAATTGACATTTGGTGGATTACGATTGCCAAAAAGAGATAGATGATAAGTGCGTAATCGTCAAAATTCAACAATTGAGTCAGAACCATTATTGGAACCTTTTCATAGTTTATTATTTTGTGTAAAGCTTACAACTAATATTTTCAACTGCAAATGTCTTAAAATTACGAACACGAATTTTATTGCAGGTTTCAAACAAGTTGCTTATGTGTCTAAGCTCAAAAGTCACAAAGTAATTTTTCTAAGTCATCACCAAATTAACTATAACATATAGGCATAGTAAAAACGCCAATTCTATCGCAACCCTAAATCATTCATGCCACTGGACAACCGGGACTGAACAACCCAAGGACGACTAAGTCAACTCGAATTTTATATTAAATTTTTTCTTGCAGTTATAAATAATTTTTAGGGTCAAAATTCTGAATAGAAATATTCAATAGAGCAAAATTGAAGCTTCTATGCAAGCTGTTGCCAAATTTAGTCTAAGGGTATTTTCTTAAAATTTGTACCTCTATATTAAAATCATTCCATTATCTACTGATTACTTTAAACCTTCTTAAAAACAAACAATCCGTTGTTTTTATTCATAGAAACTGAGACAGAGCATATGAAAAAGAGCAATTTACTCCATTAAGAACCCAATTCATATGGCTGCCATTTTCGAATTAAACTAATGATAAATATAAAGACCTTTTCTGTCCCATAATTTGCATAAAAGACCAATTCATTTTGCATAAACAAAATTCTCAGACAGTTTTCTCCTTGTTCTTCTTTAGCACAAAAAAAAAAAAACATAATCAACAAAAAACAACTACAATAACAACAAAAAAAGGAGACTTCCTCGCAAAATGCATACAAGTAAACTATAAAGTTTGTTTCTTCATTTTTTGTTGGTAGGTGTAGATACCTACTTGTCTATATGGCCCACATAAATCTTTGAAGACTTTTGCGACGAAAAGTAAACAAGGCAGGACTCCGACAAAAAAAGGAATAAAAAGTATAATATACAGTCAATTGAGTGCAACACGTCCTTATGGAGATAACTCACTTAGGAAGGCACTTTAGCAAAAGAGGATAAAGAAGTTTGCTTTATTTCTTCATTTTTTTTTTCTCTATGATTTCCATCCCGACAAGGAGAGCCAATCAGAATTCTTCTTATACTGCCTAGAACTACTGATGGCAGGATATTTTTTGTAAGTGCTTACACACAGGATTTTTATATTTGAAATTCATTTGCTTCCATTGTTATTAGGTGGGCTACCCCGGTAAAGGTGGTGGATTTCATATCCTACGAAAAACATAACGCTTCCTTTATTATACATATTTATAACAAAGTTTCCGCTATCATCATTATGAAGCTCCTGGACTGAAACAAAATTACAAAAGCTTGTAATTAAAATTTTCACAAAAAGAATTGCCCCATTAAGAATTTGTCCTTTGCCTTTACCGCCTCTCTATATAGAGGTGATGTAGAGAGAAACAAAAAGGATATTATTTATCCACAAACTATGCACATCTAGTTGGCCATAGTTCCAACCACCACCACCTGAAATCTCATTAATTTCCCGCTTTGATTATAATTAGAGAGAAGTATAGAGGCGTATAATATGTATCTATATGTAAATAGCTATGTATAGGTATTTCAAAGGACCAAAAAGAAATGATAGAGAACAGAATCAAGTCACCAATAGCAGTTTATTATGTAGTGGAGGTGGTAACCATTTTCTGAGCTGAGAGGTTAAGGTTTTGAACGTTGAACCTTTTCAACGTGAAGCAGAAATAATTACTTAGCCAGAGAGTATAATACTAAAGTTTTTTGAATAATCTTCCATCCTGTCATTTATTACAGAGAAAACTCTTATACTGGGCCTGTAGCAATATAAATTAAGTCTGCTATGAGTGTTGGTTTAATGTTACCTAGTGTTAAAAATTACGTCAGAGAATTATGTATAATTGAAGGTGGATAATTAATTTATACGACATTTTTGATAAATTAGAATAAAAAGGTTAGATTAAGGAATGTGAATGGTTTATGAACGAATAAGATAAACAAAGACAAGTAAACAAATTCTGGCACAGATATTTTGACTAATGTAACAATTGAAATGGCGTTCCGTATCTATGCATCCAGAAGACTCTACACATAGCTAGGTGTAAAGAATGATTGACATGGATTACTCATTAGATTTTTACTAGGAATTTTTTTTTAAGGACCCCACCATGGTCCAAAATTTATATTAAAATTGTGTTGATAATGTAGAAAAGTGACTTTGAAAAAATATTGACTTTGAAATTTATAATTTCTTAAGTCTAGGACTCTGCTGGATGCGCAACGAAAAATCCCATTCAAAACTGACACAAAGAAATCATAAAGGAAAAATTAAGTTATACTTTCCGTTCTGCAGTACGCTGTTCGGCAAGGGAAATTAGTTATTGTAGCAGATTATTTGGAGAAGTCTACACTCTGCACTTTTTTTTTCACTCAATTTATTAGCCAGACCATTGAATGTGTGCGGAGTAAAATAGTCCCCAAACTGTGGAAAACGGTAAATTGAAAAAAAAAAATCGTAAATTACTTTTAAAATTTCCATTATAAAAATAACGATTGATGTCTTAAAAGAATGGTGTTGCCACTTTTGGAGAACATATTTTTTTAAGTCAACTGGTGGAACTTCCAGTTTTTTTTGTCATTTTTTAATATTTGAACGTGAAAAATCTAATACACCTTCGACTTAAATATAAATGTTGCCACTTTTCAGGAACATACTTTTGTATGTCAAAATGTTGCGGAAATGCCTGCAGAAGTCAAGCATGTTTTGGAAAAATTACGATTGATGTTTTAAAAGAAAGGTTTTGAGTAGACGCAACTTTGAGTAAAACGTAAGTATTGCCACTTCTAGGGAACATACTTTTTGTGACTTTCAACTTTTTTGGTAGTTTTTAATATTTTGAACATGAAAAAATGTGGCAACGCTTCCAGATACCTAACGCTTATCGAAAAAAATAGTGGTCGATGTCACAATAGAAAGTTGTTAAGTAGAAACAACTTGGAGTAAAATTTCAGTTTTTCCACTTGAAGGGAACATACCTTTTTTGATGTAAAAATAAATAAATTTGGTGGCACAACAAGCTCGTGAAGAACTAAGGCCTAGTGACTTACAACTCTCAACCATTCCTGTGTGCGTATTTTTGGCAGAAATGGAGGGGACCTACAATTTTTTGCCGAGTCCGAACGGCTAGATGAGAAGCACTTATTCATGACAAGTATACTCTTGGAGGATTTGTCAGTTCCTCGCAAGAGGCAGTACCTCGCGAAAAAAACATTTTTGTTTTTAGGTGGCAGCGGCTGGGAATCGAACCCAGACCTTTGGCATGACAGTCGTACGCACTTTTTTTTTTTTTTTTTTTTTTTGAAATTCATTTTTATTTTTCAATTATCTTAGAACTATCTTAAAGCTAGACAAAAATTCATAAAAACTAGCCTACTTATCAATATCTTAAAACTAACTTACTGGCCCCAGTCGGGCGCTCTAAGTTAAACTAGAATAACTTAATGCTAATGCCTTTCGGCCTAAGAACTATCTTAATACTAAATCCAGGTCGGTTTTATTTTTTACCGAGAAGAATTTCACAAAAAAACTCGGTATCTATGTCTTTATTTTTTGGTTTTATATAAAACTTACAAACTACATAAAACTAAATTAAAGCTAATTAAAACTAATTAAAACTACTTAAAGTTACTTAAAACTAATTACAACCTACTTATAAGCTACTTACAAACTAGAACAGCCACAGCAGCATTTTCCGGTTTTTATAATTTTTTTGTATTTTTGTTGATTTTATAATTTTTTTTTTTTTTTTTTTTTTTTTTTTTTTTTTTTTTTTTTTTTTTTTTTGGTGCCACCCTGACTGTCCCTACTTAAAACTAACTACCTAAACCTATGTAAGTCGGCCATACAAAAGAAAATAGCAAGGTCAACTATTAAATGTCTGAAGGAACTTCATCTTCGTTTTTCAACCACCAGAACTGGTTCTCCTGTTTTACCCTATCTCTTCGGTCCCGTTCGGACACAGTCCTACTGAACCGAAGGTGCTCAGCTCCGTCTTGTGCGAGGACGTCTCGACTGTAAAGGAGCCGCCGATCCACAGTTCTACGGCCGACGTGGTAGATTAGCGGAACCGCCGCTCTATCCTGGATCAGCCCTCGACTGTCTAGGTGGAGGAATGCATCGGGCGGAATAAAGCCGCTTAGACGCACACTCTCGTAGTATTCGTATTTAGGGTAATAAGCCCCGAAAATTAAGCTGTTAGACGAGGACATCGCTCTTGCAATGTGACCTCGAATAAGCTTCAGCAAGAAATTATCTATCCTGTTTATATTGGCCCCGTTGTATAGAGCCAGGTTGGAATAGTAGTGTTTGTACTCCGACTCTGGTGTTCTGTGCAATCCAAGGCAACGTCGAAGACACTGCCTCTCAAACACCCGAATCTTTTCCATTTGAGATGGGGCAACGTTGAACCAAACCGGGCACCCATAGGCAATCATCGGCCGGATAAGGGCCATGTAGCAAATCACCTTCACCCTGCTGTCAAGCCGGCTGCTATAAAACAACCGTTTCGTCAGGGCAAAAGCTCCCCTAGCCCTGGCCAGAGCAGCATTTATATGTCTGTCGAAATACAAATACTGATCCATCCAGATGCCAAGGTACTTTACTACACTTTTACTCGCCAGTGGCTGTCCATTTGGCCCTACGATCACCAGCTTGCGCCAGTTCTTTCTCGTATCCCTTGTGGCTCTAAGCAACGGAGTCCTAAACAAGATAGTTTCTGATTTCTGAAAGTTGATTTTCAGCTTCCAGTCATCGCAATATCGCTGAATCTTCTCGAAGTCACGCTGCAAAAGAATCCTGATGACCTCGACTTTTGGAGCTGTTCTGTACGCAATTAGATCGTCGGCATACGCAATTGCCTGAGTTAGACTACTTATCAGATCGCTGGTGTAAATGCTGAATAGAATCGGCGAGTTGACCGCTCCCTGCTGAAGACCATTTTTAATATTAAAGGTTGTGGCAGAAGTTACATTGCCACTCTTGACAACAAACTTTCTGCCATTGAGCATATCATAAAGCATATATAATAGTGGTTTACTAATGCCAAGTCTGGTCAGCTTTAGATAAAGACCCTCTAACCATACGGTGTCGAAGGCCTTCTCCAAATCAACCAGACAGGCACCCGTACACTGCTTCTTAGATTTGTTCCATTGGACATCAGAAACGAGTTTCGATGCGGCATGAATAGTGTCATGTCCCGCCTTAAAACCGAACTGATTGTCCGGTATGATATTATTGTCCTCTGCCCACTTAGACAGAGCTCTATTGATAACTTTTTCGAATACCTTGCTGATACTCGGAAGAAGACTTATCGACCGGAGATTCGCCGGATTGGAGTTGTCCTTTCCCTTTTTCGGGAGAGGATGCACCACAGCTGTCTTCCACCGCACTGGATAATATGCATTATTCAGAGCGTTGTTAAACAGAGTGGTATAAATGTCTACTGCTTCTTGAGGTAAATGTCGAAGTACAACGTTGGATATGCCATCGACTCCTGCTGACTTCTTCTTCTTTAATGAATCGAAGATGAGCTGGAGCTCCACCTTCGTAATTAACAGGGAACTGGGCCCATTTCGCTCGGCGATTATGGCGTTTGCCAAATGATCTTCATTGAACCCGGTGAAACCAAGGTTCTCTGATCGCCATTGCGTGATGTCATTCCGAAGGTAGAAGTGATGGAGCAAGGCTCTGTTTTCCAGGTCGTGATTCGGGCGAATGCACGCATTCACCTTGTACACTTGCTGGAAAGCAGCCCCCACAGCCTCCACTTTCTCCTGCGGATCTTCGACAATAAAGAGGTCATCGTCCAAGACGGCGTCCTCTGGATTAATTCCTGCTGTCAGAAGTACGTCTCTGTTGTCTGTCGTTCTCTGAAGCTTGAGACACGGAAGATCGTTCTGATCATTCCTTCTAAATATCTTGTTAATTTGAGGAAACATGCTCGGGTCACTAGCATTAACGGCCCGAATTTTGTTGTCCCAATACAAATTAATTGACAACCGATAGTTCTCTTTAATTAGTTGGTTGATGTTTTTGATCGACGACTTCAGTGTCCTAATCTCCAGATGGTGAGGGTCAGTAAACCGTCGGTACAAGAGTTTTAGTCTTGTCAGCAGTCCACTTTTTTGTCTGTGTAGTGCGTCAATGGTTGCGTTTCGATACATGTCGGTTGCGTCCCGTTGCTTGTATTTCGGTATTGTTCTGTTCATTGTTCGTTTGATTGTTTCGTCCATTTGTTCTAAGTATTGGTCTATTTCGTTATTTGTCAAATTCCTGTCATTTGGTGGGGATATGTTATTCGAACTGATTTCGCTCGATAAGGCGTTGGTAAAGCGTGGCCAGCGCACCTTACTGTAATTGTAAGTATGCACAGGTACATACTCATCCAACTCCACGAGCTCGTTCGGAAGCTGTATTACGGCGGTGAGTCCGCAGTGATCACTGTCGTACTCGATCGTTCGTAAGCAATTTCTTGATCTTTGACCCACAGTGTCAGTAATTGTCAGTCTTGCGTCTATTAGCAGTAGATCCAGATAGGCACCGCTTCTTGGAAACGATGGCCGATCCGTAGCCAGCAGGTCGACACCATACTCAGTGTTGTATCGACTCATCCAATTGAAAAGATGAGTACCTCTTTGATTTTGAATTTGATTTCCCCAATCTTGGTGTTTGGCATTCAAATCACCGGCCATGAGAAAGTAATTTTCCTCCAAGCTCAAGTGTAGACATTCGAAAAGTTTTTCAAGCTCTGTCATAAAGTCAGTTGGCTGATGTGATGCCGGTGCATAAGCCGCGATCACATACATTCGCTTCCCCTGTTGGAGAGGAATGCATACGATGCACGCCTCTAACAGCCGAAATCTGCGCAGATCACTATTATATATAACTTTATGATTAATGCCTTTTCGTATGAAGATTGCGACGCCCCCCCCTTGAGTGGAGTTGGGTCGATCTCTTCTAACGATATTGTAATTGTTGTTAGTCAACTTATGTTTCTGGTTCAGCTTAGTTTCGCTGGCCATAAACACATCTGGACTTTGGTCTTTCAACAATTGGAAAAGATTAGCTCTACGTTCGGTCCTAATCAGTGAATTTACATTCACAGCAAGGATCCTAAGAGGCCTCTCCGACAGCGCGCCTTTAACCTCTAATTTGCGTTAGGCTAGGCAAAACAGAGTAGAGATAGTCTACCCTAGTCGCCTGCTCCTTTATCTGGGTCTGAAGTCCTGTTAACTGGCCTTGAATTGCCAGCAACATACTTCTAATTTCGGCCTGAGCGTCCGGCGCCTTTGGCACTAGGGCCGGCTGGGCTGCCTTAGCTGCAGGCTGTACCGTTTTTCCCCTTCCTGCCGCCATTTGGGCGTAGGAAATTTGGGGATTAACGGGCGTTGCTGTAGGAGCACGCGTTGATGGGCGTATCTCTACCGCTGTCTGCTTAGCCGCTTTGTTGTTTCTTATTTGCTGAAAAGCTGAGCAACCCCGATAATTAGCAGGGTGCCCCTCCTTTCCGCAAAGTGTACATTTAAGCTGGGTCATGTCTTCGACCCGTTCTTCACCGAGCTTGCACTCCCCCTTAATGTGGTCCTCACCACACTTAACGCAGCGTGGCTGCATTTCGCAGTTTGCTGCAGCGTGGCCAAACCTTTGGCAGCGCTTGCATTGAAGCATGTCACCGCCTCTCTTTAATTTATCCCAAGTTACAACCTGGTAGTTGAGAACGGAGATACTTCTCAACCTATCCAGTTTGCTGCTGGGCGATAGCTGGACTAGGAAGAACGGCAAAGACCGCTTCTCCCGTCTGGCTCTGACTGTAGCGAACGGCTTGACCCCGATAAAGTCGAGATCGTCGCTCGCTTTTTGACGGAGCTCATTTAAGAGCACCTGTGGTTCCGTGCAGGAATCTATGCCCTTCAAGAGGACCGTCTGATATTTATCCACTTTGGGGGTAAAACTGAAGAACTCAGTCGTGGATTTCTTTAACAATTCTTTTATAATTTTATGCTGCGCCACTGTTGAGCAGTGGATAGCATGTCTATCTTTATTTAAACGTTTAATAAAAAAGTTTTGGCCTATGGCCGACTTACATAGGTCAATAGTTTCCTGCAATTCCATTTTGTAAGTGTTTATTGGTGGCACTTTTTCTTTTTTATTTTGGGGCGGCTGTGGCTGCTGCTGGTGTTCTCCTTGCTGCTGCTCGTTCCGCTTCTGCTGACTCCGCTCCTGTGGCTGCTGCTGCTGCTGCTGTGTTGTTTTCTTTTTTTGCCGTTGTTCCTTCGGCTGCTGCTGTGGTTGTTTCGTTGGCTGCTGTTGTTGTTGCTGCTTATTTTGGTTTTGCTGTGGCAGTTGCTGTTGCTGTTCCTCTGGCTGCTGGCTTTTCGGTGGCAGCTCAGGCTGTGGCGCTGTCTTTTGTGGCGCCTGTAATATTTTTTTCTGCTCGCGCTCCTGCTTCTCCCTTTCGCGTCGAGCTTCTTGCTTTTGTCTGAGCGCTTCTACCAGTGGGGTCACGATGGCATTGAGACGTTCCATCTCCCCCCGAATGACATCTATTTTTTGGCTGATAGCCTGCTCGTCCAATTCTTGCGCCTCGTTTTCCTCTTCGGAGGACGCCTCTGGTGAAGTGAGGTCAACAAGCAGATTGCTGTTGCTGTCCCCCGTTGTATACAATCCCTCGCCACCCTCTGACATATATTCGATGTCATCGTCGGATGGCGAGGTATCCAATTGTTCTTGTATTTTTGCTGCTGCTGTGGTTTTGGCTGTGCGCGCCGTCTCCTTCACCCCAGCTGGCAGCTGGGCTGAGGTGATGGTGGAGCGGCGCTTCACCAGGTTCGGCGCACAGCTAATCCTCTTCCTCCTCTTGTTTTTGATGTCGGCTGTTGTTGCCGTTGGTGGTTGTGCCGTTCTTACTACGGCACTTGTTGATGGCGTGGCTGGTGGTGCCATCGCTTGCTTGGTTGTTGTTGTTGTTGCTACGGCTTTTGCTGTTGGTGCCATAGCTGGCTTTATAGTTGTTGCTGGGACACCTTTCGATGTCCCCGCATTGTTGTTCGATGCCATTTGCTGCTCCTCCCACTCAATGAAGTTTTCGACTTCGCGATTGTGGAAAAAAGCAGCTAAATAATTATTGATGCCCGACTGGGATTCGAACCCACTACCTTCGGATTGTCGGTCTGCCACCTCTTCCTGTGTGCTATTGGCACTATTGAATATTGCTTGGATTAAATAAAACTTGACTGAGTCACTCCGAGATAATTAATTTGAATAAACTGGGAAGCCGAAAACGTCTACACACTTCCACAGTACGAGATCCAGTCGTACGCACTAACCATCATGCCACGAGGTACTATGATGTTAAAGTGTGGAATTTCCCCTCTTTTGGTAATTTCTAATATTTTTGAAGTGAATAAAAACGCGGAAACGCCTTCTTATTCTAAATGTGGATTGGAAATAATAATGGTAGATGTCTTAAAGGATAGGTGTTGAGAAGACGCACCTTCGGTTAAAATTTCAGTATTGCTACTTTTCAGGAACATACTTTTTTGATGACAAAGTTTAGGATTTCCACTTTTGTGGTAGTTTATTTATAACGTAAAAAAAAAGTTGCGGAAATGATGTTTTCAGATAATAAACGCATGTTGGGGAAAAATGTTGCAAGTTTGTGTGTGTTCAAAATATTAAATATTATCAAGAAATTGGAAGCCCCAACTTTTGACATCAAAAAAAGTATACCTATTCACGAAAAGTGACAACACTGACATTTTAATGAAAAGTGTTTCTACTCAACACTTATCTTTTAAGATGTCATCCATTATTTTTCCAATACGAATTTGGCATCTGGAGGTGTTTCCGCATTGTTTTCATGTTCAAAATATTACAAATTACCAAAAAACGAAAGTCCCACCCTTAGATGTAAAAAAGTATGTTTTAAAAAGTGGCAACACTCACATTTTACCCAAAAGTGCGGCTGCTCAAATTTTTTTTTAAGACATCAATTGTTATTTTTACTATACACGTTTGACGTCTGGAGGCGTTTCCTCAATTTTTTATGTGAAAACTACCAAAAAATGATAAGTACCACACATTTGGACATCAACTAAAAGTATGTTCCTGAAATGTGGCAATATTGATATTTAAACTAAAGGTATGTCCACTCAATACATATTTTCCAAATATGTATTTTTATTTTCCAACATGAATTTGACATTTATAGGCGTTTCCGCAACTTTTTCACGTTCAAAATATTAAATATGATCAAAAAAGTGGAGGTTCCACCGGTTGGCTTAAAAACTGTATTTCCCCGAAAAATGGCAGCATTAAAATTTTACCTGAAGAAGCGCCTTCTAAAAATTTTTTTTTTAAGACATCAATCTTTATTTAGGTGATGGAAATTTTCCAAGTAATTTACGATTTTTTTTCTAATCAACCATTTTCCACAGGTTGGGCGCCATTTTTGAAAATGGCGTCTAAGCGACAGGGTGACAACAATGACTCTTTGGCAAAATAATTAATAAATAATAAAATAATTTAGACAAATACAAATAATGTCTTTTCTATAAAAAGCGCATGGATTTCGGTTTCCTTACCGAACTACAGATTGGGCCATTTTCAAAATGGCAACAAGATGGTGACAAGATTACAAAAATGACTGCCGGATTAAATTTCAACCTTTATGTGTTAGGAATGAATTTCAATCATAAAAAAGTCCCCGGTAAAATCGCACAGGATTCGTTTTCATGACATAAGTAAGAGTTGCCTTGTTTAACGTAAGTACAAATAATAAATTGAAATTTGAAGTAGGTAAAAGTTTTTTAAAACTGGTTGAAAGTGCCAAAAGGAAACATGATACAGTAACGGATCATTTATATGTAATTGGATTCGGTGATCTTGTTTCAACTTTTAGTTTTTAAGAGTTAAAAGGCTTCGATAGTTTTTTGGAGTCGGACAGAATATTAAAATGCAGAGATGCTAAAATCAAGAAAAATAATTAAAAATGAAAAACCAAAAATACAGAAATAACTAAATCTTGAAAAAGTCAAATTCTGAAATATTGAGAGTTCCGAAAACTTAAAAAACTTCATATTATTTTCATATTACATCAATTTGTATTCATTTAATATATAAATATTGCCACATTTACATATCGAACATATTATAGGTAGTACCTAAAAATGAGTATTTTAAGATAACTCTATTTTATTAATGCTGCCTTTATCAAAAACAAAATTTATGATATCGAATTAACTTTTAACTAAAAGTACACTAGAGAAAAAATATGCACAGATTCATTTGGTATATTGCCTGCGTGCTGAACCGGATACCATGGTACACTCGATGAGATAATTCAATTCGCCAGGACAAATGCTTATTTTTATAGTCGTTATTTATCTTATCGTAACCTCTAAGCCACTTACACCATTTTATATTGTCTTGATCCTTGTTGTCTTGCTGAATACGTGTGGCTGTGCATCGTCCCTGGGTTTGTTGTTACCTATAAAAATCGTGCTGCAATAAGGTGAATTTATTGCATCTCGTTGCTCCTTTTATAAAGTCAGTATATTATCTATTTCATTCCTGCAGGGTAAGTACTTGTAACTTAAACGACAATGAAAGGTTACAATAATAATTGAAACATTTCAATAAAGTTTTTTAATATTTTTTGAAAAGCATTGAAGTGTTTGTAAAAAAAGAAATTATTCAAAAACATATATTTTCGATCTGAGAAAGGGTTCCACAAAATCATTTTTCTCTTCCAATTTTTTATTATTTATTTTTATTTTTACAATTTGTGTTGTTTTTGAAGCATTCTTCATGTTTTTTTAAAGAGGAAGTGTACAAAGTTTGCTTCTCTGATTTTTTTTGTTTAACTGACTAGTTTATTCATACAAAGTAAAAGCTTAAAAACTGTCTGCATCAGTTAATTTCTTCTGTGTTCAACTAATTTTTTCCAAGGCTCCATTAGAACATGCAATTTTTGTTGCAAGTTCAATTTTACAATTTATTTTTATATATAAACGCATGTCTCCCCTTTGTCGGATTAAATTGTTTGGTTAAAATGTTTTTTTTATGTGAGTATAGGAATATCAAAAGGGTCTTCGGCTTCAGTGATAGTATCGTAAATTAAAAAGGCTAAAGTCCTTTGTATAACAAGGAATTGCTTTAGTAGATTTACGATGTAATGTTATTCTCGGACAATAGAAAGTGACCCGTCACGGCGACACGATGCCATGCATGTATCCTTCGAAAGAAAAAAAATGTATCCAATAGGTTTTCTTTTTAACCAAGAGGGAATTACATTGGATATTTTAATATTTTTTTTGTAAATAAATATTTGTGCAGGCCAAACAAAAAACACTAACATTTTGATGATAAATAAGATGTTTGAAAAGAAGCAGATCATTATTTTATTTGTTTTAATAGTATTTAAGTTAGTTAAATTTGTGTAATTTTTTACAACTTTTTTAGCCTAGAAACAAGCATTCAGTGATCATAATGAAGAGTTTTGATATTATCTGAATAATATCCGGCACGTCAACGGATAATGACTTGGAAATCCTGAAACTGTACTCACACGATATAAGATAGATATAACTGCAATCCAGGAGAAGCGATGGAAAGGATCAGGTATGGAACTTTTATTATAGCTGTCATGAAAAGTTTAACATATTTTGATGAGGATTCGTCGTGGAAGATCGGAAAATTATCGACTTTAAAACCAATAAGTGATCGCCTGGCTGTGATTTGTATTAAAGCCATTTTCCAAAATATTGGCCTATATGTGCACTACTACCTCATAATGGAATAAAAAACTCCTTAAATGATAACAGCAGTATTAAAAAAAACTGGTATCCGCTGCCTAATACACGTGTTAGCTGGCACACGGATAGACAACTTGTCACTTTGATAGTTTATTTTACTAAAAAAGATATGATTTTTTCCAGTATTTATCGCTGCATCAAATTGACGACTTCATCAAATTGTGGGGTTTTTCTAATACATGTGTCACATGCATACACTGCCTTACGAAGTGTATACTGGTAGTAGTAAACGGTCCTTTCACACGTGTGCCTGTATGTGTTAAGAAGTTATCCGATCATTTTACGCAGAATTTGGCGAGATTAAGTTATCCGCATACTAAAACAAGTTACATACTATTACACATTTTGTACTAAAAATTATAATTTTACGAATGTATAAACGCTAGCACGTTGTAATTCGCCGTTTATTAATAAGGGTGTAAGATTAAGATTATTGATTACCTGGGCCAAATTCAGCAAGAGTGAGTTCTTTCTGTGTACACAAAAAATCGTGTACACTTCAATTTTTGCGATTCCGCAAGAGTGAGTTTAAAGTTTTTGACAAATATCGTATGCAAAATCAGTCAAATTTATTCACACCTGTTTTCAGCGTGAACGGATTATGTACGCGGAAAATCACACACACTTGCGGAATTGAGCCCCTGGACAGAATTAATGGAGCCTGCCCAAAGTACAATGTTCGAATATTGCTCGGAGATCTAAATGCTCAAATTGGAAAGGAAGACATCGGTGGATTAGTTGTTAGGCACAGCCTCCACAAAGAGACTAATGGTAACGGTCTGTGACTAATAGACTTTTCAGAAGTTTGTAATACGGAAATAAGTAACTTTATAGGTGTCGACACCTTGAAATCCACCAAGCAACCTGATGATGAATGTGTACAGCTGCATCGGTATGCAAGAGCCAGGGAGAGAGCTTTAGCTATAAAAAAAAGCTCAAGAGCGACAAGGCTGCTGAATCTAATGGCTTACCGATGCACGGAGGAGATGTATTGAAAGGGTGCATGTATCAACTAAACCACCAAGCTTGCAGGGAAGGAAGCATACCCAATGATGAGCTCTCAGTTCCATTTGTCCCATTTTCAAAAAAGGTGATCCTATGTCCTCCAGGAACTATCGAGGCATATCCCTAATAAACGTCGCATACAAAATCCTTACGAACGTATTCTGCGAACGTCTTAAGCTGTTCTCCAAACTATAATTTGCAAGAAACAGTGTGGCTTCCAGCAAAGCAGATCGACTATAGACTAAAACTCACTCTCAGGCAAATGCAGAACCAACGAATTTTAAGTCAAGACTTAACACCTTTTTATCGACTTCAAAGTTGCATATGAAAGCATTTTGTTATCTGGAGCTATATATGTTGATGGCTAAACTTGGGATCCTGGGAAAACTGATCCAGATGTGTTGCGTGATATTGGAAAATACTTGATATAAATGTATAAAAAGGGGGCTCTTCCGAACTATTCCAAACATGAACAGGGTTTCTATACGCTTTCATGTGATTACCTTATTCAAGCTCTGGAGCAAATAGTGCATTGGGCATGCGTTAACACTGAAGGCACTATTTTCAACAGATCAATAACAATAACAATAGGCCGTTAAAAATGCTTACACGGTCTTCAAGTATACGCGGACGAAGACAAGACCAAATACATGCTGTCAGTAAGCAATGAAAGACCTGTCAACTGGTTTGAATAAAAAGTCACTGTTCTTAGCAATAACTTCGAAATTGTTAAGGTGTTCATCTACTTTGGAGTAAACATTACGAATAATTACCCTAACAAATCGGTTCTACTTTGGCTTTGCGCAACACATGGGTTCAAAACCCCTCACACGGAAGACCAAGTGCTCGCTCTATAAAATCCTTATAGGCAGTCTTGCCTTATGGCACCGAGTGTTGGGGGAGCAGATATTGAACTCCTTCGAAAGAAAAGTTTTTCGACGGAAATTTGGTCACGTGTTCGAGCAGGGCTAATGCGAACTCTTTGGCATGTGTCACGATGTTGATGTAGTCTGGAAAGTCAAAATACGTCGACTACTAAGGCTCGGTCATAAATGAAACAATGCTCCAGCCAAGAGAGTCTTTGAATCTCAGCCTCAGGCTCCATAGAACGAAGAAGAACGAATCTCCGCTCCGGTGGGGAAAATTTCCGCCTCATTTCGATACATCAGGCAGTTTTACCTTTTATAAAGCGTACAAGGAGACTCGATGTTAAAATATTCTTCTAGATTTAAATTCTTTTATTTTTATTATTGGCGCGCACTCAAGGAATTATGAATACCGTTATAATGTTTTCACACAATGCAAGAGATAAGAAAATAAAGGGAGAATAGAGTAATATGTATCTGATGGAAATTGAAAAAAAAAAGAAAAACAGAGTTTGATGAGAGATTCCACATTCGTGTGGTATGGTTACAGAAAGAATCTCAATACTTGAAGGTACGTCCGAAGTTAGGCTCATGGGTTTGCTGATGAGCATTCTTAGTAGGGCGGGTGTTACGATAACTAGTATTTCCACAGGGAAACGATTGAAAAAGTAGCGATCAAACAGTGATAAGCAAGATATTTCTATCATCGAAATAAAGTGAAGAAACCGAAACAATAGAGGATCGATACCCAGACCACGATGTTGAAATGTTTGTATTCAACTATTAAAGGGTAGTACCTCGTGTCATAAAAGTTAGTGCGTTGGACTGTCATGCTCAAGGTCAGTGTTTGATTCCTACCAGCTACCTGCTACCACCCAGAAATGTTTTTTTTTTCTGAGGTGCTGCATCTTGTGAGGAATTGACAGAACCTTCAAAAGTATCTCTTTTGTCATGAAAAAGTGCTTCTCATCTAGCCGTTTAGATCCGGCAAAAAATTAAAGGTGTCCTACATTCCTGCGAACAATATGCACGCAGAAATTGGTGAGAGTTAAAAAGTCACTATTGGTCCTGGTTCTCCACTAGCTGTTGCACCACCAAATTTATTTAATTTATTTTAGAAGAGGGTTAAAAGCACCTAATAAGCGGTAACTCATTATTTTTTCTATCATGAGTTACAACTCTTTTTATTGGGACTCTGTTTAGAAATTGATAATAGTTTTTTAAAAAGAGAAGAGTATGGCCCACCTTTGAGCCCCCAAATTCTCATGGCATATCAGTGTCTATATCAAAACAAAATGTCATAGTGGTTTACACAGTTAACTCATTTAGCACTACAAAATGACAGTTAACAAGTTTTTGTTTTATTTTGATAATATTTATTTTGTGTCATTTCATTCCAGGTCGTTGCTCTCTAATAGTTGTGCTTAATGCTTTAAACACACAACAATGTATATTTTCAGCTAAACACCCATGCATGTTTCCACTATATCACAATCGATAAACAAAACTCATAACATAACTCCTCATGCCAATGTCCTGTGAAAATTGTTATCAAGACCATACTCATTCATTCTGTGTATGTCCCACAATATTCTTCTATATACATTAACATCCTACAAATGCACCAGGGCTCTCTTTAAAACCTCTCGTAATATTAAATTGGAAAGGCTGACAGGCGGGGGAGGACAAAACCATGTTCTATAACTAAACATTGGCATCGATTTTTGCAGCAGTGTTCGACCAAATGTTGCTATGGTTAGAAATTATTTAAGGTACACAACAGAAGGTATACATAAATATCTATTCGGACACAGGAGGCTTTATTTTTGTGTTATCAAAATTTGGCAATAGCTTTATTGAAATGCAAAAAAAAAGAATAAACAAGAACGCTTCTGGCTGCATGTTTACTAAATATTTGAGAAAAGTATTTGAATAAAAAAAAGAATGGAGCATATCCTACTAGAATGGCTTATGTAGATGGGTTTTCGTGCAACAAAGAAAACTGAAATATTTGTAAACGTTTTTTCTGTTTCGTTCGTGATTTTTTTTGAAGAATTTAAATTTTTAAAAATGTGTATTTTCCCTTGAATTCCTAAGCAAACTAAGAATTTATATATTTATAAGAATTTTTAGAGTGTTTTTTTTCAAAAAATTGTTGTTAAATGTCTCTAAGACCCTTAAAAATATCTCCAAATATGTTTGATTTTTTTCAAAATAACACCTTTTTTTAACTACAGCGATTATGCTTCCTTTTTTATTTAACATAAGCATTGGCTGAAAATTTATTCTGTTCTGTTGTCAAAAGTGAAAGTGCTTGGTTGACATGATATCATGTTTGAAAATCAACTTATTTTTTTATATAAAAAAAGATAACAACAGCCTGAAAGTGAAATTCATTCTCATCATTATACAATGACAATCACGACAAAGTTACCTTTTTTTATGCTCAGAGCATGATGATGGTGACATCTTGGCAAATCTTAGAATAAACCCAAGTGTCACTTGTTAAAAGAACATGGAATGAGGAGTGGTTGATGATATTTTCACATTGTCGGTTTTGACTCATCTTGTGGTGACAAGAGATTTTGATGACAAAAAAAGAAACTAACACAAAACCTTAAATTGTGGCGCGTAAATAATTTGAATTGCAAATCAGTTTGACAGTTATCTTTGACACTTGCGATTAAAGACAAGTCAATGAGCGAAGTGAACTGTTCTTTTTATGTAAATGAGAACAAAAAGCCGTCTGGGATAAGGAATTAGAAATACATATTTGAATAAATATCCTTAATAAAATGGCTGATAGAGTAGAAATGTATCATTGTGTTTAGCAGAAAAACTTACCTACACAATAATTTTTGGTTTCTTTCTATATTATAAAATGAAAAAAAAAAAACAATTGCTGTCTAGCAACAAATATTAAAGCTATGAAAAAATTAGACGAAATATAGACATAAAAAGTAGATAATAAAGAAAACATGATTCTTGGAGATAAGATGGTTTGTAACGACTCTCACATTTGTAATGACTTTCAAATGAGCTATAACGACTCTCGAATGAAAAGGCGCCATCTTCCGGATTATACATGATACAAACCAACCTAAGGAGATCATTGGTGAACTTTAGAACTTTTAGTACTAAATGTCAAAACGAAAGCTTGACAAAGGAAAATTTCCCCTATGGAAGCCTCTAGTAGCAAAAATTAGAACATTCAAGCTATTTCGGGAACCTGTGTGACAAGTATTAAAGCACATACTCGTATCTGGCCGACAGAGGATACAGTTTGTTTTTAACATTTAATCGTGAATGAATAAAGTTGTTTTTTGTTGTTTTGTTTTTAATATTTTATCGTGAATGAATAAAGTTGGATGTAATATAAGTGAAAAATAAAATTGGTGAATACATTTCAGTATAGTTGAGTGGTGAACAGTAAATAGTTTTATGTAGAGAGTAAAGTATTTTGGTTTGATGAAAAAATAAGACCTGTAAAAGTATTACCGTATGTACATATATTGATGTCCTTGCAATAACCTTTTAAACGATGAATGAATGAATGAAGGATTTGAGGTATAAGCACACTGTGACCATTAAGATTTATTGTCCCTCCGTCTAGAGCTGGATGAGGCTGCTCATACTACAGCACGTCCTCCAAATTTGTGTTCTTGAGGAACTTGAATATTTGGAGTGTTTTTACGGAGGGTAGTTCGCTCTCCTCTATCTGGTGATTTCCCATATACCTGTGTCTTTGATCCACGAGTGCATCACATAAAGCTAATATATGGTCCGGGGTCTCCTCATGAACACTGCAAAATCTGAACGAGGCGCTGCATTCTAAGCAAAGAATGTTGTGGTGTTTCCTAAGCTTACAATGGGCAATGAGGAGACCGGTTATTATTCTAAGTTTGTTCCTATTTAAGCTGATACAGGACTGGAATCGTTATTGGTTGTGAACCCCAAGTAAAAGTTTGGCATGTCTTTGCTTAGGGAGTTCCTTCCAGATTTTTGATCTTTTTACCCCCTCTTTTGTTTTGTTTTTGTTTTTGTTTCGCGCGAAAACATAGAAATCAAATACTAGAACACGCTAATTCAATGATTATTGACATTCTTGACGAGTCGAATTTAGTACGTTGTCTGCGAAGAACAAAACGTTCCGACTTGGTGCGGTGAACAGAAAACCGCTTTAAAATCGCGGATTAAGCAGGAAATTTCACCGGAAAGTAACCTGCAACACGTTACTTAACTTCGTTAAAAATAAATTGCCAGATAAGTTTCAACTTGTTGTAATCGGGAAGTGGAGGTGGTTTTAGTGTAGCAAGAATCTCACACACCTATGAGCATGCGTTTTTCGGTCCTCATAGAGCCTTATGCAGGTTTTGCACCTACCCATGGGAAAATAAAAAAACGTTTTCTCCTATTCCGCAATAAGGCTCTGGTCCTGTTAGGGGTGTCATTGCCCCTATTTTTGCTAAGAAGTCTGCTTCTTCGTTGGCCTGGGACCGAAAAGAGTGTGACAGAGTTATGTTTGCTCAGTTCGTTTAGCCTGCCTACACACTCTCATGCCTGTTAGAGCTGATGCTGTAAGAGCTTAGCGCTTTGAGTGCGGCCTTGCTATCCAACATGATTGTAATATTTTGGTTTTTATATTTTCTTTCGAGATTTCTTGCTGCACATTTTCCTATGGTGTGTATTTCTGTCTGAAAAATGCTTGTAGACTTTCCCATCGGTATTGAAAGTTTGGTACTAGGCCTATAAATTCCAGCACCAGTCCCTTCAGACGTTCTCGATCCACTAGTGAACCACATGATGGAGTTTGCTTTAAAAGTATAGTTTACGGTTTCATCCACCCACTCATTTTTTTTGCTACTTAACTCCGCATGAAAATTTTCTTCGAAGTTATACTTTTTAATCATACCATCTCTTGGGATGTCAAGGAGGTTTGATTCTTTTGACCCACAAATCGAGTCTCTTTGCCTGAAACTAATGAGACAAATATCATATGAAGCAGCACTTTCTATGGCCGCGTATAGTGGGGTGAAGTGAAGAATGACTTCCATTGCTGCTGTAGGGCATGTTCTCATCGCTCCAATAATGCAGATGCATGCGAGCCTTTGTTCCTTTTCTAGTTATTCCCTAGTTGTAGTAAGTTCGGTTCTTTTGTGCCATACAACCGCCGAATAGGTAATGATGGGTCTTACCATCATGGGGTACCTACAAGTCTTTTGTATATCATGAGAGCTTTTGTGGCTTTCCCGACAGTTTTTTCGACATATTTGTTCCAGAGAAGTTCACAGTCTAGTGTAATACCTAGATATTAAACCTCTTTCTGGATGTAGTTTTTTTCACCAGCCAACCGGATATGTTTTATGCGTGGTAGAATTGTCTTCTAAGTAAATGGAACTAATGTTGTCTTTGTAGGGTTGATGTTCAATCCCACAGATAGACACCATTTCCTTGTTGTATTCAGTCCTCTCTGGATAATATCACAGAGATTTTCTTCGAACTTCCTTTGGGCTGTTATAAGAATGTAATCGGCGAAGCCGATGCAACGTATGTCTTAAGAAGAAAGACTTTCCAATAGTTTATCTACCACGGGACTCCACAGTAAGGGTGATATGATCCCTCCCTGTGGACAGCCTCTTGTTGTGATAACTTTCTGGGCACTTTTTCGATACCTTTGTCGATATAGCAATTCGTGTTAGTATTGAGAAGGGGTACTACTTTGCCCATTGTCCTTTTTGCATCTGCGATAAAAATGTAAAGAATTACATACAATTTGGCCTTATTTGCATTTTCAAAGAAAAATTAGGCCAAATTTGAGATTAAGTCTTATTTCGTTGGTCTTTATTTCACGTCACATTATACGATATTAGATATACATTGAACAGAAAAAGTTGTTTCGAAAGTTTTGATTTTTTTGCATGGAGGAATTTTCAAGCCAATTTTTTCACGAACTAAATTCGAGATGATTTTTATCCATTTTCTACATTCTTTTTTCGTTTCCGTGAAATAGTTACAACATGGTTTTCCTTCGATTTCAGCAAGAAAGATATCAGTGAGAGGTAGTCATAGTTATACCGTTTACAAGAAAAGTGAAAATTTAAAAAGTTGTTCCTTGTTCATTTTATTTTATTCACTTTACTTATTCATAGCATACATTTTCTTTCTGGCTAACTAATTATTATTTCTTAATAAACCCAGTCGAATCGATAAAATTGTACACACACATACATTTGTACATTTGTTAGTAAAACCGTTGATACGTTCTAGTCAATTTGCAAGAACACTTTTATTCACATTGCTCCATTTAAAACTCCAAAACCCCATCCCCAAAAGAGAATACCATTCCATCGAGAACTTTGTCTAAATGATCATATTCAGTACCTACCTACATACTTTCAATGAAACCTTCAAATAATTAAAAAAAAGTGTATAAACACATACTAGTAGTTTTGCAATTACAACTAATTTGTATGCCGAAAATTTATTTTGGCTTCAGTTTTATTTTTGTTTCAACATAAAAAAAGTTTCATCAAAAGAGAGAAAATATTTTGTTTGCGATATTTTCCATGAAATTCATACAATCCGAATCCGGATCCGGAATGAGAAAAAAAAAAAATACTTTTCCACTGATACTCGTAACTATACTATAGAGTAGGGTAGAAATTATACTCTACATCCGCCAAAAAGTTAAAACAGAAAAACTCAAGGATAATTTCCAACTGCAATTTCGTTTAAAACAAATGCAATTGTTATATAATAAGAAAGGAATTTGAAATGTAGAGAGAAAAAGTTTACTCATTTCGCATCCGTTCTAATTCTTTATTGGGGAAATATCCTTCCTTATCCCTTTCAGTCATGGATTAATACCATTCGTTTTATAACATTGATAAAACTTCCAAAATTTAAATCCAAAAATGTAATGCCGATTTATTGATTATTTACCTTGCATTAAGAGCTGCGGAATGTGAATGGTCGTGAATTTTGACATTTCTTTTACATGATTAATTTGTTTGGTCACCGATGGAGGCAAACTGTCATCATCTTATCGTCCCCTGATTGAAAAAACTAGGTAACTCAATTTTAAATTTTTACAATATCTCGGCTAAAACGGTATTATTTGGTGTAATTTTTAAGACTTTTCGTCCAATTTTTGTCTACCATTGAAAGAAGTGCTAGAAACATAAAAACTAAACTTTCATTCGTTCTCGGGTAGCTTGGTATGTTAAAACCTTGCTATCTCCAAAATTTGAGTTGCCTAGTTCTTGCAATCAGGGGACGATATAATAAAACAACAAACACAATCTACGCGGTCTTCAAAAGCTGGAAGGCATATAAATTATAAGTATATCGTTGGAACGTTTTTTTTTGCACAGAAGTGCAGAATGCAAAAATTTACTATCTAACTCTACCACAAAAACAAAAAAAAAAAAACAATAAAATAAAATTGCCTAATAAGTGCGAGCAAGAGCGAGAGTGAGACCGAGCAATTATTTGTAGTAACCTAAATGTGACTTTTCGATTTTTTCCACCCACCAACCTAACAATTTTCCAGCACTGACTGAAAAGATTACTGGAATGTCTGATGTCAGCGTTCAGTTTTTAACCCAGACTTATGAGAATTCCAGATCGAAAGATTGAATTCAATTGCAATTGAAGCGACAGTTGTGTTTTCATCGTGTGGGTGCGAAGTTGTTAGTTAATAAAAATAAATTGCGACCACAAATAACAAACAACCAAAATAAGCCAAAGATACAACATACAACAGTCTGGAAACAAAATACACAATAATTACGTACGAAGCAACTGAAATCTCGATTCTTCAATCCTTTGATCTAGGTATATACATTTTATTTTGGATTCATTCCAGCTCGCCGACCTACATGGTCTACATGGACCTAAATCCTGATTCAATTCGGGTTCAATTCTCCATGTGAACGAGGTATCAGTTTTTCTCTACGCTAAAGACAGGTTTTTTTGACAAATAATGTTATTAGCTTTCGAGTTTCGAGGGCTGGACGTACTAGTTGATATTAAGGTAGAACTATGAAAATCTTATGGGAGCTGAGCAAAGAAGTTACATGGAAATCATAAATGAAGTGACTTTAATTGCTGAGTGAAACGTTTCGTTTAGTTTTTTCACTTTTCTGAAACTGATATTTTGTAAAATATAGTGGAGGAGCAATAGCATTTTATTTCGGAAATCGGGAAACCTTCTCCGGTTTTGATGATTTTTTTTATAAATTAGGGAAATTTAAATTAATAAAAGTGTCACTTTGAAAATTGATGATCTCAACAGGAAATTTTAACAAGATTGAATTTGCTAAAAGTATTTTACACATTTATTTAAAATAGAATTGCAAAATCAAGTACTGTAAGACCGGCTTATAGTCACATATACCATACCAATTTTTGTGTTGGTATCGCAGCAGATTTGTTTTCAATAAACCGCTCCAACGATTAATTTTTTCTAAGCATGCCTTAAAGATTTCAATCTTTTGAGAATGCAATCTTAAGAAACTTCAATTAAAGATTTCATTCTTTTTAAAGATTGAAGCTTCAGAAAATGCTTTTTGCGTCAACCTCAATTGATTGCAATCTTTTGAGACTTCGTGTATTCTTTGCATTCTTTTGAAGTCTTTTGCATTCTTAGAAGTTTTGAATTTTTTTTTTAAGTCTTTTCAATTTTTGAAGTGTTTTGAATTCTTTTAAATTCTTCTGAATTTCTTAAATTCGTTGCATTCTTTTGCAAGAACATGTTGTTGATTTTGTTTCGTCGTCGTCATTGAAGGTTTCTCATTGGTTTGGGAAATCATAAATGCTTGTTAAAAATAATATTCACATACAAAATTTTGTCTAATTCATAACATTCTATTTAACATTTTATTTAAAAAAGGGTTTTTCTAAAGGCACATGCTAATGTTGATATTATGGAAGGCAAAACGAAAAAGAAAACATTGAATTCAAAGAATTCAAAAGACTTCAAAAAATGCCAAAATTCAAAGAATGCAAAGACTTGAAAAGAATTAAAAGAATGCAAAAGATATGCAAAGAATGCAAAAAAATGAATGGATGCAAAAGAATAAAAAATACTAATGAAGTCTCAAAAGATTGGAATCAGTTGATGGTGACAAAATATTGGAAACAAAAATGATGGCAATATTTTAAACGATTTCAATGAGAGATTTATAAAGACTGCATTCGCAAAGATTGCAGTCTTTTACAACCCTGTCAAATAGCATACTTATTGTTGTGCTCAAAGCTCTTAACTAGTTGTTTATACTATTTGGAGAATGTTTTAAAAAGACTTTTTTATAAGTTCCAAAACATTCAACCCGAATGAAGGCTACCCAAGAATATGTCAAATTTAAGAACCACCCTAATAAACATACATGAATTTAATATTTTATCCAGGGAACTATCCTTGGTAAGTAACTTAATAAATTATTTACTTGCAATTGCAATTTCAGTAAAAGTGGGAAGTTAGGAATTTAATTATGTGTGAATATTTGCACTTGGCTTTTGACCATAACATTATGTCGCAAATTATAGTTCCAATGTGGTTGCTACCTTTATCATTATTTGTACTCCCTTAGCTGCCTATTTTTACCTCCTATTGGTACCTTTCTGTTTAACAACTGTCGATCTTATGTTAGTATAGGCCCCTAAGTGAATCATATTTTAGAAGTTCACATCGATAAATAATTCACTCACTAAATTACAATTTGCATATCAGATGTTACAAGGATTTAACTATCGCAACGTGACGATGACGGTTAAACTTCAAGCCTTTATGGAAACCTGTAAATTTAAGTTGAACATGGCTAAAAGATTTTTGTAAGAATGGTTTTAAAATAAAAGTTCTATATTTATGTATACCTACTTCTGAAATCAATCACCGAAGAAAAAGACTAAGCACTATTAAATTGGACTGTAGTTAAATTTTCGATACAAAAAAAGCTCTTAATGGGCCTTCAGTTAACCAAAAAAGGAGTCTCGTCTACTATAACAGACCTGGCTCTGGAAGAAATGTTCCAGCTTAGTCTCTTTACTATTATCTTGTAAAATATACATAGGTAGTTCTTAGAAGTGTTTTTTAAAAAGAAAAATCCATGTAAGGCCTTAACTAGTCACTGATGAATCCAAAACTGAGATCGCTGGAACCAAACCCCAAGAGCTTTCAAACCTATGTGACCTAAAGGCGGTTAAAAGCTTTTTTTATCAATGAATCTAGGATTTTTATTAGCCCTGTCATGAATTCCATAGAAGTCCGAAAGTTGTAACGCATCCCAAAAAAAACGATTACAAAATCCATCGAAGTGAAAAATCTCTTACAAATTATACGATGGAATTCATGATATAAGGCAGATCTTCTCACCGTTGAACCAACTCCCAATTCATGAGAAATTATATTCCTTGCGCTGATGGACAATGCATCCCTGGATATATAAAATAAATTAAAGCTTATTATTAATTAACATTCACAGTATAGGGATCAAATTCTGTTATAATCTCAAATGATAAATTAACTAGTTTACCCGAGAGCCGAGATACGAGTATAATTTTGATGATTTACTCCCACGGCTGAATGTTTTTGGTAGGTATAATACGTTACTACACAGCACATAATCCATGGTCTCATGGCAATTACTCTTCGTGAATGTAAATTTCAGCCTTTTCCAAGGATACTTCTCTTTCAAGTGAAAATGCATTTTCACCTAACATTGTACTGGCTGGCAGACATATAACTAGAAGCAAGCATCAGGTTACTTACTTATAAGTAAATGTGTCCTCAAAATGTATATGAAGATAGTTTGCACGCTCAGGAAATAAATTTTCTTAGACTCTTTTGCTTGATGGTGTAAGAGCCTTTTGTTATCCTAAATTGTGTTCAGCATTTTCCAAGAATATCCTCTTTACTCTGTACCACATTTACTTGGTAGTTATTTATTAGTTTATCAGATGAATTGCGACTATATTCCACATATTTTCATCGTCTGATGTGGACACTTGGATTAAATAATGTATGCAATAAATATGGGTGCAAGCAAATAAAATGTACGTCATGTTGGAAGTTGGTGAGTTTAAAATATATTAAGGTATTAAATTATTAAAAACGTCTAAGAATCTAAGCACAAGAAATAGAAAATGCACAACTGGTTCGCATGTACTTGCTTTTATGTTCAAGTTGCTTTTGCAATTTGCAAGTAGTTACAGAAAAAACAGGAAACTAGAAAAAAAGTATTTGAATCGTATTTTAATGATATAAACAATTCGTAAGAGTAAGATCTCAAAACAAGTATGCCATTTGATTATTTGAAAAAAAAAATGAATATGTAATAAAAAATTTAAGAAAACCTCAGACGTTTTCTTCTTTTTAAATTTCTTTCAAAAAAACTTTATCAATCGAAAACCTCAAATTTAAATTCAGACAAGTTCTGCCTGAAGGACTTTTAAAAATTCTTAGCGAATATTTACAAGACAGTCTATTTCGTTTACGAAAATGAGTTTTCAAATTTCAAAGAAATATTGGCTGAAGTACCACAAACCACAAGGAAGTGCATTAGGTTCAGTTCTGTTCCTTTTAGTTACACGTGAATACTTCAAACAGAATACACTATCGTAGCCACGTTTGCTGATGATGATACTGCAATATACTAGCAGTAGACCAAGTGGTTAGTAAAGCTACAATTAAATTACAAAATCCTCGTAATAATGTTAATAAGTGGACAAAAACTTGGCAAATGAATAAGAGTCAATCCATGTGAACTTTTTACTCTTAAAAAAATAAACTACCCGCCTTTCTTAATATCTCACGTAAAGAAGAAATGCGAAGAATAAAAAATTTTGAATAACCAGTAATAAATTTTGAACAACCGATCAAAATTTGAACCATGTGTGTACAACTGGTCCCAAATGAGGTTTAACGATAGTTCAAGCAGATAATCTACCGAAATCAGGGAGAACAAATTGCTGAACCATGTTTGTACAATTAGCCCTTAGGATCATTTGTGCAATCTTGGTTCAACTATGGTTGGTATGTGAAAATTACCAATTATATGCTTGAACCATTGTTGAATTTCAGTTAAATCGACAAAAACAGTAAAAAATAAAATTACTGACCCACTGATTAAAACTTTTACCATTTCATTTCTAAAACTAGCCTTAACTTGTCCTAGGGCATAGATTTAAAGAAGTTTAAATGTGTTGTTAACTTATAATTGTCTTGGAATTGGCAGGTACAAATTGGGCAATTTACCAATATATCAATTTGCTCCAAGTTGCTTGAAAAACGAATTAACTAAAATTGTATGCTTTTAATTCGTTATCAACTCGCAGCAACTAAATCTTAGTGTTGCCAACAGCTTAGTTTACTCATATAACCTTCAGAACTTGAATCCGGAGCGACTTATTTTCGACAACTGAAAGATAAAATTTATCCTCAACTTCTGAATAAACTGAACTCTGATTAAACTCAGAGTTAACTCTGGAATGAAAAACTGACTAGAGTTTCAAAACATGTTTTTTTGGTTTGAAATAAGCAAAAAATGATATATCATCGCTTGAAAAACGTTGCATGTTAATTACAACAACAAACTGATATAATTCCGTACTAGGATACTTTTAAGAATTTTAGATACACTTTGCAACATTTCATTAAGGAACGATCAATTTCGGAAATGTTCAGCTTAACTCGATTTTCATCATTTCTGAAAAGGTTGTCCTGCTAAGTTCATATGAAACTAGCAGGGCACTAGTTTTCTCGCAAAACCAAAAACGCAATTAATTTATTTTTTGCGTAACTAATTCGCAATTAATTAGTTTTCAAAAACTGCTAATCCTTATGCTATGTCGATCATTGCTTGAGCTTAGCAGTGGTAAATATAAAGTATAATCTAAATGAAATAATCTAAATCGCGTCACATAAAATCGCGGAAATAGCAGGAACTTTCATCGGAAAGTTGTCTTTCGTTAAAAATAAATTGCTAAATTTGTTTCAACTTAATTGCCATTGTGAACTGGATGTGGTTTTAGTGCAATACTACCTACTTGAAAAATAAAGAAAACTTTTGGAAAAACATATTGAATTTTCCAAAAAAAAATGTTTTATTGTTTTTTTAAAAATCCAAAATTATTTTTTTTTCAAAATTTTGGTATGCAGTTTTATAAACATTTGAAAGGAGTTTTTGCATAAAAATTCAGATTTCAATCGGTTGAGCCGTTAATAAAAAAACCGTTACTAGCAGTTTTTGGTAAAATAAATTTGTAACCAAAAAGTACACCATAATAATACACTGATTTTTAAAAAATTAATTCATTGGACACCTTTTTGAAATACATGAGATTTTCGTAAACGGTTGTATAGGGCAAGTACCGTTATTTTGTGAGCTAAGAAAATTTAAATTTCCTGTCTGGAAATCACCAAAAGGTCTAAGTCTGTAGATCCAGGTCAGACAGACAGATAAGGAGACAGACATAATTTTACCACACTATTTTGGTGTTCTCTATCATCGCAATGTCATGTTTGATTGTTTTTTCAATTTTTTTGTTTGCACGATTGCAAAACTTGCCCTATTATAGTACCTATATCGCAAGTAAAAATTGCAACTGTCTGTATCTCACTCCTGAAACTCTTTTCTTTTTAATACGCTCCCAAATTTGTGTATTTCTTAATTCAAAATACGATTTAAAATAAAATAAATACCAAAAACATGTATTTACAAAGTAGATATCCATTTAGCACCTAAAAATTGTATTTTTATGTTTATATCCCACTTCTGAATTTCAGAGAGTCAATACATTTTCAACTATAAGGATATCAAATAATAAAGAAACTGTCAGAGTCAATTTCTTTTCTTTTTCAAATAATTCTTAAAAAAAATTTATTGCAAAATGTCAAAATGAAACTAATACACGACTTTCTTTTTCCTTTTTCTGTCAAAATGTTAAAAGTTTTGCAATAAAACTGCCTTCATCTCCACTCTGTCTGAAGTTCGAACTATATACCTCCCTACCTATGTACATAGAAACTTCGTTCCCCTTACCCAATATTACAAATTTTTAATTGATATCTTTCGAAGGAAAAAAAATCAAAAACATTTCATCTCTCACTCCAGATTATTGAAAAATAAAAAAAAACACACACACACACAACCATAAAAGAAAATGAAATTTAATTACTGTTTGAGCATTTCCAGCTTAAAAATCCTCCTTCCTCCGACTATGAAATTTTCTTATCGGGTCCATAAAGAAAAAGGGCGTCATAATTTAATTTAAAAGTTTATGTTTCTAGTTTGCTTTACTTTTAACTTTCCAAGATGACATGAAAAGCGATGATTGCGACCGACTGACGCGACGCGACGACGACACGGGCCGAGGCAATGACGGCCAGCGGCGATAGCAACGCACCCAGTGTTAAAAGTGTCGCTTGTAATTTTCAAATTTTAATGAGTATTTTTTTTTATATTTATAGGTATGTAGATATTTCTTTTCTATTTTATTATTTTTTTTCCATGAATTCGGTTGGGTAGGGGAGAAAAATGAATTGCTGTTTTTTTTTGTTTGTTCTGAAACGAAACTCAAAATTAAACTTTCTAGGAATTTTCTTTTCATATCCCTATATATATTTGCATTTGATGTGTTTGATCCTATTAGACAAGCCCAGGAGGGCTGGAAATTTTTTTAAATTGTTAGAAGAAACAAAATACATAAAACAAATTCGGTACCAAGGATACGTTCGTTGGAGGAGGTGTTAATTACAATTTTGGGCATTGATGAAGTCCATCGACATTTTGAAGAATAAAAAGGAATATAGCTCGATGTAAATTGGATTACAACCATGTAAAGTGTTTATTATAAAATTCTCATCATTCACACCCCTAAAGAGGGAAATTTTCATTTAGATCAAAGGTATTTTTCATGTTTTATAGGAACACTGAGACTGTTACACTTTTTGTGGTTTCATTGATTAGAAATTATTTTATTTAGTTTTTTTTTAGGTAGGTACACATTTTTTGGAGAGATAAAGATGTTTTGACGATTATTAAGTGATTGTATTCGAAATTTCATAGTTAAAAGAGCAAAAGCGCACTTTCTTTTCATGGGAAAAAATTACAGTATTTTTTGATAAATTTTGAATAAATAAAACCAACAATATCTATGCCTAATTTTCTCTTAATTTATTCATTTGTGAATAAAAAAACCAGTGTATCATACAAAACAATCAAAAATAAGGTTTTGTTTACAATTTTATTATGTCTGCAATCACAATCAATGCTAATTGCATAGACGCACTTCATTATAGACACATCCCTCAATCCTTTTGAAATAAACTCTATGAATAGGCCCTGATTGCAATATAAACTCTTTTCCAGCTCCTATAAATACTAACAAATAAAAGGATGACGATGATGTGGAGGAAATTTGTGTGAAATTGATTCGTGCAATCATCAAAATGCTTTTTATCGGAAATTAAAGCCCCCTGGCAATATTATATACTAGATTGTTAAAGAGATGAAGCGATAATTGGGATGCCTTTTGCATTTAGAATACAAAATTTTGTTGAATTTTAAAATTAAATTAGCTTTTGTTCTAATCTAAGTTAATTAAATAAGTATCTATGTAAACAAGATACAAGTCAATAATTGTAAACAGGCTTGTCCAAAAATTGACAAGTTTATAGTTTGTAGGATTCCATTTTCGGGGAGATCTGGGTGGTTAACATTACTATCCTACAGAATGAATGAATGTTAGAATAGCAAAATTAATGAGAATGCATTTTTGAGTTACTTACTGAGAATACAGTGAACTACATATCTCGATCCCAGGAAAAATTTCAAATCGTGTGCGCCTCAAAAGTTATGCAAGAAATTGAAAAAATATGAATTTTCAAAAATAAATGTATGTCAGGCAGGTACCTATTGTTATTTTTAGTTCTACAAAAAAAAGTTTAAAAAAAAAACACCACGAACCACTATGCACCAAGTTTTAAGAAAAAGTAGTTTTTGTAATTTTCATTATGGTTTATCTCACTGATATATTTACCTCGTTGCTGAAATTGATTATTAGTAAGACTCATTGAATATAAATCATATAAATACTTGAATAAAATTACACACAATTTTGAAAAAAAAAAACTTAAAAAAAAAACGATTCAAAGTTTAGTTCAAACAAATAATAGTGAGTTTGAGATCAAAGCTAGATCCACACTATTGTATAATGAACGGATAACTTTTTAACACACACACATGCACGTGTGATAGGACTGTTTGCTACTACCAGCATACACTTCGTAAAGCAGTGCATGTATGTGACACATGTATTAGAAAATCACAAAGTGAAGTGACAAATACCGGAAGGATATATAATATATTTTTTATTAAGAAAAGTTATCAAACGGACAAGTGTGGCAATTAATACGTGTGTTAGGGACTGGATACCAGTTTTTTATTAACACTGCTATAGAAATCCAGCTGAGATAATAGTTTTTGGGATTTGACATTTTAATTCAGTCAAAACAAGAGTTTAACCCAGACTTTCGAAACTACGAACAAATTTTATTTAAATTTCATCTTCAGGTTCCAGCACTTGGACAGTAATTGGTCAAAAAAGATCAACTAGTCCTAGAATTTGGTCAGCCCTAGATAACTTGTAATAAAGGCTTAAAGTTTCTTTAGGTCACTCAAGGTCACGCGCGATTTCTGGCACTTTATTTAAGGGAAATTTACAAAAAAAAAGTATAACATCTGAAATATCTCTAGATCGTAATAAAAGGTCAACTATTTACAGTTATTGGTCAGCCATAGTTTTTTTTCTATGAATTTTCAAAATTCGTTTCAAGGTAAAAAAACAACTTTTGGCACCTCATTTGGGTCATTCCAAAAAATTAAGTGTGCCATTTAAAAGGCCACTTCATGGTTATAAAAGGTCAGCTATTTTCAGCAATTGGTCAGCTATAGATTTAATGTTATGAATTTTGATCATTATGCCAAAAAAAACTCGTGACCTTAAAAAAAACTTTAAAAAATCGTAAAAAAGAATCTATAGCTTTCCAATAACTGAAACCAGCTGATCTTTTATTAAGATCTTAAGGCCTTAATGGTGGTATTAATTTTTTGTAAACTATCTTTAAATGAGGTGCCAGAAATCGCACATATGATTTGTCAAAGGTCCAGAGCCGAAGTTAAACTTTCAAAATATGAAAATGAATTTCTATAGAAAAGGCCTACGGCAAGCGCTTCTTTGCAACAGCATTTTCTAAGAATTTAATGCAGCTGCTAAAAATGATCGCTCAGTTAATAAATAGTTGCCATCAGGGTTTCCTCATCGAAGCATAATTATGTAGCCCAATTTCAGAATTTTCAGAGATCAAAATCACTTCCCTTAATGTGTATTCCAAAAACTATTTCAATCACATTTAAAAAATCTTAAAATTCTTATGTTTTCCGAGATCTTTAAAGTTCGGGCCAATTTAAAAACACAGTTGGACTCATGGATAGAATTTTGGTACATGTTTTTATAAATGAAATAATAAATGTATTTTTTATATTTTTATATATTTTTTTTAATGTCTTGTCACAAATTAAGAAAAAAGATAGCCCAATTTGCTATAAATAGCCCAATGTGACAAACCAGGTTGTCACTTGAACTTGACGATCTGTAGCTTATAGCTGTAGGATGGAATATTAATCCACGCAGATATGGACTATCGTTTTGTGATATGTACCAACTTTTATGTTAATTAGATTAACTAACTGAGCTATAAATATATTAATAAAAGTATCCTCCTTGTAGACATGATTTTTGCTTTTTAACGATTTTAAGATACTTGTAGATATATATTTATGTTTCCCCTGGAGGGTGTACTATTTTTGTTCATTCAGGAAAAAAAGAATGTCTGAAAAGATACAAAACTCAGTTGAATGATTAAATTTATTTAGCTATCTGATGAAAGTCTAGAAAAAGATAAGATATGCGCACATCTCCTATACATCAGATAGTAGAGCACACACATAGAACACATCATGAGTAGGTATACGTTGACTCCCAGTCGTAGCGCATCCGGGAAAGTCTTTTATTCAAAAAGTGCAATGGTGCGGATATTGTTTCCGCTGGAAAGTGCTTCCATAAAAGCCTCTTTCGCCTGCCAAGGACGTGCGCTAATTTCATCCAGTGCACTGTGCACTCCTCATTCCACTGATTGTGTCTAGTTTTATTTTTAACATTTTTTTTTCTTTAGTTTTGCATATTTTTCCTCATTCAGTCCGCATAATGAAATTTTGTTATCGCGTGTCTGACTTGCAAATTTATGCAATTGCAGAATTGCAGAGAGACTGAGTTTCGAAGTTGGAGTTGGAGCTGCCACACGCGATGGGATGGGATATGGGGGTATGAGGGTATATGTTATCCATGCCCGCCTGCATGTCATTTTTAGTTACTGGGACGCGGTGCAGATGCGGATGCTTGGATGACGGGTTGCGTCACGATGAGATCTATGTTTGGCGGATGAAATTCCGTTATGCAAATATTCAGCACAATGAGATGGTAGAAGAATTAAATTCATGCAGCAGGAAGGTTTTGGTTTGATTCATGCGATGACTAACGACGAACAACGAACAACGACGCTACGGCCGATAAGGACGAGAAAGGGAACGCGACGTCGGTCGTCGTCGTTGGCGGCGACGGAAGCAGTATAGATGGCGGATTTGAGGCGGAATAACGGGATACACCTACGTACTTTACTTTGTATGTTTTTGAATTGAAACATTGTGCTGCGGTGGATGTTCTTTTGTTGATTTTGAGAAACTAAAGCACTCATAGCCAAACAAAAGCAGCGGGTGCTTGTCACAAGGTTGCTTTCCTTTTCCATCGAGTTGTGGGTATATGGTGTATTATATATGTAGGTATGTTCCCCTCACTTTTGGTTCCTTCGCAATCTCCGGTAGGGGCAATAGACTTGTTTTCAAAATGGTAATTTTGTGTTTTTTGATGGGGAGAGGTGCAGCGTGCAGGCTCGAGCTCAAGCTCGATCTCGGTGGCTTTTTGTATTGTTTGCCTCTCGGATAGACCGCGAAATATAAATTTTGTTGAATGCAGAGCTAAATGGATTGAAGGCAATTCTATTGTTATTATGGAGCAGAAGATTTATTTAGTGAAATTTCCATCCATTTACCTCATAACTATGGGCTCTCGCTCTTGGATTATTGTTTTATTTTTGTCTTTTTTTATGCATCAGATGGAAGTTTATGGAGGTAGGTAGAGGTAGGTATCTATTGCAGGATTTTAGTGATACACCTATATGAATATGATTTTTGAAAAGAGTGAAATGGAATTGAATTAGCATACAGTTGATGAGTTTCATTAGTCAATACTTCCTATGTGGATAATATCTTTTATCACGGTATAAAAAAATAAAATATTTTTGGGTAATACGAGTATTATTACATATCTTTATTCTCAACATTTAGACTTAAAACGTTTACAGCCTTATTTATTAGATTTTTTAAGAGGTTGACTAATTAGACTGTTTTTTTTTTTAAGTCCTTAATAGTTGGAAATATGCCTTATTTAATGAAATATAATGTCAAGTTAAACAAATCTTAGACAATCGATGACGTTGTCCAGGTAAGACAATCTTAAGACAACAGTAAACAAAGTTTATTAATAACTTTTTGAAGTTGGACGGCTGTCTAAAGTTAGACAATATTATAATTCAGGCCTTTCAAAACTTTGCTATTAATTAAATATTTTTCAGAATTTTCCTAGTTTTTAATACACAGCGTCAAAAATTTATTCAACTTGATCAAATTTTTGATGGAAGTAGTTCACTATTGAAAGCCATAAATGGATGTATATTCGGGTGGTCCTTTAATTGGACATAGTCTTGATTAGCCCTCGTTTGATTTGAAAAATATTTTCCCTAATTTTTCAGATTTTTATTAAACCCCCTTCATCTTCCTAAATAAATAAACTTTAAAGCCTAATTTAAACATCCATGCCAGGCGTGAAAAACTGTCAAAAACTAAATGCAATTATTTTGGTGACAAGGAGGAACACATTCCTCTCGAAACAAATGCAACTCAATGGGCTTTTCCTAAGGGAAGGCGAACCTGCCATTTTTAAAAATAAAAAGTTTGAAATTCCATTGGCGTGCCAACTACAGTCTCGACCTAGTTTTCTAGTGACTACTTGGAAAAAAATAAATTTACAATGCGCATCATATTCGCCGCGATTATAGAATCCGACGAACTGACTGCAGTGAAAATTAGACCCAATTTTGACATTTTTAATTATGAGCCAAATTTCAAAATTGAGTCTGACTCCCTCTGCAACTCATTTGTCAGATTCTGTAATCGGGGTGATGGGCGATTATATTGAAACAAATTTTTGAAGCTTGACAGTATTCAATCCATTTTAATTAAAGAAACAAACTTCAGATAGCAAACAAAATAAATTAAAAAGAAATTTTTGGTATGATCAGGGCTGTATTTCGTCACATTGTTTAGGCCTCTTCCAAAAATATCAAGCTCAAATTCAAAGATCTCGCGTTTCATATTCTTCATACATTTTTTGTTAATTTTCCAATATAAAAAAATATATCTTGTGGCAAATATATAAACTAATAACTGCCAATTAAATAAAGCAATCATTTTTTTTTTTAAATAAAGATTTCTATAAAATGCGTTATTTTGTAAAGTGACCTATTACACTTTTTGACATTTTTTGTGTTGAAACAATTTTAGAAAACATATTAATCATTTATCCAAAGTTAGGTTGTTTTTTTCTTATAATAAAAAATACATTAGCAAGCTAGCAATTTTAATGGTATTCTAGAGATGATTATTCAAAAATAGAACCCAAACTGAAAGGTTTTTTAAGTTCTATTCATATAACTATGTATAAAATAATGTGCATATAAAATGTGTTTTCCACGTTTCACAGAACCGCTCTTAATCCTAAGCAGTTTTGAAAAAATTTCCGAGAGAGTTTACCGAAATATTGAAATGAAATAGGAAAAAAATTAAAAAATAAAAAGTGACTAGACGTTTTCTAGTTTAAATGTTTTTCTATCAGAAACACTTTTGTTTTTAGCAATGCTTGTTGTATAGACTTCACAAGCGCTGATACCATTTGCCCTAATTCTCGTTTTTCTCAAAATTTGGGTTAATTCCTCTTAACTTAAATGTACGCTGAATTAGAATAATCTTCCAGAAGGTTTCTAAGCGAATTTCTAAAAATAACGACTCCCGAATCACATCCATAGATAAGGTAGACAAAAATTTTGTTCAAAATAGCAAACTCCGACTTTTTTAAAAAAGTATAAGAAGAAAACAAAAATCGATAAAGAAAGATGATGCTATACGATCGGATTTCTAAATTTATAACATGCCCATAATTACGTGCCACCGCTGGCACGCGTGCCATTTGTTCGCCATCGCTGTACGTACTTGCCCTTAAGTTCAAGGTGATTAGGGTTTAAGGAAATTATACGAAGGACATGGATATTATGAGAGAAAAATGTTTAAAAGCATGAAATACCACATTTAAATTAGCTAAAAAACTACGTTAAGAGGTTGAGATGAAAAAAAGAACGCAATCTTAATTCTTTATAGATTATGAATATGATTGTACGGACAAAAAAAATTAAATTGTTAGAGCGGTTTTAAATTTATTTAAATTAATTTTTTCATATATAAAATTCTTAAAATATTTTTAAGGAAAACTTTTGATATGCAAATCTTAAGTATTAAGCTATTTATGTGCATATAAAACTAAAATTTGAAAAAAATTTGTCAACCCATTTTTGAAATATCGAATTTTCAAAAAACAAAATTTTAAGTTTTTTTGAAAATTCAAAAACTTTTTTTGAAAATTTTGATATGCAATATTATTTTATCTTATCTGAAATTTGTATATAAAATAATTATCTAAATCCGTTCAGCTGATAATGAGAAAATTCAAAATAAAAAAACAAGTTCTATGAAAATTACTTTTGTAGAAGATCGTATTAATTTAAGTATGCATATAGAAAAAGTTTAATCAAAATCGTAGGGGTCGTTTTTGAGAAAAAATAATATCCTTTCCGGTGTTTAACGTTTGTAAAGGAAGGTACCGTATTTTTTCATATGTATACATTTTTTTCTAAAAATACTTTAGAGAGTACCTACTAACAAACTTTTAAGTATCGGTTTTCAAAAAAATCGATCATATCGTTTCGAGACAAAACAAAAATTGAAACATTTTTTAAAAATCCAAAAGTTATTTGTTTTTAAATTTTAGTACCTACAAGAAAATATTTATAATTCTGGAAAGCCTCTGTATAAAAAAATTATTGAAATCAATCGTTCCGTTTTGAAGAAAATCGAAAATTAAAAAATGGTTTTTGGGGAGGTACCATTTATAACGATTTTTTTTGAAATGAAACGATTGAACACAGTGCGAGCGTTAGGAAAAAAGGGAGGGATTGAAAAGGAAATAGCGATGTACATTGGTTTTGAAATTTTGAATGTCAAAATGGGAGGGAAAAATAGAGCAGGGTAAAGCATTCCACATATATGAGAAAGTTACGATTATGTAAAATTGCTAAGAAAAATTGTATGGCAGTTACTGTTATTTTTCGTTCTAACAAAAAATTGAGGAAAACTTGTGGGCATAATTATCAAATACAACTATGTACCAAGTTTAAAGAAAATTGATCGGGCCGCTTAGGCTGTAGACGAACAGACAGACAGACAGCCACCCATTTTTTTTGGTGTTCTCTTTCATTGACATGTTTTATTGTTATTTCAATTTTTTTTTGCGCGTATCCAAAACTTGCCCTATAGTACCTATGTACATATGTGTATTGGAAGTAAAAATATCAGAATTTATGGATTAGGCTTAAGCGAGAAAAATATAGCATTAGAGGGGGCTTTCTCCACCCTGAAACCCAAAATAAAAAAACGCGAAAACTTACAGAGCTATACTTAAGCTTTTCTTAAAGCCACAAATTCAGTAAAGTAATTTTTAAATGAAATTTTTATTGTAAAAAAGTTTTTGAACAAATAGTTTCCTAACTAAAAATTAGGTTAAATAATGTTACTTTTTTAAGTTTGAAAATTATTTTTTTCCCAAACATTACTACAGTAAAAACTTTACTTAAAAAGCATATTATTAAATGGATTCCTGGTTTTAAAAAAAAGGTAAAGCGACATTGTTAGTGTTCCATTAAAAAAAAAAATATTTTTTTCTGTTTTGAGTAATTTTTTTTAGAAAATTACCCTTCCTGTCTGAAGGGGGGGAAAAAGACCTTCCCTCCGTTATGATTTTTTTCTCATCTGAATCATGTCTTTACATTTTGATTTATATGTGAGTTATAAGAATCACTGTGTTTTATGAAATATCTCGTGAACAGTGCGTCATACGAAAAAATAGTAAATTTCTTGGAAGCTAATATTCAATTTTTTGGAAATTTTTTTTTCAAACAATTTTTATTTTTAAATTTTAGTTTTTGAGAAGTTAAAATTTTGACTCAATATGAAAATCCAATCGTGCACTTCCTTATTTTTTATTTGAACACCGAGACAGACAAATTTAATTTTTCTTTTGATTAACGTTTTAGTAAATTTCTAAATTAAAAGATATCTTAGCAATTCTTGTTATAAATTTAGATAAAAGGAGTTCTAATGTTTATCATCCATCCTCAAACTGAATGATTACAATGCTTGTCTTTTGGGTTATCATCATAAACTATTATTTAGGTTATATTCGTATCTCAACGCGTGCAAAAACACACTTCCATCTAAACATTCCATCCGGAATCCATTTTTAGTTGTTGTAGCTGTATGCTTTGTATCTTCTACGAAAGGATACCACTTCCTTGGGGATATCCTTTTTTAAGTCTCCCATATTCCCCACAGAAACAAAAAAAAAAAACATTTTCAAATCATTTTAAATTTATTAAATGGAAAACATATTCTTTTCTCATTTTAAAAAGAAGACGAAGATTTTCTCAATCTTCTATTCTCATACTTCTTGTTCGCCCTTTGTCTACGAACCCATATCCTATCCATGTCTGTGCTTGAATCTAGGTTCTTTTACACTTTTTAAAAATTCTCTCAGCGTGAGTGTGTTGAAATTGTTTTCCCTAGAGCGTGAAAATTTCATCTTTTACCGCAATAAAGTGAAAGTTAGATTGATGTATTTTATAATATTCAAGCCCACCCACCCCTATCTGCTTTTAAAGGCATCAGAGGGTTGATGAAACTTTTCATATATTGGATACAATAATAATATATGTTTCCTCATGCAAAACAGGTGTGTTGTTGGAGGAACATTTTGAATGTATATTTGACTTTGATCATGTTGCTGATTGAATTATGATAAAGAGAAGTGATACCACCAACGCTACCGCTGTCTATCGCTGCTATACAAGCCGCAGAAGCAAGCAACGAAACATCAAAACATTTACAATGCAATTACGCTGGGTAAATTGGCTTTTGTTATGCCACATCTCTTTGAGACAAATGGCCATAAATGGACTTATAATTGGGTGGCAAGCTACAAGGAAGATGACATACAAAGTTGGGCGCATGGCACGGTCTTGAAATTGAATAACATGCCCAGATTGTTGATGCTGGATGCAATGTATTATTTGTGTATATAAAGGGAAGATGGTTGCTCTTAAGTGCTTTGGTCTCCTAAGTGACTACGGAAGCTTCGTTTAATCAAATCAAGGAAACTAAACGCCAATATACGACCATAATTGAAAAGCAGCTGTGATGCATAAAGAAAGTTCAATTACAATTAGGTTTTGTGGAGTAAAAAGAAAAAAATTAGGACTAATTTTAAGCAATTCAAAATAAATACCAACACCAAGATAGATTGGTAAATACTAAATAGATAGGTACATAAAACAATACTATATACGTATACAAAAAGCAATTTTTTAAGTTCGTTTTACAACCATTTCAAAATGTATTAGGTAGTATAGTATTTTTTTCGACGGCACTGGCACAATTGCCAGTAGCATGTGCATTTGTTCATATTTGAAGCACACTTCACGGGAGTGGAGAGAGTGGTGATTATGTCTGTAGAAAGTGACTGTCTCAAAAAAAATTTACTCTAATTTTACTTCAAATTATACATAAGTTTGTAAGGGAAAAATCCAGATAAATAAAAATAACTCTCAAATCACAGTTAAATTTAATTCTAGGTCCATACCTCTTGTTTAATCTTTCAATTTAAAGTAGGAACCCCTTAAGCTTATAATAACAAATTGCATAGCGTTTTGGATATGTTTCCATTTTTAGAATATTCATAGCTCAGCAACAGTTATTATAAGACTAGAAAATTAGTAATTTTTACTAGGTATTTCAAGAAAGTTTACCCGTTATGGAACTAAAATGTTATTTTATTACTGAAATTCCAAAAAAAAAAAATGTATGGAAAAACTTTCATAGTCATGACTAATGATTAATGAGCGATAATCTACAATAGTTTTCAATCAACTCTTTTTAAGAGTCCCCCATAATATCATTTAGGACCCAAGATACCAAGCTGTTAAAAGGCATCTCTGACTGCATACTAAAAGTCGGAATCAATGTATAATGATTCATTATACACAAATAACTTACTGGAATCGTCATGGGCGCCATAATTGCAATCAAATTCCAAATGCCCTATATGCTACGATACGTAAGTACCAGCATTGAATAATTACAAATTACAAATGTAATTATTCAATGGGGTACTAGCCTTTAGGTATAGTAAATGATTGTCTTTCTTAATTCGTATTTCCCATTTTGTATCTTATGTTTATTGAACTACAGCAGCATTATCTTCTTAAGATATTATAAGTTATTGCTAATGAGTTTTCACTACCAATTTTCAATTAAATTAAGGCAATATATTTAGCACGATGTCCGAATTACTTAAAAGCAAATATTTCGTTTCATTATCCAATCACAAAACCGGAAAAAGTATCTTCAATTAAGTTTAAAATACTTTTGTGTTATTTTTGGGAAATTTATTATTTTTGTAAATGGATACTGGACCAAAAAGGGTTTTTTTAGTTGTCATTTGCTAAAAAAGAAAACAAATTCTGTGGGGGTAGGGGCAATAGAGAAAAAAAAATACTTAAAATGGAAAATACTTATTTAAGAACAACTCATCCTACTATAACTTTTGTAAAACCTAAAACTATTCTATTATAATAAGGCCAAATTATGGTAACATTTATTGAACAATTCGGTTTAGAACTTAAATTTAATTTAAAATATAAGAAATTTTTTGTAAACTGATTTTTGAATTTTTATTTAATGTTATTAAGTAGTAAATTGTGTCTTTCATTATTTAATGTTGTTACTATCTTTAAGTCGAATGCTGAAAACCGGTTGGCCGGTTGCAGGGGACCTATTTAGTTTTTGAGAAAATTAAAAGTTATGAAAACTTCCTTTTTGTAAAAACATAATATTATTTTTGATCTAACAGTGCGCTTGTTGCAAAAATTTGAATAATATATTTTTGTACCAAAAAAAGCTTACATTGTTTATGATTTTTGTTTTGTCTAGCTTCTGAAAATACCACAAAAAATAATAACCCAGAGAGCTTGATTAATTCATTAATTTTCTTTAAATTTTGAATTCGATTTTTTTTTGGTGATTCTCTAGAGGGGAAATTGAAATTAAAAAATTTTGAACTCCCAAAAATAACGGGGCTCTCCATACAATTGTTAGGTAAAAACTGATTTATCTCAAAACGTTTAAAGCCGTTTTGAGATAAATCAGTTTTTGACAAAAAAGGACAGTGGATTGTTAATTGTTATAAGCATCACTGCACACTTTTTGGTATTTTTTTTTATAAAAAAAAACTGGTTGCAACAATAGCTATCTGCCATATGACGTATTTTTTGGTTTTTGATTTTCTCATCAACGGGTGGAGCTGTTAATAAAAATTTTAATTTTAGTAACATTGCATATTGAAATTTTGTGATTTAAAAAAAAATATTTCAAAAACGTTTGCGTGATTTTTTTTTAATTTGAACCTTCATTATTACTTATTATTACTACTAAAATTTGGCATACCAAAAAATTTTTTTAAATGTAAGACTATTATATAAAATGTATCTTAATATACAATTTTGTTTTGCATAAATGTATAAAAAATAAATTTGGTGGCAGAACAGCTCGTGGAGAACCAAGGCCTAGTGACTTACAACTCTCAACCATTCCTGTGTGCGTTTTATTGGCAGGAATGGAGGGGACCTACAATTTTTTGCCGAGTCCAAACGAATAGATGAGAAGCGCTTATTCATTATAAGAATACTCTGGGAGAGTAATCGAACCCAGACCTTTGACATGACAGTCCTACGCACTAACCATCATGCTACGAGGTACAACAAAATATAAATGTACACATTTTAAATTAATCAAATTTTTCCGTGGGTTGGTGCAAAACTTGCTTTACGCTCTCTGAGGACCGAAAAATGCGTGTTCATAGGTGTGTGAGATTCAAACTACACTAAAACCACCTCCAAGTGCCGATTGCAACTATAAGTTGAAACTTAACTAGCAATTAATTTTTAACGAAGTTAAGTAACGTGTTGCAAGTTACTTTCCGGTGAAAGTTCCTGCTTATTCCACGATTTTAAAGCGGTTTTGTTCACCGCACCAAGTTGAAAGATTTTGTTCTTCGCAGATGGCGTACTAAATTCGACTCAAAAATCGTTGTCAATAATCGTTGAATAAGCGTGTTCTAATAGTCGATTTCTATGTTTTCGCGCGAAACTTTTTATTTCATCCTGAACCGTAAGAGTTCCGAGATCCGTGTAGAGATCATCGTTTCTTATATCATCGTTTCTTATATACAAATGACCTTAGCAATTTATTTTCAAACGTTTGTAAGTTATTTAAGTTTGTATCGCAGGTGCAACCCCAAAGTTGTATACCAAATAGGCTTTAGTACATGTCGTCTGTATAAAATCAACTCATTTTCAATACTAAGCTTTGAATATTTTCCGAATAACCAGTTCATATCTCTTAATTTCCTTTTTAGTTCTTGGCATTTCTTTTTTGCGTGCGGCTTCCATTTTAATTTCGCGTCTAGAGTCATTCCCAGATACTTTGCTCCATTTGAAAATGGAACACAAACGGTATTAAGAAAGACGGGTAATTTATTAACTTTTTTATACGTAAAATCCACGTGGACTGACTTTTGTTCATTGAGCGCTATTTGCCATGTTTTTGTCCACTCATTGACATTATTAAGAGCAATTTGTAATTTAATTGTAGCTTCGCTAATCGTTTTGCCTACTGCTAGAATTGCAGCATCATCAGCATACATGGCTGCGATAGTGTCTTCTGTTTGCGGAATATCGCGTGAAAATAAAAGGTACAGAACTGGGCATAATACACTTCCTTGTGGTACCCGTGCCACTATTTCTTTGAAATAAGAATATTCATTTCCGTGTCTTACACGAAAAAGTCTATTATCTAGATATTCGTTTAGAATGTTATTAAGTCCTTCAGGTAGAACCTGTCTTAATTTAAATTTGAGGCCTTCGTGCTTCACCTTGTCAAACGCCTGGGACACGTCCAAAAAAACTGTCGAAGAGATTTTCTTTCCTTCAAGAGCTCTTTTAATTACGTCTGTAATTCTATGCACTTGATCAATTGTAGAATGCTTGCTTCTAAATCCGAGGTGATGTTCAGGTATTAATTGTTTCTCTTCGCAGGAGTAGTATTTTTTCAAAAACTTTTTATGTTATAGGAAGAAGGGAAATTAATCAAGTGGCAATCTTGTTCTTGAGCTACAAATATTTAAAAGATTGCTTATACAATTTTTAAATGAACGATTTTGATTCTTGTTTTTCTTAAGTTCTTATTTGCATATTCTTAAAAGTTCTTAAGTTCCAGTTCCAGGCAACTTGAAATGCATGCAATCCAATCGTGCATAATTGTTTTTTTTTTTTGCAAATTTACGTATTTTGCTCAAAAATGGCTCTAAAACTTTTGAAGAGCAAAATTGAACGAATAACTCTTAGCAAAATAATTATCATTAATGGTATTCAAATATGAAAAAGAAAAACACAAAAATTAAATAAGAGAATTTTTGTTTTTGTGGACGCTTACGAATTTAAATCAGTTTTAAAATTTTTATGACTTCTAGTACAAGTACATTTAGCCCAGGCAAGACAGTTGGGGTCATCAGTTAGATACTGTCGTCACCCTTCAATGACGCAATTTTGGTCGATGATTATCAACACTAATATAATTTACAGCACAAAAAACACATCAAATTATGTTGGTATCCTCAAAGAACCATTTTCTATTTTTTATTTTCTTCAAAACATGACTGATTTCAATTACTTTGTTTGTGTCGCAGCTTTTAAATTGTTGTTTAATTAAATTAAAAACATTTAAATGGAATTAACAAAATTAAAAATTATTTTTGATTATTGAATATAAAAAAATTGATATTTTAAAAACGACAAATAGTTGAAATAATCTTTTATGAAATTCGCTCCCAAAAGGTTTCTCAAGAAAAAATTATTTTTTTTCAAAGACGTCTCCAAGGATAATTTTTTGAGTATACTTAAATTATTGTGATTTGCTACCAAAAATTATAAAAATGTTCACTTAACAACTATTAATAATACCTCTCATAAAATTGTTTTTTTATTTGAATTTTCTAATTATTGGCTTAACGGATTTAGATTAATTTTGTATACAAAAATTTAAAATATGCAAGATTTAGTTATATTTTTTATTTTACTAGCTTAATACTACGTTTTCACTAGGCTGAATGAGGTAATTTCGTTGAAAATTTCCAAATTCGATACGAAATAATCTCATTTCCCATACAAATTCACGTTTTGAAACAAAATAGTTTCAACCAAATTTGCAGGAAATTAGGTTCGAAATAAAGTCAAAAACCTGTTGAACACACCCAATTGGTCACAGTTTGAAGAGTTCTGAAAAGCTTTTGTATGAATGTTTCAGAGCTCAATGGAAATAGAAAAAAAACCATCAACAGTCAGTTGAAATTCAAAAATGGAATGAGCTGTCAAACGAAATTACCAAATTACAAATGAAAACACTTTTTCTGTGATTTGCAAAACCACCTCATTTCAGCTGTAATGAAAACGGAAACGAATGAGACTGAAATAAGTCAAGTTTGAGCTCCTCAGACGTATGTAAGTGTTAGTAAAACTTCAATAAAATTAATGAGAAAAACAAAAAGGATCATAGCTAAATGACAATTTTTCCAAAATTTCAACTGCATATGAATTTATTTTATTATAAGCAAAAAACATATCAAATCCTGTTTTATTACAATAAATTTTGCATTAAGAGACAATTTTTCATGTTTTTGTACAAGCACTTTGTTAATTTACCTGAATTTGCCATAACTCTTTTAGACTGATGGTATGGTGACATGAACGTCTGTTGTGTTACCAAACAAAAATGTTTGTTAAAAAAAATTCTAGTGGATGAAGAGGTAAAGAAACAAAAAAAAAAAAATAGTAAAAATACAAGCTGTTATTGCCATTTTTAATTACTAAAATTACCTCTAACAAGTCTCTAGCACGCAAAGGATTAGAATTTATTTACTGTTTTTGCGTTAATTTCTTAATTTTCCTATATATTCGCATCAACTTCTATACATACCGCCCATTCAACAAAATCGAAAAAGTGTTTTTATTTATAATAACTGATGATGACATGATTTTCGTGCTAGCGACAATGCTTCGCTTTATTCATTGTTGTTGTTCATCGGGTGTTGGTATAGTAGGTAATCGGCGTCACCTCGTCTACATGCATATCCTTGATAAAATACATTTATATTGCAGTTAAACCAGCCATAGAACTTTCATGTCTTGGCATCATAAAATCGTAAAACTGAATTTAATGCAAACAATTTGCATAACTCGAGTGTTGAAGCACAACCTTAGGTGAGTTAACAACTCAATTACTGCAAAGCAACAGCTAAGCAAGCTGTATTTAGCCAACATTGGAAAATAATTGACTATTGCACACGCTTAACAACACATCATGCAATCAAGGAAAGGTTAGAACTTCAAAAAAAAAAAAAAAAAACTTGAATATTTCTTCATTTGAATGAACTTTTACATGTGGTTTTACATGCCTTCACTTAGACTAAAATTATGTTAATAATTATTTTATTAAATTTCAAGTTGCTTAAAAAACTTCGTAATCTTTTCTTATATCAAAATTTGATTAAACTGGTGTCAAAAGTTTCGTTTAAGAAAGTATGTTTTTTTTTAAGTGTGGTTTTCAATCTGGCAATACTTTTTTCGGATTTGGTCTTTTTGACAGCTGTCACTTGATTTTTGCTCAGTTTGGTTTGTCATTTCATAATGAATAGACTTACTCCTGAACAACGTTTGAGAATCGTTCAAATTTATTACCAAAATAATGGTTCGGTTCGCGCGCCGCCTCGTGGAACAATCAATTTATTGAAGGAAACTTTTGGTAAGCCGCCAAATATTCTCTTCCAAGACGTCAATCGTCTCGGGCTTATCTGAGTAGACAAACGACTTCACTTAATTCTACAAAAAATCCCCACGACGAGAGATGATAATGCGCTCACCAAAAGTTTCCTTCAATTTATTGATTGTTTCGCGATACGTCGCGCGAACCGAACCATTATTTTTACAATAAATTTGCACAATTTGCATAAACTTTTCTGGAGTTGATCTATATATGAAATGGCAAACCAAACTGAGCAAAAGTCCAGTGACAGCTGTCAAAAATACCAACTCCAAAAAAAAGTATTGCCAGATTGAAAACCACTCGTCTCAAAAAAAAAACAACTATCTAAAAAACTAAAATTTTTTCTAAAGTTCCACTTTATTTTTAAATTCTTTTTTAAAGGGTGACCTTATAACTCATGGACTACATTAAATTAAATAAATTTTAACATGTTCTAAAAATGTTAAATAAAAAACTTCAAAAAAGAAAATAAAGGAAAATATTAAAGGATTCTAAATTAGTAACACTTCATCGGACAGACCTTGTATTCGTATTTTATTAAATTTTTTGTTCTGTGTCCATTTCCACCAATTGGATGATAATTCAATTTTCTCATATTCAACGTAGACAATAAAAGGATAACCACCTTAAATTTCACCCTAAGTGTCTCATTTTAAGGAAATTTTCCGAATTTTTTTTTTCAAAGAAACAACAATATGGTAATGGCATACAACTTTTCTCGCTTCGTTGGTGCGATTTATAAATTTACACACAAAATTTTCAAAGCATTCTTGCAGGAGCAAGGACAGAGAAAAATCAAATGAAGGTATCTACCCACATAACGTGACGTGATGTTTGCCAACTTCGACTCTGCCTTCTGTGAGGCCATCAAAAATGAATTGAAATCGGCAGCCATAGTTACGAGTTTTTTTTTATAAATTGTCTTGTATTCTTAGATGGGTATAAATGATACCAGCAAGTTAGACGTTCTGAACTTGGTTCTGAAGAGGACAAAATTTTACGTTGCCAGGAAACCGATATTCAACTTGGATTCATCATATTAATCTGAACTCTTTATTGGGTATCACTGCTACAATAAAGAAGTTAGCTTGAAATCATTTCGATTTTTGAGTTAATAATGGTTTGATATAGGTAGATAAGTGGAAGGTTTATTAAGGACGAATCTATTTTTATTTCAAATAAACCTTGAAAGCTATTCATAAAAGTAAAAAGTGCTTTCTGTGAAAAATATATTACATATAGTTTGTTGATCCCACAACCCTGTCTGATGGGACCAACATTAATGTATTTTTATACTCAAATCAATAAAAATAACTTAAACAACATAAGCATGACATATTGTCCAGCTAAAGTAGCACATTTCTGACACCCATAATTTGTCTTCCTTAACGTTGTGACAGCCAAAAATGAAACAAACTGTAAACTAGTTTCTTAAAGTAGAATGGCCATGTCAAAATGATAGTGAAAATGATTTATATGACTGCCAGACGACAAAGGATATACACGAAAAACTGTTCAAATACATATACAGCAAAGAGGACAAAACATGATATCAACGAAAAATAAATATTTTCCTTTGAGATTGCCATGATATAAATAGAAAAGTGTTTTTAAATTAAAAAAAACTATAGGCTATGAAGATTTTATCAAATGTAGTAGTATTTACAAAAATATCAAACAAAGGGGACTGCCAAGTCTTGTCAGAAGTGTTAACAATTAAAGAAACAAAGGAACAAAAATAATAAATAAAAAATAAACTTAAGTTTTATTTTGAATAGGAAATTTAATTCTATTTTTTGAAAGTGATGGTTAATATACTTAAATTGGCATTCAATAAAATATTAATATTTCGGTTAAATTTTTTTGCTGCTTGTTGTGAATTAAATATCACACAAGAGAAAAGTGCTATCAAATTCAAGTTGAAAAAGAGTAACAAATGGGAATCAATAATAAAAGTTTTGTTTTAATGGAATGAAAATTGAAAAAAGCGTTAACGGTGAAATGTATACCTAGGTATATTCATTTAAGAAAGTATTTCAATAGACATATGGCAGCGCACAGTAAACTTAGTCCAAAAACTTCAACACTTAAAAAAAGCTTGAGCCAGGTAAGAATTTTAGCACATATGCATTTTTTTTTGTTGCTGGAGCAACAGGTTTTGAGAGAAACGTGCAGACACGTTATAGTTAAAGCTATTAACTGTTATGAAATTTGTTCATCACCGTCCCTGGGGAATTATAGGTAATGAGCGCGTTTGTGCACGTTTTTCTCAAAAAAGGTTACTCCTACGAAAAAGGTGTTTTAAGTAAATTAAATTTAATTTAAAAAATTTAAGAAACAATACTATTTCATTAGTTTTTTGAAAAATTTTACAATTCCTGAGATATTTACAAAAGACTGTTTAGTCCCCTCAGTAATACAAAATCAAAATTGTAACTTTGACACACTATATAGGTAACTTCAAAACTGATTGACCTAAAGGGTTCTTTGAAAGCTCATTTTTAAGAAAATTTTACTGTCTTATTTGTTATTTCAACATTATTTTGTTGTTAAAAAATCCAATCACTTTCTTTTTCAGATGGTGGCCCTCCTCTTACCCCGGACACTCCAAAAATTTGGTATTATAATAAAGAGATGTATTCAAACACAAATCGTGCAAAAAAATTTGCCCATCGATTAATGAAATTATAATATATATTTTTTGACAAAATTTGTTCCATCACAGTGGGACCCAATGTATGCCAGACGCCTGTCAAGGTAGCAAAGAATCGTGAAATTTACATTATAGTTAGTATCACAGCTGAATTTAAATATATTCTTCGGGCAACTGTTACAATAATTTGTCCATCTGTCGGACACCTACAGTGGGACCTAATGTCTGTCAGGCACCTATAAGGTTTTCAAAAAAGTATTTTATTTTTCGTTTTAGCATCAAAGCTTACATTCGGGAAACTTTTACTTCGGGAAACTATTTCACAGTACCTATTTCTTGCCCAAAGTACCACTGTAGGTGCCTGGCAGCTTGGAAAATACATTGTTACAGTTGCCCGAAGAATATATATTTAAAATTCAGCTTTGATACTATAACGATATCACGATTTTATGGCACTTTAAAGGTGTCTAGCTTTGGTCCCACTGTAGGTATCTGGCAAGTGTCGAAATAAGTTTCTATAGCTTTTTTCAAAACGTATCAAAAAATCAGCTCCGGACAGTGATTTATTTTACCATAAAATTTTGGACCATATTCTCGCCTAAATTGTTAGGCCTTGTTTAAAAGAGAAAGAATTAGGCAATTCTGCTGAATTCGGCTCAATTTTTCGGATAAATTTTTTCAAATTTAGAACCTTTTCATTTGTGGTGGCATCTCGATTTTAATAGTGAAAGTTATTATCAGTGCAATTCCATTGTGGCGCCATCGCCATCTCTACTCCTATTCGTTAAAGACTTAAAATTGTGACATCCAAATTGTCGCAGATCGGTGCCACTAGATTTTTGACAACTGAAATATAAAATTAATCTTCAACTAAAATGCTGTTGTTTAGTTAACTCAGTACATATAAGCTAACTCTGAATTAACTCTCAGCGTTAACCTTGAACAGAAAAACTGGCCCCTTAGGGTCGGAAGAATATTTTTACAGTCTTTTTCAAAAATACATGAAATTTTAACTACGTTCTTCTCTGCAAACAATTAAAGATATCTGGCTTTTAATAATAAGAAAAACACATTGGCGTATACGTACTATTTATAAACACAAAAGCAAATATCTTCAAATAGAAAATCGGTACCTACCCAATTTCTTAAAATGAAAGGTGTGATTTTAAATTGATCAAAAATAAACATATTTACCTATGTGAAAATGATGATATTATGAATTGTTGAAAAGGAAATATACTGAAAAATCTAATAACGTGACTTTAATATAGTCTACGTTATGTAGACTCCTAATTTTGAGAGACATTTCTTGGGATCCTTTTTGAAAAAAATTGTGCAACCGGAAACTCCTATCACCTCTTCCTGAGGCAGAGTGATTTCTGAAAAAAATCAGAATCAGAAAAAAGAAACGGATTTAAATGCTACCCCCAACTAATATTTCATCATCGTTTCGGTCTAACTGAAAAAGTTTTCTTTTTTCTTTAAAAAATTGTAAAATTTCCTTGAACATAAAAAGGACAACATTAAAGAAGTTCTAAAGCAAGTCCTTGGCGGTCTATAATAAGAACTAAGCTAAGGTTTTGATGGATAGCTTCAGAAATGTTTCTATAAAAAAAAGAACACTAGTATTATAGAGCCATCTGGAATATGATTTGGACGATGCAAAAACTTAATATGTAAGTTTTTTCCTTTTTTAGAACCTCAAAATATTTCTTAAAACTAATATAAGCTTCGATGCCCCATCACATAGGAAAACAAGCTGTAGATTTGCTGAGGGCTTCTATAATTGGCTTTTATGTCCCTTTCATTTGAAGGAATAAATAATATGAAATATTTTTTTTAATTTCATTTAAAGGTGGCTTTGTTAAACGCTCGCACAAAACATACCTAGGTATCACACAGAAGATGAATTTGACCAAAGCGATTTAGTTCAAGTTTGCCAGATTTAAAACACAATTTTCGCCCATTTTTGTTTCTCATCGAAAATATTTTCTTTTACATATAAGATATTTTAATATTTGATAAAACACGAGATTTTTAATAGAACAAGCCAATAATGCAACAAAACAACCAACGCAATATATAATAATTGTTTTTAAAAAGCTTCTTTTAACTTACTTTTACAAGTTTGAGCCTCTGTAATATAAATTGACATTATTTTTATGGTTCTTTTCTAAGATTTCATATGTCAAAGTGAAGTTTTCGATAAAAATCTTAGAAAATTGTTACAGTAACCTTTTGAAGACTGATTGACAGCAACTGCAATAACTAACTTTAAGGAATCTTTTAAGATTCATAGCTTCATGACAGAGGTCTATCCGAAAACAGATGCTAGCCTCGTTTAATTTTCTGCATCTAGATTTCAAACAATTTTAAAGAAGCAGTTATTGAAATCATGACTTCTATATGAAATGTATTTATTTTTGATGAAAGCAGTATAGAAACCTTATACATATCCAGACTAGCAGCATGTCAATAACTCTAAGCTAATAGAAACTGAAATATTATTTGGGCAGTTTTCTTTGACATTCCAAGCGCTTATTATTTTTTTGTCAAATACTATACATACATTAGATACTTTTTCTTCAGTTTTTCGAAAAATTGGTTCAATTTTCAAACAAATACTAAATTTTTTTAAAACTTGTATGCAGGAAGGCACTCAATTTTTAGAAAACTATACACGTTCGATTTTTTTTTTTTATATTGGTAATTTGTGTTTGTTTTACTACATATTGCTAGAATAACATCTTCGGTGCAAGCTAAAATATTAGAAACTTTTTCAAGACATAAATTTATTTAATAATGTTTGTGAAAATGGGTGATTTCGTGCCAACTGTGATTCTTATTTTATGTAAAATTTTCGTTTACATTTCTGGTTTCGATTGGATAAATGGTTATTTAGCCCAATTTACATTCGATATCATGTCTTAATTAGCTACTTATATTACATGACTTTGAAAATTGTAATTAGTCAAAATTTCAGTACCGTAACATTTCCATTCCCTGTTTTCCTAATTAAATCTACTATTTTCTTATGAAATACTTCATGGAATAGAAATGTTTTTCTAAGAAAAGTTTAAGTGTAATACTTGCTTTATAAAACTTAGCAGAGATTGAAAGAAAATATCTACTCATTACTGTATAAAATAATCATGAATGAATGTTGTCAGCGGATTTAGTTTTATTTTTGAAATGCCATTTTGTTCAATTTTTAACACGTTTGTATGGTTGTTTTCTAAAAGAATCACTATTTATGTATAGTTAACAACAGTCATTGTCCTTTTTTTACGTTGTTGTACTTAAAAGGTGATAAGTTTTCATTCGAAGAAAGTATTTCAAAAATTTATCTGTTAGTACCGTGGTTCAAGCATATTATAACATATTTTTGGTTGATATTTTTTTAAAATAATTTTCAAATTTAATATTAAAAAACGGATTTTCCAAATTGCACTTACACAAGAGATTAGTTTGACAATTTTTTTTTTTTTAAACAGTCTACCTATATTGGCTATTTTGGGCTTTGAGAAAAGCTATAGCATTGCCAATTTTAAAAATTCAAGGCCAACCTAGCGATACTTTAACAATTTACATTTTTATCAAATCAAATCAATACCAAAATTACTATTCGAGTTATCTTAGGTCGTCGAGAGGTGTTTCCGTTAACTCTGCAGTTCTATCAATATTGTTGCAATAACTGTGAACAATGAGATGGAAATGACAATACGCGTTGTTCAAAAGTTTCATCTCTGACAATAGTTTTTGTTCTATTTCCCATTCGAGTTAGATTGAAAATATATATCTTAAAAAAAAATCCATTTCACATTCAATTTTTTTTTTTGTATTTTTCTTTTTAGCTAGCTTCACAATTTGAATTCTCCAACTCACGCTGCTGACTGTTAAAATTCAATAAATCACTCAGTGGCTTCCACCATCATCAGTCAGTGCGCTTCGTATCGTTTGAATATGGCGCCCAACAACCGCCAGCCACCATATCACATCGGTTAAACGTACATTTTCGCTGAACGAATATTGTATTTGGCTTCGTCGTCGTCCATTGTAGGACAAGTTTTCCAATTCCAATTCGGTTCGAATCAAGTTCGAGTCTATTGTTTCATTAACTTCGAGTGGCAATGGCAATGGCAATGCCGTCCGATGGAGCTGGGTTATTGGTTGTTTTGTGTGCCGATGGAATCGGAAATTGTATCCGTTTCAGGCCTGGGAATTGAGAATCGACAACACGGACAACAACGATGGGGATTGAGAATGACTCTAACGCCAGTGCCAGCCAGCTATATGAGAACTCAAAATTCAATTCGTGTGTGCATCAGACAGTGCATTCCAATTAAAAGCGCACTTAACAATGTACTCTTTCAACACACACTGCAGCTACAACATCCGAGAGTGCCATGTACTTGTACACACGCGAATGACATGACACATGTACAACTCTTCAAAAGTGTCATTTTAAACAACATTTTAAGCGCACGTTAATGCAGTTTTCGATAAAGTGTAAGTATTAATAGTGATCCCCCAACTTTATACCGCCTCTAGGGAGGATTTGATTTGAAAGGAGACTGACTGAATTTTTAATGCTGTGATAGAGGTAGCTATAGGTACACCTTATGGGTTGATAAGGAAGATTTTTTATTGAAAAAGCTACCGCATTTATGGTTATTATTAAAGAGACGATTTGAAGCTGTTTTATCTTGTGGCTAAAAAATTTTAAGGACCAATTTATTTATCTCGATTGGTGATTATTTAATTTATGGAGCGCTATTAAGCTTTATCAAGTAAAATTCTCTCATAAGAGGTTCCCCCCGGAAAAAAATGTCATTTAGGATTATTACCACTTGGCAGTGGAACATGAACTACTGATATTCGAGTATCAGCTTGGAAGAAGAGACCGAAAGAAGTATTCCGACTTAGGCACTTCTCCTTTCATAAAAGAGGCAGCGTGGGGCCCACGATTTCAGCCAGGCTGAATCACAAAGTCAACACCTTATACGGGCACATTGAGATATTTGGAGGTTCACGACCTATGACGATGAATTGGTTAGGAGTTTGCACCAGCTCATCTGCAAAATATTGTTGTAGGAAAGCATACCTGATGAATGGAACCTACGCATTGTTTGTCTGATCCTCAAGACGGGTGATCGTCTGGAACGCACCAACTACAGATGCATCAGTCTCTTACACCCCGCATACAATATTTTCTCTGCTGTTATTTGTAAATGCCTGAAGCAATTCCTCAACAACTGAATAGGCCAAGAAAGTCCACAAACGAATAAATATTTGCACTACAAAGATCTTAGAAAAACCCCAGGAATTTCAAATCAATACACAACACCACGCTTTCAGCTGTAGAGAGCAGTGTCTCTGTCTAGTGTTAGCATTCCTCCCAAACTCGGCCAATTACTCACTTTTGACGACGATATTGTCATAATCGAACGAATAAAGCGTGAAGTCAGTACTGCCCTATTTGAAAAAGCCAAAAAGATGGACTTAACGGTGAATGAAGGGAAGACCAACTCAGCTAATAACACCAGCGCTGAGATCAAACGAAGAATTAATCTTGCCAATGGCAGCTTCTTTCAGCTAAGAAAGCAATTGAGGAGCAAAGCCTTTTTTCCAGAAACTTACCTTAGGTGTCCTTATGTTTAAAGCACTTATACTTAGTCCCGCTCTTGATATATGGTGCAGAGACATGGACATTATTAACCATGAAAGAGAATTGCTTCGGCGGTTTTGAGAGCCAACTTTATAGACCATACAGTGTCACCGTTCTAGCCAAAAAAGTGAAAAGTAACCGATTGAGTTGGGTGGGTCACTTAGAGCGAATGAACATAATTGCTCCGGCCCAGTGTTGCCAGAAACACTGATTTATCGTAAATCTCCCAATTTTTAAACCTATTTCCGATATACCGATTTGTGATCTAAATACGATGCTTTTCCCCGATTTTTAATATTTCATATAATTTATAATGCCTCTGTTCGTATACTTCCTAAGACTTCGAATTTTAGTATATATTTTATTTTTAAAGAACTTTGACAGAACTTGGGGATAAATTCATTAAAATTCGTTGTTTTGGGAAGTATACGAACATACAATTTTATTTTATTTATATTTAAACATTTTTAACCTTTTAGTTTCTGATTAAAAATATTCCATTTGAAATTTCCCATCGTCATAATAATGATCAACCCATTTTCCTGAAGCAAGGCAAAATATTTGTTTTGGCGCTTGATATAACCTATTCAATAATTTTCAACTATATTATATAAGACAATACATAACAACGCTTGATACTTAAGTTCCGGCAATCTAACCATATTTTTTAAGAGGAGAGAAAGCCCGATGCCCGATGATGCCTTGTGCATTTTTGTGAACTATGTCGTGTAGCCATACAAAACTTGCATTTTTACTAACCCGTGAACGTGCTCGTGAAGCTGTGTGGAGAGTTTTCGTTCACGAGCAATTTCCGTGCGAAATTTACTGGAACGCTTCCTGAATAGTTGACTGTCAATTGAGCCATGGTAGTTTTAAACGTCAAACGTTCACAACACATTTGCAAGTCTGAGAAATGTCGAAAAAACACTTTCTCCACTGGCGATTAATCACTTCACCAGGAAGTATGTACTAGGCTTAAGGATCTTGCACAAAAATGAGCACAAACAAATTATTTTTTAAGAAAATACATTTTTAATTGTTTTATTTAATGTGCTTTCGGCATTGACAAAAAACAATTGAGCATGAGCAAGCGAATCCAAAATAGTCGGTCTCAGTTTTTAAGGAGAAAACTGAAGAATTTTTGTGAGGAACCGTGTTTACATTTCTGAGTCCTCTGAGATTTCAGAAATATAAACTGGCTTAATGACTTTTTTTACTTCCAAGCAAATAGTTTTTTTTTTGTTTTTTATAAGAAAAATGATCAAATTTAAGTTAGGGAACAAAATGATCTGAAAAATATATTCGGAAATAAATTAATAAAAAACCAAATTTTGTATAAAAGTCTTAAGTGTTTGCCGATTCGCTCCGATTTCTTAAGTGCGATAATCTCCCGATTCCAGAAAATTTTTAATTCTGGCAACACTGCTTTGACCTGAAATGTCTTTGTATCCAATCTCTTGGAACTTCGTCGCAAGAGATGAGGACAACGTAACAGGTGACGTACGTAAGCGGAAGAGGACTTCAGAGAAAGACATAGGTTTTTGGTTGAGGCCCTGGTCCACCCCAGACTGTAGTGGCACCTTAAATAAGTTAGAAAGTAAGTATAAAAGTATTCCAACAGTTGTACCATTAAATTTCGTTTCATAAAATACTAAGAAAACATTTCTTAGATTTCGCACGAATTGACAATGCGCGTGAAGTTTGTACCGCCATTTGCAAATTTGCAAATTTTACCAATGATTGTTTTTTTGAAATCCGGACATTTTATACAAAAGAGAGTTGTAATGTTTTGAGCACCAAAGAGGTAAGAAAAAATTTGTATTGTTGCCAAAAATATACCTAAGTACTTTGCGAAGGGCTGTAGCGTAAAATTATCACCGCCAATTTTAGTTTTCAGCAAAAAGTTCACTGCGTGCTGTGTTGTGCGGTCTAGTGCCTTAAAAATGTAAGAAAATGCATATTTTGGTGATTTCTTTGGCGCACTTTTTTCTTGTTTTTTAAGAAAATTTACTAATTTAGGAATTTTTCTTTAATATTAATGTCACAAGGAAGCACAAGTTGGACAAATAATTTTGTTTTTCTGAAAATCGAAAATGGCATTGCTAACTTCGCATACATGATATAAAGTTACAAATTTTGCCGCGACCAACCCCCATCATTTAATTATACAGCATCGAAAAAATTCTGCCTTCTGTCAAAACACAAAAACCCAGAACATGGTCTTTCTGAGGAGAAGCCATAAACTTCCACTCACACATAATTGAACGCACGTTAAACCATATCGTCTGCTAAGTTCAGAAAAGTATAAGTGGTATCAAAAGACTTTCTAAAAACCAACAAACGAATATGTTCTTTAAATGCCAAACTTTACAGACCCAATATGTGGCCCCGTCGCTCGCCTGGTTGTTTACTGATATTTCTTTTTATTATTCTTATATCCTTTGCTCTATTGCCATGTGTTTTCTTTTGCTAACAAATGAAAATAAAAAGAAAAAGGAAAAATAAAGAAACATATCCAAGCATTTTTCCTATATCTATACCCTTTTTGAGACTATTAGCTGCGGCACTTACAACCATCAAACTGAATTTTTACGTCATTTTCGACGCCCTGATTCGTATCGGAACAAATTGACACACAGACAAAAAAAAAAGGGACAAATATAAAATAAACATTTTTGGAAGTTTTCCAGAACAAAAACGCAGAAGCAAAACACCCTCTTTTAGACGTTAATAATATGTTGGCTCTTCGTTTTTCTTTTTTATTTTTCACAGACAGTTCAGTTCGGAATATGAAGTTCAAAAGAGATAATAATGCGCCAACACTTTGTGCGGAAATGACATTTGGCATTGTGCTACAAATCTGCACTCCTTCACCTTACTTTCGAGTCTCGATTGAGACATAATGAAATTCCTGAAAAAAAGATGATGGCTATGATGAAAATAGTCTCAAACATGTGTGAGTTGAGTTGAATTTAAAAATCAGGAAAGTTTTTATCAAACCTAACTGAAGGACGAACTTAAAACGTTATATGATAAAAATATGCAATAAGTTCGGCGCCAGACGGCTTTATTAGCATAAGTTCAATCTACTTTTACATACATGTGCATCACCCTAAGCAAAAACAAAAATGGATAATTTCACTGTTATAAACATAAATATAAATATGATCCTGCATGTACACACAATAGCACATAATACACTCTCCGTATTCCCACGTTGGGCGCCAATCTCATGAAGACTATCTTATGTGTTGGAAGTTAATTGAATTTCATATGTGTTAGACTGATAAATTGCCCCAGAGACTGAGATAAACAAAAGAGAAAACGATTAGAGCCATGAAATACAATTTACTTAAGGGATATTGGTTGTCTAAGGACGCCACCGTTTTATAGCTTTTCAAGAGGGAATTAATATAAAAGCAATCTTGGGAAAAATAAGGAAAAATCTTATACGCATAATGGACCACAAGTTAAGATGTTAATATCATCGTTAGTTACGTTTAGCGTATTTTACGAATTCATATAAAAGTACCAGCTACCACCGCATTCTTTTTGGGTAAAAAAGGCAACAGATTTTCTTAAACAAGACTAATTACAATTCCTTCGAAGGGACTTGTAAATTCCTCGAGATCATAAATATATTCACTTCATTAAGCTTAAAACAAAATATTTATATAATCTATTTTGGTATTTCCTTGTATGCACTTATTTGTTTATCTAATATCTATAAATATATTTTCCTATTTAAGGTTGTTTAATAGCAGTTTGAGGTTAGGGCATTGCTGTCTTAGAAATAAAATAAAATACATTCAACAAAAACAACATAAAGAACCAATAACAATATAAGCAAAATCATCGACCATTACGTTAATTTATTTGATTGAAATTGGCTCTGGAATCTTTGTTTTATTTAAAAAAGGTGAGAATGGGAATACACGTAGCCCTCTTATAGCTTGTTGTTGTGCTAAAATTTATTTGCTTTAAAAATGTTTATTGTTATTGTTATTTTGTCAATTGAAATTCACATTCTTCAAACACAATTGGAGGTATAGGTAGGTCGTAACCATTAAAACAATAAAACCCTTGAGCGTGTTAAGATTGAGAATGATGGTGTTTATAGGTTAAAAGCATTGTTGCGGAAATTTTCCAACCACTTTAAATTAGAAGTCATGCATGAATTTGTTTGTTTGTTTCAGTTGCAAAGATGAGTGTGAGTATTTTTGATATAACATTTGAGATATTCTGAGATTGGAAGGAGGGTTTTCCACTAAAAGGGTGATTCCATAATTGGGGTTATGATTTACGCTTAGTGTCTGTCCAAAAGTCTTATAATGAGTTAATATAACTTTAAGGCATTCCTGCTAAAGCTTTAAGAACAATCTGCAATATATCGGGGTTTTCAATAAGAGCGATACAAACGTTTTTTAAATAAAACAAAAACGGTTTTGGATATCAATGAAATTCATTATTTCTGTGAAAGTACGTTCGATGCCATTATGTATGAAACTCGATTTCGTTTGCATGACCACCACGGGCACGCTTGCAGAAGTCCAGGCGCTGAACCCAATTTCCGACGGTTTTCAAGCATAAATCAACCGATACTGCTGCAATTTCACGTTCGATATTCGTACGAAGTTCATCAATCGTCGCTGGCTTGTTGGAATAGACCATAGACTTGACGTAGCCCCACAGGAAATAGTCTAACGGCGTCAAATCGCACGACCGAGGCGGCCAAGCGACTGGGCCATTTCGTGAGATAACACGTTCTCCAAACTGGGTTTCCAATTAATTGATTGTGGCATTCGCTGTGTGGCTTGTGGCCCCGTCCTGTTGGAACCACATGTCCTTCAAGTCCATATCATCCAATTGGGGCCAAAAACATTCGGTTATCATTGAACGGTAGCGATCCCCATTCACAGTAACGTGCCGGTTTTGATCATCACGAAAGAAGTACGGCCCAATGACGCCGCCAGCCCATAAACCACACCAAACCGTCATTTTTTCGGGATGCAATGATGACTCATGGAGTACGTGTGGATTTTTGCTTGACCAATACCGCATACTTTGTTTACTGACGAAGCCATTCAGCCAGAAATAAGCCTTATCGCTGAAGATGATTTTCCGATGAAAATCCGAATCATTTTCAAGTTGTTGCTCAGTCCAATTCACGAACATACGACGCTTCTGGTGGTCAAGCGGCTTCAGTTCTTGCGTCAATTTAATCTTGTAAGGATGTAGGCCAAGATATTTTCACAAAATTCGCCACAACGACGTCACAGAGATGCCCAACGCTTGAGAACGACGTGTGAGAGACACATTTGGGCTTTCTGCAACTGAAGCTTCAGCGGCAGCAATATTCTCGACACTTCTTTGTCTCACTGGCACGGGAACATTTTGTACTGTGCCTGTGGATTCAAATTTTTCCACTAGACGCTCAATTGTTGATCTGCTAGGACGATTATGACGACCATAAATTGGACATAGCGCTCTTAACGTTGAGGCCACTTACTCAGAATTTCGGTTGTAAATTTTAATAATTTCGACTCGTTGTCGGCTCGTATGTCTTTCCATCATGAAATGGCAAACCTTACTGAAGAGAAATATGGCGTCGTTTGTTGTTTCTGTTGCTCTACTTTTGTAGCGTCCCATTTGAAAAACCCTTTACATACATAGGTATATTAAATTAAAATTTCAAAAAAATTTCAAACTGTTTTTGAGATACCGTATTTTCAAAAAAAAAAATTATTTGAAACTTTTTTTCAAAGATTTCTTTTTGGAAAATTTTGATATATAGATTTATTTAAACTTATTTGCTTATACAAAACTTAATCAAATCCGTTCAGTTGATAATGAGATTCAAAAGATTCATGAATTCAAAATGAAAAAATACCTTTCTATGATGGGTACAAAAATTAATGCATGTAACGGGTGATTTTTTAGCTGGTTTGGTTTTGGCAACACTGGTTTTGACAGCTGACGTGTGTTTAGTACCTTGTGTCACTATCAAACAGCTTCAGTTTGGTTTGCAATTTAACCATGGATCGTCTTACAAATGAACAACGCTTGCAAATTATTGAATTTTACTATCAAAATTCGTGCTCGGTTCGAAATGTTCATCGCGCGCTGCTTCCATTTTATGGTCGGCATTCTCGACCTTCTGAGCAGTCTATTGGGAAGATTGTGACCAAATTTCGCACCCAATTTACTTTGTTGGACATTAAACCACCAACACGTTTACGTACTGTGCGTAGTGAAGAAAATATTGCGGCCGTATCAGCTAGTGTGACAGAAGACCGCGAAATGTCGATTCGGCGCCGTTCCCAGCAGTTAGGCCTTTGTTACAGCACTACGTGGAAAATTTTGCGGAAGGATTTGGGCGTAAAGCCTTTTAAGATACAGCTGGTGCAAGAACTAAAGCCAGCCGACCTACCACAACGCCGAATTTTTGGTGAATGGACTCTTGGAAAGCTGGCCGAGGATCTGCTTTTTTATCGAAAAACTGTGTTCAGCGATGAGGCTCATTTTTGGTTGAATGGGTACGTAAATAAGCATAATTGCCGCATTTGGAGTGAAGATCAGCCAGAAGCATTGCAACAGCTACCAATGCATCCCGAAAAAGCCACTGTTTGGTGCGGTTTATGGGCCGGCGGCATTATTGGGCCATATTTCTTCAAAGATGATGCGAATCGCAGCGTTACTGTCAATGGTGAACGCTACCGAGCGATGATAACAAACTTTTTTTTGCCCGAAATGGAAGTTCTTGACTTGCATGATATGTGGTTTCAACAAGCCGGTGCCACATGCCACACAGCACGCGAAACAATGGCGCAATTGCGAGGCGAGTTTGGTGAACAGTTAATTTCACGTTTCGGGCCGGTCAATTTGCCGCCTAGATCGTGCGATTTGACACCATTAGATTATTTTTTGTGGGTATATGTCAAGGCTAATGTCTATAGGGACAAGCCCGCTTCGATTGATGCACTGGAAGCCAACATCCATGCATTCATTCGTGAGATACCGGCCGATATGTGTGAAAGAGTATGCCAAAATTGGACTCAGCGGATGGGCTACCTGAGACGCAGCCGCGGTCAACATTTGCATGAAATTATCTTTAAACATTAAATTGCAAGGTTCAAACTATCGATTCAAATAAATATTTCATTCATTTTTTGTGTTTTTTTTTTTTTTAAAGTTGTAAACCTCTTAAAAAATCACCCGTTACTTATCGTAAATTTTTATAATTTTTGGTAGTAGATCGCACATATTTTTATAAGCAGAAAGTTCAATTAAAACCGTTTCGGAGCCATTTTTAATTAAAAAAATATTTTCCATAACGCCAAAACGGTTTTTTAACATTTGTATAGAAGGCACCATTACTTGAGTGTAAAAAAACACTTAAATACCGAGTTTTATAGAAGTTGACCAATCAGTTTTCATAATATGTATTTAATTTTCAAAAAAAAAAACTAAATATTTCTAAAAAATCCAAAAAATATTTTTTTGAAAATATTGGTAAGAAAAACTATTTGTATTTTTTAGAAGCTTTGTATGCAAGTATAAAGAATTATTGAAATTAAAATAAAAGTATTGGAGAAAATCGAAAAAAATGGTTCTTTAGGAAGTACAATTAATAACCATTTTTTGAAAAATGGTTTCTCATCCTTAGACAGCTTTTTCCAAAAAAAAAATTATTGATTTGTTTTTTAAGAAAAGTTGTGAATCCGTTTTTGAGAAAAATAAGATTTTTTAAAATTTAAAAAAAAGTTGCATGGCAGGTACCGTTGTTCTTAGTTCAAAAAATGAAAAAAAAACGTGTGGGCCAATTCACCAAAAACTGCTATGAACAAAGTTTTGAAAAAATTGATCCAGCCGTTTAGGTTGTAGCCGAACAGACAGACAGAATTTTGCCACCCACTTTTCTCGTGTTCTCTATCATCGTAATGTTATGTTTAATTGTTTTCCGATTTTTTTCCTTATATGTAATAGGTACCTACTACATTATATTGCAAGTAAAAAAGGCAATTTAATTCGCCGTTCAGTGGCTCTTGGTGGCGAAAGTAAAAATCTGAAAAATTAGAGATTTTTTTTTTAACTGATTTAGGCCCATCCATATATGAGGAGGGTTGCAAAAGCTTAAGCTTATTATTGTTATCTTACAGTTTTATCGTATGACTTTTAAGTTTTTTTACTACTCATGTACTACATACATTATATTAACTTTGCACCTCAATCTCCTGATTGATCATAATCTATCGAATTAATCAAAAATATAAAAGATATGAATTTTTTTCTTTTTTTATCTGCTGATTGAAGATAATTCTTAGATCCGATAAATATACCGTTTTATATTTTTTATCTAAGAATCAGAGATGATAATATTATATCAACTTAAAGAAATAAGTAATAAATTTAATTTATTTCACTCACTATGTACAAATATATCACTTATTTTAATTTAATTTTTTCTCCTTTGAATTGGAACTTCTGCAAAAGATTTTTCGAAGCACAAATTTCCCTGAAACTGCAATTATCTTTACAACTATAAAAACAATCAAGAGCAGAAATCCAATAACATCTAAGCTCAAATATTGGAAAACATTCAAATGTATTGCGGGACTCTGTAGGTGATAGGCTCCTTTGTGCCTGAGGACATATTCTATCCAAAATATTGCTGTTTGCTTGGCAGACATTGGTCTGTCCCTGTAGAGTCTGGCAAATCTCTTTATATTCTCTGTGTATTTTGGATTCTCGAGAATTTCCAAAACAGCCGTTCTGATCGATTCCTCTGTCATAGTTTTTCTATCAAGCTGAAGACCAAAACCATCATCGGTGAGTTTCTTAGCATTTCCTGGCTGATCAGCAAAAATTGGTATTGCGAGCATTGGTACTCCATGGAATTGAGCCTCAGCTACACTTCCCTTGCCAGCGTGGGTTATGAAGAGTTTCAAATTCGGCTGGGATAGAAGATCATCTTGTGGTAGCCATTTCAGAAAATGAATATTCGGTGAATTGCCTGGTTTCTCCGAGTCATCCCATTTCCATAGAACAGTTTGTTTAAGACTCGAAAGGACCTTGTAGAGGTTCTGAATTGTTGCTGGACCCAGTTCTTTACTTCCGAGATTCGATCCAAAACTAAGGTAGACCACACCGTGTCTTGAGGAATTGATAATTTCTTGGAGGTTCTATATTGAGAAACGATTATTAGTGCTGGTCTAAGTCTTTTAAAAAGGGAAAAAAGAGTATTGTTTGTTTTACCTCGGGTAAGGGATCTGGTTTTTCCTTGATTTGAATTCCACCAACTTCAATTATTGCTGGTACATTTGGACGGACGGCATTTTCAGTTAGATGAGAATTGACAAATATTAGTGATACTCTCTTAGCAGCTACTTCGATCGGTGGATATTTCGAGGGTGGGAAGAGATCACTATATAAAAAAGGGACTAAAATATCAGTTTGTTTGTTAAATCTACTAGGAAAGTTTACTTATAAAATTCCAAAAATTGTCTATCCATAGTCAAGACCAAGATTTTCGATACAACTCTGCCATAGAAATATTCAAGCCTTCCTGCAAATGTCCTTGGGTCTGGTTTTGATATTGCAAGGACACTTGGTACATACGAAATCTCAGGTGGGTTGCCAACATAACGATCCAAAAACTCATTAGATCCAGCAGCACCACTTATGATTATGGGACACTTGAAGTGCTCTCCAAGACCCAAATGATAATCACTGAAGAAATATCCCAAGAGAACGAGATCAAATTTATTTCCAGGATTATGCATTAACTCCTGAAATTGTTGCGACTTAATGGCATCATATTGAACAGCTCCGAAAGCTTTCAGTGCTGCAATAGAAAACTTAAGATTCTGCCAAAGGGTTTTCGAATTAAGGTTCTTCATTGACTTCATTTGTTCTGCAATCTTCTGTGTTCTGGATTCAGTTTGTGGGATAAGTATATGGTGGTAGCGTGGATTTTTGTCTCTTAAAGGTGTCGTTGTTACAACTGTAACATTATGGCCGCGTTCGATTAATGCTTTGACATATGACATGTGAACTATTTGATGCGATGGACTTTTACTAGTGAAGACACCGAGAATATTTGCTGGCTCAACTGCTACGACGGTTAGCATGGCAAGTAGGCCTAGAATTTTCACAAAGTTATATTTCTCACTCATGATTTTACCGCAACCGATCCGATTCCAATGAACTTTGAAGTAAAACTAATTAAGTATTAACTAAAAACTCAAAAAAAAAAAAAACAAATCAGAAATCACAAATTATTTAATTTTATATATTTCGTGATAAGATATGCTACACTACGCAGTGTGAGTGATACCCAATTACTAGAAATCAAAATAAAAATCTATGACAAATTTGATTCCAAAAGCTAGAAGAACAAGCAAACATAATTTGAAAATAAAAACAGAAAGATCAGTGAAGAACTTAAAAGCTCGCCTAAAATAGTTTCTTAACCGAACATAAACATATTTTTTTTTTTGGAACGAACGAACATGAATATATTTATTACATACAAACATATGAGTATGCTTTGTTTATTTGTTAGCTTAAGATTTTAAAATATGAATAAAAGTTAATAAACATATATGGTTACTTTTAATATTGTTCTGTTTTTATCTACATCGTTGTAAATATAGGTAGGTATAAACGCTTTTATATATTTGATTGGTGACTTGATTAACTCAATTTCAACAAGTTGTGCGTTAATCATTTGAATTTGATTAATTTCTATTGAACTTTGTTATAAAAAAAATTATTTGTTTCAGCAAATGAACGCATGAAGGAAGTTAATCGCTTCGTATGGCTTTTGTAAACACAAAATATTTAAGTAGAATTTCTTCTTTACATTGACTAACCTATAAGATACAAGTCTACAAATTCATGTATGGTGTGTTGGGGACATGTCTAGAATAAGAACCGTTATCGGAAGGTTGCCATCTGATTTTTTCAAAAAGGATAAAAATCATCCTACTTTTGCATGACTGGAATTTGGATGAAGTACTCTAGTAAGTGCATTTTTATTAATAAAAAAAAAAAACCAAATACCAGACGAGTAATATACGCTAACAAATAATGATACGAGTAAGTCAAGTCTTAGAGAGTTTCAGGGTTGCCATTTATTTTTTTTTTCTTCAAAATTTGAAATTATTTCTGAAAGTAACATAGGTAGCTACACCTGCTTTTACAAATTTGGTATTCAAATATACAGGGTATCCCCTAATTTTTGCTAGATATTTTGCGTGATCAACCATTCCTGTGTGCGTGTTGTTGGCAGGAATGGAGGGGACCTACAATTTTTCGCCGAGTCCGAACGGGTAGATGAGAAACACTTATTCATGACAAGTATACTCGGAAAAAAACATTTCTGTTCTTAGGTGGCAGTGGCCGGGAATCGAACCCAGACCTTTGGCATGACAGTCCTACGCACTAACCATTATACCACGAGGTACTACTTCTACTACTAATGATACTAGTCATACAATTACTAGCTCTTTCAAATGTTAATTTTTTTATTAACTAGGTAGTATCATATTATTTCCATTTTGGTTTAAAGTCTTTGTAGGGTTTTAAAAATCTTTGTAAAGTTTTAATTTTCTAAACATTGGTTTTTTGCGTTAATTAATTTATTACTATCTGATGAAAAATCCAATATTTGTTGCGAATAAGTATTTAAAGTTAATAATATGGTTTTAAATTTATTGAACACATTTGTAAACCTAAAATCTTCAAAAAAAACTAAACAAAGTGGTAGAAATTTAATTGATACTATAAGTAAATAAATTGGTCGTCGCAAATAAAATCTATTAGTGACAACCAATTAAAAGAAAAATTTTAGTTATTCAACAAAAGCGTTTATTAAATTTTCACCATTTTGTCTAGTTTTTTCGAAGAATTTAATCATAAATGTAAAATCCTGTTTTTTCATTTATTCGTCGTTCGTTGGTTGCTTTCATGTGAATAGCCCTTTACTCAACTCAATTCTGACATACAATTGGCAATAATTTTTTCGGGAGAAAATGACAGATATCATGGATTTAGAACGATACTAAAATATTAAAATAGTCATTTTGTGATATTATCTTTTGTAAAATTTTTAGAGATAGTATGATATTAAAATCGTTAAAAAGTAGCAAAATGCTATTTTTAACTTAGTATCATGTTAAAGTAACCTTACCATCGTATTAAATCGTTTAAAATTGTGAGTCGTTGACTTTAAAATTTAATTTCATATGTGAGGAGGGTCTATTTGAACCTGTTTAGGTAAGAGGGAAGTTTACTTAAAATTGAAAAACAAAAATATTAAAACACAGCGGCAACACTTGCATTGACATGCACTAGTTTTCTTAAAATATAAAAACCATTCTCTTATTTTTATTTCAAACAAAGTTGTTTTTGTAAATATTTTTTGGAAAACAAAAAAAATGAAAAAAATGAAAAATTTTGTTTTCAAAGTAATTAAAAAAAATAAAAAGTTAGTGGCTAAGTAAATTTTTTGTTTAATGTATTAAATGCTCTTTTTAGTTCTCAATTTAAACACTAATTTTCCACAACAAGTCAGATAATTTTGTTCTTCGTACAGGGCGCTGCGGCGCACAGTTGTATGAGAAGTTATTCTAACCCCCAGTTTTTTTTTCAGGGAAAACTGCAAGTACTTGTGACTGATGAAAAATTATTGCAAAACTTCATTTACATTTTTTGTTATTCGTTGTTTCTGGATGTCTATAAAAAATCAAAGTTAAAGTCTATTTATAGCGTTTTTTTTTCAAAATATCGACTTCGCTGCCATTAATTTTCAAAAATCAGCTAAAACACTTTTTTCACACTCACCAATAGTGTTATTGTTAAACTCCGATAAAATCAAGTCACTGGCTGTTAATTATTAAAATCAGGTTATTTAAACAATTTTAATGTCATTTATTTATTTGCTAAGCCGGCAACACCAACTTTGTTAGTTTTATTCAACTTTAAATGTTAAAAAAACCGATGGCCCCGATGGTCAAAATGCTCCCCGGTGACTCAAGTTCTTGAATGTATAGTCAGATTTAACTCAATATAAGCCCAGGAAAATTTGAATTTCACTTCGAAAAAATTCTGGCAAAGCTGAATTTTGGTAGAAAGCTTGGTTTTCAGTCTTAAGCATATCTAAAAAAGTTCCGTAAATTTGGACCTGGACTTAATTTTTTAAAGACGGGTTAAATCGGTTAAAATTAATTTTTTTCTTAATTATCTTTTATCTTTTTTGTGTAAAATTTTTTTAACATTTTTTCAAATCAAAACTTATAGTTTTCGAGAATCTAAGAAAAAACTAAATTTTACCCCCCTTAAACCTTCCTAAAAAATTAAGCCCCGGCCCAAATTAACGGAACTTTTTAGGAAATGCTTAAGACGCCAAAACAGCTCTTCACCAAAATTCACCTTTGTCGGAATTTTTTTCGTAGTTTTGCCATTTTTTTGTCTAATTTTCCTGGACTACATAGTGAGTGTGTTCAGAATTTTTATTTTGAAAAACCTCAAGATATTTCCATCCCTTATTCCAATAAGAAACAAAAAATCGAAAATCCATGTGTTTTTTTTTTTTTTTTTGATCAAAAATGCACCAAATCGAAAAAGTTTTCAACTGGTTCAAAAACTAGGAGGCGTACAAACATCAACACAAGATAGTTCGACTACCAATTGATAATAGTATTGAACTCTAAAAGACAAGCTAGTTCCTAGTTTTTTTTTAATATCTACCTAAAATAGTCATTTTTTTCATTAATATTGAATTTCAAATTATTCATTAAAGAATTACATACATTTTGAAATGAAAAAAAAGGATCAGATTTCTGGCTTCAAGAAACCACCATATAGTTTAATGTTAGTGTTACCGTTGCTTCTTAATAATTGTTCTTTCTAATTTAAGTATTTTCTTATAAATCCTCACTTTATTTAGAGAGACCAACCTTCCCATAGAATCGTGGCACATCGTTAAATTAGTGTGTTCTAAAAGCGGATTTCCATGTATGCACCTAAAGTTTTTTTTTTGTCCCTAAGCGTGAGAGTCCTGAAATCCCTGTTTCTTTCAATTGGTAAGACGGGTACAACCGCAGAGTTTTATTCTATGAATAAGTCAATCAACTTATTTCCCTTCTGAGTTTAGAATATTTTTGGATTAGCATATTCTATAATATATACACGGTTCTCATTTGTATTTCGTTTTGTTGTTTAAATGTAGCTTCCTACCCTGCCTACTGTTTATATTGCAGTATTGTCTCTATTAACGTTACTACGTTAAAATGACCTTTGTTTGAAGAATATTACACGTAAATAGAAGATACATGACTGGACCTAAGACACTACCTTGTGGTACCACAGCTACTATTTCCTTAAAACTTGAATATTCGTTTCTTACACAAGAAATTTATATTTCTAGATACTCGCTTAGAATTTATTAAAACCATAAGGCAGAATTTGTCTTTATTCAAATTTCAGGCCCAAAACAACAAAATTGTCCTTTCTGTGTTCAAAGTTTCAAATTATTTCTTGAGAAAGTGTATATGCAGTTCAATCATTACTCAACAAAGAAGTTACCTATATTGATTGTTATATTTATGTGTTGTAAATATTTAGTTCTAGCTCTCGATGGAGGGAATATGTACACAAATCATTATAAATCTAACTAATTTTAAGTCAGAGTTAATATTTAATTTATGCAAATTAAACACAAAAAACCAAAATACCTATGTATCTACGTGAAAATTGAATCAAAGCAAATTAATTAAAAATTAAAAAATTAAATTTTAAAAACAAAATCCTATACGTACTTTTATTATGCGAATTTAATAACATCAAATCGATTTTATTAAAATTTGATTATTCTGTAAAAAAATTAATAAATATAAATTTATGTATTTCAAAATGCAAAAAAAAATATAATAAAATTGCCAAAGTATTTAATCCACCAATTAAAAAAAAAAAAAGGGAAACAATTCCAAACCTCTTGTGCTATGATTTGTTTTCTGTTATAATTTAAATCTCGTTTTTGTTGTTGCTGTTAGTTATTAAAATAAAAATAAAAACGACCACAGACAAAAATCAAACTTCAATATTTATTATTTTGTTATGAGAAAATATTGAGTTTCATTGAAAAACAAATTAAATTGCCACCCACTCGCTTATGCAAATATTTAATCAACGTGACAACAGAGTGTTGGAAATTGCATATACATGAAAACATTGGAAACATCATCGTTATAACTGCCACTTTTCACCATCATCATCCCCACAATCCTGTGAAGCAATAACTCATTTTGTTTTCAGGATCCATGTTTGTTTTTTTTTTTTGCTGCCTGTTTTATGTCTCGTTGTTGCATCCTGGTCGCACAGTACTGTAGGTATAGCTTGGCACCTTTTGGCAAGTTCCACGAATATACGCGTGTCCTGTTGCATAGCCAATTTAAGCTGATAATTAAAACTGCAGTGGTATATACAGTCGCTATCGTGGCGCTATCTCATCCAGCTCCTGATTTCGAAAAAACAATAACATTTAAAATTTATAGTGCAGCAAGTGTATTTAAAAGGATGATGCCAACAACAAAAAAAAAATAACGCAAACAAAAACGGAAACGAATTATTTTTTGCCACGCATATTGGCTTAACACAATTAATAGCAATTCAATGGGATGTTTTTTTTTTTTTTTTTGCATATAGATTCATACCGCACTTCGAAATATCGAACTGGGTGTCGTCCTTGTCCGGACCGAAATCCTATTTTGAACACAGCTGGTAAGTTGCGCCTTCGATAAGTGGTCACATTTTTGCGCCTTCAGTGACATTTTGTTAAGTGAAAAAATGGTTGGCAGTTTCGTATAGTTTCATGCTGCAGAAAGAGGTTGTAGGAAAATAATTTCCAAAGAGGACACTCTATACAAAGGCATGGCAAGTACGCGTAATATAAGAATTGTATCATCATTTTTACAAAAAAAAACGTTTTTTTGTTATTTCCAACAACTTGGAAAATTATTTCGAGGGTGGATTTTAATTGAATCAAGTTTTAATTAAATCTTGGAGTCTGTTATATGAAGCAATAAGCCTTCAGCGTTGATTTATTCAAATTAAATGAATTCAATATCGCATGGATTTTATCGAAGTATGTACTTACCATATGCATGTACATTTATGTATGTATTGTATTATATGAATACATGAAGAAATATGTACAGATGCTGCAAGTCAGTTAAAGCGCATGGGTTCATGATTTCAGGACATAAGGAAATTTTCTTAAGGTCGAATGATTTCAGCAAAAGCAAACAATTTCGACCTACAAAATAACTTGAAGTCCTGATGAGTAAATTTCCATATAAGAGAGGTGAAACAATAATAGCACAGGCTTTGATGACAATTGAAGTTAAAGTCTGCCGAGGATGAACCATTTTGAAATCCAGCTATGCCTTTATTGTAAGAACCAAATTCTTGCATGAACAAAATCCAAGCAAAAAAATAGTACAGTGTCCTTAAGGCAATAAAAGCTTTTGGTCAATAGTTAAGAATATTAAAAATTCAACATCGTCAATGGTTCCCACTCTATAATTTTCAGTGATAACCCTCAGAACGTTAATTTTTCTATGGACCAAAAATCTGACAAGGAATTACCTTAGTGAACCGCTGCTACTTCGGTTTGGCTAAAGTGCATGCTATACAAAACGCTTATTTTACCAGTTCTACTCTAAGGCGCGCCCCGAGCTGGACGATAAATAAAAAAGGGGAATTCATGCTGATGGGCACTTTCGAAAGAAAAATTCTTCGGTGGATACTTAGTCCTATATGCAAAGAGGGTGAATGGAGGAGAAGATTCAATCGTGAATTGCCAGAGCTGAACCAAGATGTGGATGTAGTCCAAAGAGCCAAAACACGTCGACTTGCTGGGCCATCATATTGAGCGAATGGACAACAATGCTTCAGGCAAGAAAATCTTCGAATCACAGCCCCCAGGTTTGTGACGATTAGAGAGACCGAACTTCCTCTACAGGGACCAGGTGGTTACAGACGCAAGATCGCTTGGCTTCAATGACTGGAAGGAGCGTTCGAGGGACTGCAATCTATAGGAGACCACCAAATCTTAGGCAGAAGCCTCCATGGATCGGAAGCTGTATAAGTTAGTTAGTATATTTTCCAAGCCGTTCAGTTCAGATCTTGACATTTGCATCAAAAATATTTTTTTCACCGGAACTTAAAATATTTCAATATCAAGGCCTTATGGCCTTAGAACAATGAACCAAGGACATACGCAGAAGAGAATGTTTTGGTACTTTATTTGGATTTCACACTTGGTTAGGAATAAAATAATTCCTTACAATATTTGTACTTACAACTGTTCCTATAGTCCCATCAGTAACACCTGTTCGTGTGCCAAAATCAAAAACTCCTTCAGTTTTATATTTCTTTTCAGGACATATTTACATAACCTTATTAAAACTTAACAAAAAATAAAACAAAACCCTTCCTTCAAAAAACAGTAGGTATACCCTACATTGTTGACGTAAAAGTTTGCATATAATCTTTTTTTTTTTGGAAAAAACTTCGTTGATACTTTTTTTTAGTTGTGATAGTTGCTCTAGTTTTCACGTAATTTACGAAAAACTTTATGAGATTTAACATTTTGCCCATCAAAATAAAGTAGGTACATACCTTAGCTAACAAACAACTTTTAGAGAAGCATTATTCTCACGTTACATTATTATGAGAAAGCCTGAATGAAGTTTTAGACAAAGTTAAGGTGTAGCTATAGTTACTCTCTGGCAAATACTGGCACGTTTCTCTTGTAAGCTACGAAGGATTAACAGGATGATGATGATAATGAAACTTTGGCTTGTAGCTTTTTGAAAAGAACCATAGATGTAGGTACTACATTTTTATTTAGTAAGGAATTTGAGTAGAAATATTGAACAGTCAATTAAAGGGAAAATGGAATAAATATTGATTGTTACAAGGGAATTGAATAATGAATAATTTTCAAAAATAATCAAAAATAATAAAAATTTGGAAACTAACATTTTGGAATATTAAGGATTTATTAATGTGCAAAGTAAAACTTTAATTTCAAAGAAATTATCAACCCGTTTGAAACAAATGTGTCCAATTCTAAAAATATATAAACAGAAAGACAAAATTGTTACACCCTATTTTTTCATTTACCTTAACGTCAGGTTTGATAAAAATTTTTAGTACGATTTCTTTTCCGTATGCATAAATTGCCATATGGACTTTCTTTTATTCCGTAATTTTTTTAATATACCGAAGAAATAATTATCAATTATCTTCAAAACAGTGGGTGGCTCTGTCGATCAATGGTTCACTGTGACGTATGCGTACATTTTTTTAAAATTATTTGTTTGATTCTTTTGACACGCATTCAAGGGGTTTTGACTAACCTTAAAATGATTTGACCTACAGTGGCTTAGAAAGAAGAGGAAGAATTGACTAGGGAAAAAAGATGCACATTTGTCTTAAACGTCTGGATAAAACTGGGACGGAAACACAGAGATGGGTAAGGTATTCCACATTTGAGTGGAACGTCTTAAGGGCATCGATATACTGATGAGCAATCAAATAGAGTGGATACAACGCTTGAGTTGTTTAAGGGGAGTAATGCAACTGGCTTTTGTAACAAAGTAAAGGCTGAAGAAGTAACGATAAACGGTTTGGATACAAAATTTCACAAACTAAAATCTCGCTTAGTGAAATCGAGCAACTACAAAATGCAGTTTTTCATAATCTAGCAATAAGAAAATCCAACTTTTCATAATCCTAACTTAGAACTCGCTTATTAAAATATCGCAACATTTAATTGCAACAAAAAAACATATTTTCAATCAAAATATCACAAATTGAAATATAAAGCAGAATTTTACTTGCGAGATTTTGATTAAAAACATTTATTTTTTGCAATGCAATTAAATTTTTAGAGATATTTTCCTTCGTCAAAATATAATAAATCCAGTGCCTATCTACTTTAGACCACACTTTTACTTAACTTAACAACAGTAAATTGAATAAAGTGTAGTATTTGGCCTATATATGTAATTTTTATTAAAATCGCGTTCAATTTAATACCAAATTTTTATAAATGTTTTAATTTAGACTGAAGATTAAACTTAAACGAAATACTAACCCAATTGACACATACGGCTCAAAAAGGAAAACGCAGATTGTTAAAGTGACTTCTTTCAATTTATTTACCTCTGTCGTCTATCTTTTTTTATCTTCATTATCGTTAAGTTCAATTCTAGCTTTAAGTTTTTTTTTTAAACTCTTTGTACATAGTTGCAAAGTTCCCATCTTAAGATTGAATTTTTATTCGGAGGCTTACTGTGGCTAATGTCCAATGTCATAATGTCATAACCCAAAGAAAATGACCTTTCCGTATTCCGTACTCAAGATCAAGTAAAAAGAATCTTCCATTACTTAGTTGCATTACTTTTTTACGAGAGTAAGTTTAGCTCGTCAGCCTCACTAACTCGCATTGCAGTAAAAAGATCAAAATTTGCCGAAATGCCACAGTCTGCTATTTTACAAGATAATTTTAGCAGAAAATTAGTATTAACAATTAGTTTCCGATGACTTTAAGTATTTACTTGGAGGAATTTAGTATCTTCTGAAAGTATTTGCCAGCTCATATAAACTAATTCGTATGGTTAACAAATGCAGTAAATACTTCAAATTTTTCAATCTACTAGAAGTTATAATAATAACTTTTACTTCTAAGGGTGATTTTTTAGCTGGTTTGGTTTTGGCAACACTGGTTTTGACAGCTGACGTGTGTTTAGTACCTTGTGTCACTGTCAAACAGCTTCAATTTGGTTTGCAATTTAACCATGGATTGTCTTACAAATGAACAACGCTTGCAAATTATTGAATTTTACTATCAAAATTCGTGCTCGGTTCGAAATGTTCAAAATGTTGGAAATTGTGTTCAGCGATGAGGCTCATTTTTGGTTGAATGGGTACGCAAATAAGCATAATTGCCGCATTTGGAGTGAAGATCAGCCAGAAGCATTGCAACAGCTACCAATGCATCCCGAAAAAGCCACTGTTTGGTGCGGTTTATGGGCCGGCGGCATTATTGGGCCATATTTCTTCAAAGATGATGCGAATCGCAGCGTTACTGTCAATGGTGAACGCTACCGAGCGATGATAACAAACTTTTTTTTGCCCGAAATGGAAGTTCTTGACTTGCATGATATGTGGTTTCAACAAGACGGTACCACATGCCACACAGCACGCGAAACAATGGCGCAATTGCGAGGCGAGTTTGGTGAACAGTTAATTTCACGTTTCGGGCCGGTCAATTGGCCGCCTAGATCGTGCGATTTGACACCATTAGATTATTTTTTGTGGGAGTATGTCAAGGCTAATGTCTATAGGGACAAGCCCGCTTCGATTGACGCACTGGAAGCCAACATCCATGCATTCATTCGTGAGATACCGGCCGATATGTGTGAAAGAGTATGCCAAAATTGGACTCAGCGGATGGGCTACCTGAGACGCAGCCGCGGTCAACATTTGCATGAAATTATCTTTAAACATTAAATTGCAAGGTTCAAACTATCGATTCAAATAAATATTTCATTCATTTTTTCGAATTTTTTGTGTTTTTTTTTTTAAAGTTCTAAACCTCTTAAAAAATCACCCCTGTAAGTTCTTCTGTTTTATGCATATATCACCCATTTATTGGTTTGAATAATCTAAAATCATTCAATTTAAGTGTTTAATTTATTTGCCATAATCGCTGTTAGTGTTCCAAACATTTCTGCTAAGAACCTAATGAAGTATGTTCTCTTCTAAATCTCATTCAATTTTATATCAATTCCAACGATATACGGAAGTACCTTCACAAAACTTTTTTAACTTTTCCCTGAGATATTCAAACTTTTGGCAAAGTTACATACTATATTATCTTAACTCTTATTCCACACTTCAAACAATAACTACCGTTATCTTCCGGCATAACCATAAATACCCCTTGCTTTTTACTTAATCGCTCAAATCGTGTTGTCGTTGTAAAAGTTATGATCTGGCTTTTTGCTTCCATCACCATATAAGAAAATTAAAGTACAATTTGGTGAAACGGTTCATTGAGTTGTTTAGCAATATATAGGTAGTATTTTTATACATTATACTCGTAAAGGTACCTACTCATATTATATGTAAAGTTTATCTTCATTCCTCTTGTCATCCGTGTATTAAAACCCCCCTCAAAACTTATATCACACAAAGTTTATGTATGCCTAACCTAACACAAAATGAGCAACACCATTTTCTCCTTCCATATTTTAAGAATGAACATATATTGCCATTTGTCTGCTGTAACAGGCAGACGGAAATGGAAATGAGTCCCAAGGGAAGAAAAGCCTTGAGGACACGTTTCAAGAAAGTTACATATTACATTATAAGATATAAATACATATATACTCGGATATTGGGAGAACTTGTAATGGGGCATTGCGGAAAAGTTGTTCGTCATTGTGTTAGAATTTCCGTTTTTCGCGGCATGTTGTTCATTCAACTTCAAACAAAGATATACGACGCCAACTGTTACTTTTAACTATACTTTTGACTCGACTTTTTTATACTAATACTTGCGGTGTGGTTACAAGAAATAATTAAGGACTTCATAATATGGTATGGGGTATAAAGTTAATCAATACGCATTTATGTACAATTGAATGGAGATTATATGAGAGATGGAGGTTTCAAAGTTTATCTTCGAACTTTGTTAACCGATAAAATGGTTCAGCTATATTATATCCTTAAGGTAAGCATTGAGTTATTTCAATCAATTTAAAAACCATATTCTAAATTTCTAAATTTTCCTTAAGTTTTGTTACCCCCGTATACATTGTTCCTGCACCCGCCAGTATCTTTTTTAAGTAACAATGCATAATTTTTGTTCATACCTTTTTAATCATACAAATTCTTTTTAAAGCAGGGTAGGCCATGAATTGGTTTATTTTTGAATTTCATGTTATTTTGATATCGGCAGGTCTTTTGTACTCCAAAAACTAGCAAGAAATCATTATGCTATATCCACAATGTAAAATATCTACAAAAAATTTAATAAATATTGGAAAATATTAAAAAGTTATTTCTTATGTTTCTGGAAAAGTATGAATTTTCAATACAAATTTGGGTCGAATAATGTACCAACTACAGCTGCTTTACGCAAGTTAGTGAAAAAATTTATGAGGCTGATTTTTTGATTGATAGCTTAACATATTTTTATGGTTTATTAAAACTGCTGCCAAACGTCTGCACTTCGCTTCGAACAACAATACAGTTTTCAGCTTACATCGCATGGAAAGAATTGAAAAATCACCAGTTTAAAAATTGGCGAATCATGTTTTATTCATAAATCAAGGCAATTTGATCCCAAATTAAAACAAAAACTGGTTATTCAACATTCAAAACGTAGCAATTAACAAAATTTGTTTTTTCGTAATTTGCAATTAAAATTCATGATTCAAGCTTGTACTTTTGATACCAAAAACAACTTTCTTGGCGTAACTTACTCTCCAAAAGAATAATTTCACAAACAGCATTTAAAAATATTGATTTGCGATAAATATTTTGTAATTTACATTGCAGAATCACTGATTTACGATTTTTTTTTTCGCAATTTGCAACTCCAGTTGCAGATACATGGAATGTATCTAATCATTAATGTGTGACACCAACTATCTACATTGCAAATTGGCATAGTGGTTTCATGGTGGTCGCTCCACAACTGGAGGGTTGCGAGTTCAAATTTTGAAATTTCAAAAATTGAGGAATGTTTCAATCAAATTGCGATTTGTCGTTCGCAATTTTTGTTTCTTTCGATAGAATAATTGATACTTAAATGTGTGGATTTACGATTTTTGAGTATCAATATCTTCATTTTGCTCAGTTTCGCAAATTGCAAACAAATACTCGTGAATTACGAAATCCCAAGCCAAGGTATAAACCGGGATTAATTTTTCGTATTTTCAGCTCATTTTTCGTGATCTGATCCAAGAATTCTTTCCGTGCGCTGCTTTAAACGTTCAAAAAAACCTCCAAAATAGTGTTAGTTACTCTAAGGACGATTTCTTGTAAAGCTTTGTTACTATTCGCCTTCCATTAAGTCTTATCTCAGGCGTATGCTAAGAACATACATTTTTTTTTCAGCCACACCGCAGGGATGTGGAATGCTTAATCATATAGTCCAGTAAATATAGAGGTTTTACCCTACAAAAGGTCGGGTAGTTCTAACTTCCCATTGGAAGTTATTGAAATTAATCCGATTTGTATAATCCAAAATTTGTACATATCATCACGTTTCAAACTCCCTAGAATCGAAATCCATTATTTTTAGAAAGATGTCTGTTTTGGTTATTTTGTTCACCATATCCTTAGAACGAAAAAAGATTTCGACTTCAAATAAATTTTATTTTATATGTATATAAAAGTTGTGCAAAAAGGACTTTCAAAAAAATTCAATCAAAGGTTTTTTACTATTGGAATTTAAGAAAAAGTTGTTAAATTTACTTAGTCTCAAATATCTCGAGAACAAACGATGTTATTGACTTCGGGTTAATTTTATTCAACGCACATTAAAGTTAAAAGAATACGTAAAAATATGAAAACATATGTATCAACTCCCAGTTTTTTTTTTTTAATAAATAAAACTGCTGAAAATTGTTGAAAAATAGTTTTCGAAAACAGGTTTGTTAGAGAACTGGATGATCTAGCGCAGATCTCAATGGAAAACATTAGAAAATTCATAGAAAGTACGGGCTGCTTCGCAAACGAACCAGTCTTTCTGAACCAGTAGTTTTTGAGCATTTCTGCTTTCATTTCGTAAGGGGGGATCATAATGGACCAATAAGCCCCGTGTATGCAACAGCCTTCACACCTCTCCTAACCGAATCTAACCTACCAGTGTGGGTCGATGAAAATCATATAGTCCAGATTTCCAAATTTCCATCCAACAAGAATTTTTTCGCCATATTTTTGTACTCCCCTCAAATTTTCTACTGTATTTATTTCTCTCGTAATCGAATTTTTGCAAAGCTCTCTAAAACGTAAACTGATTTTGATGTCCTGTGAAAATTTGACTTAGAGGGAGTCGACTGTATTTTCATTTTGTGACCTATGCAAATGGGTGAGGATTCACACCCAATTGTATTGGTCACAAAATGAAAATACAGTTGACACCCTCTAATTCGAATTTCCGAGAGACACCAAAATCAGATCAAGTTATAGAGAGACTTTCAAAAATTCGATTGAGAGAGAAATAAATACAGTATGAAAATTTGAGGAGAGTACAAATATGTATGTGGCGAAAAAATTCTTGTAGGAGAGAAATTCGACTCAAATTCTACTCAGAGAAATTCTACTGTAAATATATGAAATTGATAGCCAGTTAAATTATTGTTAAATATTGCCCTGAACTCAAAAGTTAAGGAATTATTGCCCTATAAAGAGAGAGGAAACCGAAAATCTTACAAAACGATATTTTAGCCTTTTCTGGAGGCTCCATACTGCCACTTGTTTTAGTTGTACAAAAATACTTCTCAACTCATTATTATAGAAAATTTTATTTTATTGTTATTATATATATATATATATTATTTTGTTCTTCGTTATCATACATCGGAAAGAAGTTATAGCCAAAAAACCGACAAAATTACGATGTTGAATTTTCTTTCCAGGATTTTGAAGTGGGCGGAGAGGGCGTGGTTTGGAATTTTTATCTTCCAACCATACCAAATAACATATGAAAAGCTAAGAACTACCTTTTGTAGACTTACCTCCTTATTTGTACCTCAATGTATTAACTGGACTATCAATATCATTCTTTTAAGTTTGTTATTCTGAAATTCAAAAGTAATGTTTATCGTTATCTCCTTTCAAAACCTATCTTATTTCAATTTTCTTGCACTAACACGTAGACACTCATAGAATTCCATGCTGTTGGGAGGGTGGTGAGTGATATTTCATGAGGGACAAATTTCAACAGAGAAAAGACGAAAGTATTTGTCAAAAGTCCTTAAAATATCTAAACAATTAAAAATATGCACGTGTGCCTAGCCTATTTGTGTGATTTATTGAGTGCTGGTGTTATTATCTTATTTTCCTAGCCAACACGATACCAATATGGTTTAAAAATTCACCTAATTTCAAGGAATCTTATCCATTTTAAATATAACGCCAATAACTTACTATTGGCTTTCAACCTTGTGTATATTTAAGAAAATAAATATTCTCAGCAAGGCAAATAATTACATTAAACAGTACGAAGATTGTAAAAAAAGAAAATAACTTTAAGCTTCATGTACCTACACCAACATACATACGCATGAATATATATTTTTTCCTGTTCATAAAGCTGCATGAACTCTGCAAGGACTATACAGACTTTAATCGCCTAAGTGTTTTTAAATAGTTATGACCTAAAAGATTTATTAGATAGAGAATCACTGCTGAACCTGAACACAATAAACACTGTGAAAGCTTGAATGAGCTGGAAATTTAAAGATAAAGTACGAGTATATGTCAACAATGTAAGTGGATGCGGTAAACCAATGGATGGACAAGAACTTTTCCTTTGGGAAAATATTTAAGTTAATCGGATTACAAGCAAGATTTTTATTTTATTTTTTTTTTTTTCGTTCGAGTGACATGACATGCAAATGTTGAAATGTCCCTTCCTTAAGCTAATCTCGTAAAAAATATCGAATGTATTTTTGTTTATCTTTATAGCTGGGGGTTTAATTTTAGAAAGAAACCTTCAGTTTGGTTAAGATAATGTATTTTTTAGCAAAATACTAACAAATAATATCCTTAGAGGATAAAAAATCAATAAGATAAGATTTTAAACAAAAATTGTGATTGTGATTCAAAAAGTCTGGATTATGAAACAAAAATCATAATTGTAAATTTATATGGGTGTAGGGGTTTTCAACTTAGAACATTGCATGGAATGAGTGTAAGAATTAAGCACTACTATGCTCATTTTCAATTAATTAATTATTCTAAGGACTTGCCACAAACTACGAGTAAATTGGTTATCTGGACTGTTGATACAAAATTTAAAGCAATTATCCCAAAAGTGGTTTGACTAGGTATATTCCAATCAACCATAGATTTAGCTCAAACTTGGTTTCATCAAATCTCTAACCAAAATCATTATTTTTAGCATTAAGCCATTTAACCATTGAGAAATCAATTCATGATATGACATAGCTAGGGCAAGGCTATATTATGCAATCTAAAATTCATTCAAATGACCATAATAATGAATTTAATATTTATGCACTACACTATCCTCCTACCGTTTAACCATAAAACATTTGATTTTGAATTTGTTGAGTATGTATGTACATTATTTGGGATAGAAGTGAAATTGGTGTTCTTAATTGGTTTTTATTTTGTCCGCATCATAAAGCCAAAACACGCAACTCATTGCAACATCATTGTATGTTATTGTGCAATTAGTAGTGGGTTCGTATATACGTTATCCCGGAAATAGACATGAATGGTCAGGTCAAAGTTATTTTGTTAATCTGACGATGTGTGAAAGAATCACCATTAATAATGAATGCATCATATGAGAGTCATTGCCGGAATCAATTTGGCAAATACCAAAGAGGAAATGATGTTGCACATAGCCATCTTACAATTAACTATGAAAAAAAATATGGGAATTTATTTAAAGTGGAAATTTATTTATGCAATCAACTTGAACCTGATGCATCTGCTATCGGGAAAGTTTTTAAGTAAGGTTTACGACTATGATGGTTTAAGATCAAAGACTTCAAACAAATACAGAAAAGCAATTTATATTCTACAGAAAAGATTGAAGCACATTTATCCTCCGACTGATCGTGTAGAAAATATTACCATTTCAAAAAAAAAAAATGTAAAATGACGAAAACGTTAGATTTTGACATAAAAATTATTAACGGTGGATGCTATTGAAAACAACTTGAAAAAAAAGTTATGCACCTTGAAATTATTCTACACAACACAAAAACTTTTTTTCTTAGATAAAAAATTTCATAGATTATTTTGAAATATCAGTCAGTAACCAAAAATTCAGTTTTTTGCGTTGTAAATAAAGAGCCGGGTTTTTGAGATTTGATCATTTTTTAAGTCTCAATATTGGTGTCTTTCTTTTTTAACTCAGAGTAGATCACCGAACTTAAAAAATTCTATGTTTTTTGTTAGCTCAAGTATATCAGAACATAAAAAGCGTGTTTCTTTTTTCCTAGCTCAGTTAGCTCAGAATAAAATGACTGAGCGAAACGCTGAGCGAAGCCAACTTCACTTAATTTTGTTGGTGATTTTATAGACAAAAACATAATTAATAAAATGCACGACTGGGTCGCACGTACTTGCTCTTATGTTCAAGACGCTGAGGATTTAACAGAATTTAATGTAAAGACATGAATTGGGACCGAAAAATGTTTAAAAGCATGAAATACGATATTTAAATTAGCTTAAGAAAAAACTTAATTGAGAGCTTGAGATAAAAAACAAGAACGCCATCTTTATTTTTTATTGAATATGATTGTATGGACGAAAAAAATTTTAAATTGTTAGAGCGGTATTCTTAAAAAATAGTTTTTTATATATAAAATTCTTAAAACGTTTTAAAACCTCTTAAAACTTTTGATATGCAAATCTGAAGTAAATATTTATGTACATATAAAAATTAAATTTGAAAAAATCTATTTTGTTATTTATTTGATTTAATATAATATTTAATTTTATCTGAAATTTATTTATAAATAATTATTTAAATCCGTTCAGCCGATAATGAGACAATTCAAAATATAGAAACACTTTGACAGATACTATTAATAGTTGCTTAGTGCAAAATTTTATAATTTTTTGTAGTAAACCGTATTAATTTTTGTATATGGAAAAAGTTTAATCAAAATCGTAGGAGTCGTTTTTGGGAAAAAAAAATATTTTCTTTTGCGGTTTTTTAACTTTAGCTACCGTTATTTTTCTTGTATGTACATTTTTTTTCTAAAAATATTATAGAAAGTACAAAAATACTTTTAAGTATCGAGTTTCGAAAAAATTGATTATATTGTTTTGAAAATATTTTATTTTATTTTATTTTTTTTTTTTATTTATTTTATTTATTTTATAGTTTTTGAAAGCCTCTGTATAAAAAATAATTGGAATCAGTCATACTATTTTGAAGAAAATCAAAAATTTTAAAAATGGTTGCTTGGGTTACCATTAATAACAATTTTTTTGAAAAATGGTTTTCCACCCAAAGAAAGTATTAAAAGTAATTTATTGAATGTTTTTTAAGAAAAGTTGTCGAGTTGTTTTTGATAAAAATACGATTATGTAAAATTGCTAAAGAAAAATTGTATGGCAGGTACCATGGTTCTAAAAAAAATTTAAAAAACTTGTGGGCATAAATACCAAAAACCACTATGTACTAAATTTGAAGAAAATTGATCGGGCTGCTTAGGCTGGAGACGCTGAAACTGACAGACAGAATTGTGTGACCCATTTTTTCGGTGATCTCTATCATCTTAATGTCATGTTTGATTGTTATCTCAACTTTGTTTTTTGCACGAATCCAAAACTTGCCTTATACATAGTACCTATATCGCAAGTAAAAATGGATTCCCAGGATAGTTGCCCGTCAACTTAAGGTAAACACATAATTTTAGTTTATTAGTTTTATTTTGTACATATTCAGGGACAAAGATTTGTGTTTTCATAGAAGCCAAATGGACTTACTGTTTGCCTTACAAGTTTGCTAAGCGCGAACAAAGTTAGACAGGAGTTCGAAGTGAAAAAAATTCTATTTACAGAAATTGCCGAATTAAAAGCCACGTTTTCACTTTACCAAACACACCTATGATATGGTAGTTAAGTTTTTAAGTTTTAGATTGGTTTGAGTCTAGTTTGAGATCAACTTGAGATTCGGTTGAGATCAGTTTGATAGATCAGTTGGATAACATAACAAAATTTTTTGATTGTGGTAATTTTTTCCTAAAATTTAATAATTCAAGTTTCTTAGTGAACATTTCAAAATTTTGAGTGTTAAAAATTAAACATAATTTTGGGGGTACATGAACATTTTGGAAATGCTTTGGTGGGGCATAATACAAAAAATGTTGGAAAATACTGTCTAAGATCATTTCTGGTTTAACGAGTAAGAAAGGAGTTCCTAGATTGAAGTGGTATCACAACGGACCAACTTTGGTCTAAGTATGTCAGTATTACTTACTGACAGCCACTTCTACCTTACCTTAATCCGTTCAATGGATTTTGTTTTACTTTCCTAACCAAGGTTCTGTTGTCTTAAGGTGTCATTCAATATGGGTATCCTTCGGCTTCGGTTTTCGGGTTCTAAGCTGGAATGAATTGAATATGTATTATAATCGAAGAATTGCTTTTGCATGTTTCGGATTGATTCACCCACTTTGCGTTAGACCAAAATTCTTGCTGTTTTTTACCCATAATTTTCATCCAGTAAAGTTTAAAGATTTATATAAGATTACCAATGTTAGAGTATCCGGGTTCAGGGTGCCATTATTTAGCAAACATTTATTCACTGTCACAAGATGCAAATATTTTTTTTTTTAATATTTAACATTGAGTGTTCCTATTTTTTTGGCTTAACAAATCAATCAATTTATTTATACTAATTGCAATTAATTACATTCTTCTTTTCTTAATGGTCTTATGGCAGGTCCGTTGTTTTTAAAACTAAACAAAAACTTACAATTTTTCCTCTAGGCTAGGGAATCTTCAAATAATCTCAAGTTGAAAATTGTAAGAAAATCGCTTCAGTGGTCTAAGGTTGTATTTAGGTCAAGTTAGGGGCAGGTAGACACCAAAACAGACGGAATTGTGAGACCCAATATTTTCGTGTTTTCCATCATCGTATAATGTCATGATTGATTGTTATCTCGAAATATTTTGTTAGCATGAATCCAAAACATGTCTTTTAGTACCTAAATTTTAAGGAATAGAAGCACAGGACATAAAAACATCACAGTTCTGGCACGTTGGTAACAGAGAATCACTTAATTAGAGGTATTTTTGTAAGTCAAAAAGTCTTTAAAATTGTTTCATAGATTCGGTTGATTTTGTTTGGTTAAAAAGAAATGTAGTTTACATTCAACATTTTTCCCTTTATCTAGGTTTATACTCTACACAATGCAAAACTGTAAGCCCCTATCACAAGAAGAAACCCTATCCCTATATAACTAAATCACATTGCAACTACGAGTAGATATTACTTTCTGCTCCTTCAAGAAATAATGATGGAGGATATTTTTTGTTCAATACTTCTTGTTATCAGCTTGTTTCTTATTTAAATTCCAATATTCTAGTAAACAAGCAACAGAAAGTACCAAAAAAAAAACAAGTTATCAATAAAATACTCCTCAAGTCGACGCGGATCAAATTTATTCCTTCTTCTTCAAAGAAAATGCCTAAAGGCAGACAAAAGTAAAAGGAGATGATATGTTTGTTTGTTTGTTTGTTTATTTATTTGTTAGTTGTAAACAGGATCCTTATTTGAAATATATTTGTTCCTCTTATTGGTATATTGATACATATAATACCCTTGAACTGGGAATTTTCTTTTTTATAAAAGAAATCGTATCCGCTTGTAAATAGAATTCAGGCAGGATGCAATGTTACACCAAAATTGACTGATTTTCATTTGAATATTGTTGCTTTATGGAAATAGGATGTGTGATAGAAGTGAGGGTAAATTTTATCTTTTGTTGAAGTCTTTTATTTTTGTCTACTTGTATAGAACTTTTGTTTGCTTTCTTAAAGCATTAAGCAATGACCATGAGAATATTATCATAGAGAAAGAAATTAATTCATCTTAGTTCAAAGTTCGAATTAATCACACACTTGACTGGATGACTAGCTTTGTGTTCACTTCATAACTAGGTCAGCCAATATAACATCCACCACCATCTCTTGCCCCCCTTCCCCTATTGCATGAATGGGTGGATGTTATATTCAGCTCAAACTATCCACATACATACGACCCGATGACGATGAAGACAATGATAAATTACAGTGGACCGGCATTGAGCGTTCTAAATCTATAAATTTGTCCTAGATTGCACAGTTGGGAAGCGAATGTGATTGATTGCCATTTTTACGAGAAAGAAGAAATCACAAGGTACCATACATCGGAAGCATGTTATGTGTTCACATATGTGTATAACCTTGATGTCAATCATTCCCTATATATAGGATAGGGTGTCTTCATCGATTAAAAATCTCCCAATCTATCTTTGGTATGTCTGGATTAAGTTTTAAGATTTCGTATCAATAAACTCGAATTAATTCTATGTATTTGTAGCTTAGAACTTAACAAAAAGAAAAATTAATTGTATGGCGGCTGCAATTATATCAGGAAGGAAATGACTGATTTTTGTGAAATAAGTTAGCGGTCAGGTCATATTCTCGTTTTTAACCAAAAAAGCCTGACATGCACAAGTACAGAAGACCAATAGAAACACAACCAACGAGCCATCAGAAAAACTACTAACTACTAACCGCAAAGAAATCCATTAAAGGTTCGATGAAGAGGGATGGCTAAAGTTCCTCCAGATAAAAACAAATCTTGGCTGTCAAAGTCTCGCGGCAAACATACGTCGTACCTGATCGAAAAACTATTGATTGCACAGAACTTGGTCTGGGCCAGTAGCGCAACAATCATGTCACGTTGAAGTGCTTCTTTTTCTCCGTTGTAATGGTCCACTGGCAACAATTTGCATATCCCTTACACATCAATAGGCTGAAATTGCCTAGATTTCTTGGATAGGCTACGGATATTAGCATTCCTCATAACTGAAATCAAAACCTCTAACGAAACAGACACGGATAAGAAAGGTCCATTTCTAGCAAACGTACATGTACAAAGATTGGTTTCTGGAATATTAAGACGTTTTTTGAGAATGGAAGTGAATTCCCTCAAATACCAGATTCCTGTATTATTGAGAAAGAAGCAAGAGCATCGGATAACGACCCCCAATCAGATCCGGAACGAAAACGGACTACGATAAACGAGCATCCACTCTGGAATGTTAGGACACTCCATGTGCCAGGTGCTACTCAAAAACTAGAACGACAACAGATAACGCCTTCCAACTAATCAACTTTACTACTGTTTATAATACGGTGTAGAAGTGACACTTGGTTCCAAAGGCGAAGGTTACACACAGTAATCTAGTGATATCCAGATGGTTGAATCACCAATGCTGGCTAATTGGCGCAAGGCACGAATCGAACATCTTGGACGTGCGAATTTTCCGAGGAGCAAATGTGGACTCTTACCTTGTCTTGCCAAAACTCAGAGCCAAAAGAAAACACATACCACCCAATGAAAGATATTCAACATTGCATGCCGTAGAACATAGCACATCTGAGAAAGACAGAGACAAGAGTGAGCAATTTACCGGGATATTATTAAGGAGACTGTCGAGACCACTAAAGGCTATCAACCACCCAGAAAAAAACCCGTTTTATGATGATGAATGCGCGGTATTGAAGTAGGAGACAGAAAATATACGAATGAAAAAACGAACAAAAAGAGCAGCAAGAGAAGAGTATCGTGAAAGAGAAGAAAAGAGAAAAAATCTCTGAGCAAAAAAAAAGAGCATCCGCAGCATCTCAGCTCAAGGACAAAATTACTGCGTCCGTGATCGAGTGATTGAGAGCCATCAGTGATCGAATGAACGAGTTACCCTTTCAAATGTTGGTATACTAGATTGCTCGAAACGTGAGCGGTAATGCAAAACTTATATGATTCAGTCTCGTATTGCTCGATGACTGAAGCGGTAATTTGGCCCCAGGTATCTTGACGAGTCTAACATGGCGACACACGCGACGGTTCTAAAAACTAGCCAAATAAACTAGCAGACGGTTATAGGACTGGCATCATGCATGCTCTTCGAAATGCGAAAGGAACCTAGTCACCGAAACACAAGGAATTGCGGGTGTGTTTAAGTAGCATTCCCATAACTTCTTCTGCTTTATGAGCATTATGTAGGAGAAGTGACAAAAGAACAAAGAAGCATGAGACCAGCCAATGAAGTTCCACTCACAGCGCTCTGTACTAAAGTGGTTAAGAAAGCCATCATCCACAAGCTTAAGAACAGCAAATCTACCGGCTCAAATAGCCTACGTCGGGACTTCAAGTAGGGAGAAGATGTCTTGGAAGGGTGCATGCACCAGCTCATCAACCAATAGTGTGGGAGGAGGAAATTGTGTGCCTGATGATTGGTTAAAAACCTCCATATGCCCAATCTTAAAAAAGGCTCTCTGCAACACTTTGATCGGCACATGCCAATGTGGCTCCAGGCCAGGCAGATTAACGGTATACCAAATTTTCACACTGAGGAAAATCCTAGAAAAGACAAACGAATTTTAATTCGAGATACACCATTTTTTCATCGACTTCAAAGACGCATATGATAAGTCACCGAAAGCTTCTATTGGCGATGTTGGAACTCAGGATCCCGCTATGCCCTGATGTAAAATATCCGGTGCAAATCGAAACTAGCTCATCCGAGATTGGAACTAGCTCATCCGAGATTGCTATGTCATGTGATTTCTTCAACCTAGTCCTAGAGTACATAGTGGAGTTAATCTGGAAGGCACTATCATCAGCAGGTTTTCTCTTCTTTCATCGACATCATCGGCCGCTCCAAGCAAGCTATACTTGAAGCATTCACTGCTATTAATGAACAGGTAAATGAGAACAAAAGTAAATGCTATCAACAAACAAAGTCTCATCTGTCCATTGCCTAGGACAAAACGTCACTGTTGGTAGAAGTAATTTCGAGGTGGTCAAGGAGTTTACCTACCTCGGAGCAAACTTCAATCCCACAAATGACATTTTAGTGGAAATCCAACAAAAAATTACGAAGCTGCTTCTTCGGTTTGGCCGAAAGAATGGGCTCAAAACTAGTTTCTCAAAAGACAAAGTGTACGCTATACAAAACACAAATTTTTGCAGTTTTACTCTAAGGTGCAGAGTGCTGGACGTGGATGATAAGTAAAAAGGGAAATTGATACTGGATATTTGGATATTTGGTCCAATATGCGAAGAGGGCAAATGGAGGAAAAGATTCAATCGTCAATTTTACGAGCTGGACCACGGTGTGAATGTAGCCAAAACACGTCAAATAAACTTGCTGGGCCACATCGAGTGAATGGACAACAACGCTCCAAGCAAGAAAATCTTGGAATTTTAGCCCCCAGGTTCCGCTACAGGGTTCAAGTGATTACATGCACAAGAGCGCTTGGTCTTAAGGACGGGAGAGAACGTTTGAAGTACTACAAACAATGGAAGACATCAATATCTTCAGCAAGGACCCTATTAGGATCGGGAGCCGGAAAAATAAGAAAATAGGTATTATTTGACTCTGATTAATTCATTTCTAGACCGTCCAGCTCCTAACTATAAATTTATGATGTATAACATACCAATCTATGACCCCAGAAGATTTGTTCAAAATCAAAAACACACTTCTTCGTATCCAAAACCAATAATAGTGTATTTCCTTTGTCATATAAATATTTGAGTTGCAAAACAAAATTAAATTTCGAATATTGTCTGAATATCCATTTGAGGTTATATTTAATATGGAGACCTGTTATACCAAAAGGAAAGTTATATAAAAGGTAGCAGCTCTATATATCCGACTCAATAAACGAAACCAATTAATTCATTGACAGTCCAATATAAAATTCAAAAGCAAAAGCAATATTCCTGGTGAATGACTTCAGTTCCGGTGAATTGATGTCAATATCAGAGAATCCATTTTCAGACCAAGAGAATAGGTAGCTTAGCTTCATAGGTACGAGTATATAGAGATCTAACTCTTGTATAAATATATGTATAAAATACCGAATAAACATTTATACACCAACACCACGATAAAACGACATGATGCTGTTGCTTTGCTAAACCATTTAATTGCATATCTCACCTCATTGTTGTCTCTGAAATGGGAAGTCCCGCAAAAGGATATCACACACCACACAAACATCAATAAACCAAGAGTTGGAGAAGGCTAAAAGAGTGGCTGAGTAGCAATGGTACAGTGACAGCAGAACACCAAAATACTATGGAAACTTGCCACAAAGGAGACTTTTGCGGTTTCACACAATCAACTTGCGGTCGGGTCGATTTCAAAAACCAATCATTGTCAGGACAACGACAAAATTGAATCTTGGACGCGCAGCACATCAGAGGCATTGGATGAAGGATAAAGGCATCATACATACATATGTATAAATTGTCGAAAGGTGATATTTCCAATTGTGGTTTAAAAGTTTATTTGTTTTTTTGGAGACTGTGACAAGGAAGTATAGTCAGGGTATTTGTTTCTTGGTTATGACAATGGGTTTTTACCCATTCTTTTTCATGTGTGTCGAAGCTCGAAGCCACATTGGTTTTCAATTAATTCTTTGTGGATGATAACTATTTGGAATTTGTTGGTTCGAATTCAATGAATAACAAAGAAATTAATTTCGAATTTAGATTTTTTTTTAATAAGTGTTCAACAAGCAATTATTCGTTGCATTGCTTCTAGTCTGAGAACAAGGTGTTATTGGTGTTATCTGGGAAATAAAAAGAGTCAATGTCTACCAAAGAATTTTTATCGTCATTTTTGGCATTTCAACATGAAGAGACTGACGCCTGAAAAACGCTTCCAAATTGTGCAAATTTATTATTAAAATCATTGTTTTTGTTGAAATACGTATCGTGTGAATTTTGTTGATGAAGCTCATTTTTGGTTGAATGGATCAGTAAACAAAACTGCTGAATTTGGAGTGATGATAATCCTCAAGTGTATGCTGAGACACCCTACATCCACAAAAACTGACTGTTTGGTGTGCTTTATGAGCTGGTGGAATAATTGATCAGCGTTACAGTCAAAATGATTACTGACTTTTTCGTTCATCAATTGAACAACATGATGTGCTTGTGGTTTCAACAAGATATCATACACAGCTAGTGCCACAATTGATCTTTTCAAGGAAACGTTTGGTAACCGCATAGTTTCACGTTCGGGACCCGTAAATTGACCTCTAAAATCGTGCGGTTTGACGCGTGCCGCTTGACTATTTTCTGTGAGGATATGTGAAATCGCTAGCCTACGCCGATTAGCATGAATCAACTGACCACTTGGAGAAGAATACTAGCCGCATTATTACCGATTTACGCAACAAAAAGCCATCGAAAATTGGACCTCCATATTAGATTACGTCCGAGCCTACAATGGCGGTCATAAGCCAGAAATCATATTTAAATTATAAGCGAGAAGATTAACTTTCGAATAAAGTAAATTTTATGTCAATTTAAAAAAAACATCTGTTTTATTCCATTTCAAAGGTCAATAACCTTTAAAAACACCCTTTATTTACACTAAGAAAAACATGTATATTATGAGAGAAATTTTTTAAAAGCATGAAACTGAATTGTTGAATAAATATGAATTTACGCAAACATTTTGTGTTTAATTTTACTATGCCATATTACTTACAGTTCTTTGAAATTCTTGCGTAAGCAAGAAATGATTTAAATGAAAATTGTTTTATTTATAGTGGCCCCATTTTAATTTTAGCACACAAAACATTTTTTTACCAAAATCGGGAAAGTCAGTTTTAAGAAAAATTAGATTTTCTTCTACCGTTCCTTAACAATTATTTTATTCTATTGAAAGTTTCGTTGTTTTTGCATAGAGAAAGATTTTCTTCAAAACATTCACAACACTTACTATGAATTTATCATTTTTAGAGCTTTTCATCCTACAAAAACTATTAAAATTATTCTGAACGTTTTCAAGAAAAAAGAAAATAAGAAACTGGTTCCTTGAATGTTTGCATTATTAATCATATTTTGAAAAATGATTTTCCAACCAAAAATATTTAATATATTGGCCCAACTACGAAAAAATTTCGACAGAGCTGAATTTTGGCAGAGAAATTTGTTTTGACGTCTTAAGCATTTCCTGAAAAATTCCATAAATTTGGGCAGGGGCTTAATTTTTTAGGGGGGGTTAAAGGGGATAAAATTCAGTTTTTTATTAATTTCTCAAAGTTGTAGATTATGTCATTCTACACAAAAGAGATTTACATACTTTTTTTCATACAAGCAATAGATTCTGAGAAAATTATGCAAGAACTTCACGGTGGAGTAAATTTTGTCAAAAAATTTATAAAAATTCCATTAATTGCTGGGTTAAAATTTTTGTACGATTTGAGTTTGACTACATTTCCTCTTAATAAAAACCAAGATTTTGGGGTGCCCGGCGGGGTAAGGGGAACACCACCATCTTGAAAAAGAAAGTGATTTGGGTCATTCTTTGTTTCTTAAAAAAAAAGGTTTTGGGCTCACACCACACTGGTAACTTCCCTTTGGTGTCCTCGGAATTTTGTTATTAAAAATTAGAATTTAAAAATTTTGGAAAACGCTTTCAGGTGTTCAATATACAATTAACCGAAGAATAAAGATTGGATTGCCTTCGAGATATTAGTCTGATATTCATAAAATTAATGTTCTTGTGTCCCAGGGCTCCGTTTTCTCTCCGACTCCCTTTTTCATTTTCATTTTGTCTGTGAAACCTCTATATATTGTTTTTCTGACAATAGCACCCTTCGAAATATTGTCAAACAGGTACAGAGATTTTTTCTTTACTCGTACAACACGAATGTGAATGCTTTACCAGACTCTGTTGTTCCCTACCATTTTGATATTCAGTACTTCAAAACCAATGTGCACTGGTATCTCCTCTCGAATCCTTCCCTATTTTCCTGATCGCTCGTCCTGTGTCTTATCATTTTAAGGGTTCTTTAGTTCTCGCAAATTATATAAGAAAATTGTTGAATAAATTGACGAGCTTAGAAACAAAAGGTGACATTTTCCCTAGTGGATTTTTTTTTTCAGTTCAGATTGAATTTTATCGATTGCCAAGGAGATTTAGTCAGGATTTATAACATGCGTCAACGAAAATACCACTTGAAAAAGAATTTTCGGGACAAAGATGAAATTTTGAATTAAATTATATAAATTATTTACTTGGTGTTAGATTCAAAGGTGACATTTTTCAAATATTGAGTTTCAAAAAGTGACGGTATTTTTGGATCAAAACGTGAAAAATTCTAAATATTTTATTAAATATCTGGTAAATATAATTAATGTAGTCTAAGTGACACTAGTAAAGAAAATAAATATTAAAAAAATGCGGCAAGCATACGATACCTCAATTTTGTTTTTCACGATTTAAGGAATAAATAAGAAATTTTATTTGAACCAAACAATCAGTTGGTCTGTTTTTGAATACTTATTTATCAATTCTTTATTACTTTAATATGCGTAGAATGAAATTAACCCAAAGTCTATAGAATCATTACTTCTCCAGATATTTGAGTCAAATGAAATTTTTATAAGTTTTTTTTTTTAATGCTGTAAAAAGGAAAATCATATCGCATTCTTGTTTTTCACCTCAAAATATTAAAGGAGGTTTATGGTAGGCCTACAGATTCATCCGAATGCTAATAAAACTTAATCTTTTTGGAATTTTTTTATTTGCTTAATTTTCATCAACTTCGTGTTCTTGTTCTTTTTCGATCCCAGCGTCTTCACCAGCTGTGGCCTCGTGCAATTGCTGGTATTCGGACACCAAATCGTTCAAGTTGCTCTTGGCGCCATGAACCATACCATTCCGGTGTACCAATGAAAGAAGGTCTTACGACGGAACATAGCAATTGAATTACCAATGAATGTAGCAGATATCTTTAGTCCTTTTGATGGATTATCATACACCTGTTATCATATACTGTTGTGTCAACTCAAGTACTTGTAATGCTCAGTATTGTTTGGATCCCCATGATGTCAATCGAGCAAAGCTGGGCATGAAGAAGTGCAAACGTGGGAAGGTACCATGTTGGCAGCCAATTCACAGAGACAGCGCTCACCTGGCCAGGGAGATGAAGGCAGGTGGTTACTCCTGACATAGTCAGTGACACCAAGTGGTTCAAGTCACCGTAGGTTGAGATGGTCAGCTTCAGGGTCCTAAAGCAGTAGGTTTCGTCTGTGTTTTCATCAAGCTGATGCATTGAGAGTGTGGCATTAGGATTCAACAGCGGTGCATATGATTCTTTTGATGATGGTATTTACATAAATTTGTTGGAGTTAATTTGTTGAATTTAAATATCCATTTTCTTTCATAATTTTCATAAATTTATATATTTAAAATCGTGAGCTCTTTGAACATATGTAAAAGCAAAAGTATGTGCGATCCAGTTCCAGTCATACATTTTATTTTACTTCTGTAGCTGAAGTTTAAATACAAACCTAGTTTTCGCAATTTGTGCTAAAATATATAAACCCCATATACTATTATTATAGATCACTGACCCTTATGAATATTCAATGCTCAATTTTCCCCACCAACTTGTTCATTTAACACTAAAACGTTTATATATGTATCGTATACATGGGTATGTAAATGTAACAACGAAATATAAAACAACTCATTGTTCTTATATTCATAACCTAAAAGTCCCTATATTCTCGTATTATTATAAAACAGATGGAAAACCGAACAAAACTCCCACACAACCTTCAATTATTATTTTATAGAACTAAAATACAAAGGATAATGGCAAATTTCTGTCAAATTCACATGCAAAATATAAAAGAGAATTTCACCCCTTCCTTAGCTGTTGCATAAAATATATTTTTTTACCAGATTTCTGCGAAAAATAAAGTTTAAAAGAATTGCTTTAACAGGTTTCCGTTTACCAACATTTTATTGTTAGGCAAATAATGTCTAATTTTCAAGTTATGTAGATTTTTCGTTAGAAATAAAACCAAAATGTTACTTATTGGGTATAAAAACATTCCATTTAAATCAAACCAATTACATAATGAACTTTTAACAATTCAAATGAAGCTATACTTAAACAAAAAAAAGGACTACAGGTTTAAACTGAAACTGTTATGACAAAACAAAAAAGAAGAAACAAAAACAAATTTGGGATTTTCCCCTAAGCCCCAAATCCTATACTTAAAATGGCACTCATTCTTCTACACACTATCAAGTGTAATTCCGGTTTAATTGTACCAAAAGTACTTGATCCTTTTTAAATGCAATTGCATACAGCACGTACTGGGGTGGCCCATATCCTCGAGAACTCGAACGAACTCATAATGGAACTTTAGAACATCAGGAATGTGTAAAATATAGGTGTCTGTATGTATGTGTGACTATAATATGTACAAATGCAAACTGATTAAAAATTTTGGACACGTCCTGCGTCCTCAGCATAAATTGCTAACACATGAACTTATGAAATCCAGTCACATAGATTTTCATGTATTTAGCTATGATGGAGATGTTTGTAGAGTTTTTTTTTTATATATTTGTGGTAGGTCCTGGCCTGGCACTGCATTCCAGAAGAGTAATTTACCCAAAATTTATTGTCACAAGAGATTAGGGTTTTTTTTTTGCTTAAACTGGTTTTTGTTATTTTTTTTTACATTTTTTACCGCCATATTATTCATTATACGTTTTTTTAATTTAAATACTCATTTTTAACATATATGTACATATAAAAGAAAAGTACATTAGAATGAGTCAAACATCATCAACCATCTTTTTGTTTTAATTGGGGATATGACATGGTAATGAGTAAGACAACTGAGGGGCCCGTGAGCACTAAAAAATGTGGAATCAGATCGTTTAGGGCCCTTTTCTTAGAGCCCCAAACCAAATATTCTCGATATAATTTGTTCAGATTTTTTTCTTGTCATCGTATTTTCACTTTAAGTTTCTTTTAATGGATAGGCGAAATGATTCTTATAACACATTCAAAAAAATCAGAGCGAAGGATTAGATCCAGACAAGAAAAAAACTGTCTAGGGGGGGGCCATTTGCCTTCTTTAAAGCTACAGGGTGATTTCCAAAAAAAAAACAAAAACTCTCAAAACATTAAAAAATTAATTAAAAGCAACGGCATCGTCAAAAATATTATTTAATAGCTTTATCAAAGACCAGAATGTTATTCTTATTTAAAATTTTCAAACCTAGTTCCTTAAGTAAACAGTTTCAGCAAACATATTTTCCAAACTAATAATTTAAAAAACAAAAATATTAAAGTTTTTTTCTTCTATCAAATTCTGAAAATATTTTTAAAGAAAATTTGTTGTATGCAAATCGTAAGTATTAATCTATGTACATTCATATAAAAAAAAATTCAACAAAAAAACTGTCTAGCCGTTTTTGAGATATCGAATTTTCAGAACAAAAAATGTAGTTTTTTTTCAAAATTTGAAAAACTTCTTTTTGAAAAATTTTGATATACATCATTTTTTATCTTATTTGAAATTTTTAAAATAATAGAAAATAATCTTAATCTGTACAGCCGATACTGAGAAAATTAAAAAAAAAAACGTTCTATGAGAATTATTATTAACTATTAATATTTTGTAAGTTTTTGCTATTTGTAAATTTTTTTTAATTTAATTTTTATCGCACTAATTTAAGCATACAGACAAAATTTAATTAAAATCGTTGGAGACGTTTTTAAGAAAATAAATATTTTTTAACGATTTTTTATCATTTGTATGGAAGTTACCGTTATTTTTTCATAAAAGTAAAAATGTTTTCTTAAAAAAAAATTAACAAATAGTGAAAAAGGCGAGTACGATGCCAAAAATTGAGAAGGATTTTTTGTAGAATTTTCAAAAATAAGCATTTTCGCTATAAGAGGGGGGGTTCTGTCTCGTCCCGTTTAGGAGGTAGGGGCAATTTAAAAAAAGACTTTACATGAAAAAAAGTATTAAAAACAGCGACAACACTTACAGAGTGCTGCACCTGTTTGAAAGCCGAGAATCTGCTTTTTAATCTTTGATTTAAATAAAATTATTTATATCAATGTTTTTCGAAATATTTGCATACAAACTCATGCACAAAACATTTAGTTTTCAAAAAAAATGTTTTGTACATTCTTTAAATATCCAAAAAATGATTTGAAAATTATTGTTAAAAAATACTGTTAACATTACTTAGAAGCTTCTGTACAAAAAAAAAAATTATTGAAATCTAAATAATCGCTTTGAAGCAAATAGAAAACTAAAAAAAAATGGTTCTATAGGGAGGTACCATTACTAACCATTTCTTGGAAAACGGTTTCCCTTCCAAAAGTAGCTTTTATTAAAAGAAATTAATTGATTTTTTTCTGAGAAAAGTTGTAAGGCTGTTTTTGAGAAAAATAAGAATTTGCAAAAATGCTAGGAAAATAAAATGAACGACTGGATCGCACGTACCTGCTCTTATGTTCAAGTTGCTTGGAATTAAGAACTTTAAAAATATGAAAGTAATTATTATGAAAAAATTATAAAAGTACAAAACAAGTTTTTAAGACGATCTTTAAATTTATAAACAACTAGTTAAAAAAAACTTAGAGCTCAAAAGCAAATATGCCATTTGATTATTAGAAAAAATATAAATATATGCAACAAAAATTTAAAATCGTTGGAGCAGTTTTCTTAAAAATTAATTTTTTATATATAAAATATTAATAATATTTAAAAAAAAATGGTATGACAATTTTGAGAATGTATTAATATATATTTTTAAGCTTAGTTTCAAAAAAATTCAACAACTCGTTTTTGAAATATTGAATTTTCAAAAAAAAAATTTAAATTTTTTTAAAAATCCAAAATATATTTCTTTCAAAATTTTGATGTTCATACAATATTATTAAAATTTTAAAAGGGCTTTTGCATAAAAATTTTGACTGAAATCGTTTGAGCCGTTAATAAAAAAATCGGTACCGTTGAAAACGGTTTCGTATTTTTTTTTTTTTATCAAAAATTACACCATACCTACAGTAATACTCAAATTTGTTTATCAAAATGGTTAGGGCCGTTTTTGATAAATAAACTTTTCATTTACAGTTGTAGGGCAAGTACCGTTATTTTTGGTGCTAAAAAACAATTTCATTATCCCCTCTGGAGTAAAATTTGAAGTAAATTGCTTCAGTGGCTTAGGCTGTACGTCAATATACAAACAGACAGACAGAATAGTGCCACCAAGTTTTTTCGTGTTCTCAAATCATTGAATGTCATGTTTGATTTTTAAAATCGAATAATTTATTCGATTTTCAAAGTGTTTTTAGTCGGCAATAGTTGTTGCTTTTTTCATCATTAATTTTTTTTATTGGACCAGAAAATAGGGAATACAAAACAACAATTTGAAACAAGGTTTACAATTATTGTATATGTTTGTAAACTCCATAACTAAGGCTTTTTGTAAAAATCTCGGTAGTCTTAAAATGCAATCTTAATGTATTTCAGATCAAAACAAATCACTGAATTAAAGTAGTAAAATCTCCTAACTGTGTAATGGTTCCTTTTGGTTCTGCCAAAAATTCCATTTTATTACCTTTTTAATCGTTTTTGTTTATCTTTTCTAAGCAATTTTCGGAGAAAATGGTCACAGTGGCCACTTTTGAATAATTTTGACATACACTTGACCAAATTTCAAAATTTATTTCCCACAACTTTTAATTTTGTTTTTTACTTTTGACAAAATTAATTTGCCGATCGAAATGGATGGTTTAAAAATTAAGTATTTAATTGGGAAAACCTTAAAAATAGGGACATTTTTTCAATATTTCGAATCGAATGACTGTGTCTAATTTAATGATCACTATATGCATGTTATTTGTTAACAGATTAAATTAGAAAAATGATTCAAAAGCCAAGTGTAACTTAAATTGATTACTTACAAAAATCAGTTTCTATTTTATATAGCTACGTATGTACATTGTATGGACTTACCCACACCTGCTACATCTACAAACACTTATTTCAATATTATTAAGATAGTTTTTCCCTTTCGGTGATGAAAAGAAAATGGCATGCAAAATTCTTCTCTTTTCATCTTGAATTTAACTCTAAGTTTCTTATTTTAAATATTTTCAATTGTTGCGAAACCATGGAAAGTATAGAATGTTGTTCAGTTCGTTCGGCTAAAAAGTTCTTTCGGATTCGCTCGATTGCAGTTTTCTGAGAGGGTATATGGGTGCTGAGGATAATATTATGTTAAATAGACTTTCATTGTGGAAATCTGTGCTCAAAGTTGAATGAAAAGAAATCTACTTTTTGCTCGGCTGGCTGATGGTTGGTTAACCTTCAAGCCGAAACCAAAGCTTTAGATAGATATAGCACAGCACGCCACAATGGAATGCAATTATAAATTTTAATTGTACCCAACCACAAAATGAAATTGGTAGATGGTAGATTGCATTATTAAAATTGCTATGGTGGAAAAAACGATGTGATGGGTCTGTAGTAGAAGAGCGCGGATACAGATAAATCTCGGTCTTAAATGAACAAGGAATATGTGTTTCAATCTCGTGAATTGATTTTTCTTAATTTAATTGGGTTGACTATATTGGAGATCCGGTAACTCTGGTAACAAAAAAAAAAATAAAACTTCTAAGACACTAGCAGAAAGTACAATTATTACAAAAACAATAACCTACTATAACCTTTATCTATACTTAGATTTTTTTAAGTACAAGTACATTTAAGTGATAGCACCAACAGATTCGTTATTTTTATTCGATCTTCTCGTATCGTTTTTATAACAATCTTCAACGTTTCCTGAGAACAATTACTGGTCCTAGTTTGTTTGTAAAAAGACTAAAACTCTGACTTTTGCAGCTAGACTATCTTCATCTAGAATCTTTGGTTTCTATTACTTGTGGTCTTAAATAATTTTTTAATAAGCTTATCTGACCACAATTTGGCCACCATATTGGTAAAGGGGTTCTATAAAAAGATTTCCGCAATAACTTTGGTATTATTAGTCTAAGAAATAAAATTTGTAGCAAATTCAATTCTTTCCAATTTATGTTAAAACACTTTTTACCCTAATTAGTTTCAATCTCTATCACTGAGAGAAGTTAATCTAGACTATGAAAACATAAAAATAACAATACAAATTTTTCTACCATGGTCATTGCGTTCGCGTTTTTGAAGAAAATAGTTACCACTTGCTCACAATTTTTGAAAAAAAAAAACACATCATACCGTAGCTATGTACTTTTAAAGGGAAATAAAATCAATTTGAATCTAATTTTAGCATTTGATCAAAATCTTAAGAGCCGGGTGTTTCAACATTAGTATGAAAGGCACTGATATTTTTTTATGTAACTAAAAAATTGTCTTAAGGTATTCTAAAGTGTGATACCAATTTAGTTAGAAAAATACCGAACATATAGTTTTCGAAATATTAAATTTTCAAAAGAAAAATTAGAATATTTCTTAAAAGTTTGAAGAAATTCAATTTTTCCTGATGAAACCCATGAAAATGAAATGCTTTTATATTCATGTTGCTTAGAACTATATTCCTATTATATGTAACTAATTATCATATATTATTTACACAAAATGTTCTTAGACCCTAAGGGTCTTGAACATAAGAGCAAGTACGTGTGACCCAGTCGTGTATTTTATTTTAATTGTAAAACAAGTATGCCATTGGATCACATGAAAAAAAGCGAATAAGTGCTAAACAAAAATTTAAAGTCGTTGAGTAGTTTTCTTAAAAACTAATTTTTTTAAATTTTGGAAAAAATTTTAGAAATAAAGTTTTAGTATGCCAATTTTGAGTATATATTAAAAAATATTAATGTTAAAAATATGCAACCAATTTGTATTTAGTCGTGTTGCTGATAAAAGGTGGTAAGCTGCTCGAAATGCATTCAAGTGTTTGACTCAATAAAAATAAAAGTTTTATTTTAATGAAGAAAATATTTGAAAACTCAATTTAATCTGTGTTTTATTTCATACAAAACTTAAATTGTATAAGAGTTTCCGTTAATCGTTTAAAGTTTTAATGAGTGAATTAATTTCTAACAAAGTCCATTTTCTTAAAAATATTATTTTCCATCTTAATCAGGGATAAACTCCTACATAAACTCGGTATATGTACATTAGGATGGTCCTTATATTGGGTTTTTAAATTTTAAGAAGGATAGGAATCAAATGGTTCTACATGCATAAAAAAAATTTCCAAATTTTTTCAGATTTGTATTTCACCCCCTGGTCACCCTATTTTCACTTTAAGGTACTAAGCATGGGGGTGATTCTTATAAAACGCGAAAAAACAATCTGAAGGTATGGATTAGATTTAGACGAGAAAAAAAGTAATGGAGGGGATCTTTTTTCCCCCGTTTAGGCAAGGGCGGATCCAGACTTTGCCCCAGGGAGGGTCACGTTTCTTAAAATTTCAATGAAGTATTGCACCCAACAATAATTTTTACTTACGATATAAGGCAAGTTTTGTATTCGAGCAAAGTGGGTTGCACAATTCTGTCTGTCTATTCCTTGACCTACAGCTACAGCCTAAACCACTGAAGCGATTTTCTTCAAATTTTTAAATTATTTTTTTTTATTCTTCGGAGAGGATATTTCTTACTTTTTATAATTTCGGTACTTGCTATACAACCATTAAGAAAAAGCTTATTTATCTGAAAAACGGCTTCAACGAATTTGATAAAAAACAGTGGATTACTTTAGGTATGGTGAAAATTAGTAACGGTACCTGCCATTTTAAGGGTTTTTGAACTTCGATTTGTTCAAAGAATTTCAATCAAAATTTGCATGCAAAAGCTCCATAAAAATCTCAATAATATTGCATAGCAAAATAAAAAATAAATGTTGGCCTTTTAAGAAAATATTATTTTTTTTTTTGAAAATTCAATATTTCAAGAACGCGGTGATGAATTGTTTTGAAACTAGTTTATAAATGTATTTTAAAATTAATTATTATTAATTAATCTTAAAATAGCTTTTAAAGAAAATGTAATTACTGGCATATTTTAAAAGTTTTTAATTCCAGGCAAATTGATCATCAGAGCATGGTACCTGCAATACAGTCGTACATTTTATTTCCATTGAAAATTTTTTTTGAAAAATAAATTAATTAAATTAAAGCCAGAACCATCATGCCACTAGATACTAAAAATATTGTTTAGGAAAAGTTTATTTTTGCCCTTAAAATCTTAACTCTTTTACAATAAGATCGTATTTACTCTACAAGATCTTTTTTGATCTTTTGCCTGGCAACTAGAAGCTACTTTTGTTTTACTTACCACTTTCCTTAATGACACCCCCCGAACAAAACAAATTCATAAAACGTCAAAATTACAAAACAAAAACTTTGTATTCCCAAAATGGTGCACCCAAGTTAGTGGGAAGCGTAAGCAATTACTGTCTTGGAAAAACGAAATTAAAAGTTGATCGCAATTTACAACTTAGTTGCCTGATGGTTGCTTGACCTCGATTTTGAAATAAAGCAAGCGATATGTCATTTATGATATTTGCAAAGAGCATACATTCTTTCAGTCAAAACTCCAAAAAGTTTAATTTAATTATTTGCAAGATCTCGAATGCGAGTTTTTCATTTTTACGGTTTTGTAATTTGTGCCCAATTCAAAAGGCCGCTGATAAAAGGTCAACTAGCTATATTAATCGGTTGTGGATTTGTTCTAATGGGATCTTAAAGTTTTTTTTTTTAAGTCATTCCAGGTCACTGAACAAAATTTTTAGGTACCTTATTAAGGTTATCTTAAGAAACAAATATTTCATTTCAAAGGTCGCTTGATTGTTATTAAAGGTGACCTTGATTCATTGGTGAAATACATTTTTTTAAATGAATTTTCAAAGTTTTTTCATGGTTCAGTATTTTTTTGAAAATTCTATGTCTGAAAAATTATCTACTGTTACTACCTGCCCTTTTACATACGGGATGCCATAGAATTTGTAATCTGATTCGGTGTCAGAAATGTTCACAAAATCATCAAATCAATTTCAAATTATTTTTACGGTAAGACTACAGTAAACAAAAAGTAGAAATCTGTATTATTCTTAAAATGAAAACTTTTATTGTTTTTCTGGCAAAAAAATTATTTTTTCAACTTTTCCCGAAGGATGTACATATCGTCGGGTTTCTGTCAAAACCTAGTAAGTCCTTAAATGACATTTTAATGTACTTTTGGTCAACAAGAATTACTGAATTCGAATATCAATTTCTAGTAACTGTGGCATGGTGTCTTTTGGCTCTATCAACGAGTTTTAAAACCTTGTGTGTTTTCTGTCTTCTAAGCAATTTTTCAAATTTGAAATTTGTTTTGACAGAAAGGCCTCGATATGTATTTTCTACTTTGATTTTTGTGTTTTAACTCTTTAAATACGCACGTTTAATTAAAATAAATTTGACGGCGGATTACATCCTTTGAGCAGTGAAATTTTTTGTTTATGATTGAATTCATGTGTCTAATATTTTATATCTGGGAAAAGCCCCAGGGCGAATGTGTTTAGGCGGGAGGGGTAATTTTATCAAAATTTGGATCAAAACTGAAAAAAATTATTTAAAAAAAACGGAAATACTTACAATGCCATACCTTAGCTTTTTTTAAGGACACGATTCCATTCTTTAATATGCTTCTCAAATAAATTTTTTATTTCCAATTGTTTTTGAATAAATAATTTTCAAACTTAAAATTAAAAAACCAAAAATTATAATTAAGCTAAGGCTTGGTATTATAAGTGTTCCCGTTTTTTTTAGTATTTTTTTTTTCTGTTTTGGCCAAATTCCTGGAAAATGACCCCTCCCACCTGAACGGGGGGAAATAGAACCCCCCTCCAACACAATTTTTTTCTCTTCTTAATCTTATGTTTTCATTCTGATTCATTTTCACGTTTTATAAGAATAATCCTTTGTAGGGTTTTCACACCAGACCCCAAAACCGGTTTTCAGCGAAAACTTTTCAAAAACTTGAAAACCATTCACACCGAACATTACATGTTTTCTTTTGACAATACAGTTTTTCATTAACCAACCACTAACAATTTTCTATTCTTTTTGTTGTTTTCTTCTATTTTATGAAAATAATATGGTGATTTTTTATATAAATTCGATACATATGAACAATTAAAATTATCGCTGGCAAAATATTATCAGTTTTGAATAAATTAAATAATTTTGAGATTGGAATTTTATATTTGATATGACAGAATTTCGTAAGCTGTTTTCAATTTATTTTGAGAGCATTCAATCAGTTTCTTTTATGACAGTTTATTTGGCACTGAACTTTTTAAAAGGTGCGTTTGTTTCATTCGTCTCTGAATTCCAACATGTTTTCGACTGGTCTTATATAAAACTTGTGTTTTACGAAAACCTAATGCATAAGAAATGTTATGAAAAACTTGTGTTTTTGATTATGTTTTTCTCCAAAACCGATATTTTCGCGACAACCACGTTTTGGGTCCGGTGTGAAAAGGCTATTACCCATAATTAGTACCTTCAAGTAAAAATAGGGAGACCAGGGGGGTGAAATAAAAATCTGAAAAAAATTAGGGAAATTGTTTTTCAATATTTTGAATCGAATGAAGACTATCCAAGGCTACATCCAATTTAGGACTACCATAATAGTATATATGTACGTACTTTTAAGCAAAAATGTTTTGAAAAGGGTGTTCCAACGAGAGGTTACTCTATTTATATCTTAAGTAAAACCTCATGGTTTGGTTATATATTAAAATATCTGCTAATTGACTGCCTTTGACCCACCTTTAAAATGGTGATGCTTTTGATAAAATTTGTTCATCATTCTTTTCTATAATTGTACCTTTTTATTAAAAGCTCAAAAATTTTCAGTAAGTACAAAATTGTTGGCTCAATATTGATGCAAACTTTTTCTGTAAAAAGTTTTATAAATAAACTGGCGATATTAACTCAAAGTTTTAATTATTTTATTTCAGGCTGGCTTTTCCAAACTGATTATAATCATTCTATTGCTATTAGTTTTAACAGAAATGCATTTCAAAGCATCCTCAACTCATTAGTTTTGTACCTCAAATTAAATTCCTTACGATTGAGTTAGAATTTCAAAATTAATAAATTTAATACTAAATTTAGTACCACAAAACTATTAAATCAGTTATTCATTTCATCTTCTCCCATTTTATGCACCAAAAAATAATAATAAAACCAAAGATCAACCGACAAATCTTGGTTTATTGAATTAATTTTTCATACATTTATAAAATCTCTGTTCGTCCTTTTTCTAGTTACAACTTAAGAAAATATATTGCCCACTTTCAAGTGTACACTTAACGAAACAAAAAAAGAAAAAAAAACATTTTACGAGCTGCAATCAAATAAATTAGGTTTATTACAGAAAGTTGTGTTCAGTTCTAAACTTAGTAAGGAAAGAGGAAAAGGATGCACATTACACATTGCACAAAAACACACTATATACAGCCAGAATGCAACCACTATATTTAAAGCAAAGCATGACTATGACTACTCTGTAAGTGTGCATGAGGACAAATAATAAAAGCTAAGAAGTGGATTATCCACAAGGGCCAGGATAAATTTCTACAATAAAAATGGCAATTTGTCCCGATGGAATTGAATTGCCCCATTTAGTATAGGTGAATAGGTACTTCTTGCAGAGATACTATTATACTCTTACCTGCCAAATGGGAGGACTTTTTTGTGTGTGTGCTTTTATGCAAGGATTGCTATTAAAGTAAATTGCGGGGAGGATTTGTTCATTTTGATTTTATTGATTTTATCAGTATAGATGGCTCCTTGACCTAATCGTCTCTCTCATAGGGGATAAATGAATGTCATAGAAAAACATACATATGCATGTCTTGAAAAGACCTTTGCTTATTGAATTTAATTTTAATAAATTCGATTTTATCTTTGTAATGCATGTATTTCTTTAGAGAGTTTTTACCTGAAAAACATATATATTTAGGTACGGATGACGTTCTTATTCTGTTGAAAAAAAGCATGGAGATAAGGAAAGGATTGAATTAAATGAAATATATTAGTAAAACTTGATGCCAGTTTAGTGTCATCCCACTCATGATTCAATAATTGAAAAATTGTAGTATTTTTGCCTGGTACAGTTCTGATTGTAGTAACATACTTTATAACATAGTTCAATATAAAATTGGTACAAAATCAATTTCTAATGCCATTTATTTTGTTTTAAAACAATAAATTATCCTAATTTGAAAATTAAATTAATTACTATTCGATTTTTAGACATATTTTTTAAAGCATCAGTTTAAAATTTTGAAGAACAAAAATTACTATCAATATTTTGTAGAGCCAACTTGATGAATTCCCCCACCGCGAAGTTCCTTGATTGTAATAGTTTGCATATATACCAAAAGTCAGCAAATCGTCAGAATCACTTGAGAGCGTATATTGGACTTGATGTATTTTTCTAAAACAAAAACAAAGACAAATGTTACAAGTAAGTCAAAGTGAATCAAACAAGTCCAAAATCATGCTTACTTTTCATCTTTGATATTAAACTCAAAACGATCAGTTGTCAGGGGCATCAAATTTTGGTCCAAGCTATTTGGCATAATTAAAGCTCTATCGGCTTTTGGGAATTCACCTTTAATTGAAATTTTTTCAAAGACTAGTTCAGGCCTAACATCAATATTTTCATCAAAAACTCTTCCACACGAGTCCAAAGTTGTATCAATACAAGCGTAGACAGCACAAAACTTATACTTTGTGTATCCAAAACCAGAGTAATTGCGGTCTCCATCAAATACAGCCAAATGATATTTATATGATGATGAGTTACTATCAATTGTTGGGGAATTCTTTTTCCACGTCAAATTGAATTGACAGCAGAATGACTCATGGCATATGTGTTTTTCAACTGTCAAACTAATATTGGATTCTAAGAGTTCTGATGTAAAAGCATCCATGCGATATTCACGCATAAGTTGAATACCTCCTGTTACTTTGCTCTTTGAATGCTCCCTTTCAATTCTTGAAACTGAAGACTCTGATTTTTTCCAGTAAGAACTTTTGGTCACGTTAGCAATGTACAATTTTCGTTCAGGACTTTTAGCCATAACCGATACCAGAGCACCTTGTTTTCCAGAGTAAATACCAGAGCCTGTTGTTCCGCCAGAGGGTAAGCTTGCTCCAGCAGCTAACAAGTTGACATTATTAGAATATGCCCAAGACTGTTGTAGTTGGACACCTGTAAAATGGAGAAGTCTTTTATCAAACACAGGTGGAAAACAAACATCGGAGGAAAATCAAAATTCAATTTTGCAGTTTATATTCCTGAGAGCTAGGTGAATTTCTCCACTTTTACTGTCAAAATACTAAAGAAAAAAGATACTGGATTTGTCTGCTCAGGTGAGCACTCGGAAATATAAACTGAATAAAAAACTCAAAAACTTTTAAAAAATTGCTGTTATTATTTGAGGCGAAAAGAACGAAAACTCTCCATATCCATGTCAGAAAAAGTCTCCATAGCCAAATTCAATTGTTTAAAAACTTTCAAACTAGAACACTAACAACATAATTTTTATATCAAATAAGAGATTTTGAAATCTTTTTGTTATGGTTAAAAAGAAAATTTTATTAAAAGTTCCGTTAAAAAGACATTAAGCAATTACATCGGGCTGTGACGAGTTTTTCTGGCATGGGCATGGTGAGTTCTGGTTCCCATCACCTCATTTGAAATATTTGGTCACTTAGAAAAAATGGATTTCAAAGATGTTGCTTCGTCAAAAAGAAGGGTTGGCAAGGTGCCGTGACTTAAGGCCATAAGTGACACAAGAAAATTTGGTCTCATGTCACTTTTGAAAAGCAACATTATGGCCAAACTTTAAGAGTTGAGCTTATGTTGCTTTTGAAAAGTGAAATTAATTTGGCCTTACATCACTTTTGGAAAGTGACATAAGAACGACCAAACCTTAAAATTTGGTCTTATGTCACGCCACTGGTTGACCACGATTCCAAATACTTTGGTAAGTATCGTCTTGATATCGTCAAAATTAGGAAATTTCAATATCATCTCGGTATCGGTCTCGTATAACTCAGTCTCGTTTGGTCTTCGTATATATAACAAAATCTCGTCGCGGTATTGTTTCGGATGCTTTGGAGCTGGTGTAGTCTCGGTATCGCTTCGGTTCGATACCGATACCAAATGATACTGAGACTTTTCTGGTATCGTGGCCATCCCTATCAAAAAGTGATTAATCAAGTCTTAGATAAAAGGCATTAGTGGGTTCAGAGAAATTAGATCTCAGAGACTTCAGCATTCTCAATCTCTCTCTCTCTTTCTCGTTTTAGTTATGACTAATTTTTCCTCAGTGCTCGACAGCAAATTTGAAAAATGTTGCTGAGAAATCAATATTTTCTGCCATCTCTGATACCTTATCTTTCCAAACATGTCTTCTTTCTGAGATTTGCCGAACCAATCACACTATCGTGAGACCTCTTTTTCCTAAAGTGACTAAAAGTTAGTAAGAAAAAAATTACAAACCTGTCAAAAATGGAAGTTCTGAGTACCAAAAAGAACTAAACACAAAGTCCTTCACGCCCATGTCTACCAATTTTTTCGCTGGTAAATAAAAATTTATATCGAAACAAATAAATATTCCAAACTTGACACCAAAATCTGTATCAAAAGTTGACAGCTCTGGAGAATTTGTGACATTTGTCATTGAATCGTAAGAATTGTATTTTCTATATCGTGCTATCACCCCACCATCGCGATTAAATACCAAATTTGTGTTAAATTTATTCAAACCATCTGTAGCACATGGTCTTGGGTCATTTTGTTCTAGCTGTGAAGCAGAAGTGCAATTTTCCTTCTCCAATACATTTACTACAACATATTTTTTGACATTTTTGACAGCACAAGATAGGTCTCGAAGAAATGCTTCGTAAGTTTCATTGTTACATGGAACTATTTGATCTTTTGGTTCTGGGATGTAGGTCAAATGTTGAGCGTTGTTAAGGCCTAGTTCGGGAAAGACAATTATGTCTGTACTTGCAGCTTCATCTGAATTTATAATTCCTATGTAATCGCGAAGATTGTTGTTAAGCTGGTCAAGTGATGATCCGTGGTATTTGGCTGGTTCAAACTCAACAACTCCAGCTGTATAGAATGAATCAACTGAAGATGAATCCTTGAAAGACAAAGCTTTTAAGTAAGTAATTTTAATAATGATACAAATTTAATTTACATCAAAACTGTAAAATATATTCAATTTATATGACCTCTACTCCAGACCTCGAAAATGTAATCAAATCTATCTAATTGCCATCTTTATGTGGGTAAAGATGAAATGCATTTTAAATAAAGGTCATTCAATTGAACTTCATTTAATGGATTCTCGTTAAAATTAATCAGAACTACTGATAGTTTTTGTTTTTATAAATAATTCTTCTTAGTATTTCAATATTATTTAAACTTTTACTTGCATCATAAACTTTTAATCAAAGCGATTATTATGGAAATAAACTTAATCCAAACACTCATTAAATTTACATTTTAAATTCTTACAACAAAAAAGGTAGAAACTTACTAAATACTCACCTCAAATTGAAATGACATCGTAACAGAACCAATCCAAAACAACAAATAAAAGACATACAAAGCCCTCATTTTATACAATTTTATACAAAGCATAGGCATTAACGCTAACTTAGAACCAATCGAGAGAAACGTTCGATTTATACTAAAAAATATAAACAACAAAGCTAATTTTCTGCTGAATGTCTACTTTTTCTATTGATAAAATGATAAATTTTATGGTATCATATTCACATTTTATATGGTATGGAGTTCTTCAATCTCTCTTTGTATGACAGGGTGTTCTTTTAATTAGGTGAAACAATACAAAGAGAACAAAGAGGGTGATTTTGTTTAAGGAAAATTTACAACAATTTTCAGTTACTGTTAGAATTTTGAATCTTACGGTTTTATCTCTTATGCACTTTCTTCATTGTTGGCCGTTGGTGGAACAACGATAGACTAAATTAAATGATGAATACATACTTTAATCCAGTTAGAACAGTCAAGAGGATAGAGACGGAACAATAACCGGTTACTCTCTAGCCTTAAGACTAGAAAAATAAAAAGTACACTGTGATATTTATGATTAAAGTGTTTTTATTTTATTAAAAAATTTTGAAAATGCTTGTTGTAAGAGATAATTTTTAAAATTCTTACTTTATAAATAAGAATTATTAATTTAATTATAAATTAAATTTAAATTCAAAAATTATTTACTACAAATATTTAATAGAAAAAAGTTTTTTTTTCAGATTTGTGAGTCAAAAAATTGTAAATTTAATAGTGTTTCAGCACATTTAATAAAACTACTCCTACTGAAGAAGTTGGGAAAATCCGAAAAAATATTGTGAAATAACGTTTAATTTGCATTAGGAAGAAAGTGACCCAAAAAGCCCGCATCATATTAAAATATTAGTCACTTGTATCGAGCTGAGTTTTGCTATTAACTTTGGTATTGATGTTAATTTATTATGAACCGAAAAAAGTCCTCAACTATACGATGACACTAGGTCTGTTTAAAGTAACATAAAATGGACTTTTGACAAATATCTCGAAAACGATTTTAGAAAAAATGTACGGTCTACTGAGGTAGTTTTCCGTGAAAAACATTCTTAGAATATTGTTCGAAATATTAACTTTTAAAATGTTATAGCATTCCAAACAACAATCAAGAAACTCACCTGGCAATCGACTTCTAAGTAAAGGTGGAAAAAATGTGCATAGGAACTTTTGGGAAACACTTGGGAAACTTTGAAGCAATAAGGCTTCTTGTGGTTAATGTTACGAAAAATATTCCTTTTTCTATTTTTCTCAACAGGCTGTTTGTATAAAAAAAATTCTAACGCTTACCATTCCATATATTTAGCAAAAACCCATTTTTTGACACTTGACACCTTATCACGGACCTAGTGGCTCATCGAATAGTTGAGGGTTTTTCTTGCTTTCTTTTCCTTTCTTTGTAATTTGAATGTCTATTCTTATTTTCCATAGAAAACGGAATTTCTTTCGTACCATTTACCACAAGAAGCTTTATCGCTTCAAAGTTTTCCAAGTAGCTATTCTCTAAAAGTTCCTATGCACTTTTTTTCCGCCTTTACTTAGAGGTCCAGTGCCAGGTGAGTTTTTTTTTTATTGTTTGGAATGCTATAACATTTTAAAGGTTAATATTACGAACAACATTCTAAGAATGTTTTTCACGGAAAATTACCTCAGTTACCTGAAAATTTTTTTGTCATCAGAAATAATTTTAAATAGGTCAAAACTCAAAGAGACGTGACCTTTTCGAAAAGAAACCTTTTACAAAAGAGAGTCTGAAGAGAAGGTTTAAAACGAAAATCAATAACTTAAGGCCACTCTACACAATATACAAATCATACCAAACCGTCTGAACACACTCATAGATCTCATATGACTTCTCAAAAGCAAAAATCATACGACTTTTTTGACATTAGAACTGCAGTTAATTCCATTTGAGAAGTCAAACGGGAATTGTTGTTTTCATGAAAAAAGTTAATTCAGAGTATTGAAAATAAAAATATTTTTATTTTTTATTTAATTTATTATAATTTAAATATAATATTTTAAATGTTGCAAAACGATTCTTACTAGATATTTGAACCATTTTGCATTAAAACCTCGAGTTTGAACTTTTTCGAGATACGACCTTATTATTCTCAGGTGACGACTTGTATTTAAAAAGTACACGGGTATCAATTCCTTACCGTGTCATGGGTACCCGTGTAATTAATCACCCACCTGAAATCGAGAGCTCTAGTTTAAGCCAACCGGCTTTGTAAGACCAAGTTTTTGAAAACAGCAAAAATACCATTTATATAACTTCAAAAGCTTAAAATCAGCATAGGTTGAGCGATTGTTTCTCGTGCTCTGAATCCCTGGCACCTCATATGAATATACAAACATGGGAAATTTAAAAAAAAAAAATGCCGCCTTATTGGTCAGTAATTGGTAACTTGGAATCAAATCCTAAGGTTTCTCGAGGTCACATAAGGTCACGCTAAATTTTTGGCAAATCATTTGTGGGAAATTAAAAAAAAATTATCATCCCAAAGACTTCTAGATTATGATAAAAGGTCAAATATTTTTATTAATTGGTCAGCCAAAGATTGTTTTCTAGGAATTTTTAAAATTGGTTTCAAGGTCATAAGAAAAATTTTTGGCAACTCATTTGGGTCATTTAAAAAAAGGAATCTATTTGAAAGGCCACTCTACAGTCTTAAAAGGTCAGCTTTTTCAGTAATTGGTCACCCACAAATAATTTTTTATGAATTTTTAATGAATTAAAAAAAAAAAATCAAGGTCATATCAATAGCGATAGCGATTGCGCCTGATCTTGCATGACCTTGAGAAAATTTAAGCCTTAATTACAAGTTATCTAGGGCTGACCGATTTCTAGGACTAGTTCTCCTTTTCTGACTAATAACGGACCAATAATATTGCATTTTTCTTATTCAAATTTCATATATAAAAATTAAAGCACTAAGCATAGTCTACAGTTCCATTTTCAAAACAAATTTCCACCTTTTCTGTGGAAAATATTATAACATTCAAGACAAAAAATGTTTGCTGTGGTCTAGACCACCCAAATTACATTAAATAGAAAAAAAAAATCATTTAAAAAAAGCTGCAACACTAAAAGTGCTATTTTGCAGCTCTTTGGAAAGCCAGAAGTCAATTTTTTCAAAGTTTCAACTCTACTTTTTATGAAAAATTAAATTTTCGTTCAAATTGAGAATTGATAATAGACCTTTGGCTTTCCAAAAAGCTACAAAAACAATACTGTAAGCAGTGTTGTCGTTGTTTTATTTGTTTAATTTTTCTATTTACATTTTTCAATTTTATTTTATAAAATTGCGCTTCCTGTTCAAGCAGGGGAAAATATTACCCTATTAAACCCCATCCCACGGGATTTTTTTTCTTGACTACTTCCGACTACATGCTCAGAATGTTTTGACAGATTTTACGTGAATCACCTTATATGCAAAAAAAAAAGAAACTAGGCAATTTAATGAACCCCTATATCGACTTTAGGGAATGAAAATAAAAAACTGAAAAATAGCGAATTTTATAGTTTCTTCATTAAGAGCTGATTTAGACCCATTCAGGAAGACTTTTTTTTGTAAGGAACACCCTTATGTATATTTACATAGGTTTGGCTTTATTTCAGTGTTCAAAACATAGTTGGAAATGGAAAGGCTAGAAGCCTTAGACAGTAGACTTATGATTTCTTTAAGGATTTGATTGAAAATTATCTTAAGAAAAAAGAAAATATGCCAAAAGCATTAAGTTATGTACCTAAGTATATTAAAACGAAATTGTTTTATTTAAAACTTTATCAACGATAAATTTTGTTGGAGTTTTTCTCGCATAAAGTGTGTAAGAGCGTCGGGTGCGATAATATCGTTCATAATATCACATTATAATAAATGAGTGAATATACCTTTAAAAACTCACTGAACTGTAAATAAGAAATTCCATTAAATTTCCTAATGACACGCTATAAGGTGTAACAAATAAGAATAAAGGACCTTCATTCAATTAAGCTTTTGTATATTCCTATATGCGTGAAGGGAAATCGCGTGAACAAAATTGTATTCAAAAATATATAAGTAAGACATTTTTCGCTTTTCATCAAAGTGCTATACATACATATGTATGTTTAGGTATAAATTTATATATATGTATGCAAATTTGTAAATTGAATTGTTTTGTAAAACATAACTTGATAGTGAGATGGAGGGTTGTTCTTCTTGATAGCTGATATGCCAGCTAAATTCAAAAGTAATACATGGATGAGCGCGTTCATAATATCATATTGGGATATCAATTTTAAGGAGGTTAGATTGTTTCGTAATCATATACTTTAATAAACATAAAAATTGTTTCATCTAGAGAGTGGAGGGACGTATTTTGAAATGAGTTTATGAAAGGTTAGACAATTCTGCGATCGAAGAAATATGTCATTCTTTTAAAAGATGTGAATTCATTCAGTGAAATTTAGGGTACTATAAAAGTTGGTGAACTTAAGCTTAGGAAAATGTTTGTCACCAAGCTTTTGAATAGAAGTAAAAACACTCTAACATTGTGATGGTTTGAATGACATTTTAAATAAAAATAAGAAAATACTGATAAAACTAAGAAACTCATCTCTTTCCGTGGCCTAAGACACAAGTATATCATAAATCCATCACATCATACTAATTTAATTGGTCTGCTGATTTTATGGCTTTGCTTATCAACCAAATCACATATTGCAGTCCTAAACACTTGTGACCTAAATCATATCAGATATCTTAACTGTCACTTTACTCAGTATGATGGTTGAAAACAACAACACTATTGATGAGCATATGAGTAAGTACACCAATTTCCTTCCCACGAAGATTGCAATATGTTGCAAATCAGATCAACCTGGTTGCCTTACTTTGTGTAATAATATGTCCTAAGCCCTGCCTTGCATCTGACATCATGAGTGATTAATTGATTTTCACTTTTGCTGCTGCATTTCCTGGAAAACTCTCTATAAGAATATCTTTACCTACATATATGCACGATGATATAAATTCTCAATTAGGTAACTGATTTTCAGCTCCATGTAATAAGAACGGACAAGCCACACCATCAGCCATCAGGCATCATCAACCTTCAGCTACCACACCATCAAGCCACACTATCTACAGCCACAGAGAAGCCCCACAAGCAATTTCCTGAGTTATGGCACCTGAGTAATCTTCGGAACGTCATTTTCATCTTCGCCCTCTTCCTGATGGTCCTGGATCATCCATACCATTCCGCCTAGCGATAGTCATATTGTCTATATATAGGTGAATAGTTTGCATACCAATGCATACATTCTGCAACAACTTCGGCAATGTTATGCCAGGGATTTTCCTCTTCACTAAATCGCATCAGGTGTGCACCGTGCAATGATGGGGATTAAATTTTCACAGCAGCCGGTATCAAGAGCTACTGTACGTACTATACATATTATACGAGTAGAAATAGGTACTCCCGCTGCATCCTTAAGATATCAAGTCTCGTAAAATTATGCCAAGAATTTCAAAGAAGTTATATTCAGTCTCCCCATAGATTTTATGGCTTCAGCGTTCGAAAATATGCATAGGGAAAATATTATTATCTCCTGGAAATTCGAGAGAACATCCTAATTGGGTGTTAAATTAAGCAAAACAGCAAATTGTTTGAGGAGAAAATATAACTTTCTAAGAACTTAGTGAGCCATTAACATAACAATAAGCTTTGATTTATATAGCTGAGACACTGGCGATGGAGGGTTGCTCGAATATTAGGAAAATACCGTTGGATTCTTTAGTGTTGCTTATTTGTTTTATTTTTATTTCCTATCAGCTTTTGAGCCCTTCGATCAACAATAGTTCTTGCTACAAAACCCAATATATGGATTAATTTAACAAAAACCCATACAATTACAATCAGTACAACAATAACATCAATGTTCCATCGTTGAAGAAAGTTCATATGCACCAAAGGGCTCTGCATGTGAAGAGCACCATGATGCCGCATTACATATTCCAACCAAAAAGCTGCTGTTTCTCTAGCAGTATTCGGTCGATCACGGAAAATCTTCGAAGTTAGTTTGACTCTTTGGGCATAGTATGGAGTTTCTAAAACCTTCTTTAAGGACTCATTGAACTCTTCCTCGGTAAGAGTGTTGCCATCCAATGAGACTCCAAATCCGTCATTTGTCATCTCGGCCACAGTATATGGCTCATCGCCATAAAGGGGTAAGCCAAACATTGGAACTCCATGGTATATGGCTTCTTGAATAGCCAGAGGTCTTCCATCAGTGATGTATAATTGAAGATTCCGATGTGGTAAAATTGTATTGGATATAATCGAAGAACAAAAAAGGATATTTGAGAATTCATTTGGATGATCGTCAAGCCTTTCCCATTCCCAAATTATCCTCTGATCAAGTTTTGATAGAACATTTAAGATTATCTTTAGTTGGTCTGGCTTTAATTCGGTATTTCTGGCTATTGATCCAACTCGGAATAAGATTGTTCCATTTACAGATGCATCGAGGAATTCCTTGATATCCTGCAGATTAAAAATAGCAATATAAATATTAAAGTCTTAATTTGAATTTAGAAACACCACATACTTGCGGTAGGAGATCTGACTGATCTTCGACTTGAATTCCTCCAATTTCAACGAGTGCAGGAACTAATGGTCGAATTGGCAGCTCTGAAAAATGTCTGTTGTACAATACCAGTGAGACATTTTTTATCATATCGGAATAACTTGGGTAGAATTCATCTGTAAATAAAGTTCTATAGTGGTTTTCATTAAGGTTTGAACGAATTTTTATTTTTAAACAGAAGAAATTATACAAAACTTAATTTGATATTAATAAAAAAAAACACAAAAAGTTTTCATAGTGATGGTTATATTTTTGTCTTATAATTCACACCATGTACTGCACTTGTGTGAACTTCCATTTACCAATAAAAACCCACTTTGAAATTTAAATCGTTGGAGAGGTTTTCTAAAAAACTAGTTTTTTTTTATAAAATTTTGGTAACATTAAAAAAAAATTGTTTGCCAATTTAAAAAAACTTAGAAACCTAGTTTCAAAAAATACATCAACCTTTTTTGTGGGGTTGATAGCTTTGGGGAGAGCTGTTTAGTTTTATTTTTTTAAATATATAATATTTTTATAAAAATCAAAATTTAGATATCAAAGGGATTGAAAAAATCAAAAATAAAAAATAAAAAAGAACATTATAATTCAGGTACCTACCCACCTGAAAAACTAGTCTAGTTTTTAACGAGGGTCGCTACCGATTTTCTCTAGAGCCTTGCCAGTTAGGTAACCTATTGCCTAGAGAAAACACGAAAAAAAGTTGTTTTTACTGGAATTCGATCCTCGGATCTTCTGATCACCAGTTCAACACTCTAGCTACTGAGCTATTTCCCAATACAGTGGTGTAATGTTGAAAATGAAAAACTTTATAGGTTACTATTTTAATTCATCTTACTATTGTATGATGAGCGTAAAATGTTTTATTTTTTAGTTACATATAGACTCATCCACCAAGCTTTTTCTAGCGAGGGCCTCGCTAGTATTTGACAAGTTTTCCTTGTCTAGATTGCCCCCACCGAAGACTTTTCTGAACCTTGACTGAAATTGACAAAAACTGACCATTTTTGCAGCCGGGTACCATTGATAACAGTTAAAAGAAAATACCGGAAAGTACACAGTAATCCACTGATTTTGTGTATCAAACTTGTTGGAGCTGTTCTTATGATCAATAAGCTCTTTCCTAACGGTCGTATGGCAAGTACCGTTATTTTAGGAGATACATAAATTAAAAAAAATCGAAATCCCCTCTTGAGAAATACCAGTAAACCTTTAGTTGAAATATTAAGGCTGTGTAGGTTGAGCTACAGAGCAGATAGACAGAATTGTGCTACCAACATTTTTAGGGTTCTCAAAATGTATTTTTTAACTAATCCAAAACTTGCCCTATAGTACTTACAATCGCAGGTATAAAATTCAAGTGTATCTTGAAAGCTCAGTGAAAAGGAAGATGTATGAGTGTAATACCTGATATTCCCTGCTCTGCGAACAGAAATAAGCCACTTTGGAATATTATACCTTTGACAAAATTTTCGATGTTTTGCTGAGACATTTGGTTCCATGAGCAAAGCCCTTTTTGGTGGAAAAGGTCCAAATCCAAATCCATGCCAAAATCCCGAATGCCAAAATTCGGAATGGACAAAATCCCGAATGGACAGAATCCCAAATGTCATAAATCATAAATGCGTTCAAGATAAAATACAAAATTTAATACTTTTTCAGTACTATTCCAATACTTTCAAAGAAACCAAACCGCTATTTTTTTTTTGGTTTAACTTCTGCTCATTTTTGGAATCTCAAAAAATTTCTAAATAATAAATAAAAATCTCGATTTCAAAATTTTCAGAAAAAAACAATCTAGAATGTACAAAAATCACGAATTGTATTGTATTAACATCAAAATAAATAATCCAAAGTCTACTAATGAGCACAAAAACTTTAAATTTCGGGATTTTTGCATTCGGAATTCTGTGTTTCGAAATTCTAGCATTCGGTATTTTAGCCATTCGGGGTTTTTTGCTATTTGGGATTTTGGCATTTACCAACCCAACCACTTTTTAGCTGTTAAAATGTTGATAGCCTCTCATTTTTCATTTTAAATTGCCTGCCAAGCATGTCCGAAAAATATTCAATCTCAATCAAATCAAGAGAACAAGCGGGGCGGTTCAGATGGGCCTATCGAAGAAACGTAGGAACTCTGCTTAGAAGAAGATTTTGCATGAAATTTTCGCTGATACTTGGGCGAAATGCACAACAATTTCTTCCAAAATATCTCTTACATATGCCATCACTCTGATGTCAAGGATCAATTTTTGAACACATTTGCAGGCCCTTAAACATTTACCACTCTCATCCCATTATGGGACCTCCATGAAGAACTATTTGTGAAACGGTGTAACAATGAGCATATTGCTCATCTGATCGTACATACACTTTTTGCATTTCTAATCCCGATTTTTGAACTCGCCAAATAAGGGTAAAATCGAGTGGCCTGCTAACTTCAAAGTTAAGTTAGCAGGTCTCATAGTGTATCTCATGCTTGGTATTTGTAGTAAGGCTCCAAATTTCCAGTTTTTGTTTGCATTTCAAGAATAGGCTACTTCAAAATATTGAAGTCCTTTTTTCTGTGAAGGTCAGTGTCTCATCATTTTAATTCAATGGCGTTCTCGTTCTTCATTCTTCTATTTTTTTTTTTTAAGGACTTCAAAAATTTGAAGTAGCCTACATTTGAAATGCAAACAAAAATGCAAATTTGGAGCTTTACTGCAAGTTCCTCTTATGCTTGGTTCCTGAGATACATGATATGACCTACTTACTTTATATTGAGGTCAATTTTGGGAAATTTTTCAAATTAAGGACTTCAAATTTTAAATCTAGCCTAGGAGCATGCTAGGTTCCTGAGATACAATATGTGACCTGCTTATTTCACTGTTACTGCAAAATCGGAAAAAGAAATGCAAAAAGAATTTAAAAAAAATGGAAACTGGTGAAAGTTGTCCTGCTAACTTCACAGACGTGAATGGAACTATTAAGTTACTTTCAAAACAAAAATGTAGATAGTGTTGGCAAGTGCTAATGAATTAGCTGACATGTTTATCAAACTAGGTAGGTACATATTTATTAAGCTCAAAGCTAGGGATAAGATCATGTTATTTTTTTACAATATCTATTTACGATACTTTATTTAATTTGTTTGAAATGTATGACTACCAGATTATTTACTAAGTAAATATCGAATACCTAATATTAAAAATATTGAGATAGTCTTCCAAAGGTGTTTTGCATATACCTAACATACACAATCGGGGAAGGCTTTTACTCCACTATATGAATATTGAGGGTTTGAATGTCAAACCAAGAATTTTAGTGCACCAACTTTAAGTTTTTCTTATATATTAGGTAAAAAGGTTAGAGTAGTGCATTTATTTGAGAAACAACATAACGGAAACTATTGTTCTATCCGTTCACACTGTGATTCCGAAAAATGGCAGACACACCTTTTGGCATCGCACTTTTTGGTTTTAATTAGCTATCCTTTAAATCACAATTCTGGCAACAGCCTCTTTCTGCAGGTTTTCAAATTCACTCCGGTTACAGCGATCGCTTAAATGTCTTGCCAACTACCAAGCACCAAATCGTTCTACCACTTGATTAAAATTTGACTTTTGTATACAATTTCCTCAGTAAAAACAAATAAATTATTATTTCATTATTAAAAAATATTACCCATAAATTTGTTCCATTACAAAATCCGCATAGATCTGCACCAAAGGCTCAACTCCCGCCCATAGAAAATTCTTTGCCCTCTCCTCAAAACTCATCGGTTGACTTCTACCAAAAAATGGTATCTGCACGTAGGATGTTTCCGCAGGATTACCAATCATACGATTAATTGCTCCAAATGGTGCTGTTAGACTTACAACAGCAACAGGACACTTATATCTAGCAGCCACACCCACCATGAAGTCATTGTGAAAATATCCCAGCAGCATTAAGTCAAAAGTGTTATTGTCTTTGAAAAATTCTTGAAACATTTCAAATTCGAGAGCTTTCTTCTGAATATTCGTAAATAAATTCGTGGTAAGAATGATATTTTTCATAACTTTGAATTTTGATATAACTCCATCACTTATTTCCATCATGTAATAATTTAATGTTCTTATTGATTCCGGAGGTGATTTTAGGAAAATATGACGAAATGGTCTTTTACTCATCGAATACTGGGGAATATGGAGAGTTGTAACAATTGTAAGATTGTGTCCCCTTTCGATGAGTGAATTAGCTACTGCCATAAAAATGACAAGTTGATTTTTAACCGGACTTGTAAACATACACAAGACATTTTCTGAATTATTTAATCGAACAAGTGTGAGACAAATTACTATTATAATTAATTGAAAAGCACAGCGCTTGGGCATGGTGTTGTTTCAACCACTGTTCTTAAAACCAACTGATATCTAGATAAGTTGTTTATGATTTGTATGTACATACAATTACTAACTTACGATTAAATTTATGGAAACTTATCAGTATCAATTAGAATGTTATACTGATAAGCAAAAAGATAGTAAGGCCTAGAATGAAATGAATAGCAACTGCCCTTATTTATATGTTAAAGAACTAAGGCACCAGTTTATCAATATCGATAAAGCAGTAGGCAATGTCAAATTCGATGTAGTGCTTGACTGCTTGAAAATAGAACTTTGAACAGCTTTCACAGTCAGCCAAAATTTGTGATTGCTATTTTCCCACTGCCATCTAAGACCGAGGTACTGCCTCTGGCGAGAAACTGACAAATCCTCTAAAAGTGTACTTGTCATGAATAATTGCTTCTCAACTAGCCGTTTGGACTTGGCAAAAAAATGTTGGTCCCCTCCATTCCTGCCAACAACACGCACACAGGTATCACTAGGCCTTAGTTCTCCTTCTCCACGAGTTGCGCCAGCAAATTTATTTAATTTTTTATTTTCAGACATTTTTTGTAGGTAGTTCAACTTCATTCTTGTCAAAGAATCTTTAAATAAACGAAACAAAAATCAATTAATTCAAATACTTTTTATACTATTTGATTTTAAGTTCTTAGGTAAAATTGGAAAGCAACTCTTATTCGGACTTCACCACGAACACTCTTTCCACCAAATTATCAAAAATCATTTACACAAATGAAAACTTTATAATAAGCCATCTTCAAATGAAATATTTCTCTGCATACTTTTGCTTGATCTCAAAAGTAAATGAAATATTATTTAACAAAAACAACTTAACATGAATAACTACTGTTCAATCTCTATCCTGAAGCCGAAGCAGCCGGAAAGAAACAGTTTCAAAGTTTAATTTCTAATTTGACCACAATCCAGACGACACAGCAGCCTTTCTTGATTTGTCTCTTCATTTTGGAAACGTTTTTCCCTTCGAAACTAATAACAAAACTTATAAATGAAGTTAAATTGTTTTTCAAAACTTTATTTTGTGTCTGGATGTCTTTTCATGGAACAAAAGTGCCACACAGATTTACTCTGACAATAATAATTGAGAACAGAAAAAGGTATTACTAAATAAAAGGAAAAAAAAATAAAAGAAAATCATTACGCTTGGTTTCAGTGTTTATTTATGTTAAAATTGCATACTTTTAGGCGCATACACAAAACAAAAATGGCTCAGCCAAGCCAAAGCCAGGGGATAACATTTTACAGCAATAATTTTTGTTGTTGACAGAGCTTGGATGGAAATTGATTCTATTTAGCTTTCACTCAAAGCAACAGTAAAACATCGAACTTCCCAGTTTTTTACATACACACACACATTCATATAAAGGAATGTTGACGTGAAATAATAAAAGCCTAAGCTTATACACTGAAAATCAATTTGCGCCAAATTCAATAGCCCCATCATCAGTGCAAATATAGGGATGTTGTTGCTTTTGCTGTTGCTTTGATGCACGTTTCAGTCTCTAAGCTGTCTCTGGCAGAAGTGTTTTCCAATGAAATCATGACGGGAGGGTGTTAAGTAGAAAAAAAAATTCTATACGCTTGTCAGTGTGAAATGTGTTGATTACGAATAACAGTTTCCAAAAAATATCCTTCACAAAAACCTATATACACAACCAGTACTCACACACATGGTGCATGAAATATGAACAAAAAAAAAACTCCTTTTTTGGACAATAACAAAAAAAATCAATTTCGTTTCAGCAAATCCGGTGGGTTAACTTTTTTGTTGTAAGCCTTGGCTAACAATAACGGCTTTTATGGCACATTGCTTCGGACATCCCGCAGAGTATGCTTCATTTATGCCAACAAGAAGGATATTCAACCGCATCACCACACAGACAAAACAAATACCTACTTGCTATATGTTCGTATATAATACATAAAGAGGGGACAGCAGAAAATCTTAGTCAAGCAAATCCGATTTGGGGATGATAGGTCTTTAGGACACCTTTTTGGAGAACACGCAACAAGCAATGACCACCTTTTTTCAAAAGCACTAAAACACATCTGGACAAAGAAACGGAATCCTGTTGAAGGATATATGTACCTACATTCTACATGTGTATGAGGGATTTCTAACAAATTCAATTTGGTATTAATATTGAGGTTCATCGGTCAACGATATATACGTAGCTGGGGCTAGACGTCTTAAGATAAGATAAATTTGTGACAATCTGTGGTTAATTCTAAATTGGATTTTTCGTTTGAGGAATTGATACCTACCTACTTATGTATTATTTTTATTATTTGAACTCTTATGCCAAACGTATTGTAACGTATACAAATACTAAGTCGTCGAACATAAGGATTGCGGCTACTGCTACTGCCAAGGACTAGTTGTACTAGCTCGTAAACAGGTCGTATGAGCAATGCTTTAGCTATGACGTTAAATTCGTCTTGGGTGATTTTAATGTCAAACTATAAGAAAAGAAAACGTCTTTGATGACAAAATCGGAAGATTATTTTCTGTAAAAAATTAGTTTATTTCACATTTGTACATTAAAACGTGTACAAAGCATAAAAGTCAACGTCACAGAGGTGGGGATGGAATTTTTTAGTCGAAAAGACCGAAACCCATATCGTCGTCGGACTCCTCTGGTTCTTCTTCCTTCTTTTCCTTCTTCTTGGCTTCAGCTGGAGCAGCAGCTGCTCCGGCATCAGCAACAGCTCCACCAGCAGCTGGGGCGGCTCCAACTCCAGATCCGATGTTTGTAATCAAATCCTTAATGTTGATACCCTCCAACGCCTTGGCGAAAAGACCTGGCCAGTATGGTTCAATGTCAACATTGGCGGCCTTCAAGATCGTGTTGATTTTTTCCGCGGTAACGGCAACATCATCATCGACCAAGATGAGGGATGAGTAGACGCAAGCGAGTTCGGCTTTGGTAGACAAAATTGATGTTATTTTTTGTTTTTATTTTTTATTTTTTTAAATAATCCAATAGTGCCGCTCACTTCAAGCATCCAGAACCAGTGAAGCATTACCAAAAATGAGAGATGCCACCTCTTACGTGCTGCAGGTCTTACAGGTCTACCACAATGCAACCCCTCTGCTGGTTTGACGCAGAATACCTGCAAGCAGAGAATATCAATTATCAAGAAGACAATCATTCGTACGTTTCAACCTCCTGAAAGATGAGAATTGCAACAACAAGAAGACCTGTTCTGAATGACAAGTTGATTCTGTGTGCGTGTTTTACTGGAATTCCTGAACTAATCAAGGGAGTATGAAGGTAGGGGCACTTGCACCCCCCTCCTGATCACAATATATTTCATACATTAAGCAATTAAGCTTCTTTTGAAAGCATTTTAAAGCTAAATTTCAGAATCGAAACTATTTTTTGAGCGAGCTTGCCCCCCTCCCCAGTCGAAATCTTGAATGAGTTTGCCCCCCTCTAAACAAAATCCTGAATGAGTTTGTTCCCCTTAGCTGAAGCATTGCAATCGAGAACCGAGCTGTTTAAAGTGGATGGCGATAAGTTAGTAAGGAGCATGCGTCAGCTCAAGACAACGGTTATAATTGAGCCTACACTCAAGAGGCATCAGGCTGGTTTTTGCAGTGGCCGGTCATCTGTCGACCATATCAACACTCTGCGTTTCGTTTTTGAGCAGTTTACCTCATTTTCGTGGATTTTGAGAAGAATTTGGATATGGAGATCACTTCTTGGAGAGTTAATAAAGTTCGCACAGTTTTCGGTACTCTGCCCCGATTTTGGAAATCCAGTCGAATCTCCTGACGCACTAAGTTCAGATTCTTTGAATCAAATGTCAAATCCGCGCTGTTATATGCTTGTGAAACTTGAAAAGTTACGACTAGAAAATTCAAAGAAATTGCTTGCAGGCTTTTGAGAATAGCTATAAACGCCGCATTCTAAAGATTCGCTTTCCAGAAAATATATCAAATGAGGAATTGTGGCACAGGACAAGTCGGGAGCAGCTAGACATCGACATAAGAAAGCGCAAATGGATTAGTCATACACTTGCAAAACCAAACGATTAAATTGCAAAGCAGTCCGTTGAATAGAAACCTTTGGGCACAAAGCGAATTGGAACACCAAGAAAAACGTCGGAAACAATAGTCCCAGCAGAAGCAGACTCCCAGAGAAAGATGTGGCTACACTTAAAATATTTAGTTGCAGACCGTGAAGGAAGAAAACGACTTGTTGGTGCCGTATGCCTCACCCGGCGTTACATGTCATGATGATGCACAAGCTTATCTGCAAATATATTCAGGAAATAGCATGTTTGATGAATGGAACCTCAGCATTGTGTGGCCGATCTTCCAAAAAAAAGTCGATTCTCTGGATTGTTCCAAGTAAAAAGGCATCAGTCTAAAAAACTTCGTTTCCAAGATCGTCTTTTGTGAATGTGATCTTCTTTCCCAACTAACAATTTAGCTTGTATATGGTAAAACTTTCTGAATTTGGCAAGTAATAGCTTGTATAGAGCTTGTATAAGGCAATCTTGAGCAAGCTAAGAATTTCCCACCTGAATGTAAACAAATAGCTGCTCTAAGGCCTTAAAATAAGAGTTACACAAGTCCTATACAATGCTTGTAAATATAAGTTATAAATTGCTTGTATAAGGCCTTCAAAAGTTGTTTACTGAAATGAAAATTTTTAAAATAATAGCTGCTATAAGGCTCTCCTCAACAAATCATTGCAAACATCTTGTAAAGGACTTGTTTGTAAGGGCAACCTACCAAAGACAAGTGAGAAAAAACAGAGAAGCAATTCTTAAAACAGCCAGAGAACATTCAAGAAGTTTGGAAGAACAAAGAACAGATATTAGATGCGCACAGTTATTGACTGTTCCCTCTGCGTGAACGTGAAGTATATGGTATCAACTTATTCACTTTTTATTATGTTTTCCTCAAAAGCAAATTGGCATAGTGGTAGAGTGCTAGACTGATACGAGGGAGGAATCGAGTTCAAATCCCAGGTAAAAAAAAACTTTTCATTTCAATTCCCATGTCCTTTTCATTGATTTCAAATGAATGAGAAAGCCTTAGGCTATTTTGAGAGTAAAATTCTCCTGCTGATTTTGGATTCCATCTGCATTAGATGGTGAATTGAGAACATATAACAACGAACTCTACACGACGCAACGCCGACCTAGCGACAAAAGTGAAAATCCAATAACTGTGAGCTATAGCTGGATCACCTATATAGCGATCGGACATCAATGCTTCGGTCCGTAAAGTCTTTGAACACAGCCCTGAGGTGTGACTCAATAGAGGAGGATAGCATAACTGGCTGTTTTCGCAAGTGGAAGAGGACATCAACTCACTTGGCGTACGAAACTGGAGACAGCTTGCTAGAGACCGAGCCACCTGGAAGAAGATTGTTGATTGAGGCACTGAATTCCCCCGGACTGTAATTCTGCCTTAAGTAGGTAAAGTTAGTAATTTAAAATAAATTATGGTACATTTTTTTAATTGATTTCTTGCTGTTATTAAAATCGGAAAAATCACAATCAATAGAGGATTTTTAACTTTTTTTCTATTTTACCCCAAAACAGAAGGTGAAAAAAGTAACTGTTTTTGTTGTTGTTGATTTTCATATAAATTTTCGCTGCCTTTTTTATTGGGCCAAATTTCATGTAGCTGAGGATTGGTGTTCCATATAAGGACCGTAGAATATGCACCTTCCCCATAAAGTAAAATTACCCGATTACTTTTCAAATATAAAAACTACCTAATTATTATATTTAACACTTTGGCATATATGTACCTGTTGAACAAACAAAAACTAACAATTTCATCTTCAAAAGGGTCGTCCCTTTAATTAAGACGAGTACCTATAAAAAGATTTCCTGGCATAATTCCATATCCTCATCCCACACAGAAAATTTACACAGCCATAAAGAACCTAATTGCTTGCAATTTGGATTTTAATTGTCACACTTAATGCCATAAACTTAAGTTGGCTTTGCAACAACGCGCAACGTCTGATTCAACACACCACCAAACCCCTAACTTCAACTCATATTATATACTCGTACTATGTTCCTTGCTATAATAATCAAGTCATTAGCGAGATAAATTTATACGTTTTTCCTCTTGAATTCAACTGTGGGTTGCACAAAATTTATTAGACCCATAGAGACGCAGTCAGTGAATTAAAAAAACAAAAACTTTTTACTGGCCACAAATGCGATTTGAAAGTTAAAAATGAAAATTCAACTCTTTATCCATGGTTGCTCTTTTAAGCGGGTTATAAAATTTCATTGGAATGAAGGTGGGAAGGCATTACGTACCTATGGATGATAAGATCCCACAATAAAAGCTTCAGATTGCACATGCACAATCTAACCCTTCTCACCACGCTACACACAAGAACTTGGTGTACTCATTTTTTTCTCATCAAAAGATTTTCCTCTAGTAATGTTTAAATCGTGAAAAACTTTCAATAAATGTCTTGAGAGATAACTGGGGGTGCGATTGCAGTTAAACCGTGCAGTCCATTGAGTCTTTTGATGCCAATAATAGACCGTTTTATATCACCCCATTTGGTAAACCTTTATAAAGTGTGCATTTAATGAACCATTTTGCAGACCCCAATCAGTGTGCGAGAACCAACTTTTAATTGCACACTAGACACTAACCGTATTTAAGTATTTAGATAGGTGTACCTATATAAAGTCTTGATGAACTTGCACGATATTGGCCATTTGGAAGTTCATAAAACGCCATAGCTTAATAGTGTTATAGTATTCTGGGTTGTTACACTTATACAATCTGAGTTGGTTCATTTGGAGCATTTTTGCACCGTCTCGTCTGGGTAAAATCAGGTTAAGTAGTTGTGTCTGGAATAAAACTCACTCACGTGCATATTGTGTGGATGTTGATTTTTTCTAAAAGGGCTGCAGTCCCTTGAGAATCTCACCACTGATATACACAGGTTAGGTACTCACCTAATTAAAAAAATTAAATGTATAAGTTTTTCTAAAAATACTTATTCAAAATGTACCTACTTTTATTACGAGAAAAAACAGAGAAAATGTTAAAAATTCAACTATCGTATAAGGAGTAATGCGAAGTTAAATGTGGAAATAATTTCGTTTTCCTATCTATAACTTTTAAGCTGCAAACGCTGTTGAAAAATATTTGTTATCGAAACTTTTAGATCATTTCAATTCTATACAGAAAAGTCTGTGGCATTCTATAACTAGTCATAAGAAAAATTTTTGGGATCTTATGTATTTATTTATGAAACAAAAAAATTCAATTTATTTTTCAGATATCAAATTTTCAAAAAATAAAATGGTTGAAATATTTTATAAAAATTATTTTTTTTTGTTTAAATTTTGATATGCAATATTTTTTAACCAAAAAAGAAATGTGTATGTAAACAAATTAATTTAAATCTGTTCAATCGATAGTGGAGAATATTCAAAATTAAAAAAACGTTCTATGAGAGGCACCTAGTACTATTAATAGTTTCTAGCAATTTGTAAATTTCTAAAATTTTTGGTAGTAAATCGTACTAATTGCAGCATACAGAAAGTGTTTTATAAGAATCGTAGGAGCCGTTGCTAAGAAAAAAAATACCTTAACGTTTTTTTTTAGTTTGTATGGAAGGTACCCTTATTTACCGTTATTTTTCATAAATTTAACATTTATTCTTAAAATACTTTAAAAAGTGAAAAAACCCTAAGTAGCGAGTTTTTTTTTAAATAAACCATGCGATTTTCAAAATATTTGATTTTGAAGCAAAAATATTTCCAAATTATTTAAAAACCAAAAAAAAATTTTGAAAATTTTAATTTGTAATATTGAGAAGCGTAAAATTATTGAAATCAGAATTACCGTTCTTTTGTACGGAAAGTAGCTACTTTATTGAATTTTTTTTAAGAAGAGTTGTGAAGTCGTTTTTGAGAAGAATACGATTTTGTAAAATTGCTAAAAAAAAAATTGTATGGCAGGTACCGTTATTCTTTGTTCTAAAAAAGAAATTAAGAAAAACGTGTGGGCAGAATAAAAAAACCACTTGGCCCAAGTTGTAAGAAAATAGATTCAGCCGTTTAGCCAGGCAGAATTGTGGGCCCTTTTTTCATCTTTCCTATCATCGATCGTAATGACAGGCATAGAGTACCTATATTGTCTAGCGAACCGACTGGTACCCCTCTTGCCTTAAACACTCGCGAATATTATTTCAGCACATTAAGAGAAAACTCTATTATATTCCGTGCTGTGAATACGTGTGACTTGTTGCAAAATGCTTTGTGAAAACCCAAAGAAGAAGAAGTAAAGGAACTGGCATATCGTGGAAAAAGTGAAGCAATTTTTCAAAATAGTATGAGTTACACAAACACAAATGCCTTGACACAAGGACGCAGTGCAGTTACCCGGCTAAATACTGGGGTGCCCAAAGAATGCAAGATTTTGAAAAGAAAAATGATCAATGAGATGCTTCTGCCATTTTCCTGAGCTATAGAAAAGTGTACAAAGGTTTTAAATAATTAAAAAAGTGAAAAAGCTTGTTAAACTAAATAAAAAGGTGAAAAAATATCAAGTTAGTGAATACTTTGCAATACTTTTTTTTAAATATCCACAAGAGAAAATGCGGCGCTGCATAAAATCTTGTAAAAACGTCTGAAATACTGTCTATGAATTTTGTATTTCACTGGTAAGTTTTTAAGCAAAGTATTCTACTACATAAAATAATGTAAAGTGATGTTTTTTTATTGTAGCCTACTTTTAAACAAACACTTCTTGATAAAGATACAAAACTAACATGATAGGTAGGGTAACAGAGGCTTTTGACAATGTTTTATTTAAAGCGTTCAAAAATAACTCTGGACCATGGCCGCTAAACGGATTTAAGCGCCTTGCTATCATCATAATAAAAACTAGTTCGACCCTGTAAAAGAATTTCTTATTTGACAGATGAGTCTCCATGAAATCACATTTTTTATTTTCAATCAATTTGCTTTTTTTAAAGCAACCAAGACAAAACTCGCTTGTGAATTGAAATATTTGTATACTCAATATAGGCGTTTTTACATGATTTAACACAGCACCGCATGTTGTTTCAGATTTTGTTTAATAAATTATTGAAAGTATTCACTAAACTAACCTTTATATAGCTTTTTTATTTAGTTTAATAACCTTTTTTTACTTCTTTAACTAGTTATTAACAATTTTTATTTAGTTTAATAACCTTTTCTTACATCTTTAACTATTTACAATCTCAATAAACTTCGCTTTGGTTCGGTCAAATGACAGACGAATTTTTTTTTTTTTTAATTCTTGCTGCTTCACTCACGTTAAACTGTATATGTGACAAACACCACTTCCTTTACTTCAATTTTAAGTGAAAAACTGGGCTACGGAATTTGATAGATATAAAGGCGCATGTTCTGCGCTTCTACTATTAAATTCAATTTTTTGTTGTTTTCAGTCGAAATATTTAGAAATTTAACTTTATTCATCTGCTTGAAGCAGCAAAATTCTTTATTTGGTACATATTTTTAAAGAAAAGGACTTAGAAAAAGCAATTTTGCAATGAACTACTAATATTTTTCAGTTTTCGAATTCAACGGATTCATTTTTTGAAGATCCTAACAACCCATGCAATTTATTTGAGCATAACTGAGCTAAACTCCATAAAATTTTCATATATTGGTGTGGTTCCATTTAAAATGCATTGGGCAGCTCTCACATGCTCAGACTTGTGGAGGAAATCCTCTATTACTCGTAATACTCTATGATACAAGTCTGATAAAAATATCGAGTTCAGTTTTTTTTTATTTTTTTTTTATTATATACACAAATATTGCAGGTAAAAAGCTAAAGAGATAAAAATGTCAGTTTTTGGCGTAAAACTTAAAAAAAAGCAATTAAAAACAATTTCATACAAAGTATTTTGGGTTGTCATAATTTGTATACAAGCGCAAGAGGGCACAGGTTGAATCGAAAAAAAAATTGTGTGGGAGGTGTTGTATGTCTCCCCATCAAGGCATGGGGTACGATTTTTGAAAAATAAATAAAATTGTGCATACAAATTTTCAGTACTCTGGAAAACCTGTTTTCAAGAAAGATCATAAAATCGTTGTTTTTAATTTTTCTGACTGGCTGTTTTTTATTTATGTATGTGAAAGGACGTTCTAAATTTCATTTCATTTTAGTTTTTACGATTATTTTCTTACAAAAATGTACCGAAATTATCATCATATTCTTCCATTCAAAATTTCATTTTAAAAATTTTTGTTACTGTAGTAGGTGCACATAAAAATATTTGAAAACTCTATCCACATCCCTGAGGCAGGGAGGGGGGTCAATTTCTGGAAAGTTGACTAAATTGCAAAAAAAAATGTTAAAAATCAACGAAAGCACAAAAATAATGCTTTAATTTTAAATAAAAACTCCATTCTATAATCTGTTTCTTAAATCAAGTTCATTAAGTAAATACTTACTTCTTAAAAAAATATATTTCAAAGTCAAAATTTATGAAAAATATTCTGGATTTTTTTCTTAAAGTTGATATTTTTCAAAATTTTGCGTTATAAAGTGCTATTTTTGTGTTCAATATTCAATTCCATTACTAGTATTTAGTCAAATACTAAAAACAAATGTCGAAATCTTTCTTATTTTTTGAGAAATAAAAAGAAGCATGAAAAGTCAATTTTTCAGAAGTTGCCCCCTGCCTCAGGGGGGGGGGGAGATACAGTTTCTCGCCTACACTTTTTTTTTCTTGGAATATATCTAAGAATCTTTTCCAAAGACATTACTGACGAATTAACGTATTCTAGAAAGTGGAATTAAGGTTAAATGAAAAAAAACATTAAAAAATTTAAAAAAAAAAATGAAAATATTGTGGTTACAAATTGATTTTTGGTTTAAAAGTTGTGTAATAAAGAGTAGAATTTTTGAATTAAAAAAAATCGAAGGGGTCGCACTTTTTACAAATGACTATTTAAATATTCAAGTGTTAATAACTGGGTTACAATTAATTTGAATATTTTTTTTCCTGAAACTACCTACTTTTAGAGGCGAACAAATTATACAATACTTTTCAAGATATCGATATTAATAACTTGTCTATTATTAATTGAAAGAAATGCTCTCAAAAATTAAAACAAAAAAAAAACGATTACTCAATACCGGTTTTTGGAATATAAGGCTGAAAGTGGGTGTTTAAGTTGTTTTCAATACATATCACAAGCTATCAAAAAATGAGGGGTCGGGTCAAAAACTCGGTGATTTGGCATGGATATGTATACCACAAGTAACAAATAATGAAAATAAAGCAATTACCTGTTGAAATTTCAGACCTTTGGAGCAAGAAACTATTGAAAATCAGAAATCACTTCGTAGATGTATAAAATCTTTCATATTCAATTTCTGAAGAGATTTCTGCGAGCCAAACAATATCACAAATTGAGCATTCTTAACAAGCCTTTTTAAATAAAAAGAACGTTTCAAATTTAAAAAAATCTGGAATGATGGTTTTCAAAGGTTCGTATAAATAAGTATTGAGCTTTGTAGGTATACCAATATGTAAGTCAACATTTTTTTATCTGAACCTAACTGCGTTTGTTATACATTTTTTTCTTGCGGCAAAAGCAAGTCGAAGTCAGCTTGCAAAACTATTTTTATTTCATTGACTCGTGCATCCCTTGAGAAGGACAATACGCAACAAACAAAAAAAGCTTAAAAGAATTGCAAACATCAGTTAATAAAAGAGATACATTACAAAGAAAACGAAAACTCAATATAAACTCAAAAGAGTGGGCCATATCTACAAACTACAAATGGCAAAACAGCATTCCTTTTTACTCAAGACGTTTTTCTAAGAAAAAGACTTGTTTTTTTTTTCTTTTTGACAAAACCATCGGAACGTCACCATCGCATCTTCGTCGTCAAAAGAAACAGCAATGAAATAAATAAAAACAAATAACTAAATTGGAAATGCAATATGACTCTAGAGAGGAACAGGAATCTTGAGATCACAAAGGCGGAATATAAATGGAAAACAGAGAAGAGAAACCGGATGCGCGAGCTTTTGTTTCAAGGCGATATATTATGTCAGGATTTAATCAGATGGATTTGAGATAATATCTTTGTACAAAAACAGGGGAGTTTGAGGATGAAGTGAAGATGTTTTGTTCGTCTTACACTTCGTCTATGAAACTAGAAACGCACGTGCCGTCAAGGGCAATCATCAAAGAGATAAACAGCGACAAGGGACCGATTACAGCAATTTATATTAATGCCTCAAGCAGAAGCTCTTTCAAATTAAGGATCTACTTCAATTTTATTTTGCCGTTTTTATTTTTTTGTTTTGTTATGGGGTTTTCTTTTAAAACATAATATGATAAAGATGAAAAGGTACATGAATTCGTTTCTTAATGATAAAAAATGATGTATATATACAAGCTAAGCTCATTTTTAAGAAATAAGTTAAGTGACTAGTAACAAAAATTTCAAATTTCTTTCAAACAATATCTACCAGTGTTTTGAGATTTCAAAATTTGTTTCAATATTAAAACTTTTTTGTACAAATGTTATAAGATTTTTTATTCATTTATTTCGAAGAAACTTTAATCAAACAATGACCTTTATAGGGACCACCCTTTTGTCTAATGATAATTCTTCCACTTTTATCATTTTGTTTGAATATCGTGATCGTATACATATTCATGTGTCTGTCAATCAGCATATTTTTCTTTCCTCAAGTTTAATGAACTTTCAAATCTTCTGACCATTTTTTCTTTTTCAAACTAAACATACCTACATATGAGATGTTCACAAATTTAAATTGAAATTCCATCCTGTTAAATAGTCATCCTTTCTTGGTAAAAGCTCATCCTGCTGTCAGCACTCTTTATACCAGAAAACACAAAAATGAGACAGGTGTTTAAATGCAAAGTTTATCCTCTGACAGGTTAATTCTCAACAACAACATCACAAAAAAAATATACATCCTTTTTATGTATGTGTGTGTAAATACGTAAATACCAACAGGAGGCACCATCAGTAGCATCACCATCTAACCTATACAAATATTTTAAAGAGAAAATATTTTCCTGATTTAAATAACATACCAACATATATATAGATAGGGGTATTTATTTTCTATTTTTTTTTCTATTTTTGAAATTTGTATATATCCTTTGCTCGTATCCTTTTCAAAAATTCTATTTGGATACACATCGTTTTTTTACGTGCCTGCCTTCATATAAACACCACCCTATTAAGCCTTTTTTCGGGTTTGCTCTTTCATTCTACATCCCTACTAACACCATATTCAATTTTCGTTGCAGTATTATATGGATGTATATGTTGTTTCGGTCTATATAGAGAAGATATACTTTTTGGCTTAGTGTAAGAGTGAAACGTGAACAGGAATTTAAATGTTTAAGTTGATACAATCCAAATGGAAGCAGATTTACATTATTTCTTTCATTTTTATTTTTATTTATTTTATTTTATTTTTTTTTTTTTTCATTTTTCAATTCTTTATTTTGTGTTTGCCTTTTTGGTCCATGACCTAGCACTCTGTTGCTATGGTGACTATGGTATTTTGCTAAATTTAAAATTCAGAAAAGAGAAGTCAAAGTATGTACATTTTTTTCATCAAAAATCTTTCAAAATTGTGTTAAAGGTTAAAAAAAAAAAGGACCACCAGTCTCCCTCATCTTGGCTTCAGCCTAAATTTGCGGAACCAATATTGTTTAAACTTGATCTAAGTACACCGAAACGTGTTTTTATTAAAAGAAAATAACCGCTATGCCACAGACTGACTTAAAAAAAATTAAATAAATTTATAAATTACTGTTAAGATACTCGTATTTACATTTGGGTGACACATTATTTTGAAAAAGTAATTTTAAAATTTTCTATATATTTTTTTTCGAAAACAACGGTTAAAAATATTAATTTTTCAGTAGGAGACCATTTGGGTGTTATAAATCGCCGTGCCAGACAGTTTAAGAAATTTAAAGTTCAAAGTGAAAAACGTTTTTTTTTACAGTCTGGCAGGGCTAGATATACCTACACTCAAATGATCTCGAATTCCGTGATATGTGATCCGAGGATTTTATTTATGGAGGGATGAAAACCAATTTCGACTAACAATATTACCCTCCAAGTTGTATTCATATTTTTTTCGATGCACTGTGTAATCACCCAGGGATAGGATTATGCTAACTTTTCATTTTTGTTTTGCGTAATTGTAAGAAGGTATCGACGTTATACAAATCTGCTTCTTGTCCTCCTGGTTCTCATTATATTTAATTTTGCCTTTTTTAGCCCCCTTCACCTGTAAATGTTTTTTTGGCTTGTTTACCATTTTATATTTTTTTGCTTTTGTTTGCCTTTTTTTGCCTTTTTGTGTGATGTTTTTGTATTTTAACATCATAATTCGCTGGTCTTAAGAACGAAAAAACCTTAAAAACAACTCCCGAAAACGTTGGAGTAGAGAATGTAGAGAGGTTAAAATTGTCTTGACTCCACTCGTTTTTGCTCAAGTTGAGAGATCCTTTAGCTCCTTCAAGGAGCTTCTAAGCGACAATCGTAGATAGCTGCTACCTGAGAACTTTAAGAAGCTATAAGTAGTTTAATATTACTTTAGTTAACCGTTTTGTTATATTCAAATTATCTTCATTTAATAAATGCCTTTTTAAGAACTTTAGTTTCCCTTTTAAAATTGTTTTTGGTCAACAAAATCCCTTAAGTCGTTATTACTAAGACCCCAGTTGTTGACTGCAGAACTTTGTGTTTTTGAAAGCCTTTAACGGAACTTTTGATAACTGCATTAATTCTTTTTTTACTTGCGATATAGGTACTATAGGGCAAGTTTTGGATTTGTGATCTTTTGGAAAAGAAAAAAAATTACCGAAAACCTCCATTTAACGGTTTTTTTCAACTTTCGATTTTCTCATTAACGGCTTAAACGATTTCAATTAAAATTTGTATGCAAAATTCATATTGCATATCAAAGCTAAAAAAAAAATTTGGATTTTTTAAACGATATTAATTTTTTTTTTTTCAATTCAATATTCCAAAAATAAGTTGATGAATTTTTCCCAAACTTGGTTTAAAATGTACTTTAATGCATACTCAAAATTGGCATACCAAAACGTTTTTTAAAAATTTTATTAAAATTTTGTATATAAAAAATTAGTTTTTAAGAAAACCGCTCCAACAATTTTAAATTTTTTTGTACATATTCATATTTTTTCAAGCAATCAATGGCATACTTGGTTTTGAGCTCTAAGTTTTTTAAATAGTTATTTATACGATAAAGGGAACGATTTAAATGTTTTTTTTTTTATTTTTGTATATATATTTTTTATAATTACCCACTTTCAAATTTTAAAAGTTCTTAGTTCCAAGCAACTTGAACATAAGAGCAAGTAAGTGCTCTATGCTCTCAGTTCATATGAACCGTTCATGATAAGAAAATTCAAAATAAAAAAAAACTCCATTGAGAGGAACTTAAGTTCAATAGTAGTTGCTAAGTGTAAATTTTTAAATAAATTTTGGCTGTAGATCGCACTAATATTAGCATACAGAAAAAGTCATTTTAAAGAAAAAACTACTTTCATAACTGTTTTTTTTTTTAAATTCGTATGTAAAGTGCCCTTACTTTTTCATATAGTTTAATTTATTTCTTAAAATGTTCTAGAAAGTTCTTAAAAAGCTTTAAACATCGAGTTTCAAAAAATCGAATAAACTTAAGTTTTCGAAATACACGTTTAGTTAAAAAAAAATTGTATCTTTTTTTGAAAGTCCAAAAAAAAACTTCTTTGGTATACAAAAAAAATTTTTCTTAGAAGCTTCTGTATTTAAAAAAAAACCAGTTTCACTATTTTGAAGAAAATCGAAAATAGTAGAAATGGTTCTTTGGGAGGTACAATTCATAAATAAAAAATAATAGCCTATATCTGCAAAGAGAAATTTATTGATTTTTCCCCAAAGAAAAATTGTGGTGCCATTTTAGAGAAGAGCTAAAGAAAATTGTATGGTGGATACCGTTATTTTTAATTTTAAGAAATGTTTAAATTTTGCGAGGAAAATCATCAAAGACCACTAAGTAATGTACCTATCCAAATTTTAAGATGTTAAATCTCTACCGGAACAGACAGACCTACATACAGACAGAATTAGGAGACCTATTTTTCGTCTTCCCTATCATCAAGATAACAATTTTTATTAAAATCTCGAGTTTGATTTTTTACGAATACATAATTTGCCATATCGTCGGCTTAGGGTGTAAAGCAACTAACTCCACATTTTTTCTTACCATTATAGACCACTTCAAAAATTGCTAAAAAATACAAATGTCTATGAAATCTTTTCAATTTCGCTGAATTTGGCAATAACGAGTGTTGAAAAATATTTAATGTAATTTTGGTTTTATTGTAAAAATGCAAAATAGGAGTTAGCTGCTTTACACTCTAAGCCGACGATATGCTACCTAACCCATATAGTATATTGTAATCGCAGGTATAAAAATAGGCAATTTATTTAAAACTTCTACCCCTACAATAGGGAGTGAAAATAAAAATTAGAAAAAAATCAAAATTTTTTCTTCATTCAAAATTCAAAATTTAAAAACTCAAAAAAAAACTAGGTAATGACCTCCCTTATATACAATTTTAAAATTTAAATAAACTTGAACATAAAAGCAAGTAAGTTCGACCAGTCATGTATTTTTTTATTGAAATGTTGTCAAATATAATAGTTGTGCCATTAGAGATTTGAATTCTTTATTAATGGATATCTGATAAGAAGGTAATTATTTTATTTTATCAAAAATTCACATAATTAATATAACTTCTTGACGTGGCTAATACATTTTATTAGATTGTATTGGATAAGTACATATGTACGAGTAGCTAGGCATAAGCTAGTAAGATTTTATTTTAATTTCCTTAAGTTTAATCATAAATCAATAATTATTATCTATGTTTGCTATTATTATAATCGTTAGAGTACAATTAATTACGCAGCTACACTTATCCCAAAGGAGGTGTAATAATTTTTAATTTATTTATAGAAGAGAATTTTAATAAATTTGGCTCATTTAAAGTAGACCAATGTACTGCTTACTATTACGGTGTAAAATTAAATTTTTGTTTTCATTTCTTTTTGAATAAATACATCGTCTATTTGAAAGGTTAGGAAGCTTACAATTTGTTAGTTGGGATCAGTACATTTCGATGTTTCACTATAGGCTTTACGCCAAGGTTCAGAGGTCAGACAGACTGACGAATTACAAAACTTTTTTTTCGTATCAACGTTATTAGTCCATTAAGAATAGACATAAAAATGCTGATTTGTAGCAAGCTTATTTCTGGTATACCTTCCTACACTTTGGTATTAATTTAATTTAATTTAATTTTAATTAACGGTATGTTGCATAATACTGTATAATATTCTAAGTGAAAATTGTTTGATTTGGCCTAAGTTACCCATTAAGTGAAAATAATAATAAGCCCTTAATCAATAAACTGTAAACTTACAAATGGAAACATTTTTGCATCCAGAAATTTTTTTGCATACAAAAATAATTGTTTTTTATATAATTTTCAGGCCTACAGTTTATTAATTAGTGGATACATTACTCATTCAACATTTTTTGCCTCAAAATAAAATATAATATAAATATATTATATAAAATAATAATAATGATAAGAAATAAAAACAGAAATAATAGAGAATTATTTTTGTTTTTGTGGACTATGGAATATTATTCATAATAAAGATTTTGCGACCTTTAGTCCAAATGCGCTTTGCCCACGTACAACAGTTGGATTCATCGGTTAGACGCTGTTGTACCCTTCTAAGACGCATTATTTTCAATCGATGGATACTGACAACTCAGCGTCAAAGCACTGTAAATTATAGAAAAATTTAATTTACAGTGCTTTGGCCCTTTTTATTTTGTATGCATGGAACACATGGAGCATGGTTTTTGCCAAATATCTCGAAAACAATTAGTTTAACCCCAGAACCGTACCCATAATTCGAGTACCCTACCCATGGGTACCATGGCACCCTGGTTTTTATATCGCGATATTTTTCAAAATACAAGGTTTCTAACATTCTTAATAATTTTATTATTAATTTTGATAACATCTACTGCAACGTGTTTAAGAAATATTATCACTTAAATTAAGCGCAGGGTGATACAGCACCCCTGGGTAGGGTTCTAGGGTTAAGCATAGTGTACAATACTTAAACTTACTGTTTTCGAGATATATGTAAAAAAAACAATTTTTGTGACCTTTGACTCCTTATAAAGGACCTAGAGGTGTACCAAAAATCAGTCTGTTATAATAAATGTTTTTGATGGGTGAAAACCAATTTCGCCTAACACGATTACCCTGCAAGTTGGATTTATATATTTTTTTCGATGCACTGTTAAATCTCTCAAGACCGGGTTGTTGACTGTTGACTTTGTTTTTTCACTCACACCCAAAATCTGCTGTGGGCTGTTGAGCCTAGCTTACAGTTCCCGCATGCAATCCAAAATCTATGCAAATATATTCGCATGTCAAAAATTATTGAGGTAAGATCAGAAATAATTTTTTGCATGATTGGCTTACAGCTCCATGCAAAAAAAACTTATTGCTGTCATAGAATATCATGCAACACAATTGGCCGGCAATTGTTAGGCTTGCGATACAAATGTGTTGACTAAAATATATTTTTTTCTGATGGTCGGTCTACATTTCAAAAAAAAAAAAAAATAAAACATATTGGCATGCAATTGATTTTTGGTTCCAAAAATAATTGTTTTCCATTAATAGACCCATAGTATATTAATTTATTAATTAAGAATAAATTAATGACTCAATGGGTCGTGTAGGCCAAAGCAAATATTTTCTGCTTTGAATATTATACAGTGTTATGTCTAAAATCTTAATATTTTTTCACGAATCCAAAACTTACCCTGTAGAGGATAGATCACAAGTTAGATCACAGGTTAAAAAGTTTTTATATTTATTCTTGGATTATTTTATTTGCCATACTCTAAAACGATATGAGAAAAACCCAAATTAGACAGTAAAACTTGTTTTTGTTAGTGTTGGTAGTTTTAAAGGAAACGGAGATCATATTTTCTGATATTTTAGCTGAAAAAAAGAGAAGAAAATTGATACATCCATGAACCATAAGGCAACCTTAGAGCGCACTCTAATAATAATTGTATGTTTCTTATGTTTAAAAAAACGTAAACAAAATTTTTCTGATAAAATAATAATTATAATACTTATTTATTTCCTTTGTGGTTTTTCCATACACAGGGTGTTTCTGTTTAGCAAAAAATATAATTTACATCCAAATTTGGTCTTCCGGTTTAAAGTCATAACGAAGTTCGACATTGAAGATATGAAGAATTATTAATACTTTAATTTAATAATAACATTGTTAATGGATAAAAGTAAAAAAGTATAAACAAATGAAATTTGTATTCTTTAACTGTTTTGCAAAGTTTACAGTGCCTGTGCGAAAAAAAATAAATGCAAATATTTTCACATAAATACGAGTAGCATAGTTTAAAGTTCCTATGCGAAAAAAAATCGAAATTTTCAAACGATTTTTCACCTGTTTTGTGCACCATAAGCCGAAAAACGTTTGCCTTGGCTAAGCCACCCATTGGGTCATTAATTTACCCTAAATAAATAAAACATAGGCCTAAAAATGGAAAATAATAATTTTTGGATCCAAAAACCATTTGCATGCAAATAATGCCTTGACGTGAATATATATATTTTTTTTTTAACCATCCACAAAAAAAATAGTCTATTCACCACTTTTTTTTCGCATGCAAAACAATTGCCGGTCCATTGTTTTGCATAACATTTAATGACAGCTATGACCTCAATTATTTTTGACATGCGAGAATATTTGCATAGATTTTTTTTGTTTGAGGATGGGAACTGTAAACGAGGCTTATGTCTAAAATTATTGAGGTGAAATACCAAATTACGTTTTTGCATGACTGGCTTACAGTTTCTTAAAAAAAAAACATTGCTGTCATAGAATGTCATAGAAAACAATAATCGAGCAGCAATTCTTATACATGCCAGGAAATATCGTGGTGAATAAAAAATATTCTGTATATAGTCGGCTTACACTTAAAAAAACATATATTCACCAGATAATTTTTGCAAATATTTTTCGCCTTGAATTTACACTATTTTAATTATTTCAGCAAAACTTGAAACTTCATCCACATTATCATTGAACAACCTGTATTTAGGCTCATATTCTTTTTAATCTTGATTTTTTTTTTATCAATTCAATCTGAATTTTTATTATTCTATATGGCAAAATAATGATAAAAGAATTTAATTTACCTAATTAACTTAATAATAACACTTTACCTACTCCATGACCATGTTTGGTATCAGTTTAAGTTGAATCGTTTTGCTATTAAGACCTAATAGATATGGACCTTTCAATCAAATTAACCTTCCTTGTGATATTATGTTTCGCTTGTGTTTTAAGTTTATCAGATTCTGCAAGAATTCTCGGTCTGTTTCCTACACATTCCAAAAGTCATTTTATAATTCACAGTGCAATAGCTGAAGCTTTAGCTGAACGTGGTCATAATGTTACTGTTGTATCCACACATGCAGCCACGAAAAAAAATCTTCCCTACCGTTTTATACATTTGGATGTTCCACCAATTTCAGGGAAAATTTTTTCTGAAGCCGTCAATGAACAACCACCATTTTACAGGGTCATAACCAATTTTATAAAAGCAACTTCGGAACTTTCAAATTCAAGTTTGCATCATCCGGAAATGCAGAAACTAATGGATAATGAATCTTTCGACTTGGTTCTACACGGATATTTCCTGAATGATTTTTTATTCGGTGTAGCAGCACATTTTAAATGTCCTATAATTTTGTCGTTTACAATGCGACCCTTTACCAATGTGAACGACTTGGTGGGCAATCCTCAAGAGTTCTCGTATATTCCACCTATGGGGACCAGTACAAATGAACTTAATGGATTTTTTAATAGAGTACAAAATTTTATTAATAATGTAATTGGAAAAGAGCTCGCTTATCGACCGTACTTGAAGTGGTCCCAAGAAATGTATTATAGGTAAGAACTTTTCCTAATCAATTCGATCAAAGAACTAATCTACAGTAATTTCCCAATATTTCAGGGCGAATTTCCCGTCGGATAAGTACCCATCATTGGATGCCATGATAAAAAATATTTCACTTGTTTTTACGGCCCATCATTTTAGTCAGGGTCCAATTCGTCCAGATATTCCGGCTATAGTAGAAATCGGTGGTATTCAAATCAAGGAAAAGCCTGATCCTTTACCTGAGGTAAGAATGTTATAACTTTCATTTTTAAGAATTTTGACTCATAAAAACTTTTACTTCAAGGATATAAAATCAATTTTGGATAATTCGACTCAAAACGGAGCCATTTACTTCAGTCTGGGAACAAATATTTACAAGAATCATCTGGATGCTTCCAAAGTCGAGGTCATATTTAAAGTTCTCTCCAAATTGCCGCAAACTATTTTATGCAAATGGAGTGATGAAGAATTTCCCTTAGAATCTCCAAATATATTCTACAAGAACTGGCTGCCTCAGGATGACGTTCTGCACCATCCGAACGTTAAGCTTTTTATTACTCATGGAGGCTTGGGTGGTATTGCTGAAGCACAATATCATGGCGTTCCCATGGTGGGTATTCCACTATTAAATGATCAACATATGAACGTGCAGAATTTCGAAAATGCTGGATTTGGCTTGGCGTTGGATTATACAAATTTAACCGAGAAAAGTGTTTACAATACAATTGAAGAAGTTTTGTCAAACCAGACCTACAGGGATAAGGTCAGACAATTTGCTAGACTTTACAGGGATCGGCCTTTGACTGCTAAGCAAACAGCTGTCTATTGGGTAGAGTATGTATTGCGGCATCATGGTGCTCCTCATTTGCAAAGCCCTGCAATTCACATGAACAAAATCCAGCTGTTGTCACTGGATGTTATTGGATTTTTATTTGCTATTGTTTATATTATATTTAAGGTCATGAAGATGGTTTATTTACTACTTAAGGGAATTTTCTACAGGAAGAAAGTGAAAAATGAATGAAATATAGATAGAAAATATATTTAGTTTTAAGACCATCAGGAATGCTAAGTATGCCAATTGCTGATAAAATTTCTCAGGAAAGATCCTTCGAAATCTTTTAAATAAAACCGGTACAAAAAATCAGTGAGTATGATGGTTGAAGATTTTGGAAATTGCAACAGATTTGTGGATTTTGGATCTTCCTATCCAAATAAGCAGAGGGGACTGAAGGGAGTCTAAATAATATTTTCAAGGTTCTAGTGTTATTTTGATTTTTTATGAAAGAAGTTGTTGGTTTTCTGGGATATTTTATTTCCTATAACTTTGATAATGAAAACAATTTAATCGTCACATTTTTTGGATAATTTTGAAGTTAGATATTCACAATTTAAAGCTACTAAATCGATTTCTATATGAAAATTTTGAAGATTTGTTGTCATTAAGAGCTCAAATTGCTTCATTTTGAATATGAGTGTCAAGTTAGCAAAGCAACTTTGACGAATCAAAAAATGAATACGTGGATAATTTGCAGTTAATTAGTCGTTAATTAGTTGTTACAATTAATTAGTCCTTTTTGAAAAGTAGAAAAAACTTCTAAATTTTAATATTTTATTACTTAATAATTTGCCATTAATTGGTCGTTATTAAGTTGTGAAAAGATAAATTTTGTCATGCGATGTTTTCTATTTGTTTTTGATTTATTTGTTTTCTACGAGTACCAAGTTAGCAGAGCAACTTTGACAAATCGAAAAATGGGTATTTGCATAATTTTCCGTTTACCAGTCATTAATTAGTTGTGACAATTTTGAATTTGTAGTGCAGTGTTTTCTATGTTTCCTTGCATTCTTTGTTAACTTCACATCAAGTTAGCATATCACTACCTTAAAAAGTGGTAAGAACTGTTTAAACGGAATGTTTTACAGCTTAATAATTTATGGTTATAGTTTTGATAATTTCGAATTTGTCGTTCTATGTTTTCTATATTTTTTTCGACAAATTGTTGAAAACTTCACATAACATAACATTTCATTACTTCATAATTTTTCTTTAATTTCGTTAATTAGTTGTGAAAAAATAAATTTCTTATGCGATGTTTTCTATGTACTTTTCAGCAAACCTTCATTTGACTCAGTGAAAGGCGTAATAATGCAATACAATCAATTTTAAAGCCTTTTTGAATGATAATTTATTGAGTTGAAACTAAAACAAAAAACATAGAAAAAATTGCACGATAAATTCAAAACTATCACCACTAACTCAAGACTTGTAACTACAAATTATTAAACAAAAAACCATTCGGTTTTAGCAGTTTTTAATTATTTTTTAGGTGATGCTTTGTTTACTTGATATCAAGCTAGCAAAGAACGCAAACAAAACATAGAAAACATAGCGCAATTAGATTATACTTTTCACAAATAACTAATGGCAAATTTTTTAGATATAAAACATTAAGTATAAGAAGTTCTAACCGCTTTTCGAGATTTTTCAAGTTACCAAAAAAATATAGAGAACATTGAACAACAAATTCTCAATTTTCACAACTAATTAACAACTAGTTAACGGCAAATTAAGCATCTATTCATTTTTCTATTCGTCAAAGTTGCTTTGCTAACTTAACACTGATTTTAGTTTCAATCTACACCTAATAATCGAATTAAATTTAATCATAACGGTAAATAGATATAGAAACATAACAGTACAGGTACCTTTACATTTGTATGTTCAGTAAAAAAATAATGTCCTACGTATGTATGTATATTTCTATGGAAATATAAAAATCGAAAATGAATGACTTGCATCAAATTACTTATAGATAATTCAGTACCTACTCTACACAAACATTTTTACTTGGAATCCTTCTTTTCTCCTAATTAATATAGTTCCCAAAACTGAAAACATATTGAATACTAAATACATATTGCCAATTGACAAAAAAAATAAAAGAATACCTAATCCACATCACGTACGATGAACCCATAAAAGTGAGAAAAAAAAATATTCAAAAGATACAGAATAAAATAGAGACACCGATGGATATGTGACAGTATAAACGAACTCATATAAGAAAAGATTGAATTACTCACAGCACTTTCTCTCCCACTCTCTCCCAACGACCCTTAAAGGAAAAAGCCTTGAATATATAAACAGAATTTATGTATAAGTATTATTCGGCACATATCAGCAATAATTATTATCATTATGGAAATGTACTCGGTTATGATTCGAAAAGTAATCTAGTTTGTCATTGCTTATATTTGAACCAACCAATTTCTTAGATATGGTTGGTAGTTTAGTTTATATTGTCTCGAGAAAATATCTATGAAGAATATTATTTGATATTATTTACTCATCGATGTACGCGTTTTGAACAAATAAAAACATATACCAATTTGTTTCAATTTTCAAAATCCATAAATTAACTGTTCAAAAATAATTTTGAAAAATTCTATTTTAGTTTTTTTTCGTTTTTTTATAAACAATAAATTTAGATAGATACTTATTTTTAAAATATGGTTATTGTGTTTTTAAATTTTTAAAATTTTATAAAATAAGTAAACTTATTAATTCACGGGAATTTTGAAAAATTACTTAAATAGAATTCCAGCCAAAAGTCAAAAATCTCAATAAAATCGAATAGATTTGTATTCGTTTAAAGATTTTAAAATATAGTAGATAACCACAAAGCTTCTCAAAATCTAATATGGCCTATTCAAAATCACACTTTATAACACGCCTGTGAAGTTAGCAGGGTTAGGTGTAACCCACTGCACTGCTAACTTCACTGTGAAGAAAAATGAAGTGAATAATAAGTCAAAATTTGACAAAATTTGATAGTAAAGAAAAATCATTTTGCACTGTTAACTTCACTATGAAGTTAAGTCCTCAGCTCCAATTTGGAATTTCAAATTTGACAAAACAATCGAAAAATTAAATTTGCACTGTTAACTTCACTGTGAAGTTAGAAGTAGAAGTAACTGCAATTTTCTAGCTAGCTCCATTTATGAGAAAAAAAATGTTCTGCTAACTTCACAGTGAAGAAAGAAAGAAAAGAAGAAAAACCTTGGTTTCATAGCCTTTGTTTAGAAGAAAAAGAATTTTCTTGCTGTCGGTTTGCTGAGCAAAATTCTTTTTTAAAATTTTCAAAACTTAATCCTGAAAATCTTGTGTTCTTTTGTTCTCGTATGAATTGCAATTTAAAATTATTTTTAAATGGGTGGAAGTAGGGGGGTAGGAAATATAAAAATTGTGTTTTACGCAAAATTGCATTACTATGGTTGTTTAATTGAAAATGGTAACTTCAATATGCACCCAAAATAGGTTTTCTGGTGAAAAACAAGGTCGTTTTCAATTTTTTTCAAGAATGATTGACTCATATTAGATATTTTAATTAATTTGAACAATTTTTTTTTTCAAAATATTGAAGAACAATATTTATAAATAGAATAAAATAAAATAAAGTTAAAATAAAATAAAATAAAATAAAATAAAATAAAATAAAATAAAATAAAATAAAATAAAATAAAATAAAATAAAATAAAATAAAATAAAACAAAATGAAAGAAAATAAAATAAAATAAAATGAAAGAAAATAAAATAAAATAAAATAAAATAAAATAAAATAAAATAAAATAAAATAAAATAAAATAAAATAAAATAAAATAAAATAAAATAAAATAAAATAAAATAAAATAAAATAAAATAAAATAAAATAAAATAAAATAAAATAAAATAAAATAAAATAAAATAAAATAAAATAAAATAAAATAAAATAAAATCAAATCAAATCAAATAAAATAAAATAAAATAAAATAAAATAAAATAAAATAAAATAAAATAAAATAAAATAAAATAAAATAAAATAAAATAAAATAAAATAAAATAAAATAAAATAAAATAAAATAAAATAAAATAAAATAAAATAAAATAAAATAAAATAAAATAAAATAAAATAAAATAAAATAAAATAAAATAAAATAAAATAAAATAAAATAAAATAAAATAAAATAAAATAAAATAAAATAAAATAAAATAAAATCAAATAAAACAAAATAAAATAAAATAAAATAAAATAAAATAAAATAAAATAAAATAAAATAAAATAAAATAAAATAAAATAAAATAAAATAAAATAAAATAAAATAAAATAAAATAAAATTAAATTAAATTAAATTAAATAAAATTAAATAAAATAAAATAAAATAAAATAAAATAAAATAAAATAAAATAAAATAAAATAAAATAAAATAAAATAAAATAAAATAAAATAAAATAAAATAAAATAAAATAAAATACAATAACATTAAATAAATACAATACAGTACAATAAATAAAGTAGGTAAATAAAATATCATAACAAAAATAGAATACACAACAGATTTCCTTGGTTTAAAAAATCTATAGCATACAATTGTACGAGCTTACAATTCACTTACATAAATGTGTAAGAATATCTCCAAGAAGATTTGTTTCTTATTTCAACAACTCATACTACACACCACTTAACCCTTTTAATCTATATATTTTATGCAAATCACCCTGTATATTCACATAACTAATTTAATTAAGTAGATTGATGTACTACAGAAATTTTAAGCAATTATTTAAATCGCCTTAGTTACTTATATTTACGAGTATAACCAAGACCCATCCACACTTCTTTTGTTTTGCAGGTTTGTCATCTTTCATTTATGAAAATTTGTGTCCAAAATATGGCAATAATTAATATCCTGTCTAAAACTCTTGCAAATTAAGGTATTACCTACCTACCTATATAGACAAGCACATAACTACAATAAAATGCTTATGTTAGCTACTCTGTTCATATTATCGTGTAACTAACAAAATTATATTCATGTTTCGGAATAGTCAGGAGAGGAGTATAAAAGGAACAATTTCACTTGCATAAGAACAAGTTCTATTTATATGCCATCAAAATCATAAAACACTCACTATGATGACTGCTCATCCATCAAATACATATATGAAACGAATGCAAAGGATTTTCTTCTTTCTCCCCTTGGTACTACCTGGTGTTGGGTGCGATGTGCTACTTCACGTATATCTTGACATCAAGAACAGCAGCGCCAGATGACTTAGTTTGAACCAAAAAGGACATAGGTACAAACATAATGTTTGATTGTGTATGTAGGAATTTGTATACATATGTGTGCCTGCACTGCACATGAAATCAAAGGTTCTTTTGTGCATGGCCGTATTTACGAAATGATTAGGCCATATATGTTATATTTATGGTGTGGCTGAAGAGGGAAGACATCTTTAAGTCATAATATCATAAAGCCTTACGCGTCTTCGGGAATTGACCTGATTGGAAACAAAGTAGGCCAAGGTTGAACGTTGCTGATTTTGGTAGTCAGATAAGCTCGACTTAGCTGAAAGTCTTTATTGGCTAAGTAAGCAAGTACCTATCTATGTAAATGCAGCTGTAGGAACATTGATTTAAAAAAATTAATATGAAATTTGAAGGCACCACAACTCCTTGTGAGAACCATCAAAGCCTTGACTTAGTCACTGACACTCACAATCTCAACTATTCCCTGTGTGCGTGTTATTTTGTTCTGAAACGAAAGAGACCTGACTGTCTGAACTGCTGATAAATACACATCCTTGCAAGATAAAAACAAATTTTGGTGCAACAAGCTGGTTTCAATGTCAAGACTCTGGCGTGACAAATTAATGTATACCAAGAAGTACTCCATATTTAAATAAGACACTTTCTTTTTTATATAGTTTAAGGGTTTTAAATCCTTCAGAAACATTTTTTAACGCGTTAGTGCGCCTTGAATTTGCAAAACTAGCAATGCAGTCATGTACAATGCTCTCTGGACTACTGCTTCTCTTAATTTCTCTTACCATGTTCTTGCTAAGGTTTGACTTAGTTCATATATGTAATTAAGTTGTGAGAACCAAGCATCTCTTTCAATTTATGCAATGATAAAGTCTTGATTTCAACTATGTAGCGGGTATGTTTCTTTTACACAAATTTTGCTCACAAACATTCTCATCAGTAAAGTTGATATTTCTGTTACGAAAAGCAAATATTTACACTTGTGAACCTTAAAGGCGGCGTCAGACATCCAAACGCAATATCCAAAGGGAGTTCATAATTTTCACCACCATCACCCCATAGCCTTAACCTGATTGCCTCAAACAACATCAACATAAATGACAGAACATAAAAGTCAATCTTTTGTGTCGAAAATCAAAGGAATATCACAAACCCAGCTCTTGCTTGTTTCATTCTCAGGCTGCTCCCCCGCGACTTCCAGACGACAAAAGGAACCGAAAATTGCTCCAATAAAGCCGACCAAACAAATATAAAAACAATTTTAAACGATGATACAACATCATTACAAATTCGACAAGACGCGGAGTAGGTATAGACCCAAGCACCATACACCAAAAACTTCTCTAGATAGGGATGAAGATGATGACGAACCGAGGAATCCCAGGGAGGCAGATCGTTCGATGCCATAAAAGTTTAATGCGTGCCAATTCCATAAAAGCGTGCATAAATAAATAACAACGCCAAACAATTTGCGTTTTGTTTTCTCTTCAATTGGGGGACCTGCAGCGGGGTATGTGGTTAGAGCGAGGACTATCATCATTGTTAAGGACCATTGGATGGAATAAAACAAATGTACTTCTCAATAAACTTCAGTTTTATTAATATAAAGTCTTTTCTTGTTTGATTGGAATTTATATTAAGTTTATGATTTTCTTTTTTAACAAGTGTTGTTTTTTTTTTTTTTAAAGCAAGAATGGTGGGGAAAAGAACTTTTTGAAAATTCAACACTCCGTTGTAAAGTTGAAATACTGTAACTGTGGAAGCTGTTGGTGTCTTATCCTCAATTGTCCCTGAAGGCAATGCATCAGCGTAATCCTCAGTGGAACAATCTAAAAGTTTGTGATGAAACGTGTGCTGTACATCAATTTTCGATTTAGCTATGAGAGATGAAGGAACATAGCAAGTAGTTTGGAATTTTGTTTTGAGTTACCTACTGGCTATAGCATTTGAGGCTGATTTTTATTACAGCTTGCTGCTTACTTTGACACATAGCTAAGCTTGATTGATGCTCGTTTTGCGTGCAAAAAATAAATAGATTGTTGATTAAAATCCACAAGCTAAATTATTTTAGCTGAAGAATTTAGACTCAGAGAATTTATCCTTCCAAGATTTAAAAATTAATAATATTTCTAACTAGAATGCTGAACATGAAATCATCAATTTCATCAGAAATCATAAACATTACCTAGGAAAATTAGACTTTCATGTTCATGTTCGCTTCGAAAAACTTCCTACAAAGCTGAATTTTGGTGAAGATGTCTTAGGCATTTCCTGAAAATTCTGTAAATTTGGGTTGGGGTTAAATTTTTCAGGGGAGGTTAAAGGGGATGTAATTCTGTGAAAATGTAATAATACGAGCTTTTTACTCTAATAATGATTGTTCATGACTTTTTGCCAGGATAAAATAGGTAATATTAGCTTTTTGTTCTCGTTTTTCTCAAATTCTATTTCTCTTACAAAAAAAGTGTTATAATCTTTAATGTGTATAATTTATAAGCAATAATATGCATAAATAAGAAAAAACAAATTTACACCCCCTAAAAAACTTAGCACTTTTCCAAATTACCGGAACTTTTTAGGAAATGCTTTAAGCGTCAAAATGAAACTCTCCACCAAAAGCCAGTTTTGCCGAAATTTGTTCGTAGTTTTCCATTTCTTTTATCTTATTTACCTGGACTAATAACGGGTGATTTTTTTAGCTGGTTTGGTTTTGGCAACACTGGTTTTGACAGCTGACGTGTGTTTAGTACCTTGTGTCACTGTCAAACAGCTTCAGTTTGGTTTGCAATTTAACCATGGATCGTCTTACAAATGAACAACGCTTGCAAATTATTGAATTTTACTATCAAAATTCGTGCTCGGTTCGAAATGTTCATCGCGCGCTGCTTCCATTTTATGGTCGGCATTCTCGACCTTCTGAGCAGTCTATTCGGAAGATTGTGACCAAATTTCGCACCAAATTTACTTTGTTGGACATTAAACCACCAACACGTTTACGTACTGTGCGTAGTGAAGAAAATATTGCGGCCGTATCAGCTAGTGTGACAGAAGACCGCGAAATGTCGATTCGGCGCCGTTCCCAGCAGTTAGGCCTTTGTTACAGCACTACGTGGAAAATTTTGCGGAAGGATTTGGGCGTAAAGCCTTTTAAAATACAGCTGGTGCAAGAACTAAAGCCAGCCGACCTACCACAACGCCGAATTTTTGGTGAATGGGCTCTTGGAAAGCTGGCCGAGGATCCGCTTTTTTATCGAAAAATTGTGTTCAGCGATGAGGCTCATTTTTGGTTGAATGGGTACGTAAATAAGCATAATTGCCGCATTTGGAGTGAAGATCAGCCAGAAGCATTGCAACAGCTACCAATGCATCCCGAAAAAGCCACTGTTTGGTGCGGTTTATGGGCCGGCGGCATTATTGGGCCATATTTCTTCAAAGATGATGCGAATCGCAGCGTTACTGTCAATGGTGAACGCTACCGAGCGATGATAACAAACTTTTTTTTGCCCGAAATGGAAGTTCTTGACTTGCATGATATGTGGTTTCAACAAGACGGTGCCACATGCCACACAGCACGCGAAACAATGGCGCAATTGCGAGGCGAGTTTGGTGAACAGTTAATTTCACGTTTCGGGCCGGTCAATTGGCCGCCTAGATCGTGCGATTTGACACCATTAGATTATTTTTTGTGAGGGTATGTCAAGGCTTATGTCTATAGGGACAAGCCCGATTCGATTGACGCACTGGAAGCCAACATCCATGCATTCATTCGTGAGATACCGGCCGATATGTGTGAAAGAGTATGCCAAAATTGGACTCAGCGGATGGGCTACCTGAGACGCAGCCGCGGTCAACATTTGCATGAAAATATCTTTAAACATTAAATTGCAAGGTTCAAACTATTGATTCAAATATTTCATTAATTTTTTCGAATTTTTTGTGTTTTTTTTTTTTTTAAAGTTCTAAACCTCTTAAGAAATCACCCGTTACTATCCTGTTCTCAGAAAAGCATTGGATGTTTAAAACGGACTCACAAAGCGAATTCCAATCAAGATTGGTTTGAACAGTATGCTCCTGAGTTCACTAAAGAGAAATAATAGGCCTATGGTTTGGTAATGGATGGCTAGTAAAAATTAAAAAACCCAGATTAGAGGTCATGCGGCATCTGGTAATCTGCACAATGATCGAGAAACACAGCTTCCATCTTTATAAACACACCAATTTCTTTATCAGCAGTAAGTCCGATTATTAACGGATTAAAGACCTGTGTGGCACATAATTGATGGCCTTATACACACTCAAATATCGACAAAGGTGTCAAGTTCTTACTAAATCTATATTTCTAATATGACGTACATAGGTATTTATGTACTTAGGTGTTTATAAAGTTTCTAGATTTATATGAGTGGTCATTTGAAATAATTCTTGTCAATTTCATTCTAAGCACCAAAATGAGTTTTATATACGTACAAATCTCTTATTGATAAAAAAAACCTAAATATCTAAACAATTAATAACAAAACCAAATATAGAATAGCAACAATTTACAATGTTCAGTTATTTTCAAAAATGATTGCCAAACTAATTGCTCTTAACCGCAAAAGAGGTTTTCAAAAACATACAAAATTTATAATATTTCAATCAAAAAAGGCTGTCAATCAATACAAAAAAAAAACTTAGAAATCATAGAGCATAGTTTTTCTAATTAAAATAAATAATATACACTGTATGCCATCAGATCAGTTTGGATTACACCATTCAATAAGCAAAAAGATTACAAAAAAAAAAACTAGATGTGGCTTTGCTGATTTACAAAAAAAAGGACAAAAACAGGAGATAAATTCCAAATCAAATATTGTCATGTTATCTGCAAAAGTTATGCCTGGACACGATGACACTGCCACACCGTGCCACCATAACACCGGTTTATAATATAGAGGTATAGGCGGAAGCGGCTGGTATGTGTGTTTTTATTTTCGCTTCACTGCATAAATGTTCAATCAACATGAAATAAATTCAAAAATTCAATTAAAATCCGAGTTTCAATTAAAAAGGACTGCAAATTGTGAAAACCCGATTCAGAAATATACAGAAAAAAGTCAGCGTTTTTTTTTTGTAGTATACTCTGACAAGGTATAATAATAGGAGTGTGAGTTTGTCGATTTCTGTTTCTCAGGTGGCAGAGAGCAGTGAATTAAATTGCAGACATACATTACATACAACATACTCACTCACCAAACGATAGAACAACGATTTCTCTGAACGAAATACGTTTAATCGCACTTTTGTGGACGACACAGAGTTCTAGCAATCGCTGTAGCACCAGTAACTCAAGTGGCCATTCCGATGGCGGGTGCCAATTTATGGAGGCATGATATCAGCTGAATTGGAAAACGAAACAATTCTTTGTTCCCATTTTAGCAAAAAAACGAAGCCAGCTGTTGATTTCTGAAAGCTTGCACAAGAAGCAGTTAGGGTTGATAATTCTGGCAATTACTTAGTTCCGAGGAACTTTTACTCGGTGAGCGTATGGAAATAACAGCTAAGAGTGTTCTGCGGGTATTATGCCCTTGGTTTTGGCAGCCCATACACTTAAAGTATGATTCAAACTATCGACTTCAATGATCACCAAAAGTGGTTTCTTTGAAAACTCTTGGTCCTCGGATTTTCACAACACTTGTCCAAATTTCAAAACGCAAGCAGATATATAAACACAGACAAATCAAATGCAATTGCATTGCGCAACATCATTTTAACATTTGCAAAAATACCTTTGCATTTGTACAAGAAAAAAAAATCTCGTGAAATTTGGGACAGTCTGCCTATAGGAGGGATTTTTTGTTTGCATTTGGGAACTGTTAGATAAGCATTTTTATGCAAGATATTAATTATGTAATATGAAATTACACCCCAATGTACAAGTACGTGAGTTGTTTTCTGTGCATTTTTTTGAGGCCTTATTTCATTTTTTCTTTGGAGGCCTCATTTTGTAGAAACAGTGGGATTTTGACTCCCTTTTTGGGTCCTCTGAGTCTCACTCGCGAAACTCCCTTGTTCCATTTTGGATATGTTCATTCGACATGCAAATAGTTATGTGGGTATTTATGACTTTCAGTGTCATTCAAAAATCAGGATCGAAATTTACTGCAACTCACTTGGAATTGGAACATCTTATCGACTTTTACCGCCATATAAATCACTCTGGATTTAAATTAGATTTAAGTGAATTTTAAATCCTAAAACTAAATCCGTTCTCAAGAGATCCAAAAATTTAAATCCATGTCCATATTATTCACTCTAAACATGCCTTAAATCCAATGGATTTAAAATGCCCTTAGTCCAGATGTAAAATATTTTTAAATCCAGAACAAATTTTCGAAATGTCAAATTTCTCTTGTGATAGTTGAAAGCATGTATTTTACCACGGGTTTATAAAATATTCTAAGGAACAAGTAGTGGATTAAAAATAAAAATATATTATTGCAGAGGTTTTTAATTGATCAAAAAGATGAATAATTTATGGTAAAAAGTAACCAAAATATCAATTAACTTCGATTTCAAGTGCAAATTAAATACACACCAAAACAGAGTTACAAGTTGAAACGATGCTGATGAGACTATAGTGAGACTTAACCGAGATCAAAGCGTGGCGCTAATAAGATGTGCACAATACTAAAAACCTCGTGTAGATGACACATCGAGACCAAAACGAGACTATAGCGATAAAGCAACAACACAGATAGCCCTTTAGATGGTCATGACGGGACCTCATTAGATTAACACAATGACCACGACACTGAAAACTACGGTTTAAGCGTATTTGAAGAACATTGAAATTTTCAATTTTGAAAACAAAAGAACTATGACGAGACTATGCCGAGACCAAAATGAGATGATGAAACATGCTCAATGCCAAAAGCCACGTGTAAATGTCACGGTGATAGTATTGCGAGAAAACCACGACACATATTTTCGAGTAAATGGGCATAATGAGACCACAGCGAGATGAGCTTCAAGACCACTATACTGAAAACTAAGTACGTTTGGACGACCAAGCATTGAGAGATCAGCGAGATGACACCGAGACGAGATGAGTCGTCATCTTCATCGTGATGGTCATTGTTATTTTTGTTTCAAACCGAGTTAACCAACTTGATTTGCAAAAACTACGCATGAAAATCTACTTGGAATCTAGTTAGTCAGCTTGGTTTGCAAAAACAACGCCTAAAGAGTGTCGAAAATTTATGCTGTCTGAAAATTTATTGGTTCGATATGACTATTTGAAACGTCATGAAAAATTAATAATATAAAATTGAGTTTTAATCTGGATTTAACAACTTTAATTGACCTCCGGAGAGCAGTTTCAAATCCAATTGGTTTTAAAAAATTGAATTGATTAAGACGTGGATTAAACGAATGAATATTATTGGATTGGGTTTAATTTTTGGATTTAAATTACTTTTAATCCGGATTTAAGTTTTAGTCTAGATTTTTTAATCTAGATTAAACGAGAATGTACGTGCATTCTCATATTTTCTATTTCTTGCAATTTAATAAGTAGTCGTGCGATAGAAATCACTAGTGTGGTCCTAGCACCTAGCCTATGTATGGACAGTGGGTGCCGTGGCATAAAGCCAAGTGACATAAGGTCAAATTTAAACAATTGGTCTTATGTCACTTTTGAAAAGTGACATGCATACCTCACTGTTTATACGGCGTAATACGTAAGCATGCAAAAGAACAAATACAACACATCCCATAAGAATAAATTAACTAATTTTATAAAAAATATTACTTATTTTTTTAACAAAACATTTTACGTTTGGCCTTAAGTAACAAACGAATTTGGCCTCATGTCGCTTTGTAAACGGACATAAGGCCAACTATTTAAATTTGGCCTTACGTAGCTTTTGGAAAGTGACATAAGACCAACTTTAAAATTTGGCCTTATGTCACTAGGGCTTATGTCACGGCACCTGGACAGTGTAAATGCGTTAGCACATTTTACATGATGAATACTAAAACTATGGATGTTGAATTTTATATTTTGTGTTATTTTTATTAGATGAGTTTTTGTTTTCATTTTCGTCTTGGAATCAAAACCCACAACAAAAATTTACCTAAGCCCAAAGATTTCGTTGCCAATTCATATAGTAACTTTTTTGTAGGTACTGCACCACATTGAAAAGGTATTCACTTAGCACGTGAGTTATTTTGTCAGAATTTTTGTGTTACTTTTCAGACTCAACTCAATTATTTTCCTGAATTCTAAGTCAATACTAAGTTAAGAGTAAACCAGAATTGTTAATTTTACTTAAGCCAATTCTAGACTTAAAGTGACGGAAAACACGTTTCAGAAATTCACCGGTTTTTTTTTACTGAAATTTGGACCTCTTTAACCAGAAAATTGGGCCAATACTTAGTTGGCGATTCCTTCCCCCAGGGAATCCAAAAAAGTTGTTTTCTTCGACTTGAATTTCAGATCAATATTTATGATCGGGTTTGTTTTAAACAAGATTTTATAGGATTATGCTTGATTTATTCTATGATGGTTTCATAGATTTAACAAAAAATTCAGCAAAGAAAATGTCATATATGTGAAAAATTGTATTTTTTAAAAATGTTGAGAGTAATGAGCTGATCATCAGGTCACCAATAAAATGTTTATCGTCACCTTTTTGTCATAAACTCTAAAAACGATTTCAAAAATTATAAAAATTAAATTCTTAGATTTTAAAAGCTTTTAAAACTGGTTGATAGAGTCAAAAGAAACCATGAGATCCAGTGACGACACATTGACATTTTAATTCAGTAAATTTTTTTCATCTGAAAGACATTAAAATGTCATTCAAGCATTTATGCAGTTTTGATAGAAAGCCGACGATAAAACAAAAAAATATTGCCAAATTGAACAAATACTTAAATTGGAAAGGATAAGGGTACACAATAGTTGAAAAGAAAAAGTTTTGTCAAACACGTTTTCAAAATGCAATTTATGGCACTTCTATAATAAATTCCCTTTAGCGTAACAACTGCTTCCGTATATGTGAAAAACACAACAATCCTCCAAATAAATGTCCTCTAAAAGTTTCCCTGCTTGTCTGTCGTTGAATTTTGTAAAATTAAAACGATGATATTAGCTGCCAAAATTTTTACTATTTAATTAATTGAAGAAATATTATAATAGTTTGCGCAACTGCTTTCAAGCATCATCGTATCCGTGTGTATATACATTTAGTTTGCAACTATTCTAATTTGCATGTCAAAAATCTCTTTTTCCAATTCCACTTGGTAGTTGGTTGATTTTTCAACTTGACTCTAGCAAAAAAGTTTGAGTTTTCAAATTTTTTTTGTTGCGTTGCCGAGGAACAAAAATAGCAGTCCGTCGTCGTAGCCCAAAACTAAACTAACCCAGAAAAAAAAAACATAACAAAAACAAAGTGGATAACTTTCAACTGCAGTTTTTAATAAAAACAAATGCAAATCGAAATTGTTCTCGACACGCAAGAAGGGAGAAAAGTTTTTGCATTATGTTGCGGGGTATATATAGAAGCTGCTGGGAACTGGGAGCTATAAGAGCAGTTGGATTCTCCATGATGCCCCATTCTTAATCGACTTTTAGCTTTCAGTGGCATAAACACAAAAGAGTGCGGTTGCATGAGTGGAAACTGGAAATGGAAAATAAAAGAGTTCCAAATGAGAAAATAAAATTGAAAAGGTTAATGGATATGGTTTTAAAGTTCTCAATGTCAATTGGAAGCCACAGGGTGCTTGAAATGGGGCAACTTTGTTTTTTTTTAGTTTTATTGTTTTTTATTTGATAAAGGAATAGGATATTTGAGAGAAAATGCTACTAACAAACTTTTTTTTGATAACAAAAAGCTGTAAAATTTCTAGTTATTTATTTAAAAATAGTAATTCCCTTTAGAGTGCGCTTATATTCGAATGCTAGTTTTAAAATATCTTGAATAGGTTAGAAACGGACTTGTATTGAACTGATAAGACTTAAAAGCACTTCTCTCAAACTTAAGTTCATAGTCATTTGCAATATAATTGTGCGTTTTTAAGAAATATCGACAACAATGAGTCAATAAAAGTCTATACTTATCTCAGGGCAGTTTAACTTGCAAGAAAAAGTCGATAGATTTAAATCGAAATTTTGACTAATCGACATTTACTTGTCGATCATTGGTATGTTCCCCGGTGAAATAATGTATTAGATATGTTAGGACTCTGAATTGAATCGATTGGTATATCGACAGAAAAAAAATTATTTTAGAATTAATTATGTAATTATTATTATAAGCAAACAACGTTTATTTTTCTTTTTAGTCAGACAGAAGTTTTTTAGAACCGCCCACTACCATGTCCATTTTTCTTAAACTTGGTTCCTCTGAAAGCAACGATTTGGACGACATTTTCAAACTTACTCATTTTTAGCTGAAGGAAGTGATTTAAGTGAAATCCACCCACTATCACGCCTGTTTTTTCTAATATCATGGTTTTTCGAAAATCACTCCTTTTGTAATTTTATTTGTAAAGTAATGACTCTTAGTAAAAATGTATGTGTTGGATATGGAAGGGTAAAAAAACTCAAATGTAAAAATCCCGAATGGCAAAAAATGAGAATCCCAAATGCCACAATCCCCAGTACCTAAGATCCTGAATGCCAAAACACCCATCGGACAAAATCCCATATGGGCAATAGCCCGAAAGCCAAAATCTTAAATGGACAAAATCCCGAATGACAGAATATCTCAAATACGTTCGGGCTTAAAACCCGAATTTCAATCCTTTTTTTGATACTACTTCAGTATTTTCAAAGAAAGTAAACTGTTTTGAATACCTTTTGACCTCTGCTCGCTTTGGCATCATGTAAATAGTTTTCTTGTACTTCCCAACAGTCTACATCATTTTCACTGTCAAATATCAAAATTCCATAAATGTATGTTTATAGCAATTATCAATTGATAAATATCAATTGTAACAGGGGTGAAAACAAATCTTGAATGTAAAAATTTCGAACGGGCACAAATCTTGAATTTAAAATCAAGAATTTAACAGAAAAATGTATATTTTGAAGGCTTAAATCTTTTATGGCTTAAGTGAATCTATAAAACGACTACAAAGCGAAACTTTATAATTGGGCCTTATTTTGACCCCGTGCTTATATAAATATACCCCTTATGGCCCTGTCAAAAATATTTTCCTATTTACCATCCCAAACAATGCATTTGTCCTTTTGTCCAACTATAAGCAATCATCACCCAACAATTTAAACTTCCTGGCATTCCTTATTAGTAAGGCCTAACTCCAACCCAATGTTCTTATAAATTTATCCCCACTTGCGACTCCACCATTAATATTTTTTCATATGTCTTATTTTGTAATGTATCTTTACTTGACCAATAGGAATTAACGATTTCCAATTTTAAATTTCTGTTGTTTTGCACTTTTAATCCTATTGTTGCCACCCCAAAAGCCAGGCTACCAACCGTTTTCGTAATCGTGACACTCGTAATATACGAGTTTTAAAATTGTTTTCTTAGTATTGTTGTACGTTGTAATTATTATAGTCCCCCATAGTTTTGCGTTCTGTAATTGTGTCGGTCTCCCCGCTTAAGTAGGTACTGTCTATCACTGTATATCTAATCACAAGCGCGATTTTTAATACCAAAATAGTACTCAGACATTTCGGGATTTTGGTATTCGGGATTCTGGCAATAAGGATTTTAGCTATTCGGGGTTTTGTCCATTCAGGATTTTGTCCATTCGGGATTTTGTCCATTCGGGATTTTGTCCATTTGGGATTTTGTCATTTGGCATTCCGGATTCTTTCCCTCTCCGGAATTTTGACATTTTGGATCTAGTACCCAACCCGTCGAATACCTAATTAGAACCTAACTTAGACATTGTGAAAAGAGCCCTAAAAATTGTAATGCCAGTGAAAAAAACTTTGGTTTAAAACATTTGCTTGGGGTTGAAACAGACGAGACCGATACCGATCAGATACCGATAACGATACCGATCCGAGATTCAGTTCTACGAGACCGAGACGAGACTGAGTTATACGAAGCGCGTGATTCATACCGAGATGGACTGAAAATTTTCAATTTTGACGATGTCGTGTAGTGTTAGAAGACATAAAAATCATAGTTAAAATTGAATTTTGCTAGTTTCGTTTGAAGAAAAAAATTACATAATGTGTAGTTCTAGGTGTATTATGAGTACCATGCAATCAAAAAATTCTTATATTCCACCTGATTTTTAAAGTACCTAGACATTACTTTTTTCAGATGGATAAAATACTAAATAATCAGAAATAATTTTTAGAAGATAATATAATCAAGCCAGTTGGCAGTGGTTGGGCTCTTTTCATTAACTTTCTCACTGCTAGCAAGTGCAAGGTGAAGACTTAAAATAAGCTATTAATTGTTTTATTTTGACAACTCCTCCTAAGCGCATAGATGAATTTAGTTTAATTTAAACAACAAGAATGTTTAATGTAAAATCAGAAGTGTGTCAAATTAATTTTGTTTAATTATTTAAACTTAACAACTACGTAACTCGTTTAAAATAAACAATCTTGCAAATTCCAAATGTTAAACAAGTTTCTCGGTTGATATAGTAAAGTCCTTCGCTTAATTTAATCTTCTTCGTAGTTCATTCAAAACAATTTCATTTAATCAGTACTACTAATGCACTACTTAGTTTCTACCCGATAGCCGAGATTACGTAGGCGCAGGGTTAAAAGTCCAGAATCCAAAAGTCCTCAATGGGCCCACCGAAAAACGCACTCGGTTAAATTTATTTTTCTGCTTGTAGTATGTTAATATTTATAAATCATTCTAACTAAAGTCCACAAGATTGATTTGAAAATTAAACCATTAAAACTTTTGACCAATAACTATACCGCTAAGTCAGGCATTTCAATTTCTGGGATATGGTGGTTCTTGTAGCTCAACGGAATCGATGGCATCAGATAATTTTTTTTTTATCAAGAAAATATAACAAATTTCTGACTTACGCCAATTCCTATAGTATTTCGATCACGGCTATTCCCATACCTTTAAATAAAAACATTACGCGGGAAAACCAGCATGTGTATTGAAATCCCGCATGCTATGAGGATTTTGGGAAACAGAAAATATCCTATCTGGAATCGATTTTTCGTGTTCATCAGGCTGAAGCATAAACATCAAGCTTATCTTCCCGCATCAGCATTTTACACATACTTATCAACGGATTCATGAAGCTCAAATTGTCAATTTAAAACCACGCCACAGCACCAAGGGGAATTTTTAAAATTCATTTCACTGAAAATTGGCATTTTTTTGGTCAGCCCCAAAAAGCTGGCTAATGTCGATCACTCACCCCCATTTCGTCTGGGATCAGCCCTCTGTTTTGGGCTTCTCTCTATGTAATTTTGCATCACCATCAACATCACAGGAAATACACATCTAATTTCTTTTTCTTTTATTTCATTTCATGCAGCTAGCTTCGTTGTCAAAATCCAATGTGTGTCAGAAGAATCCTTTCCAGTTTGTTGTCTCTCTTTGCATATACTCGTGTATGTATATATCCTTTTTTGCTATAAGAGGGGTGGATAATATTAGCCAACTTGGTTGAGGGTGTCACCATGGAAGCACATCTCGCTAGAGAAAAGCTGTCACTGATTTAAACTTTATTTGAATTTTTTAAAGTAAAATCATGGATGGATAAAATTCATTCGAAGGACTATGTGCGAGCGATGGATATCCAAATCCGCATCTATACAAAATTGGCATTTTTACAACCGAAAAGGTTTGAGCTTGCGACACGAGGGCGGCAGAGGGCGCTCGAAAGGAGATGTGATGTCATACCCAGCCCGTCTTTTTACATCATTCGAAAGGAGTGAATATTATTTGCATGTTGTGTGGAGTTTGAAGCGAAGTGCTTAATGGTGGTTCTCGAAAATTTTTCTTGTAATCGGATTACTTTAATTAAATTTAGTTCTAGGGGGACCTTTCACAGCTCAACTGGGCATGTTTACAAGAATTTTTTGTTCGTGTTTTTTTTTTTTTGTCTTCTTCTTTGTTTTTAACATCACAAACTGTGAAGCTTTATTGAATTTTAACTAATTCTGTCTATTAAAAAGCACTTAGGGTAATTTGAATTTAAAATTTATTTACAGTCACTTCTTGTGTATTTTGAAAAATAAAGTGAAAATGGTAGTATGCAATATTAAGTTAAGTTTTTATCATTTAATTTTTTTTTTTTTAAGGAAAACAAAATTAAGGGTGTAACCAAAGTCACCATATCAAGGCAATTTTTAAAATTCAACGTTTGAAGTGCTAAATATGATGAATTCAAATAAATAGAAAATAAATTATAAAAAAAAAATTGAAAAAAATTCTTTATTCGCAGTTGCCAGCAAAGAGATTTAAGAATCAAAACTTGCTTAGTTAAGCTCACATTGGAAAGTCTTTTAAATCTTGAAAATAATTTGCAGGCCGATATGAATCAGAGTTAAAAAGCCTAAACACCCAGTTTTTAATACTTACTTATCTCGAGAAATTCACTTCAAAACAAGTAAAATATCCGGGAGTACAGAGTACCTGCATCTGCATCCCACCTTTTCATCATTCCCAAATATTATGTTTTTACTGAATTCTTATAATTTTAACTTGCGCCATGTGAAATATAACTTACTTACTAAATCTGACTCCTAATACATAAAGAGTCGCAGCCTAAGACACGGCAGCCTTCCATACTCTATATTCTCGAGTTTTCACCAGGCCAAATGACATTTTCGTGAAAATGTCACAGGTCAATAGAAGAAGAAAGAAAAAAACAAGAACAAAAAGCGATTCAGACAGTTGAAATTCAAAAATGAAATGAGCTGTCAAACGAAATTACCAAATTACAAATGAAAACCCTTTTTCTGTGATTTGCAACATTACCTCATTTCGACTCTTATGAAAACGTAGTATTAGTTGCTTTCAGTCTTCTAAGATCTAGACCCAGCTTTTTGGCATCTGCGATGTCTTAGTCTTTGAAACAGAGGTTCGGTCTTCTTCATTCTCTCGAACCTGCAGGCAGGAATTCAAAGACTTTCTACTGTTCATTCATTTGACGTAGCTGAGCCAGTGTAGTGGAGGTTTTTATTTTTTTTGATTTTCTTGATACAGCTCATACAGTTCGTGGTTGTATATTATTCTCCACTTGCCCTCCTCGCATACAGGGACAGGACCAAATATCCGTTGAAGAAAATGAGCGAATGAGCCCAGTCTTCGTTTTGCTTATCACCCAACACTCAGTGCGATAAAACAGGACTGGTAGTATAAGCATTTTATAGAGCGTGCACTTCCTCTTTCGTGTGAAGAAGACGCACCAAACCGAAGTAGCACCAACACCAACGGTCTGCTAAAGTAATTCTTCGTCGAATATCTACTGATGGCCAATTTTTCAATTAAGGGTTTGCTCTGAGTTAAATCAGAGCTAGCAAATCCTGAAAAAAAATTCATTTAGAAATAGTTTTTCACTTGAGGTTTGAGGATTAACTTAATCTTTAAATTGTAAAAAACCTACTGAAATCGATGTGCGACACCTATTTTTCCGCGTTTTTGGCATCAATATAGAAATTGCAAAACAACGGAATTGCACTGACGATAACTTTCGCTAGCAAAATCGAGATGGCACCACAACGGAAAAGCACTCAAATAATTAGATAAATTCATTGGGAGTTAACCTAGGATTTCAACTGATTGAAAAATACGTTTTTGAAATCAGCTTAGGGCCCACCGCATCAGTTAGCGAGCAATACGTGACTGAATTATATGAGTTTGGCATTACCACTCGCGTGTCGGGCAATCTAGTATCCTAAATTCTGAAGTGGTTATTCGTTTATTCGATCATTCATCGAATCACTCACTCGATCAAGCACTCACTCACTCAGTCACTAACGCGGTAATTTGGCCCCACCCAGGTTTAACGCCTAGGCAAGGATGATCCCGTGCTAAAAAACTGGTCCTAACATGTTGTCCATGGGATTAATGTTTATTTTGAGGAATATGAATTCCTTAACTACTTCGAAGTTGTTGCTATCAATAGTGAAGTTTTGCCCTAGTTGGTTGACAGATTTGTCATTGTTTGTTGATAACATGTATTTGGTCTTGGCCTATTTTACTTGAAGACCAACAAGTCCCACCTGTTCTTCAATTGCAATGCATCACCACCTCTATAACAGCCTCTTGAGAGTAGTCGATGATTTTCAAGTTGGACAGATTTGTAGAAAATAGTGCCTTCAGTGTTGACGCCTGCCCTGAGCACTATTTGTTCCTGAACGATATTAAAGAAATCACACGATAGCGCATCTCTTTGCTTAAACCCTGTTAGTATTTGGAATTGTTCGGAATTGTTCGGAAGAGCTTTTCCTAGTTGAATATTGTGCTGCATATATTTTCCAATCACGCGATATAACTGATTCTGTTTTCCCGGGAGTTCAGCCATCACAATTAACAGCTCCTGACGATTAATGCTAGCTTATGTGGCCTTAAAGTCGATAAATGGATTGTTGTCTAATTCTACCTCTTCTATATTGGACAGTCGTACTGGGTTCTGAAACCTCATTGACTAGAATTGGGTTTTTCACTTCTCAATCATTACTTTTAGTATTAAATGTAGTTAAAAGTTCAGATATTTTAATTTTGAAATCTTACCCGGGCGCCACTTTGACATTCAATGGCACATATAATTCAAAAGAAATCTTTAAAATTTCATTGGTGTTAATGAACAGGTATGAACATATATATTTTGTTGAATTTGACGTTGGAAAAAAGTAGATTTCATTCAAATTATATATTGAATTTACATATATAAGAACATTACATTTTACACCTATTCAATTTATAAAATTATTAAGACTTTGAAGGTTTGTTTATTTTTATTTAAAGGCTATATTTTTTAGACGTGTGGTTTTCAATCTGGCAATGCTTTTTTTAAGTTGGTCTTTTTGACAGCCTTAGAAGAGAAAATTCGGCACTTTACCAAAAGTTTCCTTCAATAAATTGATTGTTTCGCGATGCGTTGCGCGAACCAAACCATTATTTTGTTAATAAATTTTCACGATTTGCTAAAGTTGTTCAGTAGTAGGTCAATTCATTATGAAACGGCCAACCAAACTGAACATTACTCAAGTGACAACTGTCAAAAAGACCAACTCCGAAAAAAAAATACACAGCCTAAAAAAACACCCTTTACACTAGAAAAAAATACTAACTTATCTATTTTAAAATTAAGTACCTATTATTGGCTTTTATTTACTTTATTGACAATTAAAAAGGTCACGAAAAAGGATATACTTTAACTATTTTTTTTTTGCTTAAATCAACAAAGACAAATTAAAATTGTATTTGACAAATAGAGTTTTTCCAATAACCAACAACATTAAAAAAAACATTAAAATTCAATAAAACAAAAAAAAAATATTAATTGAAAAAGTTTTGTTGAAGCCCCAAAGAAGCCTCAAGCAAAAGAAGTGCCTCCAAATTACAAAAAAAAAACAACATTATCCTTGAATAACAAAATCAATTTAGTAAACAAAGAAGGACTTAACGACTTATGACTTTCTTTTTTGTTTTGTTATAACTTCCGTTTTTGTTTATTGTTGTGTTCTGCTTTGTCTATAACAACTCAATGTAAACCATGAAATCTCTATGAAAGCCTAAAAGTAGGCAATTGTTAAAGTAAAATAAGTTTTTGCGTTTTGAAAAAAGACAAACGTTTTTGTGATGCCTACTAATCTTTGCTTGGCAACACCATTCACTTATAATGTAGGTTGAAGTTTTTTTTATCTGTGATTTCTATTGAGAAGTTGAATTGCTTTTAACAGAGAAGCCACATTTTAATGTTTCATTTCCATCATTTTGAATATTATAGCAAATGAGATTTCGATTGAGATTATGAATTTTAACATAAAAGAAAGTTTAAATTTCACATGAAATTCTTACAAATAAAAAATAATTTGCTATACAAAATTTGTATTAAGTTCAGTTCAAAGGTTCCATTTAAGTTGAACTGCACTTATACTCACTGATAAGTCCAAGTGAGATCGCCAATCGAAATGCCAATTTGTAGAAGTAGGAATAAACTGCTATTCATAATCTATAAAATTTTAATATAAAAATATAGGTCTAAGGGTTCTAAAGAGAAATCTTTTTTCCCCAGGTACTGATGCCTCTTGCAAGGAACTGACAAATCCTTCAAGAGTATACTTGTCATGAATATGAATTAGTGCTTCTCATCTAGCCGTTCGGACTCGGCAAAAAATTGTAGGTCTCCTCCATTCTTGCCAACAACACGCTCACAGGAATGGTTGAGAGTTGGAAGTCACTAGGCCCTGGTTCTCCACGAGCACCATTTATTATTAATTATTAATTTGGTGGCGCAACAGCAGTTCTGATTGGCTGATTTATTTCAGGAGTTAGAATTTGTATTATAAAAACCTTCCTACACTTGGTTTTACATTTTTTGTGGAGGATTGCTAAGTTTTTTTTTTTTTTTCTAAAACTAAGAATTTTACTGACTCATTGACTTTCTTCCACGCTCGACAAAAATTTGCATTTCAATTTGCTATAAATCTTCTGCAATGTCACCGGAAACACTTATGGAATTAGAAGGGTTATAACCTTACACTACACAGACTATACTCATGAAGAACTTACTATCAACATGACAGTCATAGGACTGCAACAATATTACCAGGGGAATTACATATATGAACATATATGAACATACATGTATGTACTTAAGGAAAAAGTAATTTCATGTTGGCGCCAAGACTTTTTCTTTAATCAATGTAAAAATGATAAAAGAAAAAAAAATAAATTTACAACCCCACTGTCAAATGCGAACAATACTCTTTCGGTTGACAAGAATTTACATAAAAGTTCAATTTTTCTGGCAAACATAGACAAACAGCTTGTTTTTTTGGAATGAAAAAAAAAATAAATAAAAACGAATAGGAAAGTTATCTTACTACTCACTTCATCAACCCTTTTCGTAAGTTTCTTTATGCATATTCTACAGCTATTTTAGTCATTGTCAATCGTAAATAAAATAAAAGTTGGATTTGATATAAAAAGAAAATCTATGTTAATCTGAATACTCATATAAAAATTCTGCAAGTATGTAAGTAGTTAAAATTTTTATTTTTAACCCTTATTATTGTTATTATATTAGAATTTAATTAACCCTTACAGCGCCTATAGGAGATGAAAATAAAAATTTGAAAAATTAAAGAACTTTTTATTTCATCATTTGGAGTGGGGCTGTTATACGCACTTCTAAACATATATACTCATACAACTCCATATTACGACCACATCTGTATATTTATAAAGTATACAATTTTCAAAATATTTTTAAGGACAAATTTTGGTATGCAAATTTAAAATTATTATCAATTAATGCAGATGAAAATAATTTTTTTTTTTTAATTTTAAATCTTAATTTTGAAATAGGTAGCTATCGAATTTTCAAAGAAAAAAAAATGCTTTAGATCTTAACTTGCGATCTATGTATGTATAAGTACTATATGGTAAGTTATGCATTCGTAAAAAAATTGAACTCGAGATTTTGATCAGACTAGTCTTTACGATGATACGACGAAGAAAAAAAAGTAGGTCTCAGAATTCTGCCAGTTTGTCTGCCTGTCAGCTACAGCCCTTATGGCTGGATTGATTTTCGAAAAACTTGGTGCATAGTAATTTTTGGGGATTATGTCCACCCATTCTTTTCAGGACTAAACATAATGGTACCCCCCATACAATGGTTTTAGTACTTTAACAAATTCAATTTTTCTCAGAAACAGCTCCACCAATCTTCTTAAAAAAGTTCAGCAAATTTTTTTTTTTTAGTAAAGGCTACCTTTGGGTGGGGACCACTTTTCCAAATATGGTTTAATGGTACCTCCCCAAAGAACCATTTTTTTATTTCGATTTTCTTCAAAACTGTTATTTAGATTTCCATTTTTGTCCGGAAGCTTTTAAACAATTAAAACAGTATTTTTACTTAAATTTTCAAAAAAATATTTTTTAGATTTTTTAAAAGTGTTAAAATTTGTTTGAAAATCAAATATTTTGAAAATTACATGGTCAATTTTTGCTAAACTCTATATATAAGAAATATTGGATTTAAAAATTTTCAAAAAAAGTTTGTGAATTATAAAAATTATAAAAATTTTTGTTGATATTTCAAAAACTTGTTGATAATTTTTTTTTGGAAAATTCATTTTCATATAATATAATATAAATATAATTCTTAAAGGTTGCATACCAAAAGTTTTCCTTAAAATTTTTTAAGAATTTGGAACACAAAAAATACTTTTTAAGAAAATTGCTGCAATGATTTGAGCTTTTTTCCATACAATCATATTCAATCTAAAATTAAGATTTCATAATTTGCTTATCTCAAACTCTTAAAGAAGTTGTTTAAGCTAATTTAAATATCGTTTATCATACTTTTAAATATTTGTCTGTGGTCTATCATAATTTCCATGTCCTTACATTATAATGTTCTTAAGCCCGTAGCGCCTTGAACATAAAAGTAAGTATGTGCAACCGTGTGCATTTTATTTTATAGTTCCACAAAATATTTTTTAAATATATTTTTCATATTTTAAACAAAAGTTTTAAAGGTTTTAGGCGATTTGGAAAAAAAATTAGATTTACCTCAACAGTTTTTTGTTACCGAAAGTTATCGTTTACCGTTACCTATGAAAGCAGGAAATATTTTTTTGAATATTCAATTAATTAGAGAACCATTGCCTTCCAAGTTTAAAAAAAAATCAACACAGTCATTTTCAAAATACTGAATTTCAAAAAAAAAAAATCAGGAAAAATTGTTTCTCAATAGCCTTTACTAATTTATTGCATTTTTTTAAGAAAAGCTTTGGAGCCATTTATGAGAAATATGAGATTTTACAATAGCTTAAATTATTATTTAAACAAAAAGAAATAGGTACATCTGTTATAATGATTTTGGGCTACAAAATTAGCTTTTATCCTAAATAAGGAGTTCAAACATACCTTTGAAATTTTGAGTCTTACAACTTATGTTTTATAGATATATTATGTATGTAATTCCACCATCTCAAATACTTAATATTTTCCAACTAAATTTTTATTTCTGACACAAACTATTTAGTACTTATTTTATCTTTAAACACTACACAGATAACACTACTGGTATAGAAATTTTTTTTTCACTTTCAAATAATTTTTTGAAATTACTTTTGTTAATCTTAATGTGAAATTGATTTTTGAAGAGTATTTATGATTTGAAGAATAGAGCTCCCTTAGATTAGGTGGTTCACATGATAAAAAAAAATTCTCAAATTTGGAGGACTTATTCCACATAATATTAGCATTTACATGAAATCAGATTTGTTTTCATTGATCAATAATATGCAAGAAATATTAAGCTGACAATTTTGAACAATTGCTGTCATAGCCCTGACTCTCTGTTCTTTGTCTCTTAAAAGGTAGAAAGTCCCTAAAATCGAGTTTTTCTTTTTTTAAATTTTGTGGCTCGTAATTCTGTATTCCAAAATTCTGTAAGACCAAACTTCTATTAATTGATAACTAATTATGTTTGAAAATATTTCTGCATTCTTTTATTCTGCTTTTCCATTATTCTGTACTCTAAAATTCTGTAAATCCAGAATTCTGTAATTCAAAAATTCTGTTAATCCACGAATTAAATATTTGTACAACTAGTAGTGTTAATTGTGGGTAAATCAAAATAATCGTTGGATTTCAAGCTACTTCACTTTGTTGTAAGTGAGTAACAATTTTGGGCTGAGTCCCAAAAGCCAAGATAAGATATTTCAAAATTCTGTAAATGAAAAAAACAAAATTGTTTTTATACTGAAAATAAGTGCGCACGTTTTTTTATTATCAGCAAAAATTTTCTTTTATCACTTGCAAAATGTTGGAAAACAGAATTTTGGAATAAAGAGTTTTAGATTTACAAAATTTTGAAATACAGAATTTGAAAAAAAGAATTTTGTAATCTGAATTTTGACACATACAGAATTATAACCCCAACCCGATTTAGAGAAATGAAATACAATTCTCTCAGATCCTATTAAGTAAACTACTTAATAGGATCTGAGAGAATTGTATTGTATTGTAAAAAAAAAAAATATATTTAGTGATAAAATAATTGACATGTTCGATTTTAACATTGAAATATCTCAAAAGCATGACATGCCAAAGCAATTTTGACTTCAGATTTGGATTAAGCATTCCAAAATCCTTAAGAGAAGTATGGTTTGGTTTGTTGTTGTAGCAGAACAATGTTATTTAAACAACTTCTACATGTGTTATCACTGATATGAAGAACTGTTCGATGGTGGGGCATGTAAACAATGCATACTTGCTTTGAGCCTCGAAATATAATGTAAATGTATTCTGATAGCCAAACTCAAATAATCTTCCTGCATCATAATAGTTTTTTTTATTATTTTTGTTACTTATTTTTTCCAAAAAGTGAATAAAACATAACCACGACATTCAATATATGGGTTATTCTCATTAAACTAATACTTCTATGTCCCTCGGCGATTTTAGATATTAACTAGACATTTTCTACACTTTTTATTACTGTATTAGCTAGCAGATCTCGTGTTTGATATAAATATAGAAAAAATAAATAGTGTATAATCTATATATTTAAAAAAAAATGTTTTGTTCCCCAAATGTCGCTATACCGTGGCATGTTCCAACCCTGAGGTTACATCTACTATTTCATTAAGAATCGACTTTAATTAATAACCAAAAATTGATCTGAGTTGTAGATATTAATATACACGTATAATAATAACTGCAGATATAATATTTTATATTTATATAAATTATAACTTATTTACAGAATTTGCAGTTTAAATTTTAAATTCTGTCCGAAAGTTTTGAAGCAAAAAAAAAAAAAAATAACTAGCTTTTAATTTCATGTTCGTACCACTGTGTCATAAAAGATAGATCGTAATTAACATGCATCAATTCTGATCAGAACATGTCACCCTTTATTTACCAACATGATAAACAAATGGCTCTCTCCATGTATATGTTGTTCAAAGTCGCCAAGAATTACAGTTCGGCAAGGACTATATAGGGGAATATTTGCTAAAAATATTGAGTGGCATTCAAGTTTTCCAAATTTTAGCCATTTAAGGAGAACCTAATTCACACACCAGGCGATTCGCAAAAAAGTCATTATAGATGCCTTTAACAGTTTTTTTTTGCAAAGTGGATTTAAGTACGAAAATAACATTACATCATTTTTCCATGTAAAATCTGATGTACAAAATTTTGTGCAAAAATATTCGATATAACAATCAAACATGACATTTCGATGTTAGAGGACACGAAAAAAGTGGGTGGCACAGTTCTCTCTGGCTGTCCGTATATCGATCTACAGCCTAAGCCACTGAAACAATTTTCTTAAAATTTTGAACTTAAGTTTTTTTTTTGTAACTCAATCAAAAATAATTACTTGCCCTACAACCATAAACGAAAAGCTTATTTATCTCAAAAATGGCTCTAACGATTTTGATAAAAAAATCAATGTATTATTGCGAGTATGGTGTGCTTTTTGATAAGAAAAAAATTTGCTCCAAACCGTTACTAACGGTACCTGCTATATAACGGTTTTTTTAATTTTCAATTTTCTCATTAACGCCTCAAACGATTTTAGTCAAAAGATCTTTAAAAATGTTATTAATATTGCATAACAAAATTTAGAAAAAAATTCATTTTGGATTTTTAAAAACATATACATTTTTTTTTTGAAAATTCAATATTTCAAAAATGTGTTAATGATTTTTTTTGAAACTAGGTTCGAAGATGTATTTCAATATGTACTCAAAATTGGCATACCAAAACTTTTTCTTAAATGTACTTAATTAAAATTTTTTTATATTAAAAAATATTTTTTAAGAAAACTGCTCCAAAAGTTTTTTCTTTGCTAATATTTATATTTTTTTTCAAGTAATCAAATGTCATACTTGTTTTGAAGTTTTTTGACTAGTTGCTTGTATAAATAAAAGAACGATTTAAATGATATTTTATATTTTTATATAAAAATAAATATTTTAAAAGTTCTTAATTCCAAGCAACTTGAACAAGTATGTGCAATCCAGTCGTGCATTTTATTTCAAATGAAAAGTAATTTGAAACCCTTTTCAGTGAATTGAATTTTATATTTTCAATTTTAATAAATATTTGAATTAAAATTTTAATTTTAAATAAATAAAATTAAATAATTTTACATGCATTTTGAAATATCAATTGAAACTGAAGTAACCAATAGCAATAGCAACTATGTATGTATATAGGTTGCTAATGTATGTATATATGTAGGTATTATTACTTTAATAAATTATAAAACTCGATCATGAGATAATTTTTGCACTCAGTCCTACCTAGGCCTACCTATAAAATTGAAAACTTTTTTTAATATTAAGTACTTCATAATAATTATTCCATAATTTCTCATATACACATACATATGTAAATATCTGAGCTTTTTTTCAACAAAATTGACCATACTGATATCAAAACAATAATAGTTTTGTTTTAAAAGAGTGATAAACAACAAATTATATTATATACAATGCAAAGCACAAAAAAAGCTTTTTTAATTTTACTGAACAGCTGATATAATTTAATGCTTAATAAATGATGAACAGCTCTCACACAAGTAAGCAGTAAAATCAACTTCAGTAGGAATTCCAATTCCAAACGTTCAGCATCTATTTGGTCTGGAGTTTTGTTGATTTTTGTGTGAGATTGAACCAAATAAACCGGTTGTACTATGTCTGCCAAGCCAATTTTATACTATACCGCCCGAAGCCCCCCTTGCCGAGCTGTATTATTAGCTGCTGCAGAAATAGGCGTAGAATTGGATCTTCGGTAAGCACAAAACCTAAGTAATCCTCTAAAATGTTACCTCTACTGTAAGTATTTATTTTATTTGACTAAATTATAGTCCGATGAATCTTCTAAATGGCGAACACAAGACACCGGAATTCTTGAAACTCAATCCACAACACACAATTCCCGTGCTGGATGACAATGGTGTTGTCATTACAGACAGCCACGTAATCTGTGCCTACCTAGCTGACAAGTACTCCCAGAATGACAGCCTCTACCCAAAAGAACTGGTTGCACGCAACAACGTCTTGGCGCGTCTCTTCTTCGATTGTGGCCATCTCTTCCCACGAATTCGAATGGCAGTTGAGCCGGTCTTATACTTTGGACGCTCCGATGTGCCTCAAGAAACCATTGAATATATTCAAAAGGCCTACGATAATATGGAGTACTGCCTAACTGGTCATCCATTTGTATGTGGAGACCTCATGACCATTGCTGATCTTTGTTGCATTGCTTCAGTTTCTACTGCACATGATTTGGCTGCGATCGATAAGAATAAATTTCCCAATTTATTTGCATGGGTTGAGCGAATGTCGGCGTTGCCATACACAGATAAAAAAACGCAGTGAAATTCACTAAAACCCGTAGTTAAATTAACTACAGATGTAGTGAAATCTCAACCTACTAAACGTGTAGTTAAAATCACTACAGACTGTAGTAAAATAATTTTTCGGCAACTGTAGTAAAATTGACTACAGCAGTAGTGAAATTCACTACACGAAATAGTAAATCTAATTTTGGGTTGTACTAAGATCCACTGCACTTGTAGTGAAATTAACTACACGAAACAGTGAAATCTATTGCAGCTGTTCTAAAAATGATAGTGAAATTCACTACAGATGTAGTTAAATGTACTACAAGGAATATTAGCTGTAGTGAAATTCACTACAGTGATAGTGAAATTGACTACACAAAATATAAGCTGTAGTGAAATCAACTACAGTGATAGTTAAATTCACTACAGGTGTAGTGAAATTGTCTACACAAAATATTAGCTGTAGTGAAATTCACTACAGTGATAGTGAAATTAACTACAGTGATAGTGAAATTCACTACAGGTGTAGTGAAATCAACTACACGAAATATTAGCTGTAGTGAAATTCACTACAGTGATAGTGAAATTAATTACAGTGATAGTTAAATTCACTACAGGTGTAGTGAAATTGACTACACAAAATATAAACTGTAGTGAAATTCACTACAGTGATGATGAAATTAACTACTGTGATAGTGAAATTCACTACAGGTGTAGTGAAATTGACTACACGAAATATTAGCTGTAGTGAAATTCACTACAGTGATAGTGAAATTAATTACAGTGATAGTTAAATTCACTACAGTTGTAGTGAAATTGACTACACAAAATATTAGCTGTAGTGAAATTCACTACAGTGATAGTGAAATTCACTACAGTGATAGTGAAATTAACTACAGTGATAGTGAAATTCACTACAGATGTAGTGAAATTGACTACAGAAAATATTAGCTGTAGTGAAATTCACTACATTGATGGTGAAATTAACTACTGTGATAGTGAAATTCACTACAGGTGTAGTGAAATTGACTACACAAAATATTAGCTGTAGTGAAATTCACTACAGTGATAGTGAAATTCACTACAGTGATAGTGAAATTAACTACAGTGATAGTGAAATTCACTACAGATGTAGTGAAATTGACTACAGAAAATATTAGCTGTAGTGAAATCAACTACAGTGATAGTGAAATTCACTACAGATTGTAGTGAAACTCACTACAGATTGAAGTGGAATTCACTACAGATTGTAGTGAAATTCACTACAGATTGTAGTGAAATTCACTACAATCTGTAGTGAAATTCACTATAGATTGTAGTGAAATTTACTACAGATTGTAGTGAAATTCACTACAGATTGTAGTGAAATTCACTACAGATTGTAGTGAAATTCACTACAGATTGCAGTGAAATTTACTACAGATTGTAGTGAAATTCACTACAGATTGTAGTAGGGTGGCACTTATTTTTGAAATTTTTAAATTTCTTTGCCCCCCCTCTCCCTAAAAATGATCAAGGTAATAAAAATAAATTGTGTATGCAGATTTTTGGAAATTGGTCAACGTTAACACGTGCCGACAAGCACTTGAAATCGCTCATACAAAATACATGGAGATTTCTAAATCTTTTGCTCAAAATTTTGGAAAAAGTCTGACAGTGGATAGAAAATCTTTAAACTTTGTACATATGTATATTAAGTACTGAAAGAAGTAGGTTTACAAAAAAATTACTTTCAACTTTTTACAAAACATTTACTTCGTTGAAAATATAAAAAAAATCCACAAAACAACGTTACTAACAGTTATTTTTAACGGGGCAGATATTGTTAAGACAAATTGAAAATTATTTTTTTGTTTACTCCGATTGGTACTTAATATACATACCTACATTTTAAGTTTAAAGATTTTCCATTCACTTTTACACTTCCACCGAAATTATGATTATATAGACTGTGAGAAATTCCCATGTATTTTATTTCAAGTGCATGCCGACACGTGTTAACGTTGACCGATTTCAAAAAAATGTACACAGAATTTTTTTAATTACCTTGATCACTTTTGGGGGGAGGAGGTGCGAAAAAAATAGAAAAATTTCAAAAATAAATGCCACCCTACTACAGAGGTAGTGAAGTTAACTAAAAGAAACAGTAAAATATGACATGAAATAGTGAAATCTGTGATGAAATAATTACAAAGTTAGTAAACGTTACTTACATGATGTACCTTTAAAGAAAATTATTGGTACTGATTATTCTTTTTAGGGTTCGCAACTTTTGTTCCTGAAATAAAGTTTACTAACGTTTTTTGTTTTCAATTTCTCTTTTTTAAAACCACTTTCGCAATAACAAGCCAACAACAAATACATTTACGTATTATCTACTTTATTTTTTGCTCTTATTTTAATTTTGTACATTTCGAACCAAGGTGTTATTTATATAATAAATAATATTAATTTTATAAATTCTTAAACCTAAGTGCCATTCGACCATCAGAAAGATTATGTGGCAAAGCAGGATAATATTGAAATTCTGTTATTAATTTAAAACTTAAAATATTTGTATTATCTTTTATAATAAAAGCATTAATATTGATATCATATTGAAACGAATATTTTGTTGAAATAATTATTACATTGTTTTTGCTTACCACTATTTCAGAAATTTTAAAGATAAAATTGCTTTGCTTCTGAAACAAAAAAAAACCGGATTTGTATGATGTTCCCATAAAAAGTATATTTTCTGAAAATGTTTGAATACCATCAAGCCCAAATTTTTTAAGATCTTCAAAATACGGTTTTTGAGATACACATACATTTTTGCTTTTAAAATTTTTTACTTTAATATCTCTTTCATTCAAAAAAAAGAAGTTAGCAAGTTTTAAAGACAACTTTATTCCAACGGAGTAACATAAATTTTTTCTGCATGTAATGCTCTGAGCATATTGTTTTAATTCTTTATGTTTGCCTTCATTTCGCATGCTCCAAATCATTTTCAATGGCCCAACTCTCTTGATGACACTGTGATAGTGAGTCAAGAAATGTGCTTTCGGCTTTAAGGTCTTATTAAATAATTCTCTGTACTTTTTATTATGATCAGCTACTCGAGCTTTCAATTCGTCTAAATCATTTTCATTAAATGAAGAATATAAACATAGATCAACTAGTTTTTGAAGATTTAAAAAAAACAGCCAACACTTATCGTCCTTGGGTACAAAATCCCAAACCATTAACGAAAAAAAATGCACAAAGCAACGGCTTTCACATGCTTGCATATTTAAATTTTTGTTTTGTAAAGCTTCAAGTTTTATCGGAAGAGAGTAGTTTTTCGAGTCTATGATGCCATAATCAAAAAGCTGTTTTCTGTCATTTAAATCTTCCAGACTAAAATATTTTTTTGTTTTAATGAAATATAATATAATATCACACATATCATTTTTCAAAACCCCCTCGAAAAGATCATGCATAATATCAACGCAAACGTTCACAACGGCATGAAATGACGGAAGGCTATTGAATACACATACTTCAGAAATTCCTGTTTGTTTTGGGTCATTTAGTAAAAGATCCGAATCATAATTTGAGACCGTTCTTATATTGCTTTCCAACTCATAACTAAGACTTTGTGTTTCCATTTTTGAAGCTTTACAAATTCGACAAAAATGGAGAGCTGAAAAAGAGGATCTGAAGCCCAGAATTTTGTTCAGCCCAAGATTATCACCCGTTACTAAGCCTAACACAAAATAAATCCTTTTCTCAACACCCTCCGACTGAATCACTAAGCCATTCAGTTCTAAGTCCAATAAAATTTCAAGAAGGTTATGAAGGACATCCAGACGCTCATACTTCTTAAAATACTCAGATTTAATTAGCATAGCAGGCAGTATGTTGGTCAAAGAAGACCGTTTATGCTCTGGTAAAGTGGGAAAGTTGATATAGAAGGCAGAAATTGAATTCACTCCGGCGTGTGAGCCTAACACATTATCTGGATCAAAGTCATCATTATAAAGGAAATATGGAACAACCGTTTTGTTTTCATTTAAAAATTTTGAATGAATATCTCTCCATACGGAACCACACACAAAATTTTTTATACCATCAGAATGTGCCATAAGATCTTCCATTTCCTTCAAAGTTTTTCTAAGCAAATTTTCGGTTTCAAAAAATTTTTTTATCATAAAAGGAATTGATAGTATAGTTCCTTTTATATCCTTATATTTTAAAGTTGGTTTACCCATTTCAATTGTATTTTGAATTTCAGATGAAACTGTACTATTAGCTGGTAATTCAAGTAATTTCTTTTCTGCCAAGTGTTTTATAAGCTTATGTTCAGTGTCTATTTTAGAAAAAGCTGTACCACAAAATTGACTTATTTTTTTTACTGCTAAGTTTGAATCATTTAATTCAATAATGCATTTCATGGGCTCAAATAAGAGTTTTTGAATGCAATAACATTGAAAACTAAATTTCTCGGAACGGAATTGTGATTCATCAACTTTAAAACAAATCTTAAGGCACATTCCGAGGGATCGACATCTTTTATATTTTTGACCGATTCTTCAAAATAGTTGGTAAAGTTTTGATCAAAACTATTAAGGTTTTGAGATGGAAACGAGGAATTCAATCCGAGGTCTTGATCCAAACAATTTGGATTTTCCTTAGGGCGGGCAGTAGTAGAAGCGGCTGTATTGATGGTGGAGTTAAAATTGGTACACAAATCGGAATGCATTTTCTTTAAATGTCGTTTTAAAACGAGAAAATCAGAAAATGCTTGTGGGCAACCCCCTTGCTTGCAATATATTTCTTTTTCAAATTTATGTCTCAATTTTAAATGAAAATAGTAATCATCTAAATTTAAAAATTTTAGTTCACAAGCAAAGCAATCAAACATGACTGATACAATTTTTTGGTAACACTATCGTTAATAATTATTTACTTAAAAGGTAAGCAACATAGTTCATATAATACATAATAAAAACATTTAACAGGGATTAATTTTTTTAAAAAGTTTTTTGCTATTAAATTTGTTTAGAGACTTAACAAACATAACTCATAATAGTTTCACAAACTATAACAAAAATTTTAATAATACAACTGAACAAAATGCTGATTTATTTTTTTGTCTTAGTTAATTTAGTTTTTTTTTTAATTTTTCATTCACTTAAAGAAAAATGAAAAGGTTTGCTTTTGTTATTTGTAATTTTCAATGTATTTTGAAAAGCTTAAAAGTTTGATCAAATAAAGCCGAAAAGTATGGTTTATGTATATGTATGTAGGTATGAAGTAACAAGTTTAATAACTTGTTCAAACAAGGCAGAAAAGTATGATTAAGTGAAATATGATTTAAAATGAATAAACAAATATCTTCAAAAGCTCGTTAGTATCAATTTAAAAAGCTTAGCCAAATAAGGTAGTGAAGGAGAATTTATAAGAAAATAACAGGTAACTGAAAAAGCTCAGATATATCAAAAAGGAAGTGAAGTACGATTTTTGATGATTTGTCCTGCTAACGACTTTTTTTTCGCTTATGCCCAGCACAATATCGTTAAATAAAGCAAAATCTCTTATCTCAATTATAAGATCCTTTCTCTAAGATATTTAACTATCTAGTTTTATTTCAGTATTTGCTTGATAAAAAAGCAGGGAATTATGATTGGTAAAGAAATAACAGATACCAGGAAAAGCTCTGAAGTACCAAGTTTAATTGCTTGATCTAAAAAAGCTTTATATAAGGAAATAACGGATATCTGTCACGACTCAAAAGCAAACCAAAAATAGCATAAAATTAAGCAGTGAAGTAAGATTTGTGAAGAAATAATAGATATTTGTAAAAGCTCAAGACTATCAAATTTAATAGCGTGATCAATAAAGTAGTTAAGTATGATTCAAAAGGAATTAACAGATATAAGTAAAAATTCAGGGATATATAAAATAAGGAAGTGAAAAAGAAAACAGCAGTTATCTGCAAAAACCCATAAGTGTCAAGTTTAATATAGTGTGATTAAATAAAGTATTTACGAATATTTTAAAGAGATTGTATCAAGTTTAATAGTTTGATCTTAGAATTACAGTAGTAAAATTTTTTTTAAAAGAACTTAATATTGTTAAGCTTTAAGCTCATTTATAAGGGCTGTTGTTGAAGAACTTAGAACGCTTGAATTAAGATCAAAAAAAAAGTTTTCAATAAACAACCAAACATTTTGGCTTTGCAGTGGATACTTTAGGTTAAAAACATAAATTAATTTAAAAGCTGAATCAAGAGCTGATAAAAAACAGTCTGCTTGATGATAAATGTTATCTGATATTAAATAAAATAAATGTTCACTTGCCACCACTATAGGCTGTATGTTGAGATGTAAGCCCTTGTGCGAGTCTTTAATCTGTCGGTATTTTACCAAGATGTCTGCTTGGTTTTCAACTTCAATAATGCTGCTATTGATTGAATCTTGTATTGAGAAGTGCCATTTTTTTCCGCTTTCCAGTGAAATATTTTGCGATGGAGGAAGTTTGAAGTGCATGAGTTTGCATGTCAAAAAGTTTTTGTGATCTGAAAAGAAATTAGTTTTTTTAAGGTATAAATGAAAAATACCTATAACATTTGAAATGCAATTATTATTTATTGTAGGGGAAAAGCTTTTTTATTTAAAAAGAAATTTTTTCATTATAACCTTGATTATCAGTATCATTTATTTGCGCAAGTAACTGCTTAACAGGTTTGCTAGCACTTCCAATTTGCTGAACGACACTTTGCAGAAAATTTGTTTGAAAACCAGCCCATTTCTTTTTCAAGCAAAGTGATCTCTCTTCATCAAAAAGCGAAATAAAATCTAAATCGATCTATAAGAATAATTATTTTGAGTAGCGGTTTTTTAAATAATTAAACAGTTTTTATACCAAATGAAGGCCAATAGATTGGGTAAAAAGTGGCCAGTCATTGAAAATTTCTGCTGCTGTCTTTTCCAAAACTTCTGCCCGCCTCATGTTGAAGCAGTTTTTCCACTTGATGACTACTAACTCTAATGGCTGTGAATTGTATTTCAGCCATTCCTTCTCATTTAAGCCTGCAGGATTAAAATGCTATTTTTATATGCATATGAACTGTAATTAATGCCTTCAGATCAAATGAATTTAATACGTTTTAAGAATAATGAAGGATAAGTGCTTGTATATAGCAAAATGATATTCTATTAGTTATGCAGCATTTAAATTTGTTACTATTTTTAAAATGATGAATAGACTTAAAGTAGCTTAATTGAACCCTTTTAAACAAATTGGAAAACAAGTTTTTATTTAATTTTAATCTGGTTGTCCTATATCGAATACCCAGCACCAAAATAATAGGGTCTATAACTTTATAATAGGTGAAATACGCTATATATTTAATGCCATGTTTCTTACTTTGGGTATAATCTGGAAGCGATGAACACGATGGCGATGAAGGTGATGATGAAGATGAATTTTCAGACCTTGAACAAACATGATGTTTGGAGCGGCTTGACAGAACTCCTCTTTTTCTAAGGGTCTTAATTTTATTGTTGTAGGCTGAATATAGTTGACCTCTTGCTCTACTTCCAGTTCCACTAGCCACGTAATAGGAAGTCTATAAGAAATGGTCATTAGTAACTATTTTCGTTTACATTTAAAATAAGACCTTTGCTTCAAATGGAAAAATTTTGATGATTTGTTCAGCTAATAAGCTTATTTCTCTTGTGCCAAGAAAGATGTCGTTGAATAGAGCAAAGTCTACTATTAAAGAAATAAGATCTTTTCTCTCTGAAGAATTAAACGGTGATTTCTTTGATAGCAATACTTTCCCTCTTGAATTTGACTTTAAAATCTGTTGAACGTTCTAATGTAAAAGTACACACAGTTATTCTCGTAAATCGCTGTCAGTCTTAAAATACAATAATATTTCATACTTGTTCAAGAAATCGAAACTTTTTAGGAAATTCTAAAAACTCTTTTGTATGATCTCTAGTTTTTATTTTGGTTGGTAAGTAAAATTAAAAAATTGAAATAAGAATTTGAAATTTCCTATTTAATGAAAAATTTACATTATTTACATTATGTTGTAAGCGTTGTACAAAAAAATCTTCCTTATATATCTGCTTAGTCTCAGTTGTCTGCTAGAGGAATAAAGTTTCCCAGCTTTTAAGCAATCAAAAAACAATATAAGCAATAATGAAAATATTTACTCCTACAAACATATGTAAATGTATATGCATATCTACATAAATATGTATATATATACATAGGTATATGCATCTGTATATGTAAATGTATATGTATATGTACATATGTATGTATATATCGGATTTATCTGTCAAAAGCCGTTTTCAAAAAAGTCAAATCAACGTCAGTTTGGTAGTTATTTTTTGGCACAGGTATTACATCTTTAAAATTTCGAATAGGATTTTGAAATACTTCACTTTTGCAGTTTGCGGTTAAGAACATTATGCAACTGCATTTCTGACACAAATAACTTTTTCGAAAACAGACAATTTAAAAAAAAGAAACAGACAAAATAAGAAAAGTAAACAAAATTTAGTTATCTTATACCTACGAGCTTCATATTTTAAATTTCCTATAGCTTTTCAAGTGTTATTTTCTGAATATTGATAATACTAACTTAACATTGTCTATATACAAGTATGGTGATTGAACATGGACCTTTGTTTGTATGCTTTCAATTTGAGTTTGACTCACCAGATATTGTAGTTCTTGATTCAAACTACATTCAGAATCGGATCGTAAGACCATATTTGCTTTAGGAAACACTTCCATTACGTCGCTTGATACGGAGATAGTACTTCTTGAATCCACAGAAAGCCCTTCAGATATTGAACTTAAGGGTAAGCTCTAAAATTGTATTAAACATTGATAGTTGGGAGCTATGTATGAACATTACTTCCTCGTCTTAAAGACATCTTACCTTTAAAGCTCTCCATTGAGCTAACCTTGCCTTAAACTTTATCCGGAGTCCCATCAACTCTTCGGGAATTAAATTGTCTATGTCAGAAACTGTTATATATTCAAGACAATCTGCATCAACTTTTCTTTCTAAACCACTAAATTATGAGACAATGGCGGAATTTGAATAAATAAATTTTGATTTACCAACAAATAATTCACAGAGCTCTGAAAGTTCCCATCGCTTCAATATATCGCTAACTGCCTCATCTTGTAAGCTATACGAGTAAACATGTTCTACAGCAACTGAGGGTTTGTTTGATCTTTGCTCATTGAAATCTGTGTTTTCATTTGTTTCCTCCAAATCACCCTCACCAGCCACATCTAAGACTTCTTCAATTATGCTCAAATCACCATCTGAATCTTCATCACTTTTGTTTTCTGGGTCGGCCATTATGCGTTCTTAATTAAAGACTTCTTGTTATCTAATTTTTTTTTTCAGTGCATAAAAAAAAATTAATTATAGCTAGCTTAAATAAAAATAAAAAAAAATTTATTTCTATGCATAATATTCTTAAGTAAAAGATATATGTATATTTAAATAAGTGAAAACACTTATTTTATTTATTTATTGACTAATTAAATAAAAATTTTAATTAAATCTTTGAGGTATTATAATTGAAATAAGGATCGAAGATTTATTGAACTATTTTTCTAAGTCAATTAATTGTATCCAGTGTATTTAAAAAAATGGATTTCTAACATGATTTTCCGAAACCATTTTTAAAATTTTTAGGAGAGAGCTAAACAGCGAAAGAGGCATTAAACATGGCTTTGGACGAGCCTGTTTTTTCCCGTATATGAACATATATACATAATATATGTGCGTATGTGCATTGTGTACATACATTCATTTGTAAATTGTACATACATAGTAGGTACCTACATACATTTTCGTTTTCTTTTTGAATATTTAATATAATAAAAGTCATGCAAAGGTTTTAACAAATTGCTTTCGATCGGTGTTTAATTGCTCATTTATAGTATTTCTCGTTTTTTATTGTTTTTTTTTTACTTTCTTTCATTACATATTTAATTTTTAAAGCTTAATTCATCCGAACAACTAAGATGACGACGCACACATATATATATATTCAATCAATTTTGATATAACTAACAAAAAAAAAAGTTTTCAATCTACAATTGTAAATCGGATTACCAAAAAAACTACCTCGCCTCATAGCCAAACCACCATTTTTAGAGATAATAATAGTTCTACTTTAGAGAGCATTGAAGTAATGATCTAAGCCATAAGCAAACAATGTACCTAGGTAAAGTAGTTGTGTGTTCATAAACCACTATATGTAACAAAAACTAAAATTAAAACAAATTGTATATGTAATATTGCTTAGAACCACTTAAAATTCTATAAGAAATTAACATATAAGATTTACCAAACCATGCTTCTATATCAAGTAAATGTAAAAGGTAAAGAAAATTAAGTTTCTAATCATTTTATTTTTTTAAAATCATCTTATTTTTAAAAGTTAAAATTAGGATCTTATACCATCCTAACCAAGTTTGTAGGTCAAATATCTATATTTAAATACACCACTGTAATGTAAAATGTAACAAATACTAAATTTCAAATTATTATATTTCTTTATAACTATGTATACTATTAAAGATCCTAATTTCAATACTTAAAAATTGCATTAATGTTTTACATCAAACACAATATTAAAAAAAAAAATTATTCTTATATATCATATAAGGATGTATTTAAACTATTAAAAATATGGAATGAAATGAAATGTGAAGATGAATTTTGTTCGTCAGATTGAATGAAAAGTTAAAATGATTTTTGTTTATATTTTTGTATCAAAAAGAGTAATTCTATTTTGAAGACGGTTCTTTTTTCACCTTCTAAATACATACATTTAGTTATCTACACCATTGAAAATGTTTATATATAATCTTAAGATGATTTTTGAAAAATGAAATGAAACGTTCAAATGATTTTTGGTTGTATTGTTTTGTACTCAAAAAGATTATTATATACATATAAACACATATATATTTTATTTTTATTTTAAATTTTATTAATTAGCATAGCTTAAAAATTGCTTATGAACTTTTTGAATAGTTCGCTTACTCTTGCACTCTTATTTTAAACGACAATCTTGTTCGAATAAAGGCACTTCTCCAAAGAAGTTATATATTAGCATCTGAGCTGATGATTTTTTAAATGAATTTAAGTAAGATGAAATAGAATGTTTTGATGATTACATTGTGTGACAAAATTTTAATTTTTGTCTCTAAAATGAACCAAAATATACTTTCCGGACAGTTTTCGATGCTCTGAACTCGAATTTGGTTTTAGCACGTCACTTTTTTGAGATATTCGAATCCAAAATTTGAAAATATTTATTTTTAGACAAATTTTAAGTTATATTATCTCTCGAAGTAATTTTTTTTCGAATAATTTTTTATCGTCAGTCCAAAGTATAAACACTTATCTTTTAAATTCTTTTTGAATCTTTCAAATACCTTCATTCATCTTGGAGAAATCATTAATTAGCCTTCGCCTAAAATTAACTTATTCATAAATTATAATTGAGAATTTTGACGAGAAAATTACAAAATATTGATAAAAATCCAACTACATTTTATAAAAGAAGTTTCACTTTTAGAGTTTTTTTTCAATGGATTATCTCAGAAACTTGAGGTGCTAGAGCAAATTTGAGGATTTGAGTTCAACGTACCAAAAGCCACTAGAAAAGTATATTTTGGTTTATGTAGCAGAAACAAGTACAAATAAAACTTAAATAATCAATATTTCTCCAAGATTTTGAAAAATGATTTAGAAATTTAGAAACCAACTACGAAAATGACAGCCAAAATTTTCTAAAATATATTGTTTTAAGATTATGGCATTGTCACAAAAATGCTTTTTCATAACATAACATAGAAACGTGAGATGCTGGGTACCCACATTATTCTACAATTACAGTTTCAATTTAAAAACCCTTGCCACACAGTTTTATTGTTATTGTTTCGAACTGAAACTGTGTAATTCAACTTAAGAGAGGACTGTAATTAGGAAAGATATTAGATATACTGAAGCAAGTAGTCAAGTAGTTGTATGTTATGTTACAAAAATTAACTCTCAAATCAAATTTATTTAAAACTGAATCACCTTGAACTTGTTATGATTTTTTTTAATTTTAATTTTAATATCTTAAAAATTGCATTTAAATTTATATAAAAGATAATTTTTAAGAATATTTTTTCTCACATTCCATATATGAATGTATTATAAGTAGGTACCTGATAAAAATTTCTGATAAAAATGTAGATATGGAATGTGAGAATGGAAATTAAAAGTGATATGAAATAGATTTTAAAATGATTTTGAGTCATATTTTTTGAAACACAAATGCATAAGTAGATAGCTATTTATATAAAATATATTTTTTGTGCTCAAGGAAATTGCGAAAATTTGAAAATTATTTCTTATTTTTTTTTTTAACTGATTTTTCTATTTCTTTCTTAGATTTTTTTAAATCCTCGTTTCGATTGACTTCCAAAATTGCATTACTTTCTCGCAACTGTGGAAATATTAAATGAAAATCATTCTCACATTCCAAATACATATCTACATATCGTCGGCTTAGAGTAAAAAGCAGGTATGAAACTCCTATTTAGCATTTTTTACAAACAAATATTTTTAAAAAAGTGTGCATTTCTTGAACAAAATCAAAAATAGATAGATAGATTTGGTGGCGCAACAGCTCGTGGAGAACCAGAGCCTAGTGCCTTACAACTCTCAACCATTCCTGTGTGCGTGTTGTTGGCAGGAATCAAGGGGACCTACAATTTTCTGCCGAGTCCGAACGGCTAGATAAGAAGCACTTATGCATGACAAGTATACTCTTGGAGGATGTGTCAGTTCCTCGCAAGAGGCAGTACCTCGGAAAAACATATCTGTTTTTAGGTGGCAGCGGCTGGGAATCGAACCCAGACTTTCGGCATGACAGTCCAACGCACTTACCATCATGCTACGAGGTTTTCGCTCTACGAAAAGATTTGATAAATTTTATTATTTTTAGCAATTTTTTAAATGGGTTAAATGATTAAAAAATAGGCTTTTCATTCTAATCCGACGGCATGTACGAGTATGTGTAATAAGAAAATTTATATTGAAACTTAGCTCGATTTTAACGTAAAATGAAATGGAATGTTGAATTATGTTTATATTGTTTTGAACCCAAAAAGATTAGTATAAATATTATTATATATGTATATATATATAAATACATATATATTCATTATTTTTATATGGAATTTTAAAATATTTAAAAAAATATACCTCAACATTTTCTTCAAAACTTTGTTTGTCCGAATGAACGCACTTCTTCAAGAAGGTTGTATATTGGGATCTGAGGATGGTTTTTGTAAGAGAATTTAGTAATACGATATGGAATGTTTCAAATGATTATTGTAAGATAATACCTTATTAACTTGAAACTAAGATATAAGATTTATCAAACCATGTTTCTTTGTAAAGTACTTATTTGTAGTATGTAAATACAACACTGCTTTGTAAAATGTAATAAAAATTAGCTTTTAAATCATTATATTTCTTTAAAACTGAGTTACCTAGAAACTTGGAATGGATTTTTCTTAGTTCTTATTTCAATGTAGGTTCTTTAAAAATCGCATTTGATTATAAATCAAATATAATTTTTTAGAAATCATTTTTTCATATTCCATAACTGTCGTCATTCAATGAAAACTCCCTGAGTGGCTAAGTTTTTTGAGATATTCTGTACTTTTTATGGATTTTTACTGACCAGAATTAGAAAATATTTTTGGGAAATTTTTCTTTTAGAAATAGGTATACCAACAAAAGATTTATAAATATTTAGAGATTTAAAATGTTAATATTTTATAATATTGTAAAGTATTTACCTACAAGACGTTTCTCGGTTGCGAGAAAATGGACTCAAGGAGTTTTGATAGAACAACGACGGTACATAATATAAATGTAGATATTATAAGTATCCTATAAAAATGTCGACATGGAATGTAAAGTATTAAATTTTAAGTAAGAAGAAGTGCAATTAAAATGGTTTTGTGTCTAGTTTTTTGAAACCCCAAATGTAAAGTAACTAGGTACCTATATATTTTATCTGTAACTTTGTTCTTAAAGGGCCAATGTGTTATTTGTAATTTTTAGTATAATCGACAATCTTGCTTTTTAATTTCTAAAAATGTTTATTATTTTTGAAAATTAAACTATTTTTAAAACACTCGGTATCTTGTTAACAAGCAATTGGAGCAAATTGGCCCTGATTATAGACGTAGAACATCTTCCGCCAAGTCAAAAAGTGCACTTAATACAAAATTGAAAAAAAGGACATTGGCACTATTGAAACAAAGGTACAGATATATTTTGTGTTCTCTAGGAGGTTGCAACACTTTGGAGAACATTGCTCTTGAACATTATTAAAAAGTTTCTTACCCTTTTCACTTTTTTTTTAACAAACTGTTATCTGTTTGTGATTTCAAGCAGGATTGCCACGATATGGAACTGTTCAAATAATTTGTGGAATTTTTTCTCGGCGCGTGCTTTCCTTGTCCGTCTTCACTTTGAACGGCAATGTATAATTTTGAACAACACAGAGCACACAACGGCATTACTTTTTTTTGGCACCGCCAGCCAACGCCCTGTTGCATGGTCTGCTCAATTGCGATACAACATAAATGTACCTACTAAATTTTCATTTTGCATACTCTGGAAACCATTTGGAGCTGCTGAGCTCCATAAAAAGAAATAATCGATGAGCCGAAGATCAAAAGCGGACTTATAGAATTAATTTTTTTTTTGTTAAGGAAAACTAAAAACTCATAGGATATGTGTGTTTTTTAATGAAAACTATTAATTTTGTAGTAAAGAACGAATTTTCATGATAAATATTTAGGATTTGTACATTAAGAGCCCACAAAGTAAAAAAAAACATATAAGGCTTGGACGCAGACATGCCCGTTTCTGATCACCAGCTACAGACATTTTGGTTTTTTTTATTAAAATCAAAATTTCTTAATTAACTTACCTTACAAATTGCTTCCGAACAATATTTGTTTGTTACTAAAAGTTTTTCTTCACTTTTCAATGTTTTTTTTTTCACTTTTTTAAATAAAAACTTGATTTAATAATAAGAAAATCACCGAACAACTGTGAAGACGGACGCGCACGCTGATGTAATTGGAATAACTTAACTAGTTACAGTTGCTAGGCCACAACTTTGAATTACGTAAACGACGCCAGTGCCAGTGGTGTCATCTCTTGTTCAACTCTGTAGTGAATTTCACCATACCTGATGGTGAATTTCACTGTTCGTGTAGTGAATTTAACTGCATTTGTAGTAATTGCGAAAAGTTATTAAAAAAAGCTTAAGGTCCTGTCTACATTATTGATTTCACATTAATGTAGAATTTAAGTGTGAAAGTATGAAAAAAGTATTCCACTTAAAATCCACAGACAGTGGATTTGATTTTCATCAGACAACGGAGGCTATACGTATAAAGTGGAAAGACTTTTTTTTATAGAAATTGTGTAACCCAGGAGGATCATGATAAAAACTTTCTGTAAATAGCCTTTTTACATCGGTAAGCTGGACTAAAGCGAATGCGAATAAATCGCAAACATCAGCTCTCTTATACTGAATCTACACGAGTGATAAATTGCCATTCATTCACTAAAGTGGCAAAATAATGATAAAATCAAATCATTAATGACATGCATTTACACTAAGGCAAAATAATTGCGTTCTGATACTCTGTCATTATACTGGCAAGGAATGACCAAGTTCGTTATTTAGTGTGTATTGTCATTATTTGCAAAATGGTGTCACTGTGCATTTACATGGCCTCAATTAAATGGAAATGTTTTTTGACAGTTGGCTCTGTCATTTATTTAATGATATAAAATGAATAATATTATGGGAAATTTTTATTATTATGATTATATCGTTAATGGAGTGAAAATGGAAGAATTTCTAACAATTTATCACTCGTGTAAATCCGGCATTAGTTATACTTTTCCGACGAAGTGAATAAAGGATCTCATTTACAAAATTTGAAAGAAAACACTGCCTAAAATTATTTGTTTTAGTTACAATACTTTTTTTTTAATATTTTCTAACCGACTAGAATCATTACTGTCAACCGTAGCTTCGCAATTCATATCCTCTTAATTTGTTTAAGCACCCTTTTTGCTTATATATAATTTTTCACATTTGGCAGTAATTCTTGGTATTGTGGCGTGAGGTTATATCTACACTGATCATTTAAGAGAATGATAAATTTATATAGTATGAAAGAAAGCAAAACAGGATTCAATGCAAAATCCACCAACCACTTTCAAAAATAATTCTGGTACTGAGCATGACGCATTTTTTTCTCTGCGACAGAGGAAGTATGATTTTGTTTTTCATCAGAAACAGAATTGCATAATGTATTGAAAGACTTTTTTCAGCATCGTATAGCTATTGGGATCATAAACAAGACTTTCAGTAAAGTGCCTTTTACATAAGCTGCGACCAGTGCATGCTAATAAATCGCAAATATAAACTTTATTTTTTATTAAAGCCTTTCAAGAAAGTGAATGAACGATTCCATTTACAATTTTCAAAAGAAAACAATGCCAACAACTAGATTAAATAACTATTTTATTAGCATTTTAACATTTTCAACGCGATGAGAAGCGCAATTTAAAACGTACTATAATAAAAATTGGCTCGAATTTAACCTTACATTTTTTTACAGCACCCCTTTGGCATATTTATGTTTGATGACTATTCACAGCTGTTGGTGATCAAAAAAATTACACGAGTGAAAAACTGTCAAAATTCGTAACAATTTGCAGTTCGCAGTTCGTGGTTTTTGTTTAGGGCACTAAAAATGGACTATGTAAGCAAGGATTTAAGATATACTGCAACTGTAGTAAATTTCACTACACGTGATGGTGAATTTCACTGTTCGTGTAGTGGATTTCACTGTTTATGCAGTGAATTTAACTACATTTGTAGGTGGCTATATTATATACTGCGATTGTAGCGAATTTCACTGTTCGTGTAGTTAATTTAACTGTATTTGTAGTAAATGCGAAAAATGATTTAAAACAGCTTAAGATCCTGTCTACATTAGTGATATCATATTAAATTAGAATTTAAGTGTGGAAGCAAGAAAAAAATATTCAAACCAAAATCCACAGACATTCTACTTTCAAAAATAATTCTCGACATGAGCATGCCGGATTTTTATACTGTGAGTGTGAGAAATTATGGATTTGTTTTTCATCAGAAACTGAAGTGTATAATGTAGTGAAAGCCTTTTTTCGGCATCGGGTGGCTAGGGGAATCGCAGACAAGACTTTCTGTAAAGTGCCTTTTACATAAAACATAGTTTACAGTTCCATGCAAAAAAAAAAATAATATTTTCAAAACTATTTTCGACCTATTCTGTGTATAATTTTGTATTATTCAAGGCGAAAAATGTTTACTTTGGTCGTAGCCATTCATTAAGTCAATAAATTTATTCGTAATTAATAAAAAGTAGGCCTAAAAATGCAAAATTATTCATCTTTGCATCCAAAACTTTTTTCAATCCAAAAATAATTGTCTTTCATTTTTTGGCATAGATCTTATAAATTTATACCATGTTCCCATCGGAGCGAAATCTCACATTTTAAAGAATTCATTCCAAATCTTCACTTTTCCCTATACAGTTTTGAGATTTCAAAACGCGAGATTTCGTTGAAATCTCAGTCAAATCTTGTAACGGTGCGAACTCTTCCTTATGAACAGACCGATTTTCAGCTTTTACCATAGAAAGGTGAAAAGCTTTTTGATAAAAATTACGATCTTTCACTCAAACGCCAAGCAGGCAAAAAGAGAGAGTATGATATTGTATTTGACATTTAAGCGGAGAGAAACACAAACATATTAGCTCACAATGGTAGTTGTTTATGTTTATATGAGACGAAATCTTGGAATTACCAGTGTGAAAACCAATTTGAAATATCGGAAGTTTTCAGCTGAAATCTCTGATTTCATTTTGGTGGGAACATGGTATTAGGCTTAATTATTGACTCAATGAGTGAATAAGACAAAAGCAAATATTTTTCACCTTGAATAAATACAGTATTTGGGACAGAATAGGTGGACATTTGTTTTGAAAATTTTAATTTTTTTTTGGGCAAAGAACTGTAAACAATGCTTAAGCCACTACCATAGCATGTGAATAATTCACAAATATAAACTAATGTTTTTGAAATAGCTTTTCAAAAAAGTGAGCGAACTATCCCATTTTCAATTAAAAAAAAAAACGATGCCAACAATTAGTTCAAATAGCAATTTTATTTGCATTTTTACACTTTCAACGCAACCAGAAACATAACTTTTGCGAAATTTCACACGTTAATTCGCAACTTAAAATGAACTCCACAAATCAACTAACAAAAATTGGCTCGATTTGACTCACATTTTGTTAAAGCACCCCTTTTGCTTATATATGTTTGATGAAAATTCACAGCTGTTGGTTTTGATCTATCAAATTACACATTAATGGCAAAATTCGTGATGATTTGCAGTTCGCGGTTCGTGGTTTTTGTTTAGGGCACTAAAAATGGACTATGTAAGCAAGGATTTAAGATATACTGCAACTGAAGTAAATTTCACTACACGTGATGGTGAATTTCACTGTTCGTGTAGTGGATTTCACTGTTTATGTAGTGAATTTCACTACATTTGTAGGTGGCTATATTATATACTGCGTTTGTAGCGAATTTCACTGTTCGTGTAGTGAATTTCACTGTTCGTGTAGTTAATTTAACTGCATTTGTAGTAGATGCGAAAAACGATTTAAAACAGCTTAAGATCCTGTCTACATTAATGATTTCATATTAAATTAGAATTTAAGTGTGGAAGTAAGAAAAAATACTACACCCAAAATCCACAGACATTCTACTCTCAAAAATAATTCTCGACATGAGCATGCCGAATTTTTTTACTGTGAGTGTGAGAAATTATGGATTTGTTTTTCATCAGAAACCGAAGTGTATTATGTTATGAAAGCCTTTTTTCGGCATCGGGTGGCTAGGGAAACCGTAGACAATACTTTCCGTAAAGTGCCTTTTACATAAAGCATAGTTAACAGTTCCAAGGAAAAAATAAAAATTAATATTTTCAAAACTATTTTCGACCTATTCTGTTTATAATTTTGTATTATTCAAGGTGGAAAATGTTTATTTTGGTCATAGCCATCCATGCAGTCAATAATTTATCCGGAATCAATAAAATGTAGACCTAAAAATGCAAAAACATTTATTTTTGCAAAAAAAAACTGCCCAAATTATAAACTGCGTTTGTAGTGAATATCACTGCTTGTGTAGTTTCACTGCATTTATAGTTATTGGCACAGGTGTTAAAAAAATCAAATTTTGCAACTAATGCGCCTAAATTTAATACTACGTTTGTAGTGGATTTCACTGTTAGTGTAGTGAATTTCACTGTTTGTGTAGTGAATTTCACTACAAAAGGTGGTGTTGTGTTTTTCAAATAGATTTATTAAATTTCACTTCACCTGATAGTTAACCATACTTTTAGTGTATTGAATTTCCCTACCATTTGTAATAATTGCCACAAATGTTTGGAAAAAAATTGCCTTTATGATATCCTGCCCTCATAATTAATTTTCAAAGTGTTTGTAGTGAATTAACCTGCACTTAATAAAGCTTATATCTCTGTTTGTGTAGTGAATTTCATTGCATTTTTAGTTAGAACCACAAGTGTTAAAAAAATCAAATATATACGATACATTGCACCTGTAGTGAATTTTAAAAATAGTAATGAATTACACTACACCTGATATAGTTGTTTTCACTATTTGTGTAGTGAATTTCACTACATAAGAAGTAAGTGTTTAAATTAATTGAATGAAAAAAGTCTAAAATATGCATCGTAACAGTAGTGAATTTTACAATTTGACGTAGTGCATTTCACTACACCTGGCATAGTTAATTCCACTATTCGTGTAGTGAATTTGACTACATTAGCGGTAATTGTCTAAATTAATTGATTAAAAAAAAGTCTAAATTATAAATCGTAACAGTAGTGAATTTCACAATTTGACGTAGTGCATTTCACTACACCTGATGTAGTTAATTTCACTGCTCGTGTAGTGAATTTAACTACACTAGCAGTAATTGTCTAAATTAGTTGAAGAAAAAAATGTCTAAATGCTATTGCATAATCGTAGTGAATTTTACAATTTGATGTAGTGCATTTCACTACACCTAATAGTTAATTCCACTGTTCGTGTAGTGAATTCCACTATACTTGTAGTAATTGTCAAGTGGTTGAAGAATAAAATGTTCTAAATAATCTACTGCATTTGTAGTGTATTTCACTAGTTGAAGTAGTGAATTTCACTACACCTTTTGGTGAATTTAACTATTCGTGTAGTGAATTTCACTGCACTTGTAGTTATTTCCACTGCTTAAAAGTTGACTTCTTTTTGTACAAAAGGTGTAGTATATTTCATTACACAGATGGTGAATTTAACTACACTGATAGTGAATTTTACTGTTCTGTGTAGTGAATTTCACAACATCTGTAGTAGCTTCAGTGTAGTAAATATCACTACGAGTGTAGTGGATTTAACTACAGATTTTTTTGAATGTGTAATAGATTTTACTACAAGTACTACATTTTCATGATTTCTGTAGTGAATTTAACTACAAGTCGTTTTAGTGAAATTGACTACACGCTTTAGTCAATTTGACTACACAAATTTTTATGTGTGTACTATGAGAAATGCAACGGAGAAGGTGCTAAGATGTTGAAAAATTTATTTGTACAAAAACTGGAAGAGAATAAAAAGAAGTGAAAAGTTTATTTGTTTGTTGATTTTATTTTTTTTTTTTTCAGTAAAACTGATTAATAAATGTGTTAATTTGTGTTTGTTTTTATTAAAAATCTTTAAGCTGCTTAAAAGTTAAGTCAAAGGATTAGAAACTTGACATTCTACCTACCTTCATTATTGAGATTTATAAACAAAAAAAATAGTTAATAAAACAAAATTTGGGTATAATTGAGAGTAAAATTTTTTACTGGCCAATTTTTGGGATGTCAAATTTTTTCGAGAGTTTTCTGGCTCTAAAAGTGTGTTTGCAAACTCATAAAAACATTAAGCAATCATCTCCTCAAAAAGTATAACATACATTTTTTAAAACAACAATAGTGTTTGTTTTTGAATAATTAATTATGATTTTTTAATCACGAGTAATTATTTGTTTTCCTTTTTCGTTAGTTTAAAGTACATAGGTACTTAGTATGAAATGATTTTTCTACTTCACCTTTACAGAATCTTGTAAAAATCTTATTCGAATTTCCAAAACTGTTCTTGAAAATGTCATTTTTGCTGAGATATTGGCAATTAAAATAAAATTCAGACAAACCATGCAAATTAAAATTGTACGATAGCAAAACAAAAATTGAAAGAAAATAGTTATAGACAAAAAATGTTGAAAATATAAAAAAAGCATTTAAATGAAAATAATTATAGGCAAAAAAATGGTTAAAAAAAAGCATTTAAATAGTTATTTTAACTGTATAAAGATGAAGTAAAATCACCTAGACCTCAAAAACAAGTATGTCATTTATATAAAATATACATTTTTTTTAAAATGCAAAATTTATTTTTTACAAAATTTTGATATGCAATATTATTAAAACTTGAAAGGAGCTTTTAAATAAAAATTCGGATTGTAATCGGTTGAGCCCTTAATAAGAAAATCGGAAACCAAAAATACCGTTATGCCAGGTACCGTTAATAACGGTTTTTGGTAAACAAAATTTTTACGAAATAGTACCCAATGCGTACAGTAATACACTATTTTTTTTTATAAAAATCGTGGGAGCCATTTTAAAGATAAATAAGATTTTCCTTATCGGTTGAATGGCAAGTACCGTTATCTTTTGAGCTAGAAAAAAAATCAATTTCCCCCCTGGAGAATCACCAAAAAGCCTCAAGTTCAAAATTTAAAGAAGATCGCATCATTGATTTAGCTTGTAGATCCAGATGCAGACAGACAGACAGACAGAATTGTGCCACCACCCACTTTTTTCATGTTCTCTATCATCGTAATTTATAATGTTTGATTGTTATCTTGAAATTTTTTGTTTGCACGAATCCTAAACTTGCCCTATAGTACATAATCGCAAGTAAAAATTGAAGAAATCATTAAAAAACACAAAAATGAAGTAAAATATGAATCAGATAAGAGTTGATTCTAACAATATTTTACTTTAGCTACAACACAAACCACTTGGAAATTTATATATATTTAATTCGATTTTTAAGCTAAAAAATAAAACCCTCGTTCGCCAGGGCCTAAAATTTAAAATCACTTTTCATACTATTGATTGTTTACTTCACGAGGATATATGTATGAGGCTTAAGGATTGTATCATAACTTCAAATAACGGTCTTTATATTTTACTTAATATGTGTTATTCCATATCTAGAACTAAAATTACAAGTGTGGGGTTCTGGGGAAAAACCGCTTAGGTCCACTTAAAAAAAAAAAAAAACTTAACTAAAGATGACCTCTGGTAGAGTTTTAAGTGTAGTAGAAAAGATTTGTAACCTTCAAAAACGATCCATGTCAGGCTTGTGTAAATTATTTCCATAATATTTTGAAAATCAAAAGATGTCGAAAAACCTGTTCCAATTATTTTTTCCGGTTCTTTGAAAGAAAAAAAAATATATTGAAATTTATCTCTAACTTTTTTGCAAGCACTTCAAAAGATATAAACTTGTTCTAAAACGATTTTGGCGGATTAACTGAGATTAAACCATGGTTCAAGCTTCAAGCATGTGAAAATAGCTAATAACATGCTTTAAACCACCGTTAGGCATCAGTTCGCTCGCCAAAATCGGACCAAGGATTAATATTTGAATCACGTGGGTTTAGCTGATTTAAATACGAGTAGTATAAGTGAAAAAAATGGAATGCTATATGAATTCTTTAATAAAATATTTTTTGCAAATGGAATTTTAAAAATTATTACAAATGTATACTCTCGTGCACAAACTAATACACGAAAATTAAAAATTATAACTATGCTGCCGAAATAAAAAAGTATATTATTTTTAAAATGCAAATACCTTTCGAGGACTTGCAGGGCCCCTCGAAGCGCGGGCCATATCGCTGGCTCTGTCAAATACTACCACATGTTCTCATGTGCGAGTAAATACATTTAACAAGAGAAAACAATTTTCTGCAATCAATTGAAAGAAGCTAGCAAAGTGCTCCTTAGTACTATGCCACCTCCAAAGGAAAACTGCCATTAATAAAAGTTTTTTTTTACCAAAAATAACATATGCCTACAATAATTCACTGGCTTTTTGCTATCAAAATTATTGGAGCAGTTTTTGCGATCATAGTAACGGTTTTATGACAAGTACCGTTATTTTTGGAGCTAGATTTTAATTTTCAATATTCCTTAGAACCTAGAGGGAATTATGTACCAAAAAACCGCCTTAAGTTTAAAATTTGTGTCGAGCAGGTGTAAAATATGACATTAATTTCTTACATCGATTTATTTCAATGCTTGGTGGTCGAAGGGTAAAGTGTGTATACAAGCAATATAAAGCTTGAAATTTTGAACAATATTGTTGACATAGACAGGGTTGCCATGTCTCGAACACGATCGATAGCCCAATTTAGAAATGTTTGTAGCCCAAAATCGGAGCAGAAAAAGTAGCCCAAATAGTAGCTCAATAACAATAATAAAAATATTCGCATAACTTTAGGCACAGTATATTTTAATTTTTAAAAACAACGGCAAATAAAATTAATTGTTTGTTCATAAAAGAAAGAAGAAATAAAATGGAAATTCTGGGAACAACAGAAAAATTGAAAGATTTTAAAGTGAAGTTGGCTGCGGTAGACTTGAAATGTTAAAACAACTGAGCTATGTCCTCGCACCAATTAAAAAGAATTAGATGCAAAGAATCATCTAGGTATAATGAAAAAGTGACACCAAATTGTGAAATGTTTAACGGGTATGTTTAGATAGAGAAAAGTGGTTTATTCATGATTTATTTATACAAACAAATATCGCCCAAGATAAGGTTTGGGCTATTAGCAGCCCATTTACGATTGGGCAGTCATACTGAAACTATTGTTGGCATTTTCCGATAAATAGTCCAATCTGGCAAGCCTGGTCATAAAGGTCAAACTATAGAAGGTCCCTTATGACATGACTTACAATATTACGCAAATAACTTGGCTTTTCGTATCGTTGGCTCTCTATTTGGAAAATGCTTTTTTTTAGGCTTTAAGTGGGAAAAGCTCACAGTATTATCATCGTGTGGTGAACGCATAACGAAAATGTGGGTATAAGGGTTTGTACGTGAATGCATCTTGATATTAAATACAAAAGTGGCAGAACTTTTTCGACACTTGATTTTTTGGTGAAAAAGGGCTGAAAATAATGGCTTTCCAATTTTTGTACAAGAGTACAACCAGTTGAATTCATTTTCAAAAATTCGGAAATGATGCTCTCTTATTTTTTCCTAAGTCCTCAAAATTTAATTTAAACTATCCGAGTAATAGAACTCTACCTTCTGAATCGAACCTTATTGACCATATTTTGTAGACTTTTTTCTTTTAATTTAAGATTTTTTTGAATAAAATAAGTTCTATTAATCAAATCGTTAAAATTAAAGTCTGTGGACTTAAGGAAAATGTCAGCATCATTTCCAATTTATTTTTTTTTTTAAATAAATTGAAGTGGTTGTACCCCTTACAAAAAATTGGAAAACGGCTATTTTGAAAGCCCCGTCTCTCATTCGCATTCTTGAAAAATTGGTCTTTTTTTACCTAATAGCTATTAGAATGATGCTGAACTTATTTAATACAAAAATCTTCTCTTGATAATGTGGGAGAGAAGGAACGAAGTAGAGTTTGGAAAACCTCCGGGTCTAGACTTTTCTGAAGTTGGTATCCCTGAATGTGCTATAAAAATCGGTTTGAGTTATTTAATAGTTTAATAAAATTGGTAAAATAATTTTTAATAATATATCAAGAAGCCAACAACATTATAAAATACCTATATCTTCTCATTCATCACAGCTTTTCTTCGTTACTCAAAAAGCAAACTAAAAACATCCATTTTCAGAACGTAAGCATTTATGCCATTGTTATTGTACCTTAACTTCCTTATACTGAATGAGTTTTCAAAAACAATTGAAAACTGCTGTCATATGCATAAACCTAAGTCAATTCAAAAATATTAATTGTTATATCCTTTCAAAAGATATCATTTGTATATGAATATGAAACAGTTCCTTAATACTCGTATTATATAATACAATAATGCAATACATAACCCTTAACAATATTATATATTTATCGTTATAGAATATTTCTTAAAGGAATAATTCTACACTAACCATAACATATGAAGTAGAAGACGTATGTAGGTTCAAGGTACATAGATAGTTATGTCCAATAACTTAACACAATGCTTTAAGCATAATTATTAACATGTCAACTCCAGAATGTGGAAGATATTTCTCTTCATTAGCCTTTAGGCTGGTGTCTCTATTAAAATGTTCGTATTTCAATCACGTTGACTTGTCTAAGAAATAATTGGTATCTAACTACCTTCGTTTTGTGTGCAATAATAGCATGGAGGAAATTTAATTAAAATCCTTTATTTTTGAATTAAAAAAAAAAACAAAAAGAACTATCACCTTTGAACAGCCGTCAATCTATAGAATTTAGCCAAAATGTGAATGGACAGTAAAATAACAAGCAATCAGTGATTCCAGGGCTGTAATTACTCAAATAATATACTAAATGGCGCCCGGGTGTTATATGATAAGAAATTTAGCTTTGTGTTACTAAAATAACAACCAATAATGTCCAAAAGGCTCCTATCCAAAAGCCAACCCTGAAAATTTCTATTTAATTTTGTCCAGTCTCTGCAAGTGCTCTTTTATTATAATGTGATTCCATTTTAATTATATAACCGAAACAGCACCCTGATCCTTTTTACGAGTAAATGTGATTGCATTCTCTTTCGATTTTCATGCACTCCACTTGCTGAGAACAAAAAAATTAACCAACTATGACGACGACCGATTCTACTCCGCCAACCGAAAGCTCATAATATTGAATGAGAGAACACAAGCTAATGGAATCTGATTTGAATTTTAGACACGTTCCGGTTCCGGACAAGAATTGCTTACACATGAATTTATGAAGGGATATAGCATAAAAGTGGGTTAAAGTATAATATGGTGTGGCTCTCTGTTCAACCAAAAAAGGTCTGGTATGGCCTGGTTTTAAAAGGTTTATTCAATTCATTTTGTAATTGTTATCCTTTGTCGGGGTGCAAGCGCATGAAGTTTTTAAGTGGGATAATTTTGCAAAATTAGAGATGAACAGGTGCATGGTTGAGTTAATGAGCATGGTTTTTTTTAGAATTTTCCTAAGGGAAAGCATACATTTGTAATCAGAAAAAAAAAAGGAATTTGTGAGAATGTTTATTGGTTTAATGTGGATAGGTATATATATTTTGTTAAGTTGAGAAAAGTACATAATGTAGGTACTTACTATAATTTATTTATTTATTTTTTATTGTTAGTTATAAATATTCAGATATTAGGGTAAAAAATTCTTTAATGTTGATGCAACCATAAAGTTCAAATAAATAAATCTGTTAAATGATTCTCTTTGAGCTCTGCTGGGTATAGTATATCGAATCAATTTTAGTATATAAAAAAGTTTAAAAAAAATTGAGGGAGCCCTTTTTCAAAAAAAAAATATTTTAAATAAAGTGTAAAAACCCTTAAATACCGTGTTTTATAAAAATTGACCATTAAGTTTTCATAATATTTGATTTTCAAAATTTTTTTTGAACATTTCTTAAAAATCCAAACAATTTTTTTTTTAATTTAAGTAAGAAAAGCTATTTAAGTTGTTCAGAAGCTTCTGTACAAAAAAAATAACCGTTTTGAATCAAAATAATAAAATATGCGACTGGATTTTTAAAAAAAAGTTCTTGGTATGCCAATTTTGAGTATGTATTAAAATTTCAAAAAAATTACCCACTCATTTTTGAAATATTGGATTTTCAAACAAAAAAATTAATATTTTTTAAAACTCCAAACTAATTGTTTTTTTCAACAACATTTTAAAAGAGCTTTTGCATACAAATTTTGACTGAAATCGTTTGAGCCGCTAATGACAAAATCGAAAATTAAAAAAAAAAAACATTATATAGCAGGTACCGTTAATAACGGTTTTCGGTAATTTTTTTCTTATCAAAAAGTTCACCATACTTACAATAATACACTGATTTTTTTTATCCAAATCGTTACAGCCATTTTTGAGATACATGAGCTTTTCATTTACGGTTGTAGGGCAATTACCGTTATTTTTGATGTTAAAAAAAATTTCAATTTCCCCTTTTGAGAGTTACAAAAAAACCTTAAGTTCAAAATTTAAAGAAAATTGCTTCAGTGGTTTAGGCTGTAGGTCGATATACGGACAGACAGACAGAATTGTGCCACCCACTTTTTTGATGTTCTCTATCATCGTTATGTCATGTTTGATTGTTATCTCAAAATTCAGAAAAAGGGCGTGTCAGGTCGCGGTTCTTACTAAAACTATTTTCAATTTTAGCTTGCGATATTTAACTAGTACTAAATACCAAGTTATAGAATTGTGAACAAAATTTAACTCGATATTTTGATCAAACTAGTCATTACGATGATTGGAAAGACGAAAAATGCGGTTCTCATAACTCTGTCTGTCTGTTCGTTGAGCTAAAGCCTAAAAGGCTAGGTCGATTTTCTTAAAACTTAGTAAATTGTTTTTTGGTAATTACCTTTATACATGTTTATATTTTTTGTAGATCAATGTACCACGCATTTTTTTAGCAATGATATAAAGGGTGTCTTTTTTTTAGTAAGAAATAAAACGCATATAATTTAATGTTATGGCCAGGAATTTATTATAAAGACAAGGATTTGACATTATGTTTTAAAAAATAGTTTCGGACAAGTGGCCGCCGTGGCTGGCTCGAATTAATTCCAGCCGAGAGGCCTAATTTTCTACTACTTTTTGCAGTAATTGGGCCGTAGGTCCGCAATAACGTGTCGAATACTCTCCTTCAAGGCGTCAATCGTCTCGGGTTTGTCTGAGTAGACAAGCTATTTCACATAACCCCACAAGAAATAGTCCAGCGGTGTCAAATCACATGATCCTGGAGATAAGGTAATGCACTTGCAAAAATTGATTGTTTCCTTGGCTGTATGGCATGCAGGGCCTTGGAGTTGGAACCAAAGGTCGTCAACATCAACGTTGTTCAGGAGTGAGTCTATTTATTAGTAAATGGCAAACCAAACTGAACATAAATCAAGTGACAGCTGTCAAACAGACCAACTCCAAAAAAAAATATTGCCAGATTGAAAACCACACTTTATTTGAAGTATTTTTTTTTTAAACATTTCCACAACTTTTCTTAAAAAAATTGATAAATCACTTTAAGTAAAGACAACCTTAAGAAATTAGAAATATTTGAATTTTTATAAAAAGTTTCAAATTATTTTGTTTTAAATTCTATATTTCAACAATTTTTTTTGAAATCTTAGAAACCAAAAATACAAAAAAATGAGCTCAGTTGTGTGCAGATTTTGCAAAAATTGTTATTTATATTTTTGTTCTGGTTCACGAAATCAAACTGAATTTCATGCAAATCGTGGGAACAGCAGGGTTTTATTTTTCAGTGCAAAACTGAAAGTGATGTTATTGTGTGATTGTAAAGAGTGTTTTTTTAGAGGTATATAATTTTGAAATCAAATAAAACAAAGATGATTTTCTTTTTAAATTGACATAAAATTTACTTTATTCGAACGATTATCTTCTGAAATTATAATTTAAGTAAACATTTTGCGCCATGGCTGGCTCGGACGTAGTCTTATTTGGGGGCCCAATTATCGATGACTTTTCCCAACATTTATGGCCACATACCGGCAATAACGCGGTGAATGTTGTCTTCCAAAAGGTCAATCGCTTAGAGCTTATCGGCGTAGAGTAGCGACTTCACATATCCCAACAGAAAATAGTCGCAAGCGGCGCGTTAAATCGCACGATCTTCGAGGCCTATGCGGTTACCAAACGTTTCCTTCAATAAATCAATTGTGGCACGAGCTGTGTGACATGTTGCGCCGTCTTGTTGAAACCACATGTTCCATGTTGAAATGCCAAACCAATATATCCAAACAGAAGTGTATAAGTGTTCCATATGTGCGTTAAAATAAAAATTGTTGAGTGCAAATATAGTAGAAACATGAATGTTGAGAAAAGTAAACTAAATCAACAACATGACCAGTTTCGCTTCGAAAGGCAACTCATTAATTTTATTCGAAATATTAAAAAAGTTTCACTCTTGGCTTTGTAGGCAAACAATAACAAATGTTAGTTTTCATTTTTATTCAAATAGGCTTTTCCCTTAGGGTCATTTATGGGGTTCCTAGAGTTTTAGTTTTAGGCCTGGAAAAAATAAATAATTTCTTGTATTGGTGATCTCCGCAAAGCTCCTACACTGTTATCAATTTACAAATACACCTTTAAAACTATCTGCCCTTATTATATATTTAGCTGTTTGCTTACTTTTCAACCTAAACAAATATTTAAATCATTTGTAATATCTAAAAATTCAATGTCCTGAATGAAGGCCGGAAAGGATTCTATTTTAAAGCACTTCAACACACACCAGAGTATCCGAATCAGTTTAAAATAAATAGCCTTTACGGTTTTAATAGTTAACAAAGCTCATTTAATACAGTGGTTACAAGATGTGATATAGAATATGAGGTCCTTATTTGCCCAAAAAACTCATATCCCAAAAAATATTGCCACTATTATCTTCACCACATTGCTTACACAACAGCTGAAACTACAGCAGCACAAAAATAAGATAAAAGGATGACAAAAATTAATTTGTTTTCGATGTGTGGCTGCTGCTGCTGCTGCTGAATATCATGTTGTGTTATTTTTGTAGACTTTTGTAGATGTAGCGTGTAGCCTATCCTTGAGGGCAATTGGTTGCCGAAAAACATCATATTCGTATCATCGGTCGTATATATGATGTGATGTGCAACCAGAAGCATAATAATGGTCTCTTCATCAAAATGAAAACGTTTAACCCAAAAGTCCGACTTTGGCCCACCACCATCGCTGCCGTTACCGCCGCGCCATCACCATCGTGCCTTCAGTGTGTTGTTGTATTTGGCAGGGATTGTTGTCAATGAGCTCTGGCAATGGTTGCTCCTAGTGTTATCGTCGTCCTTTATGATGATGTTGCTGATGGTAATGCTGGTGCATATGTCGATGCTATGAGATCGTTAGTGGCAAAGCTATTAAGGTTTGTTTTTATTTCGTCGTGATTACATGCGAAATAAAGTCCTGAAGCCGTACAGATAAACATAATTTAACACCCGTGGGCTTGGGAGGATAAAGTCATGCAAAACGGCTTATACCAGCTCGTCAACAAATTGGCTTGTGTGCAACAACATTTTGGTAATATAACCATAGTGGTCAGATGTCCTTTTTCGCAGTCTATGGTCATAATTTAAATGGTTTCGTGGTTTTCTTTTCAAGCGAGAAGGGATTATACATGGTATTGGATGTTTTAATATAGTTTGTTGTTGTTATTCTTGTAAACATGCATCTTTGAAGTATATTTGGCAACCCATTGGAACTTTATTGATTTTAAACTGTTAACAGTTGGAATGGTAATACTCCTCCATCACACTCATCGTTTCAAAGAACATTAATTGATGCAGACGAATTATAGATGTAACATGAAATTCCAAAGAGTCATTCAATACATGCAATCGCAGTGAACACATCACAGACAATAATAAATCGTAAATCATAGATACTTGCCTAATTGATACAAATTGATATTTACTCTCTCGGTTATTACTGGTTGGTTGGTTTTGGAATTTGTTATAGGTATTAAGCTGCTGCTGTCAGTCGATGATATTTCGTCATATATGTAGATACCGATATCCTTTGTCTGGTGAAATGGAAAGTGATGGCTAAGCTTTGCATACGAAAGGTATGCAAATTATTTACAAATATGCACTCAGCTAACAGAACTCAATATAGACACTGAGAGTTAAGGCCCAGAAAGATACCAATGGAATATTATGTTCATGGGACTGTGATAAGTTGCATAACAGATCAAATAGTATGAAAATTAATTTAAATACACATGACTTTGCACAATATGTATACAATAAGCAAATTATTGTTTCTTTTGAAATAGAACTTATTAAGACTACCTATAAGCTAAATTTACTACATTTAATATGTACGTTTCCTTAAAGCGTAGACTATACAGGGCTTGGACATTCAAATCCCTGACTTTTTAGTTGGTTATAATAAATTTAAAAAAAAAAACACAAACTAGGTGCTGTGAAATGATTATTCGTTTATTTGCCATCACTTATAGAATACGTATAGCATACTTAGTAAACATTTAGTAATAAGCCCATAGCGAGAAGGTATTAGGGGCTAAGATGGGTATATTCTTCTTAATCCTCATGTAAATAATTAATTAATTAATTAATTGGACCTAGTTAAATTAACAAGGTGCCCAATCCCACATAAAAAAACAGGCATTTCTGAAGTTTACCTCATTTGATAACCTCATATTCAGTGTCAAATCAACCTGATTACCTTTATTACCATATTGAAATGGGTTTGAAAAGATAGCATGTCATTTTAACACTAAATTCTGGTAAATAAGAAATTTGGACGAGAATATAGTGCTAACTTTAACCGAGGTCATTTTTTTTTTAACACTGTATGTTATGAATTTCTATTTTATTGGAAATCAGGTTAAAGTAACCATTTATGTGGTTATTTTTTTACAATGTTTACCTTTTGAATTATACCTGACCTCATGTTAAAGGTGCCCTCTGCCTGATCATTTCAACGTGACACTAATGTTAAATTACACACGCACGCCATCCAAATTGAACGATATGAATTTAACCTGACCACCTTTTGTGCATTGAAGTGGATTAGGAAATGTGTGAGAGGTTCCCAGGACAAATATAGGTAAGTATCACAAAGTATTCTTAAAATTAAATAACGACTACATAATAATAATTTTTTTTACTTTCATAGTAATGCAAAACGAATTCGAAGCTAAGCAGCACTAGCGATGGAAATAACACGCATTGATTCAAGGCATAATATGTACGGGATACAGGTTTGATTCAACATTGAATCGTCTTAAATTAACAGGATTTTCATTTTAAATTTACAGGACATTGAACATTAAGTCATGTTTAATTTAACTGGATTTTCCTTAAAATTAACAAGATGTTCAGGTAAAATTTAAAGTTTTACTACTTTTAAGCAGGATGGTAAATTAACAAGATGTCATGCAGATTTTACCTGCAACCAACGTTTATTTAACACGACCTGAGCAGTTGACCTGATCTATAGAGTTGAAAAATAATAACCTGAAAATCAGGAATAATAAACAAGAAATAGGTTAGTTATACCTGTTTTTTTCTCTGAGTGTATGAAGTATTACATAAACTTCTTCTCTTCCCACCAAAAAGGACCAAGGACCTGACCCGGATGGGAAATTACCAGAAAGAAAGTAACAACCGGCCAACCTCCTGGCCGTTAGTATGACAAGTCTATAAATAGAACTGGGACCGTTTTCCTCACCCCAACTTTTTCTTGCTCTACATAAACGACAGCCAAAGATTAAAGAGACGTGGTATAACCGATGGTTGTTTCTTAGAATTTTTTTTGAAAATGTATATAAGTGCCACTGCTGCCTTCTACGTTACATTTAACTATAAAAAAACACTTACATATTTGTGGAGGAGGTTGGGGCATTAACTTTCTGGAACATTGTTTTTCGAAACTGTGTCAAGTGTAATTTTTTATTCACATTTGCATTTTGAAAAGTAAAATCAGATCGATGTGGGACTCAATCTGCTCTCTAGTTTGAAATAATTTCAGTATTCTCGCAAAGAATTACTTGGTACATAGGAATATAGCCTGACATTTATCTTTTAATTAAAGACCTTAAATTTGAAGGTAGGACGTTATAAAACCGACGTTATAAGCTTTACAATCGCTCAATTTGAAGGCTATTTGTGCATATTGGAATTTGTCTCCACTTCACATTTGGGAGAGGCAAGATAAATCGTTTGTTTAAGTATTTTTGAATAATTTCATGAAATGAAAAATCAGAAAAATAAAAACGTAAAGTCTTCTTTTCACTGTCAAGAAAAAAATTCATAATCGTAGAACGAAAAAGCATTTTTTGATGACATTTTAACATAGTTCGTTCCTGCTCAGGGGGGGTAATTGCAGCCATTGCCCTCCCCTTGTATCCGCGCCTTGTCGGGAGCGTACTTAACTTAGCTAAAAAGTATATTTTGAATAATTAAAATCTATGTCCGACCAATTTCCATAGCCGGCAGCCAACGCATTTTTTGTTTACAATTTCTTTTACTAATTCGGTTAAAAGCGATGTACTCTCTCACTTTTTTCTCGGTACCAAATCGGACATTCCTTCGCACAAAAATCCCCTCCACACAGTAAATACATTTTCTTGCCCTTTTGGAATTCACATCTTTTGAAATGGCAATCCCAGTCACCTAAAGTTAATTTGATTTTATCCCAGAAGATCCTGAGGTTCACATATTTCGGTCTCTCGCTTACACTTCTGGTTCGAGATGTAAACACGTGATTTCAAAATTTACTCTGCCAACTCTCATTACTGTGTTCATACGAATAGGTTACTTAACCAGAAGCAAAAGAAGAAGATATAAATGTCAGAGAGTTGAGCTGATGGGAGTTTGTCTCCTCATCACATTTAATTTCGCATTTTGAGTCCTTACAGGTGTATATCTACACACAAGTGAGCATACATAGATTAAGTCCTACTCCAGGTATAAATGACATCGTCGTCATCACTATATTATACTTGGTGACTTAATGCACCTTCAGAGTTGGTTCTATGAGTCAGAGAGGGAGTGAGGAATGTGTGAGTAGAGAGTATACCAGGTATACAACATATAGGAATGTGCTCCAGGTAAACATAGAAAATGCAATGTCAATAGAAATCCAATCAAGTTAGTTTGCCAAAAGACAACAGGATCCATTAAAACTTTTGCTGATTGTTTTAAAGTGCTTTTGCGCAAAATGCACCCGAGGATTGCCTTTATAGCCACCGCCACCACATCCAGATATATCCATTCCTTCTGTATGATATGTGTGTTTGGATAAAGATCCTTCTGTCCCGGGCTACCTGCTCAAGTTTGTGCATTATATCACACAAGTTGAATGCATGATTACGGGGAGGGGAGGGAAGGCAGTTGAACAGCGCCCCCAAAGCAATTAAAGTTTTCAAAAACGCCAGAGAGATGCCTTTGAAGATAACTTTCGTATTTGGTTAGAAACAGCATATTTTGAAATAAAAAAACAAACTAAGAACTAGAAAACACGGAGAAGGGAGACCAAAGGAAACGGATCTGAGTTGATGCTTTTTGCACTTTTTCAGTCCGTCATCGTCCGCATCCATCAAATGAAAGAAAAACGAAAGCGACAACAAGGATTTAGATGTGCCTTTTTTGTGTGTGTGCTTGTTTTCATTTGACACCTTTGTACTTAAACAAACCAACCGACCGACATGCAATTTACTTTGAAAGTAGATCTCTAAATCTGAATGCAGATGTTTGAAAAGACGAGGTAAGTGCCTTCCTTACCTTGCAACAGCACTAGAGCACCCATGCAAATGCTTATTTAGTTTTAAGTTAGTAAATATGTATCTCAACCAAACTGAACTTAAGTATTGAAGTGTAGAAAAGGTACCAGATCCTATTTCTAAAATCTGCCATAAAAGTCTTAGAACAAAGTAGAAATGAAGTGTAGGTTTGGTAGTGAGTGACTAAAGCTCAGATCTTGTTTAACTTTTACTTCAACATCGAGTGTAAAAAAAAGAAAATTGAAAGAAAAATGAACATAATATGATTAACTGAACAAATGTGTTTCACAATTTGGTTTTTATTATTTTTAAATCCTTAACTCTGGCACTCCATGCTCCTGTCAATTGCCATTATTTTTCCGACAAACAGCAGAGAAATTCAATTTCAAGTTAAAAGGTTGTGAAAACGAATTCTCTTTTTCGTCGAACTCAAAACAGACGCGGCTGTTCCGCTTACTATATTCTGTATACCTACCTATAGCAGCGTCGTTATCACTTCACCGCGCGCTGCACCGCGTTATATTCCTGCTATATTCGAAGGCACTCCTATTTTGTACTTCTATAGATGTAGATATATAAAAGTATTATGATGTGAATGTTTGTATCCTTGGGAAAAGTGTCGAAAATCCCAGTTCTCACACACAAAAGAAATTAATTTCATGCACCGTAGAACTTAAATTGAAAATAATTGTTTGAAACTTCAACCAAGTGTATAATGGTTTAACTGCTTTTTTGGAGGTAGTATAGAGAGGTTTATGGTAGGTACGACACATCGTCGTCGTTGTATAGGTTTCGGCTTTAGAAAGTTCATGTACCTATACCTACCTATTTTATAATATAAAGTCAAAGCTAGCACCTATTATTGGAGTAGTTTAAATGAAGTCTACAGAAATATATATGTATCCCTCCACCCCCCCTGGTTTGGCAAAGGTAAATTATGAATTTAACTCAAAAACTAAATTAAAGGAATAGAAGGTATAGAAGGGAAGGGTGTAGGGATCATACATTTCTTAATTTATATATTTTTAATTTAGGACTAGCTAGCCGAGGTACGAATAAACAATAAGCATACCTATGTTACCAATTTTAACCGAGTCTATTGTTCCAGAATGAATTGAAATTACTTTAAAAAACAGTTTATATTTATAAATAGCAACGAAACAACTGAAACCATTTTAATTCGAAATGAGTATAGTTCATCTATCACAAAAAAAAAAAAACTATAAGGTAATAAAACAATTATTGTATTGTGGGCCTTTACAAAAATCCGCTTTTGCTTTGCAGCCCTGTTAGAACCGTAGTCTTCCCTAAAGAAATTATTTGAAGGAACTTTGTAAAACTGTATTTGAGACATTTTTTGTATTTACATAAAAAGATTAGTATAGGCAGAAGTGGCTGTCAGTATTGACACCCTAAGACCAAAATTGGTCCGTTGTGATACCACATGAATCTGGAAAACTCCTCCTTACCCTGAGGCCAAACGGGGCAGTTGCAGTTCACTCAAATTTTTTATTAACACATACACACCTGAGCAACTGGCTCGCCAACTGACTTACTTTTTTCGTAGCCGGTTGGGTAGACAGTAGATCTGTTACGGTAAGATTTACCGCCACAAAAACCTCTCTTCATTCGGTTCTTAAAACCTTCTTCTGACTATGTTGTTTAGTCATAGTCTAACTCTAGTTATCTGTTTTCCCCTCCAAGCCAACCAATCCCATTTTGCAACCCTCAATTGTCTCCGTTGTCCTCATGGAGCTGGGAGAGTTGCTATGGGAGGATGACAAAATAGGTTCATCGTGTATCTAAATTCTTGCGTGTTGAGCCAGCGGATGGGCTGGAGACTCGCACGCCATCTATGCCTTGAGCTTGGAAGCTTTATCGACTTGAGTAATGGAAACATACATTTTACATACATTAAATATGGATTTTGAACAACATAATATCAACATACATTTCTTTAATTTAACTTTTCATTTTTAAATGTGTCACCAAGTCCACCCTTAATGTAATTTAATTTAATTTTTAATGAACATCAACCGCATAAAAGAATGGAAAGGTAAACGCTATTCCCTTCATTCCCAAATCTGGTCTAACGAACAGTAGATTGCGCGTTAGTTGTTTTTTTTTATAAGTATTTGCCTTCCTCCTTCGCTTCCTAAAAAAAGATCTTAAAATTGGTAATTAAAAATACTTTTTCTCCTTCAAATAATTTTCAAAAAGTTAAATATTGCTGCGGCCTTGAACTAGTCAAGTTTTGGGACAACGGCAACAACATAGGGAATCCATTGAATGTGTGAGTGAGTGATAGTTTAGTTGGCACTCAACCTCAGAGTGGTACCGTAACAGTTTTCCACGAAAACCATACGAATAAGTGTGTAAATATGTGAGTGAGAGAGAGAGGCCAGTAGAAGACAGAGAGAGACCAAAAATGTTTTTCTTTTTAGAATATTGAGAAAACAAAAGAAAAATAGAAAGATGGAAAATTTGAAACTATGAAAAGTAAAAATTTAATATAAGTTTTAAGTTAGAAAGTGTTTTGAAGAATATTTGAAGTAGGAGTAATTTTGTAGGAGAGAAAACTCGCTCCTATGAATGGAATTTTGGAACCCTAGAACGGGGCGAACGTAGCAGGAAAAGGAAGAGAAAGAGGAAAAGAGGAGTTACAAATCCAAAAAGGAAGATCTGTAAAGCGAACTTTAGTTTAGTCAATTCGTTTTGCGCGAAATTGTTTAAAATATTTTATTCGATTAACCTTTGATTTCGTTTGTTTAATCTCTGAAATTTTGGGACTCGTTCCATTTTATTTCCGGACCGGTGATAATGATCCATTCTTGCGGTCTTAGTTTTTCTTTTGTTTGATTTGTCTCCATTTTACTCATTGTTTCATTTTTCTTTTTTTCTAATTGTTCGTCGAACAATTTTATATTTTGTATTGATTTTATTCTTGAAAAGATTCTGGGTTTTCATGCAGTGGTAAGCGAAGGTTTAACAGAAATTTTTTTAATAATAAAGTTTATTAAAAAAAATGTCTCCCCATCAGGGATTCAAGTCATTGTGTTTTCTTTCAATTTATTAAAAAAGAAACATTTGCCGCTATCCGTCAAGGCTGGCAAACGACTATAACGTTTTCTGGCACCCACCCTATATCGTAAGTACGCCCCTGTACCCCCTTTTTATCCAATTCATTATTTTCGCACATAATTCTTTTTTATTTGACCCATAAGTTATCTACTTTCTTTATAATTCGTATTAAAATTCGGCGAACCCCAGCTGAGTAGCCGGTTGGCTGCATCGTCGTTGCAGTTGTTGCAATATTTTGTCTTCTTTCTATCCTCCCATCCTTCGTTTATCGTTTGACAGTTTGTTAATTATGATCATATCTGTACCTACAGTGTTCTGGTTGCACAATTTATTGGTTAACAATGGTTAATTCATTTGTTTCTTGTTTGAAAGGATTTGCATAATCTATAGTTCACGGTTTTTAAGTAAATTATTCGTCATTCCAATCTTCCATTAAATTCGGTCAAAAATTGGCGCCCCACGTTGGGCGCCAATTTGTTGCAATATTTTTGACCGAATAGCCAGTAACAGGTACTTTTTCGAAGCCGAAAAAAAATTTCTAAAATTAGAGTTTACTCACATTTTCTTTAACAAAATATTAATAAAATAAAAACCGGGGAGGCCATATGTCCAGTCCTAAAGAACTCAAAGTTTTATAAATTCACTAACGCCCATATTATTCACTCGCGTTTAATTCGATAAATCCAAATGAATTTTAAGTGCATTCCGGAGGTCAGTTCAAGTTGTTAAATCCATTAAAACTGAATTCTATATCTATTATTCATTTTTTCTTGACATTTCAATTTCAAGTAGTGATATCAAACCGAAATTTTTTCAACCAAGTTTAAGCAAAAACTTGTAATAATTTTCATGAATTGTTTTTGGAAATCGAGTGGGCTTTCTCGGTTAAAAGCGAAAACGACGACGACAACTCATGTCTCTCGCCTAGTTTCCAGTATCGTAGTCATTAAGCTCGTCACGTGGTGGTCTCGCCATGCCTATTTACACAGGATTCTATGTCGTAGTTTTTTCGCTATAGTCTCGCTTTGGTCTCGCCTAGACATCTACACGTAATTTTTGGCATTGAGCATGTTATTTCATCATATAGCTTTGGTCTCGCTAAAGTTCTTTTTTCAAAATTGAAATTTCCAAAGTGGTTAAAGTAAGCTAAAGGTTAAAAAATTCAAAAACGGGATTTTCTATGTCATGGTCATTGTGTCCATGTCCATCTCGTGTGGTGTGATTTTGGGTCCTTTTACCATTCAAGAAGAGAAAAAAAACTGGTGAATAAATTGATTAAACAGAAAGAGTCTTTCCCAAACCAAAGTGAATAAATATTCCAAAGAATTCACATCGCGTCGGTATGGTTGCTTTCATTTACGCCATGTAAACTAATTCTGATAGGAAAAATTTTCGTTTTCTTTTTAATGATTTCGTGTTGGTTTGGGAGAGATTTTACAAAAATAAGTAAAGGCTTCGAATAACTTTTTATGATCGTGTGGGATTGACGGGGACTTTTCTTAGTTCATTTGTTATACTAAAAGGTTTAAAACATACAAAGTTTCAACTAAATTTAGCCAAAATTAAGGCATCACGCTGTTTGCTTTTATAAGCTCATAATCCTTAATAAAATTAAAATTACAAGAAACCAGGAATGAAATCACGTAAGAATTGTGTAGACGTCAGTTTCTCAAAGTGTTTAAAGCAGAGTCTACACTACGCCGATCAACATTGTTGGTTAACATTGTCAATCAACATGCTATTGGGTTAGTCTAAGTGTTGACGTGTTAACTGTCATTTATGTTAAACTATTTTAATATTTTATTTTAATAATTTGTTTACGTTATTTGGCATTAAGAGCCAATATAAATGCAGTAACCGAAGAAACTAAATGGAAAGCTGACAATTGTACACATAACACTCGTATATTTAAATATTATTGTGCTATTGAAAAACTTTTTTGATGGCTATCCATTTGAATTGGGTTGTGTTTGGATAAATAAATAATGTTAATTGGCATTGTCGATCAACACGTCTACCCTTATTCAACACTGTTGTTTAAGTTAAAAAAAAGCGGAGACTTTTTCATCTTTTTATTTAATAAAATTACATATTTAAGTCAACTAATAAATTATTTGCAAACTCAAAATTTTGAAAAAAAAACTTAAGAAATTTTATATCTGAATCTGAATTGTTAAAAATTGTCTGGATAGCTTAAATTTTTATTTTTCGGCTCAATGGATATAAATATGTCTTCACATACCCTTTTGAAGTAGCTTTACTCTCGAGCAAGCCGCAAAAACCCCACCTCTTTGCTTTAATCGGTAAATCACGACAAGTCTTTGGAAAGTCTCACATATTCAATAGTGCAACCTCATAAATCTTTAATTCTCAAATCGCTTTATTATTTAGCATCCTTCTTTTTAAACGGCCAGTTGGTATGATAAGTCTACTCACATATAAGTATATAGTAGATAGCCTAGACCCTAGACTGAACTGAAACAAGAAAAAGGATACATAGTCTATTGAAATAGCTGCACCCACAAAAAATGTTGCTTCGTAATGAATTACCTTCTAAATCCTACCAAGTGATACTCAAATGCAAAGCTATCCAAAGCCAACTCCCTGTGGCAATTTATGAGGTTATATCCCTGGCATGCATTCTTTTATTACCCACAATTTCCGTTTCGAAAAATCCAACCAATAGAGACAAAGATACGTAAAGGTAGGTGTATATAAAGTAAGCACATATACATATACATACACTCGTATATCTACATACCTTGAAACTAAAATATGAGACTCCTCCACATGGAGTCCTTTTCGAGGCCCGCAATAACACAGAGATAAGATAGATCCTCCCTCAAAAGGAAAAGTAATAAAGACAGTTGTGATTTTTATGACATCCAATCCGCAGAGATATACCTAGAATAACCTATAGTTCTATCTTCAGTTAGGTTGCATCATTTTTTCCCGATGCGGTATAAAAAATGAGAAACGATCCTTTGCACAGGACGTTATTAAAACCAATAATACGCCTAATGAAATATGGACCTACAACCAAGATTTTAGTTTTCTCTATGATTTTTGTTGTAGCGATTCAATGGAAATTCTTTGGCAAGTTTAATGTCCTTGCTCCGGTGCACACTTAACTCATGAATAAATCCGCAATCCTTGAGAAGGATAATAGCAAAAAAAAAACAAAAAGAAGAAAGAATATATGAAGCATAAAAGTCCATTCTAGATACTAATGTGATTAAAAGAAAAAATTCCGATGTGCGGGAAAACAATAAACGAAAAGGATTTGTCTGGGCAAATTAATGATGGAACCTGTCAAAGGACATTTTTGTCCATCTAGCATAATTATTCAGTTTTGTTCTCCTTCACCTCAGGAGAATTTTTATCTTCTTTTGTTTTTCGTTTTATTTTTCTCTCGATTTGTGAGGAAAAGTTTAGCTCATAAACAGGATAATGGTCGACATCATTAATCAATGTAATCCTCTCTGGTATATACGAGTATAACCAGTGAGCGCGCACTGATTATATGGGAAGGATAAAATAGTTTGTGCGGTAAATGCAGACCTTTTTTGAATGACATCTTCTGTCTTGATTGGACACAAAGCAACTATATTTAATTTAATCAGCACTAAAGAGATTTCTTCTCGTTTTATTTGAAAAAAAAGAACGAAATCTCATGAATGACAGATGTCTAAAAAAAAAGAAGTAGGAGATTTATAAATGAGCAAGTAGTGGCTTTCGAAATAAACCTTAGAAGGATTTGGCTTTGATTTTCTTAAAACATACAAACATACATACAAAAAAGCTTGTTGATAACAGTGAAGAGTATGAGAAAGGATGCTATTAAGTTTGTAGCAATTATTGTTACATAGCTACTCTTGCATTGTCAATTCATATATTAGCCCAAAAATCAGCAAAATGGCCGAAAGCTGGATTTTGGTACATAGCAATCATTCCCATTGTATTCTTAGGAAACTGTAAAATATCCCCATCGATATAAGCACCACTAATAATTTTACGGAGGGTCAAATGCCTCCCAAGCGGTTGTATAGGAATATCTCCTGAACTGTAACTTTTATAGAAAAAATGTCAGAGACTAAGGTCGTAGATTAGAAAATTTCCTACAACAAACACTTTTGAACCACCTTTGAGGTTGAGTCCCAGGTGATTTTTTAGCGTGGTATATCCTGGGACAGTTAGAAAAAATTAGTTAACAAAAACAGGGTTTTATTTCAGGGCTTTGGAAAAGTTCCCCATCGCTTCACTACATTATTCATACGGGGTCAAAAGTCACGACATATGGCATTTCGTTTATTCAGGGTGATTCGCATTAAATGTGAAAAATAGCTAAATTGTGTTAGGTGGTTTGGAAAATAAAAACATCGTATGGGAGGGTTGGTCCTATTCTCTACCGTTAAACCGGGAGGGGCAATTTTCTTAAAGAACAGTAACACTTTATAACGCCTTGCTTTACTTATTTTTTATAAATTTTTATAAAGCCAAAAACCTTTTCTTTTACTTTAATTTAAAATAAAGTTATTTGAGAGACCAGTTTTTGAAAAATTCATTTTCAAACTCAAAATTTTAAAAATAAAGTAAAAATAAAACTTAAACTTAATGAAAACAAAATATACATACTCTTTTTGTTTTTAAAATTCAATAATTTTCTGTTTTTGACTATAAGAGCATTGAATTTCGAAAACAAAAATAGTATTTAATCACGTAAAATATAAAATAAGTGCGGAATTTCTTTTTAAAAAATTTTGAACTTGAAAATTAGTTTTTTTAAAGCTGTTCACTGTTTACAAAAAAGTATAGCATGATATTGTAGGTATTACCTATGTTTTTTAAAAAAGTTTTTCGGGTTTAAGTCTATTGTTTTGAAAACAAGATTTATTTATTAAGCATTATTGTCAGATTTAAATAATGCAACCAGAAAAAATTTCAAAATTATTAAAACTTTTGAGCACGACAGAGCCAAAGAGCCAAATGGCCTTTTGCCGTCGTGTGTAGGATTGATCGGCCGCCAACCCATTTGGAATTTCAGCCAATCTGAAATCCAAACGAGCCAAATAGATTGGATGGCTCGGTCGTGTAAGGCTAGCTTTACTTAAGATTATTTTTGATTTTTTTTTCAAGGTTTTGAGTAATTAGGTTCGCCACTTCCAGACGTCAGACATTTCTGGAAACATTTCTCAAAATTTTTAACCACCTTCTTTAAATTTTGTACAAATCAGAGTTGGAAACATTTTTTATATGAAAGTATACATTCAGGCACAATTATTTTAAAGAACATTTCAAACAAAACCTTGACTTGAAAAATTTTAAAATTTGGACCTTGTTCTGACCTAAAGTACAAAAAATGTTCAACTGTCAGCTAACAGAATTTTTTGCTTGATGTCAGGTTAAATCAATGAAACCAGAAGAAATATCAATATAATAAAAACTATTACTTTAAGACTATTTTTATTTTTTTTTTTTAGTTTTTGAGTTATTGACTTTGATTCGCTACTTCCAGGCTGTTAAGTTAGTCAAATTTCTTTCAGATTCGATCAAATTATATCTTAAGATAATTTCCAGCACAAGAAATTTTAAAAACTAGCACTAAAATTAGTTGTTATATCTTAGGACAACATTTTGGACCGTCGTCTTTAAATTTTGTACAAATCAGTGTTGAAGAAATTTTTATATTAAAGAACACATTCAGGTGCATATTGAAGGGCACTTCAAACATAAACTTGACTAAAATTTCTACTTCTAAAGTATCTCATTCAAAATTTTGAAATTTGGGACCATGTTCTGACCATAATTGTGAAGCCCCTGTTTGATGTAAAAAATTAGACAGAACCACTGAATTTATGGTCTCCAAATCATTAAGTGTACCAAATTTCATTATTATTTATTAAGAACTGGCTTAGATACTCATTATTTTTAAATGACCCAAATGAGGTACCAAAAGTTCTTTTTTGTGATCTTGAAACGAATTTTAAAAATTCATAGAAAAACGTCATATGCATGACATAAATTACTGAAAATGGTGTGTTCCTTTAATTCGAATTTCTGTAATTTTAAGTCCAAGCTTGTGTCAAATATATTTTTATATGAATTTTGACAGAACTTTGCAATAAAATGTACAGAAATGCACAGCAATTCAAAGTAAAGGAACAGACTTATCACGAGCCAGAGATCTTTCGGATGTTATAAATTTTTTTGAAAATTTGACCTTGTGTGTTCCTTGATTACAAGTTAAGTAAGGCTGACCAATTTTTAGAATTACTTGACCTTCTCTGACGAATTAGATTGCATTATCTTTTTTCGAACTTCCCATACATGAGGTACCAAAGCTCCAGAGCCTTAATCAAAACTTACCTTCTTCACTTGTAATACAAATCCAAAAAACCGTAAACAATAAACATTTTAATTTATTTGAAACCCCTAAAATATAAGCAATGAGTATATCATTTCGTAAATTGCGGCGACTTATTTGAACATTTTTTTTGTGTCATATTTTTAGTAAAAAAGTAGGTATTTATACGAAAACTAGCTAAACATTTTAAAAGACGCGAATACATTGAAGCATCTTAAATGAAAAGGGGTCAAGTAATATCATTTTTCGATTTCAGTTTGTTTTTAAGGTGTCAAGTGGTCACTTGATCCATCCACAATTCAGACGCTTCTTTAAAAATTTAAAACGAAAATTTTACTCCGTTTTACTTTTCCTCTTCCGACATAATGAAAACAAAACTTTGATAACTCTAAAACTAATGTATAGAACAGCCAACAAGAATCCAATAACATCAAGTGACAACAACTGGAAGGTATTCATATGAACAGCTGGACTTTGCATATGCGGTGCACCATGATGCCTCAGTACATATTCCACCCAAAATACAGCTGTTTCCTTAGCAGTCATTGGCCGGTCTTTATAGAGCTTTGCGAATCGTCGAACATTTTCGGTGTATTTCTTATTTGACAATACCTCCTGAATGGCATTATTGAAAGCTTCCTCTGTCAGAGTTAGATAGTCCACGGATAAACCAAAACCCTCCTTGACAACATTTTCCATATTCGAAGATTGTTCACCGAATAGCGGTAATCCAACCATTGGTACTCCATGGTATTGGGACTCAACAACGCTACCTTGACCACCGTGGGTGACAAAAAGTTTCACATTCTTGTGATTGAGAATGTCATCCTGAGGCAACCAGCTTTTATAGATGATATTCGGTGAATTGCCGGGAAAATCTGAATCACCCCATTTCCAGAGAATAGTTTGTGGAAGTCTTGAGAGGACATCGAACATTATTTTGACTTTTGCACTATCTAGAAAGCTTCCTTGAACGTTGGAACCGAGACTGAAGTATACAACTCCGTGTTTATGGGACCTGTCTAAAATGTTCTTTATATCCTGGAAAAAAATGTATTATGTACAACATTCAGTGTGTATAAATAAATGTAAATGGGTTTTGGACATACCTCAGGTAATGGATCAGGTTTTTCTTTAATTTGAATACCACCAATCTCTACCATAGCTGGAACATTTGGTCGAATTGGAGTTTGACTGAAATGATGATTTGTCAAAATCAGTGAAACATTTTTCTTCACTTCATCAAAAGACGGATATTTGTCTGGTGGAAAGTAGGTTCTGAAAAATAAAAAAAGGCGGTTTAAATCGAGATATTTAACGATCTGAAATAACAAACAACAAATAGTAAAAACCATCTTAATAGGTAGAGTAAAAGAAATTGAAAAACGTATACTTTATTGGACTTAAGAAAACTAAACTTACTTATAAACATCCAATTGATACCAACTGTAAAAGTGCGTCATCATCATTTCTTCTATAAAATTGATGTATACGAAATTTCTAAGTCTATCTACGAATCCCAAGGGTTGTTTATCACCACTCAACAAACTTGGGACATAAGCCAATTCCTGAGGATTTCCAACAATTCCATTGATACTACCAACTGGCCGCACCGGCATTGATAATATAACCGGACATTTGAAATGAGCTTGAAGACCCAAAAGGAATTCATTAAACAAGTAACCATAAATTATCAGATCGAATGATTCTTCGTCCATAAGTTTCCTCATTTGAGGAGTTTCGAAGCCAGAGACAGTGTAATTTACTGTCAATTCAATGTGCTTGAAAATTCTCTCATACCATGGTGGAGGGTCATTTATGATCTTAGCAAAAAAATTCGGTTCCAGACCCTGCATTTGCAACTGAATATGCCGAAAACGACTATTGTGTGTGACTAGTGGAATTGTTGTTACCATTGTCACATCATGGCCACGTTCTGCCAATGCATTCATTATTGCAGTATGAATTATAAGGTGACTTTTACAAGGCGTGATAAAGATTCCAGCGATGCGAGCGGAATCGGTGATGGCTAAATGCCATGATAGAAGTAGAAGGCCACACGCGAATATAAAAGACTTTGACTTAAAGGAGACTGACATGGTCGCGACTAAATATCTTTTATAACTGAAGTATAAAATAGGCTTTAAAGTGGCGATTTTTGTTTTGCCTCCATCTCACCATATTACATATTCGTTAATTTTTGATAAGAAATAATAATAATTAAATCTACAATCGATTTATTGCTCTATCGATAACATAGATGAATTCTACATACCAAGAAGTTATGTATATGAGGTGTTGAAAAGGAAAATTTTTTGGTAGATAGCTATCAAAATAAATATCTTTATGTACCTACTTCCCATAAAATTAATTACTTTAAATAAAAAAAAATTGCGCGAAGATAATCATAGCCAACGTGGAGGAAAAACCAAAGTTGGTATCTACGATAATCGCTTTTTTTTATCACTCTATGAAACTTAATTTGGATGACTTATGCAGAGGATGTGGTGACGTAGAGAAACACGAGGATACTCCTAACTACCCTATACCACAGGGCAGTGACACATGCCCTGTGGTATACCATCTGAGAAACAGGCTCCTTTAGGGAAACGTTTCTTAAGCCACTTGGAAGAAATTTCAAGAAAAAACCGGTTCTCTCTCTGAAATTTCAAGAAAAAACCGGTTCTTTTTTAACCACCCGTTTACAAGGCTTGATTGACATGGGATTTATCATAGATTGCATTTCATGGGGATCAAAATTCCCTTAGGGTATCACAAAGGTTTCCAAGGGCTAAGGTCTAACATGTACGGATGTGTTAGAATTATTGAACTTACTCATAACATTCTCAACGAGGTTAAATCTATTTTGTAGACGGTACGATGATATTGGATTTTAAAATGATCGATTTTTGAATGATTGGTTGGTACTAAAACCGATCCGTTGTAGTAAACAGGGCCAATAATTAGGGGTGCTTACATGAATCATGAGTCGAGCATGCGACAAAACCGCTTAATGAAACAAGCTTGAAATGGAACAAGTTTTCAAAAGTTTTTAGTGAAAGTTCAGTTGAAAGTCACATAATAAATTTAAATCACAGATCGAAGTTTTGTACATTGATGGCTTGACATTTTTTAACATTGAGTTCCAGGAGGTTGTTTTTAACACCAAATGTAGAATTTATCCAAGTCAATTTGCAGAGATTTGGAATCTTCAGTACTAGAGATCTTTTGTTCTATATAGATCAGAGTTAGAACAATGTTTTTTGAACTTCATTACTTATTAAAATGGCAAAAAAGTGGTACTACCTTTTGAAAATCAAGACGTTGTGCACAGATGGAAGTTGATATACATGACCTAAATAAAACGTCGAATTGTCACGTCGATAAATAAAATAAATGACTAAATCCATGAAATCATCGAAGGCGGGAAGCCGAGTTGTTTTAGCTTAAATAATTTCATGTTATAGGATATTTTGTCGAAAGATTTGCTAAAGTCAGTAGCCGACTTCTTTTCCTTGAAAAAGGGGAGTTTTTATACAAACTCAACCGATTATTGATAGTGGACCTGCTTTTTGAAATAATCGATTTAAAAAAAACATGTTGTCATATACACAGTTTCGGTTACCTACTAGTCAGTGGCGTAACTAGGGAGGGGAGGGGCAGAGGGGTCATTCGAACCCTATCATAAAATCAAATCTACCCCACAATTTGCTTGCTAAAATATAGTTTTGGCCTATGAGCCTGCTTAAGACCAAAATTGATACTAAATTCATTCATTCCATGCGTTTCTGAGGGAATAATCACTTTGGCAAGTCTTCTTAATTTAAAATTTTAATTATCAACGAAAATTTGGTAAATGCTTTTGGTAAATTCAAACGAGACTTAAAAATGGCGACAGTAATTATTCCAAACTTCCAAAAACTTTGAAGTAAATGCGTTCATAGATAAGAATAAAGGTCCTATAGCTTCTTCAATGCACTTGAAAGTTGAAACAGTCGTAGAAAACTGTAAACTGAGAACTTTTGAAAGTTGTTCGTAGACTAATGCTACTACAATTGAACATACCTAATATTAATATTCGCTTTATTTAATTAATGCTTTTTTTGCATTTTAAATGCTTCTAGGTCAACAAAATCCTTTCCCTGCTGATGATAAGCAGTTGACCATCTCATTGAATATGACGCTTCTAGTTTACTTTGCTATGAAAAATTGTGTTTTTTTTTTAGACGTGTGGTTTTCAATATGGCAATACTTTTTTCGGAGTTGGTCTTTTTGACAGCTGTCACTTGATTTAAGCTCAGCTTGGTTTGCTATTTCATAATAAATAGACTAACTTTGAGCAACGTTTGCAATTCGTACAAATTTATTACCAAAATTTTGTTTGGTTCGCGGGACCTTCGCGAAACAATCAATTTACTGAAGGAAACTTTTGGTGAGGCGGTAGATAATTGGAAGGAAATATCTGTTGTTAAGGATTTGAAGTATGTATTCGGAATATGACAAAAATTATAATTCATATGAGGTGATGAGAACCAAAACTCGCCATGTTCAGTCCAGAAAAACTTGTCACTGCCAGATGTAATTGTTTAATATCTTTTTATTGAAGCTTTTAATATAATTTTCCTTTTAACCACAACAAATTATTTTCTAAGTGCTGTCATTCGAAAGTTATTAAACAGTTAAATTTGGTTATGGAGACTTTTTCTGACATGGAAAAGGCAAGTTTTAGTTCTCATCGCCTCATATCTAATCTTATCTTTTCAACAGATATATATTTTATTTTATCAATGAAATGTCATACATTTTTACAATAAAAAGAAAAAAACTAAACACTTAATATGAATATGAACAACTATCATAAATTAATTAACATATATTAAAAGATACACAATTATTCATTTACTTGTTTCACAAGTAGGCACCTAAGAAAATAATAATTTCACTCACCTGTAAGGTCCTAATTGATACCAATGCATCAAATTTTCTATCATCATTACTTCCATAATATTCACATACAAAAAGTTTTTCAATCTTTCCATAAAGTTCATAGGCTGCTTGGCGCCAAACAACAAACTTGGAACATAACTAACTTCCTGGGGATTTCCCACGAAATTATTTGTTATACTAGTAGACCGAACCATCATGATAACCACAATGGGGCATTTAAAATGCCCCGCAACACCAAACAGGAGATCATTCATGAAAAACCCATGAAGAACAAGATCAAAAGACTCTTCATCCATTAATTTCCTCAGTTTTGGTGAACTCAAGGTTTTCACGGAGTAATCCGTCATGAATTCAGCAAACTTGGTTAACCTCTTATACCATGGCGGGGGATCGTTTATCTCTTTTGCTAGAAATTGTTCTGCGTTTTTGGAAACTTCCAACTGAATATGACGGAATCGATGATTTTTCTTGATCAGGGGAATGGTTGACACCACTGTGACGTCATGTCCACGTTCGACCAAAGCATCAGCAACGGCAGTGTGAATTATCAAATGGCTTTTGGAAAGCGTCGAGAATAGACCGAGAATTCGCGCTGAATCACTTGCTACAATTAAAGTAGTTAATATGCAAAATGTGCGTACAAATTGCGACAGGCACGGCATACTTCGGAGTATAAGTTAAATGATGACCGTTTGACGATTGTTTTAAAACTAAATAGAATTCTAAGCTTTTCGATCTGAATAACAGAAGAATTATTAGTGTAGAGAGATATTGTTTTGCAAAATGTAGTACTACATGATACAAAACAGGGAAATCAATATGTAATGCGTTTATGCAATTAATTTTATTAAATATTCTTATCGACGGGCGAGTAGAGTGTGGGTAAGTACCTACTTCAAAATGGCAATGCTTAATTTTATTAAGAGCTCAATATACATTACAATTAGTTTAATATTATCGTAGGTAGCTCCCGTTCAATTTAACACTGATGCGTTTTAGATTATAAAAGAATGCCAGAAAACAATTGATTTGGAATTAAGTTAATTCAAAGTAACTTCGATGAGAAAAACAATTTAATGTACTTTTGATTTTGTCTGTGTGCAAGTCCGTTTTTTTTCACAAAGCCTTATCTATCGATCAAGTTTTATGATCGGACTTGGTAAGTGGGTTGTTCCTGAATATTATACAAAGTGATATCCTGACGTTAATACAAAATTAGCATACCTTAAAGTTTCAAAGAAAAATTATGAATATTTAAATCTGATTAAACAACTTTGCATGCCAAACACCCATGCAAATATTTCTCCCATATGGTCTCCTTATTCACATTCCAGGTATAGTTAGTGTAGTGGTGCATCATAATATATTTTTAACTCCACATATTTCACTCCTTTAATCTCACTAAGTAGCCCCATGTGATAGTGATAACCACGATGATGTGCTGATGTTTATATCTCTTATAAATTCTGTATAATAACAGCCCCTAGTGCATTTCATACCTCAACTCAACTCTCAGAGCTCATTTTAGCCCATTCTCCATAACCATTAAAAAGTATAATAATTGTAATAACGAAACGAGTTAATGCAATACATTTATATTTATATATGTGTATGGCATTGAAACTGACTGAACTGCAGTTGAGTAGCCCCTCGAGGGATTTAAATGAGAAAAAAAAAAGAATTTATAAAACTGTTCATTATAAAAGCTTATTTAACTTTTTTAAATGCTTTGGAACGAAGTTTACTTATGTAAACCGGTGGTTTTGACTTAATTTTATCTGTTAATCGTTTGGCTTTATTAACACTATTTTTTATAAAATAATTAACAGACAGTTTTTGTTTAAATTATTTTTGTGGTAGAATATGATTCGTAAAGATAATGGTACATCATGTCAACAAATATTCTATGAATGTCTTTTTTAAAGTACCTATATACTTAGGTTCATTTTTATTTAAGTACTTTGAGAGTACCCAGTACCTTGTACTTGTACTTAAAAAATAAAGTACAATGTACTTGGTACTTGAAAAACACCGAGAACAAGTACTTTACGAAGTACTTTGTTCCAAGTTCATGTTCTTAGTACTTTAATACTACCCAGTTACATTTTCAAGTACTTTTCAAGCACAAGTCCATTTCAAGTACATTTCAAGTACAAGTTCATTTCAACTAATTTTCAAGTAGAATTTCATTTCAAGAACTTTTAAAGAACAATTCCATTATAAGTACAATTCGTTGCGTAGTCTGTTTAAGCTATCGATTAATGATGAAAATTTCGAGAGTTTAGCTAGATGACGGCCAGATAACGAAACGTCATCATCCGTCGTTATCAGTGTTTTTGAATTGAATTAGTCATCATTCGGTTGCTTATCTAGTCTACTCAATGAATTGTACTTGAAAAGAACTTGAAATGGTCTTATACTTTGGAAAGTACTTGAAATAGAATTGTAATTGAAAAGTACTTGAAATGGACATGTACTTCAAAAGTATTTGAAAATATACTGGGCAGTATCAAATTACCAAGTACATGTACTTGCACAAAAGTACTTGGCAAAGTAATTGTACCAAGTACTTGGTACTTATTTATAATTATGTACAAGTACAAGTACAAGTACAAATACTGAGTAGCGGACTGGTACTTGTACTTGAAAGTTTACAGGTCTGTAATTTGTAATCATTTCATTAGTGAAACCATAGGAAGAATTCTCGGATCAGATCAAGAAAAATAATAAATCACGAAAAAAATCTTGGTTTCTATTTAAGCTCGAGATCTTGTTATTTTCACTAAATTGTTGGCAATTTTAAAATTAAAGCAATATATATTTTTTTTTAATTTTATATTTGAAGAAAATTGAAAAACGCAGATATATTTAGTAGACCTCACTTAATACTTTTATTTGAATTCAGACAATTTCTTTATTGACATTCAAATATCATGAATCAACACTTTTTAGTATCAATAACTGCACAATTTTACAAATATCTGTTAACTTTTCTACACCTGAAAGTAAAAGTCGTTGTGTTGGTAACTTTGTTGCGCTGAACTCAAATCCGCTATCCCTTTTTCGCTATCAACTCTGGTTTTTGGGACATTACTGTACGAAAATTACGAAAAAAAACTTTTTCACAATATTTGGGGTTATGTTACTATGATTGATTGTGATATTGATTGTGAAATTTTTACTGCACGGATTTCTGAAAATTCTTCCTTCAAAAGTCAGCTTAAATAGTTCCAATATCTCCTTTACTTATAAAAAATAAAGAATGGACTTCTGGCTTTCAAAAAGCCACAAAACAAGTGTTACCGTTGTTTGAAAATTATATTTTTTTTTCTGTTTTATATAATTGCCCCTCCTCTAGGATTTCTATCTTGTCTACTTCCTACTTACATGCTTTGAATTTTTTGACCTTAAAACCGATTTGGATCCATCCAATATGCCTTTTTTTAATCGACCACTCTGATGTTCCTATTTATGCATGAGTTTTAAATTAGCAAAGTAACTTTCACGAATCAAAAAATGAACAAGTCTATAATTAGATGTGACAAATTCAAGGTTGTTATTCCCTGTTTTTTTTTTATATTTTATTGCTAATAATTTGCGGTTGATAAATTGTTAAGAACTTGTAACAAGCTCAACTTTTTTAGCCATCTTTTCTAAGTTTCTGGGTGTTTTTATTTCGTGTATGTCATGATTGCGAAGCAACTTTAACAAATCGAAAAATGTGTAGGTGGATAAGTTTTCCGTTAATTAGTTGTGACAATTTTGAAGTTGTCAATGTATTCAATGTTTCTATGTTTTTGTTTGTTTATAATTCAAAATTCGAATGAAATCAGAAACGAACTCCAAGAAAGTTCTTAAAACCTATTATACAAAAATTTTAATTGGTTACTTATTTATGAAACTGGGGCGGGGTGCTAATTTAGCTCGGTCCTACCCTGAGTGTGTGTTACCACAAGGGATATAGGCTGGAGCTATAGCTTCTTCACTAGTGCCACCTCGATCATCATCATAATCTTGTGCATATTGGGCTGTTTTTACCGCTTTTCGAAAGTTGTCAAGTTAGCAGAGCACAAAAAGAAAACGTAAAATATGAACGACGACATATTTGTGAAATTGTCACAACTAATATTATCAAACAATCCATTTTTCTATTCGTTAAAGGTGCATTGATTTGATAACTTGACGCTGACGGAAAACAAATCACAAAAAAAAAACATAGAAAACAACGAATTATAGACTTTAATTTCTTACAAAAAAATGTATGACTAATAACCTAATAATGAACAATAAAATATTAAGTTTTATAAGTTATTACCACCTTTCAAAAAAAGAACGTCAAATTTAAAACTGTCACAACTAATTAATGGTAAATAAATAGATCATAAGACATTAAGTAGATATACCAAGTTTTAACCACTTTAAGAGTTGTGTCAAGTAAACAAACTACCTAAAAAACATAGAAAATATTAAACGACATATTCAAATTTAAGACCAATTAAATAAAAATTATCCACCTTTACATAATTTCGATTCGTGAAAACAGACAAAAAATCACCAAAAAAAAAAAACATAGCCATCATCGCACGTAATAATTGAATCTGTTACAAATAATTCACAGCATATTTTCAAATAATAAAATATTAGGTTTAGGAAGTTTTTATCAATCTTTGAAAAAGAACATACAAAATTTTTAATTATGGTTGCTTTAATGCCTATTGGTTGGAAAAAAAATGTAAGGCATATTTTTGTGTTGAAATATCTCAAAAACGTGGCGATCTTGCAATTTTTATTTCGAATTCATATTAATCATGCTAATATCAGTAAAAAAAAGTATGGTTTGGTTTAACGGTAATTTTCTTTGAAGACCAGTGAAATTGGGTATTAAAACCAGAGGACCAAATTACAGCATTAGTGTTCATGCTATATGTGACTGAATTATGTGAGTTTAACATTAACGCTCACGTTTCGAGCAATCTAGTAAACCATAAATTGAAGTGGTTTCTTGTTTATTCTATCACTAATAGCACTCCATCACTTGGTCACTAAAGTGGTGATTCGGCCCCTGTTGATTTGAAGTTCAAGTAGGTATTTAGCATATTGTCCCCACATTCCAAAGAACTATCTAGATTACTAGATTTTCTATGTGTATAATATCTCCAAAAACGGTATTATTGTAAACATTTCGTTCAATTTTTCTCTACCATCAGAGACAAAAACAGGATATTTGTGAAGTGTAAGAAGCATACCATATTTACTTTGGCTCGTTTTCAAGTAGCTAGGTATGAAAGTTATTGCCTCACAAAATTATATAATCAAGATACCTTTATAGTTCTTGCAATCGGATGATGATATGATAACAACAATATTCCTAACTAATCGTAACCTTTCAACGGGTATTTCAATTCAATCAATGCAACATCAAACACTTTTATCATACAAAATTGAACACTAAATAACATGTGGACTTATTTACAAATTTGCATATTGGCAAGAACAAAACCTTACAATAATAGATTACAATTTATGATAAATTTAATATCTCAACATATATATCAGCTATTTTTGTAGATGAAATAGTAATTTTACTCACCTATAATCTTCTAACTGATACCAGTGCAACAATTTGTCCATCAGTATTCCTTCGATAAAATTCACAGTCATAAAGTTTTTTAATCTTTCCATAAAGCTCATCGGCTGCCTGATACCGAGAAACAAACTCGGAACATAACTAACTTCTTGGGGATTTCCCACGAAATTATTTATTATACTAGTAGACCGAACAGTAAGAATAACCACGACAGGACATTTAAAATGCTCCGCAACACCAAACAGGAGATCATTCATGAAATACCCATGAAGAACAAGATCAAAAGACTCTTCATCCATTAATTTCCTCATTTTTGGTGAACTCAAGGTTTTCACGGAATAATCTGTCGAGAATTCAGCAAAATTTGTCAACCTCTTATGCCATGGCGGCGGATCGTTTATTTCTGCAGCCAAAAAATGTTCAAGGTTTTTCGAAACTTCTAGCTGAATATGGCGGAATCGATGATTTTTCTTGATCAGGGGAATGGTTGACACCACTGTGACGTCATGTCCACGTTCGACCAATGCATCAGCTACGGCAGTGTGGATGATCAAATGGCTTTTGGAAAGTGTGGAGAATAGACCGAGAATTCGCGCTGAATCACTTGCTACAATTAAAGCAGTTAATATGCAAAATGCGTACACAAATTGTGACAAGCGCAACATGCTTCGGAGCAAGTTATATGACGACCGCTTGACGAATGTTTTAAAACTAAATAAAATTCTAAGCTTTTTAATCTCAATAACAGAAGAATTATTATTGAAGAGAAATGTTGTTTTTCAATATGTATAATTGTAGGTATATATATATATAATGAAACAAGGGAAAAAATGGTTAAGTATTCTTTTCATATTTATCCATCGGTACGGTAGCGGCAAAGAACGAAGTATCGATATGAGTAATAATTATTGCAAAATTAATGTGGCTATAGCTTTTGTTGAACTAAAGGCCCCGTGCTTTTAAGATAAAGATTTTGCATGCTGTTTGCATACAACAACAGCAACATGCTTATTAATTATAATAAAAACAATAAAGGATCTTGCTTTTAATTTTGTGTATGGGCCAGTCAGTTTTTATGAAATTTCAAAAACCATATCTACTGATCAAGTTGTATGATAAAAACTAATAAGTGCGTAGTTTCTGATGAGTAAAAATATGCTCCTACAAGTGCATAGAAAATACTTAAAATTTCTAAAAGTTACCAAGAAACTGAAAAATGATTTTTTAAAACCTTTTTAATTCTTGTTGTGTTTTGAATTTCTTCAATATTGCGCGGTAAGGAATTCCAAAGACGGACTGAATTTACAAAAAATTGGTGCTCGGATGTTAAAAATGAACAGCGAGGATGAATCAGTTGACAAGATCTATGCGAGGTAGCAAAACTAATTGTATCAAAACAGTATTGTGGTTGGTGTGTCAGCAGTTGGTATGTCAGAGAACGAGATCGAACTCCGAAGTTCAAGAAAATTAACAAACGTTTTATCCAGCAGAGCGACAAAATTAGATATTCTATCGTATCTTCGTAGGCCAAACACAAAACAAACAATTCTATTAAAGGCAAAATTGAGTTTACGTTTGCTTGCGCAGTTGCAGTAGCAGGTTATTTAGCAAGAAGTAGGTAAACGTATTTTTACGGGCGTGAAAGACTGAGTTACCCATAACACGCGTAGAATACCATATACCTTGCCGACGAGTCCATTTCTATGACTGTCCCAAGTCGAAAAGCGGTTAAACGTCGAACCGAAAAAACGAAATTTTTGGCAGTTTCAACATATTCTATTGGAGCATTGCTCAATACAATCGGAGAAAAATATTTTAGATCTAGACTCTTTGTAGACATAACTATACATTTTAAATTTTCTTGGGTTCAAAATAAGACCATTTGAATGCGACCAATTTAAAATTTTTCAAGGTCTTCATTGACACATGGAAGCTCCATGTTCAATGAGTCCAAGGGGCAGCTATTGAAAAGCTGGACGTTATCAGCATACATAGGACAAGGAGAGCTATTAACCAAAGATGAAACTTCTTTGACGTAAATAGAGAACAGTAGAGGACCCAATATAGACCCCTGAGGAACACCAGTGGCAATTGGCAAAATATTAGACAAGCTTTCTCCGACTTGAACCGCTTGTATTCTATTAGTCAAATAATAATATATAAGCCTACTAAGCACATGGTAAAAAATTATACTTCTGGAGTAGCTTTTTACATAAATTGTCATGACTGTGTCGAAAGCCTTTGAGAAATCAAGAAAAACCAAAAATGCTACTTCATCCTTATCCTAAGCTTACCTTATGTCTTCAGTGACGTCCAAAAGTGCTGTGATACAGAATTATCACTCAATAATAATAATTTTAAAAAGTGTTTTTTGACATTTTTCTGGATAAATAAATCTTATTTAAATTTTAATTTTGGTGGGGGCAAAAACCCCCATTTATTCGGCTTAATACAAGCTAATTCTTAATCTAACTTAAAAACTGAGAACTTAAGCTAACGTTAGTGAGGGGGAGGGCGTTTCAGAAGCCGGAGTTTTAAGGAAGGAGTACTGAGGTTAAAGTCGAAGGAGGACAAATTCGAGTTAACACCCCGCAGCATGCGAGAGATAGGTTCGTTGGAGCCATAACAGGTTCGGTGGGTGGGTATGTAAAAGAGACGAGTGGTACGTGTATTACGAGGGTTAGTATTAAAAGAGACAGAGTTGTAGAGCGACATGCAGTCAACGGAACCAGAGAGTAGTCGATGAATGAAGAGAATGTCTGATATATCTCTTCGTTCCTCCAACGAGTTCAGGTTGATTAGTTTAAGGCGGTCTAAATAGGGAGGCAGAATAAAAGGATTATTCCATGATAGACCCCGAAGAGCAAAGCGTAGGAAACGACGCTGGATGCTCTCGATTCTGGAAATATGTGTAAGTTGGTAAGGGGACCAAACTTGAGACGCGTATTCTAGGAGTGGACGAACGAATGATATGTATAAGGACCGGGTAACGTAGGGATTGGAGAATTCTTTAGACCATCTTTTGATGAATCCTAGTGCTGAGTTTGCTTTGAGAATGATATCGTCTATGTGAGAAATAAAATTAAGCTCAGGGTCACATAAAATGCCAAGGTCTCGAATATTATCGACGGAGGGTATGGGTTGATTATGGATCAGGTAGAGACGGGGAGGAGATTTTATGCGTTTGCGTGAAAAAGTGATTGATTGACACTTGGCGACGTTTAGCTCTAGGCAATTTTTTAGACACCATACTGAAAAATTGTCAAGATCTTGTTGAATAAGAGAAGAGTCATGTCTTGAGGAAATGGTCTTGAAAAACTTGGTATCATCGGCGTACAGAGAAATAGAAGAATGGCTATCCGTAAAGATTTGGCTTGAGTTTCAAGTTAGCAAAGCAACTTTGACAAATCGAAAAATGAATAGGTGAATAATATTCAATTAATTAGTCCTAGTTACTGACTAATTTATTGAATATTATTCACCTATTCATTTTTCGATGATTTTGGCAATCTAGAATTTATCGTTCAATGTTTTCTATGTTTTTTTGGGTGCTTCTCCAACTTGATATTAAGTAAGCAAAGCAACTCTCTCGGATCGAAAAATGGATAGATGCATAATTTGTCGTTATTTAATCGTTTTATAGTTGTGAAAATTTCAAATTTGTCGTTCTGTTTCCAAGAAATATTTTCGAAAAGTAGTGAAGCTTGCGGGCCTGGGCTGGGGACTTTTAATATGTTATACCCGGGGGTAACCTCTTTCACTTAAAATAATAGCCCAGAGAACACGATTTATTGCATTTATTTGATAATTTTGAGTCTTCCTTGAGTGGACAATATGTATAAATCTATATCAATTTTAGTGCTTTTAGTGAGACCAAGTTTTCATTTTTGGCTGACAGGTTGAGCTTAAGTATACCAATAATTCGTGTCCTAACTTTACTTTTAAGAGGTGTGGAAACACTGTCAGAAGTACTAGAATAGGGCTACCACTTGTTTCATACATTGGCCTATAAATCGAGAACCAGAGGTATTGACTTTTTTCCTGCCCTCCCCTTGAATGAAGAGCGTGCGAAAAAGCCGTTTGGGAAGGATAAATGCAAAGACAAAAAAAAGTAAGAAAAATATTAATTTTATTAAAATTTAGAAATTGGTGTCGATGCCAAAACTGGCATCCAGAACCACTACCAAAACTGGTACGTTGATGAAAGTTGGTGAAAATGTTTCATTATTCATCAGGACCAAGATATCGTGCACTAATACCCCCACTTAAAGTGAGGAAAAGACAGTAAATGTAAAAGTATGTGTAACAACGATTCTTGTAAACTTATCAATAATTAAGTTACAGAGCACCAGGAGCGTCTAGAAAACCTTGAACAATTGTTTTGGCTTCTTTCAACAAGTGGGAAATTTCATAAGTCTACCGCTTTTGTAACTGGAAACAACAAGAGTTCAAAGAATATAAAATAAACTTGTTGAATAGTTGATAAATTTCAACTGATGATTGCGGACTTGTTAGAATTAAGCACTTGCAGTCGTGTTTATCATGGGATGGAATCGGAAAGAATGTTTAGAATTTATTAAGTGGTCAAAATTTGGATTACAAAATGTATTAATTTTTTAACTGAATCAAACAGTGATATTGAGAATCAAAAATTAGACTAATATATTTTAAAAGAAAATTTTCTTTGAAATAGGATTACATCAGCGTTGCCGTTTGGCCCCTTTAGTGGCCAAATGGCCACTTTTTTGCATCCAGGACCCGTGGCCAGCACTTTTTAAAAAATCATCTAATCGGCCACTTTTTAAAAATTCAATGTGATTGTCCTTCAAAATTGAGTTTTTAATAAAAATAGTTGAACCAGATTTCTTATACTTAATTAAGCAAACTGACAGAATAAAAGGATAGTAATAACATTTATATTTTAAATTCATTTAGAATGTATAAAGAGTTATCCACATGTTTTTTTTTGTTATTGCCCCCCTGGGCCACTTTTTTGACCCTGAGCCACATATGCTGTCCATGTTGATTCTCTTACTGAAAGTGTCTCCTACAAAATAAAGTTTGTCTACTAATTAAATAAAGATTCAATTTTTTTTTCGGAAGCTCTACGACTAATCATCGTGTAAGAAGTACTTGTTGAACTGTTTCAACAAGTCGAGGGAATTTTTTTCAGCCGACAATTTGTTACAGTTTTAATTGAGCTACAGAAATAAATTTTACTTCTTGAACAAACATATTTCAACAAGTAATTGTTGACTAGTTGTTCTGTGTTAGAGGCCCCATGAGGTCAAAGTCGGCTTTTTGATTCGCACTGTAAAATGACAAAGTTTTGTTTTTTCTCAAAATCTCAAAAAACATTTCTTTTACAAAAAAAAAATAATGAACGAACTAGTTAAATAGGGAGAGCACTTGGCTACCCTGACTGTGAACGATACCATACATATATGCTTTCAGCAAATACTTGCCTTTTTCTGTTGAAGTTCATGATTAAATAATAATTATAAAGTAAGTTTTAAATCATTTCTTAGATACTCCTTAATATCCCAACAAAGAGGACAATCGAAAATTATTAGAATTCTCTAGTTGATTGCTTCTTTATTTAAAGAGGCTAATCTTTATATAAATTCTATGGAACTTATAATTGGTATATCCTTTCAAGAGTACCCATTCTATTTGCATTTCAAAACCAAATATTTCCTATACACATACAAATATGTATGTATGTATATTCAATGAAATTATTATCGTTTGAGAATCACCTACTAAAAGTAACCCTACACTAACGAGTAGGTACTATACGAGTACGAACTTCAATCATGATGGTCAGAAACAACTATCTTCCATAAATAATTTTTTTTCAAAAATCTAATAAGATTCTGAGTATCCTTGTCGAATTTCCTCTTCCTGAATGGATGATTTGGCAAGTTCGTTTGTTTATTTGAGTAAAGTGCACTCGGATATCATATCTCTCTATTTCTATCTCTTTCTCTCTGTCTCTCTTTGAGAATAATATTATTGAATATTGCCACTTGAAGGCCAACTCTTAATCAATTTACCATTCGATTACTGATGTTGGTTGCATTGGCAACCTTATACTTCAGGATTCATAAAACAAGGCAGACATATCTATAATACGAGTAGGTAGGTACATATAGGAGAATCAGAGATAGATATTGTATCCATCACTTCTTCAATCTCCATATGAACGAATGTGTCGATATTATGTGTGTTCAAGAATGAATATAGACGTATACGACGATGATGATGATGAAAATGATGATGATGGTGATGATAAGTTGTTGATGATGTGAAGAGAGCTGAACTTCATTTAAAATGAGAGCCTCCTTGAAATTGGATATTCTTCTTGATGTGGAAAATTTAATTTTGTTGATATATCTTCTTCAAACTTAAATTGATTGCTTCGTTTAGGATTCTGGTTATAGAGTAGTATTTTTTTTTTTTAAGAATAAATATTTTTTGCTAAACGAGAATGTGTATGAAATTTTGCAAGATTATTTATTAATATTTATTGAATTTTGTAGATTGGATCCTGAGTTTCTGATGACCATGTCTCAGAATTGTTTTATATTTCGAAAAAATTGAAAGGATCAAGAACAGAGCTTGGGCTGGGCATAAATTCGATACGTGATACATGAATGGATAATGATGAAATTAATTTTTCATTTATTTCAAATATTTTGGGTAAATATTACTTTTTCCTATATGTTGTATAGAATTTAATAAAATTCCTTTTTTGCTAATTTTTTTGTGGCCGTTTTGACAGGTATACCTTCAAAAAATATTTATAAGTTTCTGTTTAAATTTTAAAGACATAAGGCATCGGAGGATACAGGGGGAGTTATGACTTCGGCCCCGGGAAATACCCTGTTTTACAACACATGTCACGAGTACTTGAATGTCTGGATAAACTAGTTCTCCGGGGTACCCATGTGTCTAAAGATCAAAGAAAGTGCATTTGTGCAATAACAGTATGTGTATTGATACATTTTCACATACTTTGTTACTCGGATATAGTTGAAGGTACCTGGGTAATTCAGGTACTCAGGTATCCGAGTATTTCGGGTACTCGGATACCCGGGTATGTCGGGAACCCGGGTACCCGGTTAATACCCGGGTATTCAGGATCCTTCGGATATCTTGGTTTAAGGAGCTCTAGTCGTGCACCTCCCTTGGAGCTTTTTCGAAATATAAAAAATATATTTTAATTAAAAAAAAAGTTTTCACTAGGTACTCAAGGGATAGTATCTGCCTCTAATATAACTAATATGCAGAAATTTACTTTCTGTTTGCTTTAATATAAGTGTAAAAATTATTTTGAATTTGATTTAATGAATTTGTGAAAATCATTAACATCGTATTAAAAAAACTTTGAAAATTAATTACAAAAATCTATGGCTGCCCAATTAAACTTAGTGAATAGAAATTAAATTTGCCAAAAACTGTTCGCGCAAACTACTTTTTTTAATTAAAAAACAGAAGTGATTTTCGGCTTGAGAAAAAGGTATAGCATGTCATTTTAAGTGTTACCGTTGTTTTTTTAATAATTTTTTTTCAGTTTTAAGTAAATTATTTAGAAAATTGGCCCTCCTGGCCAATTTCCCCTGGGGGGGAATAGATCCCTCTGTCATACAATTTTTTTTCTTTTTTCACTCTAGTTGCTTATAACATATTTGATTCAAATCACCCTCTATAATCTTAATACCATGTTTCGTGACCTTTGACCTCGTATTATTAATGTAGTGAAGCCCGAATCAATAGAGCTTTTAAAGGTATCCCTGGTTTTTATTTTTTAGTACTGTTTACTAAATTTCTTGGGCGAACCTATGCAAAAAAAATCTCCTTGTGCTCAACCTCAATCCTTAAAACATACAATCCGTAACTCTTACGATTTTATTATTTCTAAAACAGTTACTCCTATAAAAAAAAAGTTACTTAAAATTTTATGTACAAAATGTTCAAGTTAACAACGTAGTTCTTGACATTTTTTTCAGTAAGAGTTACCGTTTGGAGGGCCATTGACCTCTCGTAAGGTCGTGTGAGGAGGTCTCAACTGTAAAGAAGTCGCCGATCTACAGTTCTACGGCCGAATGCATAGGGCCGCTTAGATGCGAATTATCTCAGTATTCGTTGTTAGGGTAATGAGCACCAAAAGTTAAGCTGTTGGTTGAGGACATCACTCTTGCAACGTGTTCCCGAATAAGTTTGAGCAAGAAAACATCTATCCTGTTTATGCTGGTGCCGTTGTATGGAACTAGGTTGGAATAATAATGTTTGTACTCCGACTCTGGTGTTCTGTGTAATACAAGGCAGCTTCTAAGACACTGCCTCTCAAACACCCGAATTTTTTTCATTTGAGATGAGGCAACGTTGAACCAAACCATAGGCAATCCTCGATTGGATAAGGGCCGTGTAGCAAATCACCTTCACCCTGCGGTTAAGTCAGCTGCTATAAAACAACCGTTTCGTCAGAGCAAAAGCTCCCCTAGCCCTGGCCAGAGCAGCATTTATATGTCTTTCGAAATATAAATACTGATCCATCCAGATGCGAAGGTACTTTACTACACTTTTACTGGCCAGTGGATGGCTCTAAGCAACGCAGTCCTAAACAAGATAGTTTCTGATTTCTGAAAGTTGATTTTCAACTCCCAATCATCGCAATATTGCTGAATCTTCTCGAAGTCACGCTGCAAAAGAATCCTGATGACCTCCACTTTAGGAGATGTTCTGTACGCAATTAGATCGTCGGCATACGCAATTGCCTGAGTTAGACTTCTTATCAGATCGCTGGTGTAAATGCTGAATGGAATTGGCTAGTTGACCGCTCGCTCCCTGCTGAAGACCATTTTTAATATTAAAGGTTGTGGCAGAAGTTACATTGCCACTCTTGACAACAAACTTTCTGCCATTGAGCATATCATAAAGCATGGTGTCGAAGGCCTTCTGCGCTTCTGCTTCTGCTGCTGCTTGTTCCATTGGAGATCAGAAACTAATTAAGACGCGGCATGAATGGTGTCATGTCCCGCCTTAAAATCAAACTGATTATCTGGTATGATATCTTTGTCCTCTACCCACAGACAGACAGAGCTCTATTGATTACTTTTTCGAATACCTTGCTGATACTCGGAAGAAAACTTAACCACCGAAGATTTCGGGAGAGGATGTATACCACAGGTGTCTTCCACCGCACTGGATAATACGCATTATTCAGTGCGTTGTGTAAAAGTTCAACATTGGATATGCCATCGACTCCTCCTGCCCAGTATTCAGTAGGCAACTATAAGTTCCAATCCACTTCACTTAGCTGCAACTTTTGGAAATACACGTTTTTTTTTGTAAATTTTGACGTTTCCTGCATTTGTTTTGATTGGGACATGTCATTAAAGAAAGCAATGGGTACGTTAGGGGGGCCAGGTATATTCCTTTATTCAAATATATTTTATACACTAGACAATTTATCTTCTTCTAAAAGCGTTATAAAGGAAGATTTCTGTACCAAATCTATTTTTTTGATTGAGGTTACCCCCTCCTAACCGAAATCTAGAATGATTTCCACCCCTAACCAAAATCCTGTGTATGCCCTTGAAGGAATGTGAAGATGGTAAATATATAATCTATTCATATTCCGCGACAAAGAGAAAAGCAGATCTTGTAGAGTAAATGCGATCTTAACGTGATAAAGGGCTAAGATTTTTTAAGTACAAAAAAAAACTGTTCTTGAAATATATTTTCAATAAAAACAACAAAATTTTAGATGCAATAGTTTTTTGAATTATTACAAATGTGACCCCCCAAAGCAACAGTCTGGGTCCACCCTTGACATCAAATATGGTCAGGATTAACATTTCAGATATTTAGCTCAATACCCAAGTGAAAGTTCCCCGGTTAAAATCTAATATTTACTTGCCCGAAAAAATATGGTGATTTTCTGTTTTTGAACATGAATACGACAGGGGCACTCACTATTCTTAATGCATTTCCATTCCATTTAACACGTTACACGTTACACCATAATTCATAGGTAAAACTAATTGAATTTCATACAAAAAAAAATGTCCAAACCATAAGATGCTTCTTATGTGTGCATTTGCCATTACCAAAACTCATTCCTCATTATTTGTTACTTCTCATTCTCACATCGAAAACTATACCTTAATTGTTGACGTCTTAATGAATTTGTTATGAGCGTAAATAATACAATTAAAAGCCATTCGTATTTACGATTATTAATTGCGAGTTCTCTGAAGGATAACGTGCGTCGTGCTGAAGGAAATTAATGTGACTTGCAATTCTTGTTTGTAATTAACAATATCCTAGTAAGTGTGCGAGTATAATAAGCAATTCCTAGTAGTAACATTATTTTCTTATTCGTTCTTATAACACTATAAATAAACCTATACACACATGACAACAGGCAGGGCCAAAGTTCATGTAGATACATAGATGCATGTGAGTAATGCTTTAATAAATGGAAAAGAGATTTTGAAGCAGAACCGACCCAGCAACGGGAAAGTTCTATAATTTATTGCTTCATTGGATGAAATCTGGAGAATCACTTCTTTTTTGAATGGACTTTGAGGCACCATCAATAGTGTCAATATAATACCCGATCAACTGGAATTTTTCATTATTCTGGTAATATTTTCCGGTTGACAGAAATGTCCCTGATAAAATCAATTCTTTACAACTGCAATGAAAAAACAGAATTTATTTAATATCACAAATCAATTATTCAAAGCCTCCTACTTTATTCATTTTTACTCTTCTTACTCGCCTTCCAGAGCTTCGATTTGACAAACAAAAAGATAAACTTGTTAACTTTGAAGACAATATAAATGCAAGCCAATAAGAATCCAATAACATCGAGTGAAGTCAATTGGAAGAAATTCATATGCACTGCAGGGCTTTGCATATGAGGAGCTCCGTGATGTCTCAGGACATACTCTGTCCAGAATACAGCTGTTTCCTGGGCATTCATTGGTCGATCTTTGTAGAGTGTGGCGAATCCTTGAACGTTTTCCTTGTACTTCTTATTGTTCAAGACTTCATTAATCGATTTACTGAGATCTTCTTCGGTGAAGGTGAGATAGTCAACTTGCAAACCAAAGCCTTGCTTGACAACACCATCCATGTTCATTATTTGATCACCAAATAAAGGTATACCCACCATAGGTACACCATGGTAAGTCGATTCAACCACACTTCCTTGACCACCGTGGGTTATAAACAGTTTAACATTCGGATGGGGCAGGATATCATCTTGGGGTAGCCAACTCTTGAAGATTATATTTGGAGATTGACCTGGTAATTTCGGATCACTCCATTTCCAGAGAACTGTTTGTTTAAGTTTTGAAAGGGCATTGAATATGGCTTGTAATTTGGTAGGTTCGAGAGAGCTGCCTTGAACGTTTGATCCAAGACTGAAGTAAACAACTCCATGTTCGGTGGCATTATCCAAAATTGGTTTGATATCCTTGAAAATACAATTTACAAATATTGAAAGTACTCAAAATATATACAAAATGTAACAAAAATTATCTTACCTCTGGCAATGGATCGGGTTTGTTTTTTATTTGAATTCCACCAATTTCAACAACAGCAGGAACATGTGGACGAATGGGACCTTGAATAAAGTAATGGTTGCTCATAACGAGGGAAACATTCTTAAGCATGTCCTCGAAGGGTGGATACTTATCGGCAGGGAAATTCTTACTAAAAGAAAACAAAAAATAACAATATTTTTAACAAAAGGTTCATAAGCTTGTAAAATGTTCTTAAGTTGTATAAATCTTGTTTCTAACATTTAAAATTAGCGGTTAGTTGTTTCATTAGCAGGTGCTTAAAGTAGTGACCGAATTTGTCCTGCCATTCATATCTACTCATACTATTGATATTGTTTAGGCTATTGGAAGGCAAATTTGGAGTTTATCATTTATGGAAACTCCATCAGGCAATTTCCATGTTTTACCTGTCAAGCAATAGATGAACAATGTCTATGAATACGCCGCAATAACTTTTGAAAAACTCCGTATTTTATTTTACATAAAGGTCATATGAAGCTTGGTAGACTGAGACATGCAACGTTAGTAAGTATGCAGACTAGATTCCGGCACTAATACGGTTGTTATAGGAAAGGAATTACAACAAACTGTACGGACATATTAAACCACCTTAATCTTTATATGAAGGTGAAATTATTATAATATTTTAAAAACTAATTTGTTTGTTTTTTATTTGATCTTCCGAGTATATCAGCTTGATCTTTTTATACTTATTTTTTGATAATATTTTATCAATTCGTTATCAAAAACCGACATCGACTCCAAATAAGCCAAGTCATCTAATCGCTGTAGGTATATTGTTTTAAAATAATTTTGTTTTGGGTACCTAAAACAAAATAATGAAGATATACATTCAAACCCACTTATAGCCGCATGCAAATGAAAGCTTAAAATATTAATACAATCGGTGTATTTAAAAGTTGAATTGTCCTACAAAAAAAAAATTGCAAGACTGGATCGCAAGTACTTGCTTCTATATTTCAAGTTGCTTTGGACTTAAGAACTTTTAAAATATGCAAGTATTGAAATTATAGAAAAAAATACAAAAAGCATTTGAATCGTTCTTTTAATACATTTTATAAGCAACTCGTATAAAATCACTTAGAACTCAAAAAGGAGAATATCAAATGGTAACTTGAAAAAATATGAATACATTTTTTTTATAAATAATTTATAAATCCACTTCTAAAACATTGAATTTTCAACAATAAAAAAAAATTGGAAATCGATAGAGCCGTTAGTAGTGCAGGCTTTTTAACATATTTTTACTCAAAAGAAGAAAAATTGTTAACAGCGACTTAAGGATTGAAAATCGTGAAGAGGTTATAAGGAATTTAAAATAAATTAATTTCTCAGGAGCGGAGTTGGAAGAATGTTTTTTGGGTGTGAAAAAAGGGAGGGAAATTTTATTCTTGCGTTTTCCGACCAAAGCTTAGAAAAGTTGTAGATCGAGCAAACATCTACAACTTTTATATCAGTAATTTTTTCAGGATTGGGGTGGTAATTCAGTAGGTGTTAAAATTCGGATCACAAAATTCTGTTTTTCCAAAATTCTGTATTTCAAAATTCTGTAACTCCAAAATTCTGTAAGTGTCAAAATTCAGTTTCCAATATTCTGTATTTCAAAATTCTGTAAATCTAAAATTCCGTATTCTAAAATTCTATATGGGCATCTTAACAATTTAAAGATTATGTTGACTTACCCACAATTAGCTTATAGTTAGGGCCAGTTATACAAATATTTAATCCGTGGTTAAGCGTTTTTAACTCACCGACTTTGACGAAATAATTGAGATTCAACGATTCATTCAGGCATTAAATTGGTTACTAAAACATACTTGAACCTTGAACCATCGTTGAACATCAGTTATTCCTCGGAAATCAGTCAGCAAAAATTGCTGAACCATGGATCAAAATTTTAAGCCCATTTGTACAACTAAAACTAAAAAATATTTCTAGGGAGGGAAGACTAAATTAGAGTTGAAGAAATATTAGAGTTTAAGAAAACAGAATTTAAGATTTACAGAAGAATACAGAATCTTGGAAACAGAATGTTGGCACTTACAGAATTTTGGATGCACAGAATTTTAGAATACAGAATAATGGAAAGGCAGAATAATGGTAATGTCCATACAGAATTTTTTTATCCATATACAAAATTTTGGTCATACGGAATTTTGGAATACAGAATAACGACCCATTCCCAATTTTTCAACATAACCTCAAAATTTCCGGGGTAATGGCTAAGAAACGTCTTTTTTCTCTTTTTTATTTCTTGACAAATAGTTCAATTCAAATAAAACTACTTTGTGAAATAAATCTTGTTGTGTCTTTTATTACCAACCACAATTTTGAAACCATGGAGTTGTTTTGAGATTCAATTTGTTCGAAAAAATACTTTTTTTTAAATGAAAAATGTACATCAGAAAGTCATCATACAGAGTTTATTCAGGACTTTTGTTTTGTTTTTACATCTTCTTTCATAAAAAATAATGACAACATATAGCTACAACGATCAAAAATGCGAAAAAGCTAAAAATAAATGTTACAACAAGTAATTTTTCAAAAATTGTTGATAAATTTCTTAAAATTTTTGAAAAATGCAAATAATAACTACACCATGGAATTCTACGGAAAAAATAAGAAGTAATTATGTTTCTATATTTGATGCAAATTAAAATGTTTGCTGATGCCTCAACGATATTTATTGCTAGAAATATTAATTTCAGTACGTATAGTTTTATATGGATAGCAAAAACAACAGCCTAAGAGCCCAGAGCAAATTTTGGGAGTGACTGTACCACCAAAATCAGAGTATACATGTATCGTGATAAAAAATAAAAAAATACTTAAAGTTTGGCAGATTTTTTTTCAGCTTTTGGTGGGGTTTGGAGTTCAAAACCATCTTGATTTCCCAATAAAGTGTTTAAGTCATTAACTCTTCTATTCACTTAAAAAAGTAGGAAATGATGCCCAGTCGACTTCAGCTTGAGCGGAGCGCTCGAATTAATTTTCTTCGAACTTGGTGCATATTATTTTTGGGTCTTTTGCCCTACATGATTTTTCATTTTGTTTGGATCCAAAAATAACGGAAAATGTCTTACAATTATTTTTTAAGCAATTCACAACCATATTTTTCTAAAAATAAACTGCTTTTTAAAAGTTGGCTTTTGCAAAGCTTGGTTGGAAAATCATATTTGAAAAATAAAACATCCCAAATTTTTGGAGGTGAAAGTGAACCAATAGTAAAACATTGTGTGGAAAGCTGTTCACAAAAATGTGTGTCCACGACCATTTAGTTGTGACCGGGACTCTGCAAGACCGTTTTAAGAATTTTAAAAATGTTTCGTTGATTTGAGTGAATAAACATCGTTGGCCAACAATTTTAATTGAATGAGGACCCGAGCTCAACCCGACGATTGTGTAGCAAATGGGTAGCAATCAACAAAGTTAACCCCCATTCAATTTTTGGTTCGTGAAACTTGAAGGTCTCTGGTCTTGCAGACTGGTTTGGCAAATTTTACTATTTATAAAAAAAAATTAGCAAAACTGTTAGCTTATACCAGTATCTGAAAAAATTGTTACGAAAATGAGTTTTGTGCGTAAACTTTGAAAAAACTTCTTTGGAAAAAAAAATTGTTTCCACTTTCATGTTCAGTCACCAATAATTGTATTTTTCTATAAGGACACCCTACCATGACCCAACATTTTGTAAACAATTCGTGCTATCCATGACTTTTTGATTATCATACGAATTAAACTTTTTTTTATGGAAAAACATGGATAGTAAAACCCCTCTCCCCCCAACTTGTAAATACAATTCCTGTCACTTTTTTGACAGCGTAAAATTGCCTGTTAGAGTGTTAGGCAATAAACTTTTTAAATCGCTCGTAGGTTAGCTTGAAAAACTTCAACCATTAGTTAGACGTGTTCTGAAACGAATTGGCATTCCTTGATGTGCCTAGATGATTGAGCCTTTAAAGTCAGATTTGGTGGGTTTTGAAACTAAATGCCACGATGAAACAAAAATATATTTAAAAATATTGAGTTTTTCAATTCCACAAAAATAACATCTATCCATAACGAGCTTAAAATGAGCTTAGAGATTGCACTTAATCTTACTTAAATTTATACACAAAACCTAAAACAAAATAATGTTTAATGTAAACAAAACTACTTACTAGTACAAATCTTTCTGGTACCACGCTTGTAAATTTGCCGTTACAAGTTTTTCAGCCACATTTACAATAAGAAAATTTCTAACCCTTGCAAAGAATCCCAAGGGTTGTTTGTCCGGGGATAAAACACTTGGAACATAAGAAACCTCTTCAGGATTGCCAACCAATTGATTTAAATTCGTAACTGTACGAATCATAAACGATATGACTACAGGACACTTAAAATGAGCCGGCACACCCAATAAGAAGTCATTAAAAAAATATCCCAGAATTACCAAATCGAAGGATTCTTCACCCATTAGTTTTTGCATTTCTGGTTGATTTAAACTTGTATTGGCATAGTGATTCATGATGTCATTGAGGACGAAAAATCGCTTATACCATGGTGGTGGATCGGTAATGAATTTTGAGAAGTCACTCTGTGAAAATCCAGGTACTTCCAATTTAATATAACGGTAAGGTGGATTTTTGTGCACTGATTTGTGTGTTGAAACAACTGTGACATCATGGCCTTGTTCGGCTAAAGCCTTTGCAATTGAACTATGAATGATCAGATGGCTCTTTGAAGGGGTTGGAAATAAGCCAAGAATACGTGCTGATTCACTGGCCGTTATTAGCGCGGTAGCTACGAAAAAACACGCAAACACTAGTTTTATTCCCGACGACATTGTGATCGTTAGAAAAATACTGCCGGTTTTACCGTAAAATATGTCGATACTGAAAATCACACCTTGAGTTGTAGAGCTTTTATTTAAAAATTATGTTCGGTGAATTTTCTTATCAAATATGTTTGAATTTGGAATTATATCTTATGCCTTATCAAATACAAAACTGTTTTCTTTTTTCATTCCTCTTTCAAGTTTATTCTCAATCTCAAACAAATTTAATTTTAACTAATAATAGTTATGGCTGATTATCTGATTGATTTAAAGTTTGGGCACTAGACACTAAAATTGATAGTTTTGATAATATCTATTATCAAAATTGGGGACTATGTTTTTCTAAACGAGGTCAGAAATTTCAACCAATATAATCGAATTTAAATCTTATATCGCACTGAAAATCAGACAGAGTTTAAATTTAAAAAAAAATTGCATACAAATTTTAAGTATTTACCTACTTATTTTAAGAAATAGAATCTTCAACAAAAAAATAGTAATAGTAAGTAGACCACGTGCCATTGGAGGCTCTGGAGCTTTGGCACCTCATATATGGGAAATTTTATATTTAAGTATGCCATTTGGTCAGTAATTGGTCAGAAAAAGTCAACTAGTCCTAGAAATTGGTCAGCCCTAGATAACTTGTAATAAAGGCTTAAAGTTTCTCAGGGTCACTCAAGGTCACGTGCAATTTTTGACACCTCATCCTAGGGAAATTTACAAAAAAAAAGTATACCATCCGAAAGACCTCTAGATCGTGATAAAAGGTCAACTGTTTAAAGTAATTGGTCAGCCATAGTTTTTTTTTCTATGAATTTTCAAAATTCGTTTCTAGGTCACAAAAAAAACCTTTGGCACCTCATTTGGGTCATTCCAAATAATTAAGTATGCCATTTGAACGGCCACTTATTGGTCATAAAAGGTCAGCTATTTTCAGTAATTGGTCAACTATATATATTTTTTAACGAATTTTTATTAAATTAAAAAAAAATCAAGATCATTGTGATTGACGAGTTGCCAAGTTTATGTGAAATTTGCAAAAATTGTTTATCATCTGAAAGGTCAACTAGTTTTAGAAATTGGTCAGCCAGCCATAGATTTTTTAATTTTTTTTTTTTTATTTTTCCCGTGGGTAGGTGTAAAACCTGCATATCAGGCTCTATGAGGACCGAAAAACGCATGCTCATAGAAGTGTGAGATTTTTACTACACTAAAACCACTTCCACTTCCCGATTGCAAACTAAGTTGAAACTAAACTAGCAATTTGTTTTTAGCAAAGTTAAGTAACGTGTTGCAGGTTACTTTCCGGTGAACGTTCCTGCTTATTCTGCGATTTTAAAGCGGTTTACTGATCACCGCACCAAGTCGGAAGGTTTCGTTCTTCGCAGAAGGCGTACTAAATTCGACTCGTCAAGTATGTCAATAATCGTTAAATTAGCGTGCTCTAATAGTCGATTTCTATGTTTTCGAGCGAAACTTCTTATTTCGTCCCGGACGTAGAAATCCCGAGATCCCTGTGAAGATCTTCGTTTCTTATATACCAGCGTTTACAAATGACCTAAGTAATTTATTTTCAAACGTTTGTAAGTTATTTAAGTTTGTCTCGCAGGTACAACCCCAAAGTTGTATACCATAAGTCCAAACAGGTTTAAGAACCTCTCGGTATAAAATCAATTTATTTTCAATAATAAGCTTTGAATATTTACCAAGTAACCAGTTCATATCTCCTAATTTACTTTTTAGTTTTTTTGCATTTCTTTTTCACGTGCGGCTTCCTTTTTAATTTCGCGTCTAGAGTCATTCCCAGATACTTTGCCTCCTTTGCAAATGGAACACGAGCGGTATTAAGAAAGACGGGTAATCTATTTATTTTTTTATACGTAAAGCCCACGTGGACTGACTTTTGATCATTTTTGTAACGCATTAACATTATTAAGAGCATTTTGTAATTTAATTGTAGCTCCGCTACTTATTTTCCCTACTGCTAGAATTGCAGTATCATAAGCAAACGTGGCTACAATAGTGTCATCTGTTTGAGGAATATCGCGTGTAAATAAAAGGTACAGAACTGGACCTAATACGCTTTCTTGTGGTACCCCAGCCACTATTTCTTTGAAATAAGAATATTCATATCTGTGTTTTACACGAAAAAGTCAATTATCTAGATATTCGTTTAGAATGTTATTAAGTGCTTCAGGCAGAATTTGTCTTAATTTTAATTTAAAGCCTTCGTGCCACTCCTTGTCAAAAGCCTGTGACACGTCCCAAAAGACAGTCGAACCGATTTTCTTTTCTTCAAGAGCTCTCTCAATTGCGTCAGTAATTCTATGCACCACTTGATCAATTGTCGAATGCTTGCTTCTAAATCCGAACTGATGTTCAAGTATTAATTGTTTTTCTTCTATTATCGATTGCAGGCGCAGGAGTAGTATTCTTTCAAAAACATTTGATATTATTGGAAGAAGCGAGATCGGCCTGTAAGACTTCTATTCGTGAGATGGTTTGCCAGGTTTCAAAACCATTATGACTTCCGCAACTTTCCATTGGGTCGACTATTCTAACCTAAGAGCGGCATTTATTATGTAAAGCAGGTTAATAAACACCTTACGAGGGAGCATTTTTAAAATTTCATACGTAATCAAGTCATATCCTGGAGCTTTATTGGAGTAGTATTTCTTGTTATGTACCTTTCATTTGAGGTAAAATTCATGTTAATATTATCGTTGAGTTCTTGCCCATCGAACGGCTTAAATGTTTCCTCTAAGCAATCGGCAAATACCATCGCTTTTTCTTCGTCACTTATGGCCCATTCATTTTGACTTGTTTGTATAGCTTTCCAAAGTGAGTAGTTGGATTCTTTCCCCTCTTTCAAGTCTTCAAGGTAATTTTCAACTTCAAGGTTTTTGAAATCTGATATCGTGGTTTTTAACATATTACTCAAGCGATTTAAATAAGCTTTGTGTTGAGGAGCATGGGTTCACTGCCAATTCTTGCGTGCTTTTCGTTTCTCTTTCAGTAAATCCTTTATTTCCTGCGGATATTTTATGTCCTTATAACGGGTGTTTTTTTAAGAGGCTTAGAACTTTAAAAAAAAAAAAACACAAAAAATTTGAAAAAATGAATAAAATATTTATTTGAATCGATAGTTTGAACCTTGCAATTTAATGTTTAAAGATAATTTCATGCAAATGTTGACCGCGGCTGCGTCTCAGGTAGCCCATCCGCTGAGTCCAATTTTGGTATACTCTTTCACACATATCGGCCGGTATCTCACGAATGAATGCATGGATGTTGGCTTCCAGTGCGTCAATCGAAGCGGGCTTGTCCCTATAGACATTAGCCTTGACATACCCCCACAAAAAATAATCTAATGGTGTCAAATCGCACGATCTAGGCGGCCAATTGACCGGCCCGAAACGTGAAATTAACTGTTCACCAAACTCGCCTCGCAATTGCGCCATTGTTTCGCGTGCTGTGTGGCATGTGGCACCGTCTTGTTGAAACCACATATCATGCAAGTCAAGAACTTCCATTTCGGGCAAAAAAAAGTTTGTTATCATCGCTCGGTAGCGTTCACCATTGACAGTAACGCTGCGATTCGCATCATCTTTGAAGAAATATGGCCCAATAATGCCGCCGGCCCATAAACCGCACCAAACAGTGGCTTTTTCGGGATGCATTGGTAGCTGTTGCAATGCTTCTGGCTGATCTTCACTCCAAATGCGGCAATTATGCTTATTTACGTACCCATTCAACCAAAAATGAGCCTCACCATAAAATGGAATTTTGATAGTAAAATTCAATAATTTGCAAGCGTTGTTCATTTGTAAGACGATCCATGGTTAAATTGCAAACCAAACTGAAGCTGTTTGACGGTGACACAAGGTACTAAACACACGTCAACTGTCAAAACCAGTGTTGCCAAAACCAAACCAGCTAAAAAATCACCCGTTAGTATGTTAAGGTAATTTCTTTAATTTAATTTTTTCAAAAATCTATGAAGCCATTTTGGAAAAAGTAATTAAATTTTGTTAAATAATTTGTATTCGTTATTCCATAATCCATATTCTTTATTCTAATACATATAAGCTTTATTAACCATTTTTATGATAAATTCCATCATGACAAACAATATTTTTAAGAAATGACTCGACTGATTTTTTGCCTCGTCATTAAATGTTATTAGCATTGTCATTTTGCATACTCAGTAAAAATAGATCGGTTTTTATGTTTAGAATTAAATACCATTTAAAAATAAAGAAACAAAATTGGATTTTCCAAAATTGAGGTAACCTTAGATTATCACTGATATAGCTTTTCCACTCACTTAGATTTTTTCACAAAGTCACAAAAAGATTGATTAAAAGATATAAATACAAATCTAGAAGAAACATAAAATAAAAATTTAAAAAAAACTACAACCAATTTTTATCAGCACACAATTCCATATATCAATCGTAAGAAATTGGTTGAACTCAGCGGATGATGTTGCTGTCGTTGAAGTTTATTTTTTCGTGTTTTATATTCACGACATTTTTAGTCGCCAATTATTGTGATTCAAAGAGAATTTTAGGATTTTTTCCCACACCTTCCAAAAGTCACCTTATCATTCATTGTGCAATTGCGGAAGCACTAGCCGAACATGGACATGACGTAACAGTTGTCACAACAATTCCTTGGCGACAAAAGAATCCTCAAATTCGTCATATTCAATTAAGAACTGTGCCAAAGTTTTCGGTTGATGTTTTCACACAAGCTGCTGATAATCCATTGCCATGGTATAAACGTTTCACCCAATTCATCGAAATGATGACCGATTACGCTGAGAATAGCTTACGAGATCCCGATATGCAAAAATTAATGCAAGAAGAATCTTTCGATGTTGTCGTATTGGGATATTTTACGAAACTGGGTGTTGGTGCGCATTTTAAATGTCCAACAATTTTGTCATTCCAAGTGCGTCCAGTTGGACAGGTAAACGATTTGTTGGGCAATCCTCAAGAGATAAGCTATGTTCCTAGTTTAATGGGTGGCGGAACACAACCGATGGGATTTTTGGACAGACTTAAGAACTAGATATTTGTTGGATTTGTAGAAGGTGTTGTGCTTAAAAATCTGATAGACTGGTTTCAAACGGATTCCTACAAGTGAGTTTTGCTTTTAATACAAAAATGTAATTAAGTTTAGTCTAAGGGCAGGCTAATCATCTTAAATCAATTCGCGTTTATGCTCTTTGATACTCTCTAAACCACAATCCAAAGATTGAGTTTTTATTATCAAACTCACAAATCAGTCAAAATCACTTGATAAGCTTTATTTAACAAGAGCCTAGGAACTACTTATTACAGATTTATCCCAAAGTGAATAAACTAAGGCACTAAAGGGCCAGTCTTTCAGTGAGGGATCATCCTAGTCTCAGGATTAAACCAGAGTGAACTCCAGAACCGTGTTAATAATGAATGTTACTGTCAGTGCAATTCTGTTGTGGCGCCATCTCTATTCTCACGCAAAAATGGCGTAGATGGATGATATCCGCGATATCGATAGCTTTAAATTTTTGACAACTGCTAATCCTCAACGGAAAAACTGTTTCTGAGTTAACTCAGAGTTAATTTACTTTTAAGATAAGCTAACTCTGAATTAACTCAGAGTACATATTTGTATTAATGTGATTCAAGTATTTGATGCATTGTTCAGCAATTTCAAAGCACTGATTTTGAAGGTTATTGTGTGTCTTAAGGTTCTTGTATGTGAACCAAATTCTGCTGAATCACTGATTAAATATTTGAACCACGTTTGTACAACTTGAATTATTATTATTTTAATCACAACTTAAGTGCTACTGAAAGCCACTTAATATTAGCCTTTTCAATCAAATCGACATGACCATAAATAAGAACTATGTTTCTATTTTAGTAAAAACTTCCCTGCCGAAAAGTATCCATCCTTCGAAGACATGAAAAAAAATGTTTCCCTTGTTCTGAGCAACCATCATTTTAGTCAGGGTCCAATTCGTCCAAATGTTCCTGCATTAGTTGAGATTGGTGGAGTTCAGATAAAAAATAAACCAGATCCATTGCCAGAGGTAAAAATCTATTTTTGTAAAAAAAAAATTTTAAGTCACTAATTTTTTACTTCCGGATATCCGGTCAATTTTGGACAATTCCACCGAACATGGAGCTATTTACTTTAGCCTTGGATCAAATGTTCAAGGAAGTACTCTAGACAATACTAAAATTCAAGCTATATTCAATGTTCTATCGAAATTACCTCAAAATGTCCTTTGGAAATGGGGTGACTCTGATTTCCCAGGACAATCTTCAAATATATTCTTCAAAACTTGGTTGCCCCAAGATGATGTTCTCCCCCATCCGAATGTTAAGCTCTTCATTACTCATGGTGGCCAGGGAAGTGTAGTGGAATCGTCATTCCATGGTGTTCCTATGGTTGGTATTCCACTATTTGCTGATCAGAGTTCGAATATGGAAGGTGTGGTCAAACAAGGCTTTGGTCTAACAGTTGAATACTCAGATTTGACTGAAGAGACACTAAGAAGTTCGGTCAAAGAAGTTCTTTCAAATAAAAAGTACCGAGAAAATGTTCGAAAATTCGCCACGCTCTACAAGGATCGACCCATGACTGCTAAGGAAACTGCTGTATTCTGGGTGGAGTATGTTCTCAGGCATCATGGTGCTCCTCACATGCAGAGTCCAGCAGTTCATATGAATTCCTTTCAATTGATGTTGATTGATGTTATTGGATTCCTATTGGCCTGCATTTATATTATATTCAAAGTTAGCAAGATTATATTTTTGTTTGTTAAATGTAAGCTCTTTAAGACAAAGGATAAAAAAGAATAAATGTCCTTAACATTTTACATTTGCTGTAAGCGTTTAGTTTCCGCAATTTGTTTGATTTTCATAGAGATAATATACATATGTACATAGGTGTGTTTTATTGGAAAAATTATAGCAAGCACATTAAAATTTTCCTCGGTGAACAACAACAAACCCAAAAGTGTTGATAAGTAAGGCAGAAAGTTTTAAACAAATATTCATTACTTGAAGGCTAATAGGATTTGCTGTGTTTGAATTTTTAACGGCCAATACTTTTGACATTAAGTGGCATGCTTACCTACCTTGAGATAAAAAAAAAACAGCGAATATGAAAGTGAGTATAGCGTTTAATTGGTGCTATAACATTGCTGCGCTAGCTAATAAATACCAATAAAATGCACCTAACTGTCAGTTGTAAAATCGAATACAGAAATTATTACCAGTTCAAGCATTATCTTGACCATGGACGTAATATTTATGGACGCTCATCTCAAGTTGGTAATATTTTAGGCTCAGTCATTTTTTGTCGACACTGGCTTCTACACTGCAATCAGCATTTAGTGGAACAAAAGAAGCTACAACTTTGAAATATTTGTATCAGTGTTACCAGATTTAAAAAAAATATAATGCTTAGGCACCGCACGTTTTTCGCATTTGGGTTTTAATCGAAAGCGCGGGTCCTTATTGTGAGTTTCACGTGAACAATATTCCACGCAGAAAAATTGACATTTTACTTCGCCTTCTACTGCATATGGCAGCACAAAATAGCATGATTTTTTATTTTTATTATTCTTTAGAAATTTCAAACTTTCAAAAAAAAAATTGTTCATAAAATTTTGTAATATTTTTTAAATATGTACTGGTACAAGCCAGCACAGCTTTACTTTTGTTTAGAAAAAAAGGTGCGTACTTTACGGAAAAAGAGTAGGTACCTACGCCCTAAAATAAAACACTGGCGAATGAGTTGGGCATATTACACCACAACCCTTTTGACGAAAATCAAAAAAGGCGGCGTATATTCCACGTAGACATTAGAAATAGCTCGGACAAAAGAATTGTTCATATTGGACTACTAATTAATACTCATTTTCTTTATGGTATGTCATCATTATCCTTTCATTCTTGACAATTTCCATCCCTGCAGCCTCCAACGTGTCTTTATCATAGTTGCACCAGTAAAACTTCGTCTCAAAATTGATTGCATTCAATTATTTTTTTCTGTCTTTTTATTTCTTTTATTATATCAAGTCTCACCTCACCCCACTTGGCTTCTATATTAGTCATCAAGAATGGATGCCCGGGAACATGAAAAATCTCTGTTAGATTTTCAATTAAAAAAATTCAAAGCTTCTCTGATATATATGTAGGAAAATGCCAAAAGCAGAAAACAGGGCCAACACTGAAGCAATTTTATTAGAAAACTTTCAATTGACCATTTCGTGGGTACCCATGAGACCATGTTATTATGTACTATCTAACTATATGTACATATTTTATATACGAATAACCAGAATAAAATTGAAGTTGAAGTATTTTGTAGATGTGTGTGCATCAAAAGTACCAAAAAGTGACCAATAAAGACTGACTCTCACTCTGTGATGGCAAAGACTAACCGAAAATATATTGAAATTATTTTGGCAGGAAGTTTTTCGAACAAAAAGAGCCTTATCGAAGGCAAGAAGTGTCAGCCTAAAGCTGTCAGGACTGAGTGACATATTTTCCATTTTGAAAACTAGCAAGTCTAATTGAAATTCCGGAAATTCTTTCTTTCATTTATTTTTGTTTTACTCGTACGTTTAGCTTTAGTTTGGGTTGAGTAATTTTCTGTGCGAGGAAAAATTCTTTGTTTTATACCCTGGTAAGTTGCGATGCCTGGTACTAAAGGTAGCACCACGAATGCTTCTGTTTTTCATCATTGTTTCTGTTGGAAATGAGATAAGCTTGTCGTAAGGATAAATGTATATAGTCTTGATATATATTCATATATTTTAATAATTTCATTATGAATCACATGATGTTAATTTCAATCGCATTGAAAGCTGTCTTGTAGTCTGATACTCATGAAGTGTAGTTTTTGTTGTCAATTTTTTGATAAAATCATTCAACTTCAGTATATCTTTACTACAATTCACCTGTATGTGTCGAGTTTGTTGAATATTTTTAGTATTGGGCTTAGTATATTCTACACATAGGCGCCCGCAGTATTATATTCAAGGGAGTGAGTGAGGTTGTAGGCGGAAAATTTTAGACATCAAATTTTTGAAAACAAAATTATATTGGAAAATGTCTTTTTTTGTTTTTAATTTTTGTATCCAATATTATTTGAACTTTTTGGAATTATCTTTTATGTATACACTGAGAAAAAAAGCAGTTATAACTAACCAATTTCTGGTGTATAACACCTGATTTTCAGGTTGCTATGATTTAATATCATACCAAATTAACGTAGGTACGTTGCAAATAGTAAGATAGTAAAACTATAAATTATACCTGAAAATCTTGTTAACTCTGTAAATCTAGTTAAATTAACATGAATTAATATTCAATGTTGAACTAACCCTGTATCCTGAATGTATTATATCTTGAATCCATGCGTCTAATTCCAATCAAGACAAATTACTGAATGATAAATTAACACTTAAAACAAATCCACTATACGACACAGCTATTAAAATTAAAACAAAAGAAAGAAGACAGAACTAAAACCACATTCAACAACAACTAAATGCTACAACAACACAACACACATTTTCTTCGACACCAAACATCTACGTCAAATTGAGTTATTCGCCAGAGGATGGAGGTACACTCCGAAATTCAAATATATAAAATAATATTAAAAAATTGTGGTATTAATTTGAAAATTAAAAATTTAAACAAAATTAACTAAATTTATTTGTGTTTTATTTATTTATTTATAAGCGAGTATAAATTGCAAAATTGTGCCTTTAGTGTTGACGTGAGAATTTCGCCCAATTCTTTCAAGAGCGATGTTGAAGAAATCACATGACAGCGCGTCGCCTTGTCTATAACATTTTTTGACATCAGAGATATCGGTGAGGTCTTTGCCGATCTTGATGGAGCAGCGTGCATTCTAGATCACTATCCTGCACAAACGGACGAGTTTGGAAGGTATGCCAATACTAGGCATTGCTCTGAATAGCTCGTCTCTATAGATGCTGTCATACGCGGCCTTGAAATCGATGAAAATGAGGTGGGTATCGATTTGAAACTTCCGGGTTTTTCCAAGATCTGCCGTAGTGCGAATATTTGGTCGATGGTGGACTTTGCTGGTCAAAAGCCACACTGATATGAACCTATCAGGTTGTTGACGAATGGCTTCAGGCGTTCACATAGTCCGGCAGAGAAGATCTTGTATGCGATGTTAAGAAGACTGATTCCTCTATAGTTGGTGCAGTCCAGATGATGACCTTTCTTGAGTATCGGGGAAACAATGCTGAGGTTCCATTCATCGGGCATGCTTTCCCCCGACAATATTTTGCTGATGAGCTGGTGCATACTCCTAACCAATTCATCGCCAGCCGCTTTGAATAGCTCGGCCGCGAGGCTATCAGCTCAGGCAGCTTCATTGGGCTTAAGTTTAGATGTAGGTATCTTCACTTCGTCGAGATTGGGTGATGGAATTGTTGGCCTACGTCGTCCAGGTTGAATGGTGCAATCTGCATGGCAGCGGGATTCAGTTCGTCATCGCCGTTATACAATTTGCAGAAATGATTTTTCCATATCCTCAGCACCGACTGCGATTCTACCATGATGTTCCCCTGTTCGTTCTTACAGGCTTTGGTTCGGCCCTCGTAACTCGGGACTTCCAAACTTCATTCCAGCAATGTCATCCCTCTAACTCCTTGATCACGCGCTTCTCATGCTCCTTTTTTTCGGAGAAGACGCTGTTCCTCTCATACCTCTTCTGCTCGTAGAGCTCGCGAGCAGCTCTTGTCCTTCTATGCAGTGCCACTTTGTATGCCGGTTGTTTGGCTGCTTGTACTTGCCAGCATTCTTCGTTGAACCAGGCCCCGCACGTCAGAAGCAGCAGCTCTGATGGCTTTCTGGCAGTTCTTCCACTGGTTCTCGATGCTTGAATTTGACTGCATAGGACTATTTAAGAGGGCGCGAGATACTCGATCGGAGAAAGACTTGGTGATTTCTTGCAACTGTAGCCGTCCGACGTCGAATTTCCTCACAGTATTCACCTGCTTTGGCCTTGGTCTGGATATCCGTAGCATTACTTTGGCTACAACGATGTGGTGGTCCGAGTCAACGTTGGCTCCTCAGAACGTTTGGACATCCTTGATACTGGAGGAGTGCCGTGCGTCGATGGCAATGTTGTTAATCTGGTTGGCGGTTGATTGTCCAGATTGTTATCGGAGGTGGTGTCGTGCAGGCTATATTTTCCGATTGTGTCACAAGACTAAGAAGCTTCGCTTCACGTGGCCGGGAAGTCACCCCGATGGCACGACCCCAAAACCTGGAGGACCAGACCCTTAGTATGACTCCAAGGGCGGGGAGCCGTATCTACCACTCCTTATAGGCCTGAGTTCGAAATATGTCGTAGTAGCCCGAATAAAGTGTTCACTAAGTAGTTCAACCTGACTGAAACTGTAGACGCCACCGTTGATTCCATCTGTAGAATTCTTCCACTGCCGCATTGATGAAAGGAGAAGTGCCTTAGTGGGAACATTTTGTGACGAATGGAAGCTTTTAAAAAAAGATTCAATATGAATGTGTGAATTTTGTATGCAAGCTATACGGAAATTTAACTGTGGGCAGCCTTAGGCAAGACTAAAACTCAAACGTGAAACTTTTCTATAACTGAACCAACCATTTCTGATAAATAAAGAATTCTTCATTTAAGGATTTTTGAAAAAGAAGGAGGTATCAAGGGCGTACGCAAGATAACTCTGCAAAAATTAGTACTAAGAAATCTAGCTTTGACATAGATTTAAAAGGAGACATATTGTATGAAATTTACTTTTATAAGAGTGGGGCAAGTGCACCTCCCTGGTTCCTGTCCTCCCTTGGTAGGTACTATTATCTGAAATTTCAAAGAACCGTCATGAAAGGTTAGCCAGTTTCAGTAATTGATCACCTGTTGGTAATTTCTAATAATTTTCAACATTTTGCTGAAAGTCATAAGAGAAGAAGGATGATTTAAAAACTTCAAAGCCATTCGAATTCTCAAAAACACTTTGGTAATTCATACAAATTTTGACAAATTATTAATTGCTATTCGACCTAATATTACCATTTATAAATGGCCTATTGTTTTCTTTTATATTCATAAGCCATAACTATATCCGTTCTTAAAAACACCAACATTTTTATTGATTTGCAGTACAAAAACAGAAAAAAATAATCTTCATAAACTCTCCTGTTTCAACATGAAACTCAATACCCGTATAAAGTTTTGTGTGTTCAAACTATTCTCATTATCCTATTTCTAACATAAAATTTATGTCTATGAAATCATTAAGTCCTTTGCAAAGAGAAAACTCTGCCAAATTACTACTCTTACACATTCTATTGCCACGCCCCTTCACTTGACAAGTAGAAAATTAAATTTGTCACCATTTCTCAATTGCCAACTTAATAAATGCATACAAAGAAATGAAAAACCCGAATGAACTCTCAAGTAGTGACTCTTACAGAACGAGAAACTATAATATCGAGAGGAAGGTATGTAGGAATAGGCGTTTAAGCAGAAAGAAGGAAAATGCCTGAAACGGACAGATAAACCCTCAGGAGTGGTGTTAAGTTATCCATTTATCCGATTCAAAGGAGAATTTTGCACACAAAAGATTTGCTTTTTCCCATTTCCATCACCATCATATAACGAGAGTGTTCTCACTAATTCGACATTCTAGACTTAAAAAAGAAAATTGTCAACTCACCCTAAACTTTGTTTTTTTTTTTTTGCTTAGCATGCACCACCCTTCGAATTGAAATTTAATTGAATTTCAAGAATCTCCTTTTCCCCAGTCCTGGTCCTCTATGATTCTGGCAGAACTACAAGTGTATATATGTTCGTAGGTATACAATTGTCCGGAATTACGAATAGCTATAAAGTGATGGTTGTATAAAATAAACCAAAGAACCAAACTTCGAACACTCTACTCAAGCTCAAAAGAAGTGAAATAAACACATTCAACCCTCGTCACGTTCTTATTTGCATAAGGAGGACTTTATTCATTTTGTGTGTGAGTGTCATCTTGAGTGGCAAAGATTACTGTCAAACTGTTCTGCAATTCGAATTATTCACACGTCAAGCCCAGCAGCCCATCCTCACCTCAATATTGCTCCATAGGGCCCATCATAGAAATAAAGATGACAACGACGAGGACGACTAGAGAGACATCCATCGAGGACAGGCGCTACTATAGTGACATTTAGCTTATTTTCAGATTTGTCATATCAAAAAGCAGCAAAAGGACTCCACTTGGCTCTTGAAAAAAAAAAAATTATTCTTGTTCTTGTGGTGGCGCATATAATGGCATTCAGTCTCTCAAGATCTAGGAGTAGGGACATTTTATTTAAATTATACCCGCCTTATCATACCTATTGGTATTTGGACCGACTACGACTTTTGTCGTATCTTATTGAATCCTGTTTAAGATGTAACCAAAAACCATCATTGCTGATGCCTGAGCTGATGTTGCCGACAAACAAAAAGGACTTGTGTATTCTTCCAATCTTTTGAACACGTAAGAGCCTCAGGGACTACTTGTCAAGTTCAAATGTCAATGAATTCAACAACACAAAAAAGCTACAAGAGAAACAAGAAGAAAATAGGAAAAACATAACGAGAGCTAGGGACTTTTCGATCCCGCTGAGGGTAGTCTTCCCTTAGGGCAAGCTTCCACCTCTGCTGATGGGTAACCATCATGCAGTTAAGTGGTTGTTAAGGAGTTCTCTAGAGAGTACTTTAAACTTGTTCGAAAGAGGCGAGCATTATCGTTTTTTATTCGCAGGTTCAAAATGTATTAAATGTGTCATCGACGATATGACTTTTAGGAACCACCATACCATCGACCTGTTAGAGCGAGATGGGTAAGTGATTTGTTATACCTTTTGTAGTTGATATTGAGGGAATTTTTGAAAGTAAAATATGTGTTTATTGCTGCTTGTTGATTTGCTTACACACGAGGGCGCCATTTAGTCAATTATTGGAGACAAAGGAAATGGCCGCTAGTGTCGATTATATATAGCTCTAATGTTTTGATACATCTTTTACAACACAACTTTTATATCTCTCCATTTAGTTAGTACATAAGACCAAATCTTTCATGTAACGATAGGAAACCCTTATACCATAATCTAATCCCGGATGGAACCTCTGTACCAAGATGCCTTCTACACCCTTCTCAGCATACCTAACCTATACCGCAGTCATATTGCAGCCCATTTTGCCATAAGCATAGGCTAGGCATCTATAGGAAAATACATGTATTAGCTCGATACAGTTCCAGCATTCATGTCCAGCCAAATGGTACAGTGGTTAAACATAATTTCCAGTCTGTGCTTCCGAACTCTATATAACCCTGTTATCATGTTGCAATTTTTGGCAAATTCTGCACAAAATGATAAAAAAAATAAAATCTACCAAAGAACCCAACTCACACAAAATTCCCCAGACAGAACCGGAGGCAGGATGAAACCCATCTGGACGCTTCCTGCGGTTTTTTTAAGTGATGGAAATGATGGCCACATTTGTTTTTTTGTTTACACACCTACAATCTCTACACACATATATGAATAAATACAAGGACGAAGGAGGCGGATGAAAAAGTAAAAAAAAAAACTTATTTATGATGCCCCGACAAAAATTTCAATCTCAAAAGGTTGATTTATTATTGCACTTTCAAAAGATGGAGTTTCGTCCTTTTGTCCTCTTATATATGTACGAATGGAAAATGGCCAAACTGAAAAAATGAAAGAAAGAAGAAATAAAAAACAACAACCTCATCATGAATGGACCATCAGGAAATTCATAAAAAAATAACTAAAAACCAAGACCATCGTTGGAGCTGTACTATCTCTGGTGGTGCGTGAATTGATGAGTGTATTGTGTGTGTTGCGTGTGAAGAAGAAAAGGCCAGTCTCATTTTGGTCATAAATCAAAGATTGTACATGCCAAAACAAACAGGAACTCTCCATTTGAACAGTGATACCAATAAACAATCGACCTGATTTTCATTCTTCATCCTATAATAGCATTTGTATATTGTGTGTGTCCTTGCTATATCGATTCGTAATCAATTACAACCCACAAGACATTTTGTCCGAAATGGTCACTATATTCGGATATCGTCCTGTAGTCTATATATGTATATATGCAATATCTATGTCCAATGGAAATTCGAAGTGATGTTGAATATATACTTAGATACAAAAACCAACATCTTTATCTTTCGTCCTTTATTGTAGATTCAAGTCATTGCCTATAGCAATGTTTATATATAGAAGAAACAGAAAAAGCCACAACTTGTATGCTTTAAGAAGAAATTAATTGAAAAAGTTTTCTGTTAACAGCCGAGAAGAGGAAGAAGAAGGAGCGAAGCCGCAGAATAGGAAAAGGAGCCTATAGATTTTTGTTTTGTTTTTTTTTAAACCTGGATCCGGAAAATACAAAACAAATCCAAAGAAAACTTACTCAAGAGATTGTTTGCTGCTTTTGTATACATATTTTTTTTATCTATTTATCGAGCTTAGTTTGGAGATAAGTCTTCGCGCTATGAAACGGATGAAGGCAAAGATGGAAAACAAAAGAACTGTTACAATGGTTGTAAAAAGGATTTTCTTTTTTCATAGATCTTCAGCTTTGTAATGTTGACAAATAGTCCCAAAGTGTAAGGCCATTATTCTTTTAGGAACATATTTTACTATAAGGAGTGGGATTTTTTTTTATTATTGGTAAATAAATGAAAAATATTCTTTAAGCAATTAGCATGCCTAGGACAGTTTCCAAAATTATTCCCCGGATAAATTGGCTATATTTGGTTTTCTGTAGAGTTTTTTTCAAAAAAAAAAAAACAAAAATCGAAAATGTTTGAAGCAACTAGTTTAAAAAAAAAAATCAAGGAAGTCTAGGGATTCACCCGGGACAAATTGTAACAAAAGAAAATTTTGTGCCAATAGACTCAGACCACTGGTACTTCAGACATATCCAAAAATATCCTAAATTGGCCTATGGGAACATCGGTATTTAGCCGTTTTCAATGTCGCAGATGACAAAATGTTTTCCGATATAAAGCAGACCCTTGTGATGCCTCTGTTTATTATGATTTTTCACGCTGATTGAAAAATTGGTACAAGTTTTTACAAAAATGAATCTTCAAACCACCGTTTTTATTTTCATGTTTAAGAAACCTAAATTTTCATTTCATTTCATATCTACTGAAATACGGTAGTTATTTTTAAGCAATCTTGTTTTTATTTGTTCCTTGATTTTATGATAACTAGGTTGGTTAAGTTATTTATTTATATCTTGGAAAATATCGGGTTTTCCAATAAGAGCGTTACAAAAGTTTTTTTTTTAAATAAAACAAAAACGGTTTTGGATATCAATGAAATTCTTTATTCCTGTGAAAGTACGTTCGATGCCATTATGTATGAAACTCGATTTCTTTTGCATGGCCACCACGGCCACGCTTGCAGAAGTCTAGACGCTGAACCCAATTTTCGACGGTTTTCAAGCATAAATCGGCCGATACTGCTGCAATTTCACGTTCGATATTCGTACGAAGTTCATCAATCGTCGCTTCGCTGGCTTATTGGCATAGACCATAGACTTGACGTGGCCCCACAGGTAATAGTCTAACGGCGTCAAATCGCACGACCGAGGCGGCCAAGCGACATGTGGTTCCAACAGGACGGCGCCACAAGCCACACAGCGAATGTCACATTCAATTTATTGGAAAACAAGTTTGTAGATCGTGTTATCTCACGCAATGGTCCAGTTGCGTGAGATAATACGATCTACAAACTTGTTTTCCAATAAATTGATTGTGACATTCGCTGTGTGGCTTGTGGCGCCGTCCTGTTGGAACCACATGTCCTCCAAGTCCATATCATCCGATTGGGACCAAAAATATTCGGTTATCATTGAACGGTAGCGATCCCCATTCACAGTAACGTGCCGGTCTTGATCGTCACGGAAGAAGTACGGCCCAATTACGCCGCGCCGCCGGCCCATAAACCACACCAAACCGTAATTTTTTCGAGATGCAATGATGACTCATGTACGTGTGGATTGCTGCCTGACCAATACCGCATATTTTGTTTATTGACGAAGCCATTCACCCAGAAATGAGCCTCATCGCTGAAGATGATTTTCGATGAAAATCCGAATCATTTTCAAGTTGTTGCACAGCCCAATACACGAACATACGACACTTCTGGTAGTCAAGCGGCTTCAGTTCTTGCGTCAATTTAATCTTGTAAGGATGTAGGCCAAGATCTTTTCGCAAAATTCGCCACAACGACGTCACAGAGATGCCCAACGCTTGAGAACGACGTGTGAGAGACACATTTGGGCTTTCTGCAACTGAAGCCTTAGCGGCAGCAATATTCTCGACACTAGGGGCACTTCGAGCTTTAAGTTTAAAAGGGCATATAAGATCATCTTTAAACTAAAAGTCATCATTAATCATTTAAAGGCGTAATGGCTTTTTTATTAATTAAAGAACTAAAGTCTTTTGTGAAATTGGCCATAAGTCTGTTCCTTTAATTTTCTTGTAAGGTTTCTTAACACCATCTGAAATATATTTTTTTTTAGATATTTACTTTTATGAAAACACAACGGTATCTTCCATACGAATGTTGAAAATGCGTTAAGGATGTTTGTTAAACGTTTTCTGTGTGCTTTATTTTGTGCGATCTATCAAGAAAAAAACTATACAAATTTACACTAAGCAACTAAATAAAGGGTGATTTTTTAGCTGGTTTGGTTTTGGCAACACTGGTTTTGACAGCTGACGTGTGTTTAGTACCTTGTGTCACTGTCAAACAGCTTCAATTTGGTTTGCAATTTAACCATGGATCGTCTTACAAATGAACAACGCTTGCAAATTATTGAATTTTACTATCAAAATTCGTGCTCGGTTCGAAATGCTTTTTTATCGAAAAATTGTGTTCAGCGATGAGGCTCATTTTTGGTTGAATGGGTACGTAAATAAGCATAATTGCCACATTTGGAGTGAAGATCAGCCAGAAGCATTGCAACAGCTACCAATGCATCCCGAAAAAGCCACTGTTTGGTGCGGTTTATGGGCCGGCGGCATTATTGGGCCATATTTCTTCAAAGATGATGCGAATCGCAGCGTTACTGTCAATGGTGAACGCTACCGAGCGATGATAACAAACTTTTTTTTGCCCGAAATGGAAGTTCTTGACTTGCATGATATGTGGTTTCAACAAGACGGTGCCACATGCCACACAGCGAAACAATGGCGCAATTGCGAGGCGAGTTTGGTGAACAGTTAATTTCACGTTTCGGGCCGGTCAATTGGCCGCCTAGATCGTGCGATTTGACACCATTAGATTATTTTTTGTGGGGGTATGTCAAGGCTAATGTCTATAGGGACAAGCCCGCTTCGATTGACGCACTGGAAGCCAACATCCATGCATTCATTCGTGAGATACCGGCCGATATGTGTGAAAGAGTATGCCAAAATTGGACTCAGCGGATGGGCTACCTGAGACGCAGCCGCGGTCAACATTTGCATGAAATTATCTTTAAACATTAAATTGCAAGGTTCAAACTATCGATTCAAATAAATATTTCATTCATTTTTTCGAATTTTTTGTGTTTTTTTTTTTTTAAAGTTCTAAACCTCTTAAAAAATCACCCTTTATTATCAGTACCTCTCATGGAAAGTTTTAAAGTAAGATTAAATAATATAAAATATTAAAATTTCCCACAACAATATTTTTTTTGTATTTTTAATAAAAGTTTCAAATTGTTTGTGTTTTGCATATACAAAATGTTCCTGAAAATCTTTAAGAAATTTGGTAAATAAGAAATAATTTTTACTTACAAGTTTTGGTTTCGAGGAAAAAAAATAAATGCACGACTGGATTGCACGTACTTGCTCTTATGTTAAAGGTTATTCGACCTTAAAAACCTTTAAAAAATGCAAGTAATTACAGAAAAGCAAAAAAAGAATTTATATCGTTCTTTTAGTTGCATATAAGCAACCCGTTAAATCGCTAATAGCTCAAAAACAAGTACGCCATTTGATTACTTAGAAAAACTAATTTCTTATACTTACATAAATATTTAGTAACATTTAAAACATAAGAATTTGGTATGCCAGTTTTGAGCATTTGTTAATATTCATTTATATACACGTTTCAAAAATATTCACTAAGCCGTTTTTGATATATGCAATTTTCAAAAACAAATCAACTTTTTAAAAAAACATCCAAAACATATTTTTTCCAAAATTTTGGTATATGCAATACTATTAACATTTCAATGAAGCTTTTTGATAAAAATTTTCATTGAAATCGGTTAAACCGTTATTGAAAAATTCGAAAATAAAAAAAGAACCGTTATTTGGCAGGCATCGTTAATAAAAACCGTTGGTATTTTTTTTACTGAAAGGTACGTACAATAGTTCATTCATTTTTTTTATCAAAATCTTTGCAGCCATTTTTGAGAAAAATTAATTTTTTCTTAACGGTTCAATACCATTATTTTTGGAGCAAAAAAAAATTTTGTTTTGTCTCTTGAAAATCACCAAAAAGTCTTGTGCTCAAAATTTTAAGAAGATCACATCATTGGTTTTACTTGTAGATCTTCTTCAAATTTTAAATTTTAGGCTTTTTAGTGATTCTCCAGAGGTATTATTGAAAAGTTTCTTTAGTTTAAAAATTACGGCACTTCTTGCCATACCAACGTTAAGGAAAATATTATTTATAACAAAAACGGTTCAATCGATTTCGATTCAAAAAATCTGTGTTTTACTGTACGTATGGTGAAACTTCTGGTATAATTTCTTGTACCCAAAACCTTTAATAACGGTATCTGCCATAAAACTGTTTTTTTTATTTTAGATTTTCTAATAAACGGCTCAACCGATTGTATTTACATTTTTAAAGCAAAAGCTTCTTATAAGTGCCAATAAAATTGCATCCCAGAATTTTTAAAACAATTTATTTTGAATCTTTAAAAAAACATTGAACAAATTTGTTTTAAAATTCAGTATTTCAGAAACGCGTTTATGATTTTTTTTAAACTAAATTTTTAAACGTTAACTAATAAAAACTCAAAATCTACGTACCAAAAATTTTGTTTCAATGTTACTGAATTATTCAAATGGCATAATTGTTTTTGAGCTTGAAGTGTCTTACGAAAATGAAAAAAAAACAAAAAAAAGAGTTTGTGTTTAATTTTGGTAGTAACACAATACTATTTTATTCTTATTTAAATCACACATTAAGTTTTCAAGAAAATCGCTTTTTCAGATTAAAAAATTTTAGCAGCTTACTACAACATGATAATGAAAACACGCTCTTGGTGTTTTTTGGTAATTGCTTTCAATTTTAAGCTTTATTTTAATCTTTCTAATATTATACTTAATTTTCCTACAAAAACGATAAATTAATACCAAAATATTTAAGCCAGCAGTAAATAAAGATTTAAAGAAAACCTTGACAAAAAATGTTCCCTAATTATTTTACTATGATACTGTCTATACAAGGCAATGTTTCTCTAATTCATAGTCAGACAAAAATTTTATAATTTACGAGTATTTTTGAATAAAAAATTATAAAAATTTTTAAATCACCTTATCTCGTCACTGCCAGGTTAAAACCGAAAAAAAAAAATATAAACTAATTTAATTAAACGGCCTCAGCACACGCCATCGCTTTCATAAGTTGCTATCCCCCAAATTATAATGCCACCCATCACCCCTGGGTTAGATAGATAGAGCAACCAAACAAACCCCCTCTTCCACACAAGCGTTGAAAATTCATTTTTACGTTGTCAAATAAAAAATAAAAAAATACCGTTACGATAAAAACGATTATAAGCATTCATATGGTGGCCAATTTAATTGTACTGGCCGTGTGTTGTCCCCGCACTTGCATCGCTCCTGTTGTTGTTATCGCTTTGACAAAAAACTTGCAAACATGGTGGATCAGACGAATGAAAGGGTTAAGGCTAAGGGTAGATTGGGCTTCAGTCACGTTCCAAAATTTATAATTTTCCTGTTTAGCATTTTAAAACGCACGTAACATAATGTCCTGGAATTGGAATGGAATAAATTTATGTCCGATGGTGATGTGGAGGAATATGATTGTATACAACAACAAACAGAGATATCCTTGTTTTTGCCCTCTGCGCAAATAGACAAAACCAGGACTCGAATTCATGTCAAGTTGTTGTTGTTGTTGTGTTGGGAAATTGATTCGCACAAAGCGCGGAGTTCGCAACGCAATTAAACTTCGTTACCCGGGCCATCATCATAACCATGGCCACGCTGCGCTGGCTGTGTTCATCCTAGTTCGTCCTCGGGTGTATACTGTACAATTCTCGATCTCGATTTTGTTTGCATAAATAATTCAATTTTAATTAAAACCGGAAATGGAATATTGTTTACCGAGCACTCGTAGCAAAGTAGCGACATAATTATTCTCCTTCCCTAGTTAGCTGGAATGGTGTATAATATAGTGGCAGTGGGAGTGGGAGCGGGAGAGCATTTTTATTTGGTGACGGAAACGGTCTTCTACTGTGGTTCCACTGGTTATTTTCATCTAAATAACGATGTGAAATTGCAAAAAAAAAATTAAGTTGAGTGTGACAATATACTGGTGTGCTGACGACCGAGACCGATGCAAAATGAGATTTAAATGAAATTTTCTTGAAAATGAAGCTCAAAGTGGTCCTTGGCAGAGGTAGGTACCTACTATTCCCAACATTCAGCCATCATCGCCATCGCCATGACAAGGCTCCTGGTAAAAGTAGCAACATTTTGGATGGTGTTGTATTGGCTGGGGGGTGCGACTGTTTTCATTTATAAAACGGAGGATGGAAAATATATTTTATTTATGAATGCGGTAGTCGCAGACGTGTTAATTACTGCAAAACTTGTATATTTCTCTGACAAAAGTCAAATGAGTTTGTGGTGAAAAGTGTTTCGTGGGTTTCCCTAGAAACCCGCCCGCAACTCTGCCAATTAGTTTTCGTTTAGAAACGCATCAACGAAACGATTTAAGTTTGTTTTTTTGTTTCTGTTGTTGTTTCAGTTTGTGGATAGTATACAAAGGCAAGATGTGAACTAATTGGGTTGACTTGGAATAGATGGTTTCAAATTGCAAGTTTGTGGTTTAAGTTAGTATTGGTACCTAAATATAGTTTAAATTGATGAGTTCATTTTGATTACTTTCCTAGAAATAAACATATGAAGATAGTAACTACCTAAGTTTCGCTTGAGTAAACAAAGGTAGGTAGGAAAATTTAAAACGGGCATGCAAAAGATGTAGGTAACTATAATTTAATTTGCCAGTTTTGAAATTTCCTCAATGATTTTTATAGCTGAAATCATCAATTGATTCACTTGCCAAATCATAAAAGTAGCGACATTTTTTTTTTTTTTTTATCCGATGGAAATCTTCAAAAGACACTCGGTAAGAATCGGTACCAAGTAGTGTGGGACTCTTACCGCACTAAAACCACCGGTGAATCAGGACCAATCTATGAAAGATCGACAAATGATTTTTCTTTCTTAATTTATCAGTCGCATTGTGGGAAGTTTAAGTTATAACACTTTCCATAGCTTTTAGACCATCAGCTCATGAGGCTTGGTTCTTCTTAATCTCCGAACATTGTCGCGTACATTTAAGACGGTCTCCATTATGGAGTTGGTATGACTTTGCAGTCGCTGATTGTGTGATACAGCGTGTTTTTTAACCACTTCTGTAACCATTTCAATTTGAAGGTCACGATGTAGATCGCTTTTTCTTATATACCAAGGGGCATTTGTTATTCCGCGAAGGACCTTGCTTTGGAATTTTTGGATGGGTTCAGCATTTGTTTTCTTTGTACAGCCCCATAGTTGGATGCCATATGTCCAAACGGGTTTCAGTACTTGCTTATATAACATTAGCTTGTTCTGGATAGATAGGTCAGAGTTCTTTCCTAGTAACCAGTACATTTTTCTGTACTTCAAGTTTAGTTCGTCTTTTTTCTTTTTGATGTGCTCTTTCCATTTAAGCTTTGCATCCAAAGTCATTCCAAGGTATTTGGCAGTATTGGAGTAAGGTACTGTTGTACTGTTTATAAGAATTGGAACATTGTTTATTTTTTTGTTTGTAAAGTTTACATGCGTCGATTTTGTTTTATTTAGTTTGACTCGCCATTTTTGCGCCCAATTACTAACTTTATCGACTGCATTTTGCAGTTTTTCTGTAGTCTTCGTAACGGATTTATCTGGCACCAATATTGCAGTATCATCAGCAAAGGTGGCCATGATAGCGTTGATGTCCACTGGAATATCCCTTGTATATAACAGATACAGGGTTGGTCCTAGGACACTTCCTTGTGGTACACCGGCTTCAATTTTCTTTAGTTCCGAGTAATTTTGGTCGTACCGTACTCTAAAGAGTCGGTTCGTAACGTAGGATTTCAGTATTTCGTAGTACTGCCTGGGAAGATCCCTTTGCAGTTTGTACTCAAGTCCCAAACCTTGTCAAAGGCTTGAGCAACATCTAAGAATATAGCCGAGCATACTTGTTTTTCTTCAAGTGCCTTTTCCACAACATCCGTAATCCGATGCACTTGGTCTATCGTGGAATGTTTATTTCTAAATCCAAACTGATGGCTCGGAATTAGTCTTCTTTCTTCTGTTATTCTGCTTAGTCTTTTCAGAAGCAGTTTTTCGAAAACTTTTGCCATGATTGGTATTGAAGGCTATAGAAGGCATTTTTTTCAAAACCTGAGCAGTTATTAGATCGTACCCTATTGATTTTTTGTTAGACAACTTATGTTGACACGGGAGCGACATGCAATGATTAATTAAGTGAAGAGTAATGCAAAGATTCCTCAGTTCATAGATTCTCTCCACTTTCTGCTTTGAGCTTAAGAAACAACCCTTTCTTTCGCTGAATTACAAATTGCTATTGTAATAGGGAAAGTTAGCGATGAAAAATCTGTTAAAAAAGGAATGTATAAGTTCATCAGTTCATATTTTGTGATGTGTTTGTGACTATAAATTCTCATCTTGTTGGATATAGTTCACAGTGGCTTTCTGTAAGAAAATAAATGAAACATGAACCAAATATAACTTAAATTGCGTTTTCCAAAACGCTAATAGGTAAAACTTTTGAATTTTCAAATAAGAGCTACTTTTTGTTTAATTAAAAAAAAAACATCTTGAACAACTAGGTGCTGGCAACTTATGCAAATCTCGTGATTTCGCAATTGAATATTCACTACATTTTTCATTAAAAATATAGAACTCATGAATAGGGCAAGTACATGTATGCAGTGAGTTCACAGATTATGCAATCACCAAGTTTTTCATCACCTGGGTTAGAATAAACATCTTCCAACGAAGTAGTGATTTAGTTGAGGAATTTTCATCAAGAAAGTGGCATGTGCATCCCGCCAATTACACGCCAATGTTAAATTCATTAAAGAAATAAGCTGAAAAGTGGCTGATGCAGCTTCCGTTCCTCCAGGAAAAAGCAGGGGCACTATTGCAAAATAATCCAACACAGTCAACATCATTCACAGAAATTATTTTCATTCGTACTTCTCCCAGTTCACACTCAGTACCAGCAGCAAAACTAAGTACGAAATTAGAGAAAATCTTCCTATTAGTTCCGACTTTGAATTTTAAGAAGGCACCTAGCAATTAAGCTCTTATCCCTTGGTATGGCCTATCACACCTGATGGGCCAGTTACGGAAGCAAGCTTCCAAGAGTAGAGCAAATTACTAAGTACGAAGGTTCTCCCTTCTATGTACTAGTGAGAGAACCTCCATTTCCGTCCATGCATCACCATTGTAAGCGTGTTAAGTGAACTTCCAGTTTTTGCCCTGCAGAGGCAATCTCACCTTGGAGAGGTTTTAGTAATCTAATGAATAGTGTTACAATGCACTAATGATTTACCGCGAATTTGTTATAACCTCAGCCACAACTGCACTTCTCACCGAAGGAGCCAACCCACATCCCAAGAGGACTGTGCTGGAAAAGCAGGGTCAACTTGTGATCCCGTAGTACCTTTTATTTAGTGATTTCAGTTCTGCTGTGTAAAGGTAGACAGTATCTCGAATTAAGGACATTTTTGGAAATTATTCAAAACCGCTAACTCGCCATGCGCAATCTTGCTCATTTCGAACAACGATTGCAGTTTATACATTAGTCTTTACTTTGTTCATTTAAACCTGCAGAAAGCAGGAACGATGGCCCTTGGCATAATTTTTTGAACAACTTCTTGGGTTGTTAATAACAGTTCGCTTAAATTACGCCTATAACCTACTGTGTTTCGCCGCATTCGCTACGTTAGGTCCGTCCACTAGTTGAGTATCTCAGGCGGATAGTTAAATTACCAGTCAAATGAAACAAGTTTATCATAATCTGGTTAATAACTTCATTGATATCATCTAGCTTCTAGTCCCAATTCCACAGATGCGTTGCCCAGGTCCACCACGAGGAGGTACACAGTTCGGCATTTTTGAAACACTTTTTGATGAACAGATTCAATTGGTCCTTCCGAAGAAGGTCCAAAGAGTACCGAACATCACCATGTCCCAATTCGGCACCTAACTTTAAGAGCAGTGTGTAACAACTTTGAAAAGCTGAAGTTACGTTACTTGGTGCATCTGTTTCGTGTATCATTTAAAGAAAACATTTTTGGCCTGGTGGTGGATGCCACGCCCCCTGAAAAGAAAATTTCAGATTTTAATTTTTTCTTTTTTATATGTTAAGCCCTACAGCTTTCCTCATTTTCATCGTTCTAGAGCAGTCGGAAGTGCCCAGTATACATAATTTAAGAGATTTTTTTAAGAAATTGGGTGGATGCCACGCCTTATGCATGAAATGTCTTGAATTTAATATTTTCTTATTTGTAAGGGTTTCAAATCCTACTGCTCCATCAATTTTCATCGCTCTTAAACAACCCTTCCGGTTCCATATAATTTATATGAATTTTTGAGCAAGTGGGTAGATGCCACGTTCGCTTCCTGAAGGAAAAATTTCAGATTTAGGATTTTTTCCTTCCAGTGAGTCAGTCAGTTACGGCTTTAGCGATTCTTGAAGTTTTATTAGGGCTGGCCACGATACCAGCAAAGTCTCGGTATCGGTAACAAAAACTGAAACGAAACCGAGACGATAATAGCTTAAAACCATTTTAAACAATACCGAGACGAGACTTTGTTACACGAGACCAAACGAGACTGAGTTATACGAAACCGATATACCAATACCAAGAAAATACCGAAATTTTTCAATTTTAACTATACTTACAAAAGTATAGTTTGGTTTGGTATCGTGACCAGCTCTAAGTTTTATATCTCAGGAACTACTACTTTTATAGACATGAAATTTAGTGAGCCGACTATGTGTGATTAGTTCTGTAAATACTGCGAATTTCTTTATTGGTACTGAAGCTAGAGGGTCGTCGAAAATCACCTGCGTTCCTGTAAAAAAGAGGTAGGTAGTGCCTCGAACATGTACTTAAATCGAATAATATGTACTTAAATTTATAACAAAGGTTATAATTAAGATGCAAATTCTAAGTAATTAACTAGGCACTAATTAGTAGTTTGGTATAAGGTCAATATCCATTAACTTGTTTACCTAATAGTGACACAACAGACGCTTTAAAAAATATTTTAATAATTTACAAAAATTATTGAAAGAAATGTTAACGAGACTATGGAAATATTGAAGTGATCTTTAAGAAGAGTGTCATCTTGATGAGTCTTAATAAGCCAAAAACAGTCATGGGCCGAATTTTAATTTCAAAACACTTTTGTAAAATTGGTATTGTCATAAGTCAATTAAGTTTTTCCTTGTTTCAAAGTTCAGTCTCGCAAAAACTATTGATAAGAAATTTTTTTGATTTTTTGAAACAGTTCAACAGCATTGAATGTTTCGGATTTTTGCTTTGAATATAAGTAATGCAAGCACGTGCTAACTTGTCTATACAATCAAAACTTGACCAGAAACTTGAATTAAAAAAAGCTTAAATTAAGGCTATTTCTTATCGGAATTCTATCTTAATTTGCTTTGCAATTATATGCATTTGCTTGTAACATTTTTTTTTACTAAAAACAACAAATAACATTATAAGCCAACCAACAAATTTTACGTGTAGAATTTGTATTAATATTCAGTATCAATTGAACAATTGCTCAATCAAGACTCAACTATGGATCTTTCCATTAAATTTTCGCTCGTATTTCTTTGTATTGTTTCAGTTTTGAGTGTGATTAATTCAGCGCGAATCCTTGGTCTATATCCAACACATTCCAGGAGTCATCTTATAATTCATAGTGCAATAGCTGAAGCCTTAGCTGAACGTGGTCATAATGTAACTATTGTAACTTCACATCCCCCAATTAAAAAGAACCTACCATACCGTTACTTACACTTGGATATTCCACTAATACCAAATGACCTTATCTCGGAGTTTATCAAGCAACCGCCCCTTTATAAATTAGTTTTAAACTTTTTGAGAACTTCTTTGAATCTTTCAAATGCAACTCTACATCACCCACAAATGCAGAAATTAATGGAAGAAGAATCCTTCGACCTGGTTCTGATTGGATATTTTTTCAATGATTTCTTGTTTGGCGTAGCGGCACATTTTAAGTGTCCCCTTGTTTTGTCGGTCACATTAGCCCCCTTTCCCAATGTGAATGACTTGGTGGGGAATCCACAAGAATTTGCTTATGTTCCGTCCACGTTTAACACTAAAAAACCACCATTTGGATTCTTTGATAGAGTTAAAAATTTCATCGATAATACAATAGGTGGAAATTGGATTTATGGGTCTTTACTCACATTGGGTCAACAGCGGTATTACAGGTAAGTTATTTCTTAAATCACGAACTTGATTTTAGTATAAAGTTCTCCACCCAATTTAAGAGCCAACTTCCCATCGGATAAGTATCCATCCCTAGGTGACATGATGAAAAATGTTTCACTTATTTTAGCAGCCCACCATTTCAGCCAGTATCCACTTCGGCCAAATGTCCCAGCTTTGGTAGAAATCGGTGGTATTCAAATCAAGGATAAGCCCGAACCTCTGCCTAAGGTGAGTCAGCAATTCATTTTAAATTTGAGAGTAGGTAATGATTTACTCACAAAAATCTTTCCCTCAAGAATATTCAATCAATTTTAGATGATTCCTCTCAACACGGAGCCATATACTTCAGTCTTGGAACAAATATCGACAATAATAATTTAAATAGTTCCAAAGTCAAAATTATATTTGAAGTTCTCTCCAAACTACCACAAACGGTTTTGTGCAAATGGAGTGATCCAGAATTTCCCTTGAAATCACCAAATATATTTTACCAAACCTGGCTACCACAGGATGACGTTCTGCACCATCGAAATGTCAAGCTTTTTATTACTCATGGTGGCATGGGTGGAATTGTTGAAGCCCAATACCACGGTGTTCCAATGGTGGGTATTCCGCTTTTTAGCGATCAACTTCCAAATATACGGAAAGTTCAAAACGCTGGCTTTGGCTTGTATTTGGACTATAAAACTCTTACGGAGAAGAGTGTGCACAATGCAATAGTAGAAGTTTTAACAAATAAAACCTATACGAATAATGTACGGCACTTCTCAAGAATTTATAGAGATCGACCGTTGACTGCAAAGCAAACAGCTGTCTATTGGGTGGAATATGTATTGCGGCATCATGGTGCTCCACATATGCAAAGTCCTGCAGTACATCTGAGCTTTATTCAGCTGATGTCACTGGATATTATTGGATTTTTTGTTGCTGTTTCGTATGTTCTTTTTAAGATTTCGAAAATGTGTTTTTCTATTCTAAAACGAATGTATTGTAATAGGAAATTTAAAAATGAATAAATTGTTCAAAAATTAATAAATTTGGTGGCATGGCAGCCTGTGGGGAACCAGGAAGTTAAAACTCAGTTTGATTTCTGTTTTCATAAATATTTTTTACCAATATTCATGTTCATATATTTTCTGCTTGCATTATTTTAATCTGACATTGACTCCGGGGACCGAATTACGCTCACGTTTCGAGCAAACTAGTATACCAAAATTTGAAGTAGTTACTCGCTCATTCGATCAATGATGGCACTGACTCACTCTGTCACTGACGCGGTAATTTGGCCCCAGGCTAAAAATTCTGATACTTGACAGTTAAAAAAAAAGTTAAATTACCTACCCTTACTTTTTAAATATACGAATATTAAAATTTCTTCTTAACTAATGGTAGTTTACCGCATTTTCAAAGTGTCAACTATCATAATTCTTAGCCTGATCAGAAAAAAATATCAACATTATTTAAAGTTTTACTTTATATTACTTTTTAATTTTTCCAATTTTTGAGTAGTTGACAAACATTTGTCAAATTTATTTTAAATTCGGTCAGATAGGAGTAAAAATAAAATATTATGATAAATTTTCTTCAAATTAGTACTTAAATATTAAATTAGTTCTAATCCATTTGGAAAATTTCGGGACATTTGGGACCTTCTTGTTTAAATTTTGTACAAATCAGTATTGGAGTCAATTTTATATGAAAGTATACATTCATTGACAAAAAAAATTGAAACTTTTTTTTAAAGTCCAAGACCTTTTTTTTGAAAATTTTGATACGCAAATTGTTGTTTAAAATTTGTTTTTAAAAAAATAATATAAATCTGTTCAGCCTATAATAAAAAAAAATAAAAATAAAAAAAAAACGTTCTATGAGAAGTATTCTATTTGTAAATTTGTATTATTTTAAGTAGTATATCCCACTGATTTAAGCATACAGAAAAAGTTTTTAAAAAATCGTAGCAACCGTTTTTAAGATAACAAATATTTTCCTTAACGGTTTTGGAACATTTGTATGGACTGTACTGTTATTTTTTTTAAGAGTAAACTTTTTCTTAAAATACTTTAAATACTTTACAAAGTGTAAAACAACTCTTTAATACCCAGTTTAGTAAAAATCGACGGCTAAGTTTTCATAATATTTTATTTTCAAAAAAAATATTTTTTAAAATTTTTCAAAAATCAAAAAAAAAATGGAAAATTTCAGTAAGATTCTGTATAAAAATCATTAAAATAAATGTTTTTAAGAATATTGAAAATCAAAAAAGTGGTTATTTGGGAGGTACCATTAATAACCATTTTTTGAAAAACAGTTTCCCATCCAACGGTAGCTTCTACCAAACGAAATTATTTGAATTTTTTAAAGTTGTGGAGCCGTTTTTGAGAAAAATTTGATTTTTAAAATTACTAAAAAATTGTATGGCTGGTACCGCTACCTATTTTAAGTTCTAAAAAATTGAAAAACATGTTGCCAGAATCACAAAAAAATGACTCTCTACCAAGTTTTTAGAAAATCGATCCAGCCGTTTAGGCTGTAGCCGAACAGACAGACAAACAGAATTTTGCCACCCACTTTCTTGGAGTTGTCTTTCTGTTATCTCAAAAATTTTTTTGGGACGAATCCAAAACTTGCCTTATAGTACCTGTATCGCAAGTTAAAATAAGCAGCACCACTTAATTCATTCGCTTTCTCAATAACGGAGCTAGCTAGAAATATGCAGTTGTGCTCCAAATTTGCAGTTGTTTATGCACTTCAAGAAAAAACTGAGTTCAAATTTTGAAGTCCAAATTTGACAATAAAAATCAAAAATTATTTTGCACTATTAATTTCAATGTGAAGTTAGCAGTACATTCACATATAAAAGCAAACGATTAAGCTAGGAAATTGCAATTGTGTCCTAAATTTGAAGTTTTGACTTACTGCAAGAAAAAACTCAGTTCAAATATTGAAGATCAAAATGTACAAAAAATCGAAAAATCAGTTTTTTACGACATACGTCTCGTTGTTATTGGTTGAGCTTGCTTTCACACATTTTTTCCCATACTTTACAAACATTTTTTTTTCACACTAAAATGCATCAGAATATTATATTAGCTAGCAAATAACCTTGTTCATACAGTGATTTGAACGGAACTGCATTGAATGATATTGTAGGTAAGAAAAGAACCTTTCCAATGTTACTTGTAATGTCGATATTGTTATCCCTTTTTTTGTTTTTTGTCAAGTTTGGACTTCAAAATTTGAACTGAGTTTTTTTTAAGTGTATAAAATCCTGCAAATTTGGAGTCTCTTTGCAAATTTCTATCTAGCTCCATTACTGCGAAACTGCAAAAAGAACATGCACTGCTAATTTCACACCGAAGTTAACAGTGCAAAATTATTTTTTTGATTTTTTTTGTCAAATTTTGACTTAAGATTTTGAGCTTAGTTTTTTCTTGAAGCGCATTTAAAACTGCAAATTCAGGATGTAACTGCAATTTTCTACCTTTTCTCCGTTACAAAGAAAACCACTGTTCTGCTAACTTCACAGCGAAGTTAGCAGTGCAGTAAGAATTTTTTTGTATATAAGGACTTCAAAATTTGGGGTTATCCTTTTCTTAAAATGTTAATTGAACTGCAAATCCAGTGCCTTATTTCTGATTCATAGCTAGCCAGATTTTTGAGAAAACCGTGGGTTACACCCACTATTTGGTGAACTAAATCCAGAATAGAAATTCATTCAAAATGAAAAAAAAAAAAACTGCAAATTCCTCTCGTGGTCCCATTGGTCTAGCCTTAAATTGTTCTGCTAACCTCATACAGACGTAAATTTGTATTGATTTTTATAAGCTTGAGAACCCTCTTAAATAGGATGAAATTCAATACCAAAGATCTTTTAAGACAAAAATAACAACTGTCTGTTATCAGACCATAAGTCGGTCGCAAATTTATTAGTGGATCGCCATATTCACTTTTTACGTATAAGTTGATATCGTCGACCATTGTTTCTTGGAGATACCGAGAGAGTGAACTAATTGCTAATAGATCATGGTTGCTCTTAGAAGATAAGAACAGCTTAACAATTGATGCAGGCAAGTGGAAGAAAATCTCAACCAACTTGGCGTGTAAAACTGGAGACAGCTAGCTACAGAACGAGCCGGCTGAAAGAAGCTTGTTGGTTAAGGTCCTGGTACCCTCCAAACTAAAGCGCCACCTAATATAAGTAAGTAAGTAGCTTATTCTGAATAATAATCAACCCTGAGTGCCTGAGTATATTCAAAAGCAATTTTCATTTGAGGATAAACTTAATAAAACACTTTTGATATTACCCTTTTACGAATACTTCCCTATCAAAATCGAAATCTTGTCGGAGCTTAAATCGCCCTCAGTTTAGACTCTTACTTGACACACTAAATTAGATGAGTTATTTTAGGATTTAAATTGAGTGAAAAACGCACCACTTGGGTTAACTTAGACTTAACCACAAGTCTAGGATGATCTTGCACTGAAAATATGGCCTCAGTTTACTTATCAAGGCTTAACCGGTCATCGTCAGGTTAAAGTCACAAACACCCCCAACACTAGACAAGAAATCAGAAACTTACCAACAAAATTTTATACACATTTATATTTCAAACAGTGTAATAAGAAACAAACCTTGAAAAAGGAAGGTAATAATAAAAGTATATATTTGAAAACCCGCCTTTTATGTGGCTTATGGCTATCAGATTCAAACCTTTCAAGATGAAATTATAAAAGTAGAGAGTAAAATCCCCACCAACTGCATTCCACGAATACAGCATTATTTTTTACTAAATTTTTCCAAAGGCTGTTTAATTTCACTTTTAATATTGTATTTGGGGGAATCAAGAAAACGCTTCGAGACATCAGGAAGAACCCACTTACATCCCCCGATCGCAATATTAGCCTTATCGTTGTGAATAAATTCAACAAACTCTATTCAAGCTTTTCAATTTCCTTTAACCATAAAAGACATTGGGGTTGCATCAAGTCATAGAAATTTGTTAAAAATGTATTGCACATAAGACGGTTTTAAAAGGGGCCGGGGGAGACGGGGCTGACTGTGTGGATTGTAGATTCGGCAAGCCTGATTAACGAGAGGATTTTTATTTTTTTCAAAAGTGAACCCCCTCAAGGCATACACTTTTAAGTTGGGAAATGGTTCAAACCTTTATACATGACACGGTAGTTGGGGGACCTAATAACTTGCATGGAATGAATATTAATTGAGGGGGGCTATGAAGACAAGGGTTCTGACAAAATGTCATTCTATCGAGGGTCGATGCATCGATATCCATACCACTTTTCATCTAAAAAAAATCCAAATCGAAACGGTAAAATTGGAAAATTACCAATTTTCCAATGCTCGAGGGGTGGCTTCTCAAAAAGTGACATATACAAATATCTGTCTTCGTTTGAACTGTATAGTTTGTTTCTTTAAATGACATCCGCTTTTGATTCAAAAATTAGGGTGATTTTGTCAAACAACCCTTAGAGACAGTAAAATAAGCTCCAACACCATCTACCCGGACCCCAACCTTACATTGAACTTAAAGTGACTCAAAAAGCGATTTCCAAGAATAATATTGATCGCTAGATGAAGATTACACAAACAAAAAATACAAAAAACAAACAATTTGCATTTTTACTACAATTTTAGTTCAACGGTCAGAGCTTAATGTTTGATAGGAGGGTTACTAGTTTCGTTGGGGTTTTCTAAACTTTTATTTCGGTATTTGTCATTGTGTTGGGAATTAGTTTTGACTTTCATTGTTCGATATTTTATTGCATTGTTAGAACCAAAAGGGACAGTTTTTTTGTTTGTTTGTTTTTGTTTCGGAGGAAAGGACTGTGTTATTAATAGCAAAAGAATTATTTTGTTTTCTTTTTATCGGGAGAAGAAAAAGCAAAGAAAAACTATTGTTGCGTTTTTATATTAAGTTGGAAAAGTTTTTATAGGGTTTCTTTCGTCGTCGACGGACACATAAATCATTTCGATAACACTACACTTTGAAGACGCCACCGCCAGCTTAAGCCGAGAGAGGTCTCTCCCTTTGGCTAATTTGCTTGGAAAGTTCAATATTTATGGTGGATTTTTAATGTCAAGTTTTTATTTCCCTGATTTAATATTTGTTACAGCTTTAACAAAAAAACGTAATTTTTGAGAAGTTCGGAGATGAATTTGGAGTATCAAGGATTATAGTCTGGTTCCGTTCCTGTGACAGACCCACTCCATGAAATCACGGTCCAGTGTGCGGAAATTTGTGGTTGGATCCTATCAATCGATTCTATAGAGTTCGAGTTTCCTCAAATTATTTTCCTTTTCGACTAATTTCTTTCTTAAAACTCCCGCACTGGTTCTATGTTTAAATAAATAGATAAACATATGTACTCCTTGATAGTGTATTGGTACTTAAATACTTTTGAAACTATATACTTTCCATCAAAAGATTTTATAAACATAGCTTGGCAAAATCCTTTAATGCTTACTAGAGGTCAAAGAAAATAAACTTTCGTATGGGTAAAAGTGTATTTTCTTTGAGCTTATAACCTTTAAATAAGTTCAGAAATCCACTCAAGTATCTACACGAAGATATGGAATCCAATTTAATCTCTTTCTGCAGTATAAACAATATAAATGGTTGGATCTCAATTTCCATATACTATACACGAGATAGGTTCGTCCGCATATAAGGGAATGTGCATCCCTTCTTAAACTTTATTTGAGCTAACTGTTGTGTAGCAAATTGACGATGTAACCAACGCAACCGCCAATATTGGGTGAAAGTTGCCGCTCAAGTGGCAATAACAAACATTTTAGCCCTGATCCTGAAGTTCAGAAGCAATTTACCCAGATAAACATAGTTAACGAGAAGAATAACAAAATTTTGTAAGCTGTTGTTCTGTGTTATATATAGGGATAAAGTAGGAGCATCATATATGTATATGTATGGAATACATACAACTAAAGGGTTGCTGGAATTTTATTAGATGAGTGTATGAAGAACAATTGTGCAAGCTATTGAAGTTAAAGGATAACCTGGACAGCTTTTGAAAATCTTCTGCTGGCAGCCCTATAGGATATTTACCGAAATTCTCTTGTTTTCTAGCTCTAGTACGTGTATCTATGTATCTATATACAAAAATATTTCAATTTTAGAAAATTATTTATTCCAGTAAGACGATAATGTTTAGAGAACGCTTAAGGGTTCTTCTTCTCTTACCTAAATACCTATATTAGGAAATATCCTCCGATACGTCTGTTTGGAGCAGCGTTGCCACTAATCAGAAAATTTTTCCGAAGATGATTTTTGTAATTTCGGAATACAATGATAATAAACCATTTCAAAAGGACAAAATTATGGAAAAGTTATCAAAAACCATCCTTAAAAAATCAAAGATTAAAATTTTGTTCAATTGCGCGAAAGGGATTCGATTTAAAATTTTATTTTGAACAAATAGTTTGAAGTGTAAAATTGGCAAATTTGGCTAAGTATCAGAATACCGAAAATATTGTAAACCAGCCTGTGTGACCATTCTCTCAGACAAAGGCGCATGAAGGATTTCGGATAGGGAGGCGGTAAACTCATTTAGAATTACAGTTTAACAATAGTTTTGGCATAGAAATATTGCTTTTAAATGCTTTCAGAAGAAGATAAACTGGCTAATGTGTAAAATATATTGTGATTAGGGGGGCAATTTGCCCCCTTTGCATACGCAACGTCTGGGTTTCAGGATAGACATGAAATAACTGCATTCAAAGAAAAATTAGAAAAATTAGATTAACTGTAATTGCAGCAAAGTGGCATCTCTAGTATTGAGTCTTTCACTGATGAAGTAACTGTACACAATTCCACATGAGGGAATTTCAAAAGTTTTAACTCCTTCGTATGGAGTTGGCATAATATGAAGCTTGTGTGGATAAAAGCTGGATGAATGCATCTTTTTCTTTATTTATCAACAACAACATCATCATCGTCATCATCAACGTAAAATTATCGAATTTCGAAAAGCAATTGGGTTACTAAAGAGGGGCTCGGAACGCGCTAAGCATATAAACTTATTCTTTTGGCCTCTGTGAATAAATCAACGTTACTTATTCATAAGTGCATATATACGCTGCAGAAGCATTTAAGGGATGGCTTGATATAGTTAGTGAATCTCCATTCATTTTAAATGTGCTTCTATAAATGTGTGTTTATAAGCTTGAACGGAAAAACGTATCAGGTACTTAAGATTCGTTTAACGTACATTTCAATGCACTCCATATATGCATGCATAAGCATGGTTTTCGTAGTGATTATGATTACGAGTGTACTGTACTGTAAAATGGGATTTTCCTGGCAACCATTATAGAAAATAAATTCTTGTTCTGTAAATATGATAAAATATAAGTTGCATTTCATATAAATATTGTTACTTTAATATGAAAATAAAATCGTGGTATAGTCCACTAACTATATACATAAGACATCAGTCAGATCCGGGAGTTCAGATTTTTTGCTGATTTGTTTGTGATATTGTAAATAATCCAAGTTTTTGACCGAGACCGTCGAACGCAACACGATAAAAAATTAAAAAAACCGCGAAATTTTCGAGCGTTTTTAAGGGATTGTCTCTTTTATACCAGGAGGACTACGAGTAGTTTTTAAGGAAAACATTGCTCAACGATTTGAAATTAATTAAACTTGCATCAATTTGAGCCTAAGATCGTTTCTGTAGACCCAAGAGTTTCCAAGGGACATCCTTTCGAAATGTATCAATTGTAAATTTATAACAAAAGTAGTATAATTAATAGTAGGTACGAGTATAATGAAAATACAATGTACATAAGATGCTTCAAAACTCTAGAGTCTAGAGTGTGTAAGTTGGGCCAAAAGAAGAACAAAAACTGTATGGGAAGGGGAGTGTATATCACCCATTCACGTGGGGGCAATTATTTAAGAAAGTGACTTAAAACAGAAAAACTAATATTGAAGAATGTTGGTAATATCTGGAAAAAAATCTTTTAGGTAAGAAATCCATTCATCAATATTCTTTTAAAGTAACGTTATTTTGATTGATAACTTTTAAAAAAATAATTTTCAAACACAAAATTTCGATAAAAACAACTTTTTTTTTAAACATATTCTTTTCTTTTCATTTCATGTGCGGCGTTTGAACTGTTTTTAAATAAACATTGTCGTAGAGAATCGATTTAGATCTGATGTCATCGATTTTAAGCCAATCAACGATCAACTGGCTAATATCCACAACATCAAAGCAACCCTCCAAAACATCAGCCTTATATCTACACATGCCCCCACCGATGAAGCTGAGGGGTCTAACAAGGAGCAGTCTTACGAGCCTATGGAGTCTGTCCGGAGTACGATGTCAAAGTGGGGCTCGGAGACTTCAATGCTAAAGTCGGAAAGAAAAATATCTTTGGCGGATTAGTTGGAAAGCACAGCCTCCACAAAACGTCAACAGACAAAGGCTTTCGAATAATCGACTTTGCTGCAGCTCGTAATATGGTGATACGTAGCACTAGATTCCCCAGGCGAAGGATATACATAGCACACCTGGTGATCTCCAGATGGTCGAACCTCCAACTAAATCGACCATGTGGTAATTGGCGCAAGGCACGCATCGAACATCTTGGACGTGCAAACTTTCTGAGGTGCAAATGTGGACTCTGGCCAAGAATCGAAGACCGCCCAAAGAAAGAAATTCAACCATGCCATGCATGCTCTAGCACATCTGATAAAACAAGAGACTACAGCGAGCAATTAACCGGGAAACTCTCAGCCGTACCCCCAGCCACAAGCGTCAACAACCAGTGGAACATGGATCGCGACATCAGGAGACAGCTGAGACTACCATTGGCTATCAACCACCCTGAATAAAGAACCCGTGGTATGATGAGGAATGCGCGGTATTGAAGCAAGAGACGAAAAATGCACGAATGCAATTGCTGCAACGGAAAACAAGAGCAGCAAGAGAGGAGTACGTTGAAAAAAGATGCAAAGAGAAAACCCTGCGTAGAAAGAAAAAAACATCCGCAGCCGCTCAGGTATCTAAGCAACTGGCATGTGGATATAAAACCGGTACGCAAGCTCTTTGAAACAGCGATGTGAACGTAATCACCGAAGCACAGAAAGCCATCCACAAAATTAAGAACAACAAATCCGCCGGCTCGGATGACCTACCTGCGGAGCTCTTCAAGTATGGAGGAGATGTCCTGATAGGATGCATGCACAAGCTCATCAACTAAGTGTGGGAGGAGGAAAGTTTGTCCGATTATAGGTCAATTAGCTCCATATGCCCAATTTACAAAAAAGGTGATCCTATGTCCTGCAAAAACTTCAGAGGTATATCCCTGCATACAAGATCCTATCCAACGTACCATGTGAGCGTCTTAAACTTTTCTGCAATACTTTGATCGGCATGTATCAGTGTGGCCTTAGGCCAGGCAGGTCACCGATAGACCAAATCTTCCCATTGAGGTAAATCCTGGAAAAGACCAACGAATTTCAAGTCGAGACCCACCGCATATAATAGCATAAGTCACCAAGAGTTTCTATTGGCAATGTCAGAGCTCGGGATCCCGAAAAAATTGATCCAGCTATGCCACATGACGTTACAAAATACGCGGTACAACGTGCAAATGGGTAACAGCTCATCCGAGCTATTTCAAACATGTACAGGGTTCAGACAAAGGGATGCCCTACCATGTCACTTCTTTAACCTAGTCCTAGAGCAGATAGTTCGCAAGAGTGGTGTTAACCTGGAAGGCACTATCTTCAGCAGGACTTCGCAATTGCTTGGCCATGCGGATGACATCGACATAATTGGCCGCTCCAAGCAAGATGTACTAGAAGCATTCACAGCTATTGACGAACAGACAAAACGCGTTGGTCTTGAAGTGAATGAGGACAAAACAAAGTATATGCCATCAACAAACAAAGCTTCCTCTGTCCATTGCCTAGGACAAAACGTCACTGTTCTCTGTTGGTAGCAGTTACTTCGAGGTAGTCAGGGAATTCACCTACCTCGGAACAAGCATCAATCCCACGAATGACCTAGCAAACCGCTGCTACTTTGACCAAACAAAAGGGTTCAAAACTTCTTTCCCGAAAGACAAAGTGCACGCTGTACACAACGCTAATTTTACCAGTTGTACTCTACCGCTGCGATGAGGGATGGACGATTGGTAAAAAAGGGGTATTGATACTGGATACATTCAGGAGAAAAATTCTTCGGCAGATATTTGGTCCAATATGCGAGAAGAGCGAAATGGAGGAAAAGATTCATTCGTGAATTGATGACTAGAGGGAACGTGTAAGGGACCGCAACCGATGGAAAGCCGCAATATCTCAGGCAGAGACCCTTAATGGATCGGGAGCCGGACAAGTAAGTAAGAAAGCATGCAAGAAATATTCTGCTTGTAATTTTGAAATCTAAGCAATTATTGTCATAGGTCTCTGAGGTTATTAGGCAGCAAGTTTTTCAAAAATCACTCAGGTAAGCACATGATGTTTGGAAACTTTGCCGCTCTCTATCTTCCTAAAGATTGACTACAGAAAGTTTTAACTATATTCGAAATTGTAAGCTAAATATTTTTTAGTTGGACACTTTTTCCCTTCCATGAATAGGCATTAAAATAAATCGATGTAAGCATTTGACGACAAATTTTACACCGTTTCGACACGTGTTTAGGTAGGCACACAAACGGTTATTGGTTCAACACCTCTCAAAGGCATTGATATGACTAACAATGTTACGCAAATGACTTGACTTTTAATGTCGTTGGCTTTTAGACTAATACGAAAGAGTGTCGAAAATCTTTGAATTTTTCAAGTTTCAACAAGTTTTCTCTTCTTTGTCAGGAACAATAGAAAGATCCAAAATTCATATTTGTTTGATAGAAGAAGAAATAGAAACCACCTAAGCGCACCATAAGATCAGTTCCCAGAAGAAAGCTGTAACAGTCATTTTTACTGCCATAACACCTATTTCCAAAACTTCTTTAACAAAATCACTTTAATGAATCTTTAGTCCCTTGATTATTGTTTGCCTCAAAAAAGAAAAAAAAAAAAAACAAAAAACAAAAAAAACTTCTCAATAATTTCAAACGAATCCCCAACTTTGACAACATTTTACACGATGTAAATCAAAGCTAAAACAAGTGAAAATTTACGTTTCTGTGGTTGTAAATAGAAGTTGCTCCCAAAAGGCACTGACGAAGAAAGAAATTCAATTGCAAAAAGGACATTTTTTTTCATGCTTTCTATGCTTATTTACTTCCTCTTGTTGCTTAAACCAGAAAAAAACTTAACATAAACTTTTCCTAGAACTGTCGTCCTTATACTTCTCTGATGTTTATATACATTTATACTGACATTTTTTTTTCATACTCACAAAATAAAATGTAGAGTAATAGAAAATGGGAAAATAAAAAGAAAAAAGAAGAAAATATCACAAGACTCGTGGAGCTGGTAACCTTTTGGAAAGGAAACAAACTTGGTGTTGAAATTAGCATCGTAGGTTTTTATGTATATACACAACTGCGATGCGGTACGGCGCGGTGGGACATGGAATTTCAAAAGTCCATGAAAGGCAAATCATTTCCTTATTCAAGATTTCCGCTCGAACGATAGATGAAAAGAAATCACAGAGCCGCATCTAACCCATAAAGTAAAAGAAAAGTTTGGTGTGTAACTGAATTTTGTTTCACAAGCTTTAACTTCATTTATGGTTTGGTGACTCTGAGGTCCTTGGGATTTGTCCTTTCAGAAGTATTATTTTTTTTCTGTTCCTTTTTTATTTGGTATGCAAAATAAAAGCAGGGAAATGTAGGGTTGATGTAGAGCTAATTTTTGAAATCTGAGTTATTCGTTTCATTTGTAATACGAGGATAGTTATATTTTAAGTAATTAAAGTCAGTTTGATCAAAGGAGCTATTGATTCATACAAATTTTAGTTCAACAAACCAACGAAAAACGGTTCTATTTGAAATGACAAGTTCAACTTTTGTGACGAACTTACATGACTTATGCATATGCTGCATTTTCGCAAGAGACAAAATTCAATAAAATCTGTTATAATTTAGTCATTAGTTGCGTTAATCATGTTCCCTTTTGATATTTTAGATATTTTAAATAACAAAAATTTAATGTAACAAATTTAATTACCAACTTAGAAAGCAGTATACATGAGAAGAGAACCCTTCTCCACAATTTTGACAACCCACAACTCAAACACTGGCTCTTTTGTTTAAAATGTCAAATTCGATTGGATTTTTGGTAGAAATTTTGTTTTTATACATTTTTTTGTTTGTAAAGAACAAAACAAAGCCTTTTCTATGGGGAAAACCCAATTCCAGCTCCATTGACATATCCATTATAAAATTAATTTGAAAATCTCACTTGACGCAGTTTCCTCAATGTCCCGCAATATTTCAATTTAATGACAATGATGGTGATGATGTTGACGTTGTTGGGCTCCATCAAACTTTGTTTCGCACCATAACATCCACGCCGCATATACACAAAACCACCTACAGCACAGCATAACCCTGACACTCCTTCTCGAAAGTGTCTGATGGGTGGCTTGATGCTTGCTATAGTATAGAGCTAGCTGTTTGGCTTTTGTGAATGTATTTGGATGCCATTTATGTCACACACTATACTATAATAGACGTATACACCTCTCTCTACGTTCATATACATTTTACCATTGAAGAGAGGAAATTAATTTCTCGGTTGAAGGGATGTTAAGCGAAAATGAAATTTTAACACTTTTCCTTCAAAACCAAAACCAAGTGACACACAGGCAGAGCCAAAAAAAAAAAAGCGGTACTAAAATTCGTCCGGGACCTACGTATCTATACCTATACACACGTAACTCTATACATAGTCGAGATTTTGAAAATGATTTGGTTAGCAAAACGCACCCAGAGAGAGCCTGTTCGCCTTTGTGATTTATAATTATGACAGCAGCAGAAGAGTTTTTGAACAATTTATTTTCTACTTTTTTTTAGTTTGGTGTTTTTTGAGGCTTCTTTTTGTAACCAAATTAATGATGGTAATTATAATGTTTCCCTTATAATATATCTATCTACCAGAAACTCAAAGGCATTATTACAAAAAATGAGAACCAGAGACAGTCAGGAAATAGATTTGCCAAACCCTTTGAGATTATTCTAAAGGATAGAAGAAAACTTTTGGCTCATCAATCACGTTCGGGAAGTCTTTTGAGGTGTAAAGTTACTTCTTAATTTATAGAATAGGGTTGGTATTTTTATTTGAATCTCATCTGGAGGCAATGATCTAGCTAAAATGAAGGATGGAGATTCTCATAAAGAGGACTGTTAAGAGGCAAATATTTTGTGTGAATAATTTCTTGATAAGAGTAATGTACGAGTATGTAGGTACATGCTTTGAAAATTCAAAATTATTTGAAGAATTTGTTTTGTTTGTAGAAAATTTCATGTATAACTTCTGTAAGGCACAGAAATATTGAAAGTCTGGAATTAAGTGCTGAAATTTTCAACATCTTTGAGAAGTAATATCCGAAATGATCTCTTGTCTTAATTAACCCTGATTTAATCTTCATTTATTTGGTAAACCAAATAACGCATTGTTGTCCAAAAAACTGATTGAACTGATGAACTGACATTGACCTGCCTACTGATTGAACATTCAACATACCAAAAGCGGATGCATGAATTTTGCAAGTGGGACAAAAGTCCAAAAAAGGAGATGAAAGCGAAGATTAAAACTGCCAAGAAAGAGGTAGGTACCTACTGTTTAGCATCACTTCTTGTAAAATCATAAAATATACCAAACTCATCAGTTGTGTTTTTAACTTTAACTTTAATTTTAATTTTAATTTTAATTTTAATTTTAATTTTAATTTTAGTTTTAATTTTAATTTTAATTTTAATTTTAATTTTAATTTTAATTTTAATTTTAATTTTAATTTTAATTTTAATTTTAATTTTAATTTTAATTTTAATTTTAATTTTAATTTTAATTTTAATTTTAATTTTAATTTTAATTTTAATTTTAATTTTAATTTTAATTTTAATTTTAATTTTAATTTTAATTTTAATTTTAATTTTAATTTTAATTTTAATTTTAATTTTAATTTTAATTTTAATTTTAATTTTAATTTTAATTTTAATTTTAATTTTAATTTTAATTTTAATTTTAATTTTAATTTTAATTTTAATTTTAATTTTAATTTTAATTTTAATTTTAATTTTAATTTTAATTTTAATTTTAATTTTAATTTTAATTTTAATTTTAATTTTAATTTTAATTTTAATTTTAATTTTAATTTTAATTTTAATTTTAATTTTAATTTTAATTTTAATTTTAATTTTAATTTTAATTTTAATTTTAATTTTAATTTTAATTTTAATTTTAATTTTAATTTTAATTTTAATTTTAATTTTAATTTTAATTTTAATTTAAATTTTAATTTTAATTTTAATTTTAATTTTAATTTTAATTTTAATTTTAATTTTAATTTTAATTTTAATTTTAATTTTAATTTTAATTTTATATGTTAACCGTTTCCAATACAGGGTGCAGCTATGTGAATGGCCCGGCACCACCACCTGATGGTGGTAAAATTACCCACAACTGCTGTTCAGAGATTCCAAAAAAAACCCCGAATGCCCGAGTTTAATTCCGATAGACTTAAGCATCCCGCAGTCCGGCAACAACTAGGGGACTGCCTTTCCCAAGGATTGAGAGCAATCAGTAGCATGTAAATCACCTCCATCGAAAACCGTATATTGTGAAAAATGTTTTTATATTTGGTCCTGGTGCTGAAAGTATAGTAGGCCGGTGGCAAGGGAGACTTTCCAAAAAAAAAAAACGTGGGTTAGGATCAAAGAAAGAAAAAAGCTCAAAGCTTGAAGGGGAATGATGGTCAAGGTCCCAAAGAAAGGAGATATTAGGCAATGTGAAAATTGGAAAGGAATTTGCGTGCTTCCTATTGAAGCCAAGGAGAGAATAAAAATCGTCTTGGAAAAAATAAAAGACAACCTTGAAGATTCGCTCCACGCCGAACAAGCAGGATTCCACATCTTTCTGTGAATCAACACCTTGTGGATCATCACTAAACAGTGCCTTCAGTATCAGGCCTGATTTGCGCAGGAGGGGCATCCCAGATAAATTGATTGCAATTATTAAGGCTGCATACCTACGACACAATTGATCTAAATGTCAGGTTCATCATAAACGTAGGTTGTCAGAGGAGTTTGAAAGACAAGTGCGGTTAGACAGGGTAGAAATTCAGTGTCATCCGGAACCACACCTAAACGTTCGCTTACTCTCTGATAGGATGATGGATCTCTACCAAATGACAGAAGCTAAAATAGTTGGTATTAAGATCAATACGGTAAAAACAAAATAGGTCACTCTTGGAACTCCCTCATCAACACAAGTTGATATTTCTGGACAACCGTTTGGAATGCTGGCCAAAATATGGAGAAATAACTTTATAAGCCTAATAAAGACCAAGCTACAACTGTTCCGCTCCAATGATGAACCTGTGCTTCTTTATGGGTGCATCACTTGGAAAGTAGCACCTGCTGTCACAAGAAAGCTGCACACGTTCAGATGTCTGCGAAACTTCTTGAGGATTTTCTGACCAAACCGTATCTCCAACTCCAATGATGAACTTAATTCGAACACAGGTCAGGGAACCATCGACTTTATAATAAGAAAACGTAAGTGGCAGTGTAGTGAACATACGCTTTGAAAAGGTGCAGAAAATGTATTGCAAGTCAAGTCAAGCGATGTAACAGAACCTTCTCTATTAGCGAGGAAGACGAGTGGGATGACCTTAAAAAACTTGGCGAAGAATGTTCGAAAAAGAATCAGCACAACTGGGGGAAGAGTTGGAGAGGTACGGTACATCTCCAGAAACTATTCACAATGGTGCAATGGAGTAGTGGAGTGCTTATGCCCCGCAAGGCAAACCTCACGAACGCTACAGCCCTGATGACCTATGAGTTAGTAGGTAGTTTTGTATTTACTTTTTGTATAAGAGGTGACTACATTTGGTCATGAAGTAATTATTTATTGCGATTTGCAAACTCTAGAAATATTTTTTTAAAGAAAATTGTTTGATTAAATTTTAACTGTGTATACGTTCTTATTAACCATTAAAAAAACCTTTATATATTTATTTTGTAGGTGTGTATAGGTATTTCAAGATTTCCTTCAGCGTTATTTTGATTTGTTTAAATTATTTATGCTTCTGATTTGATAACCACTTAATTTTCAAAGTGCTTTGTAATTATAAAATTCCACCATAATTACTTGACTTTGCAGATACAAAAGCACATAATTAAGTTGTGTATAGGTAATGTAAAGTTGCATGTATGCATATTAGAAAATGATTGATCAAACGTGTGAACGCGATTATATTATATGAAAGAAGTTTCCCTGTTGGTATCCTTATGGTTCCTTTTACACAATAATAATAATTGTTCTAAAAGCTTTCATCTAGAATTTGATTAATTATGTAGAATCGCTTTTGGCGATAAACTCAAACAAAAGTCTATTCCATTACTCACTCCATATAATTTTGAAAAGTTGCACATTAATCACTGACATTGCTACACGACAATATACCTTATTCACTTTTCACGCAACAAACACACCATCATAATATTCTAAGAGCCTTATTTCCAGCAGCAGCTTAGCTTCTTTTTTAATTTCCTTTAATTTCTTAATAAGCCCGAGGATATCCAGAAATTATTATTAAAAAAAAGAAAGCGCAATACAACAAGAGCTTCCAGGACCTTGTCGTTGAGACAACAGCTTACTGCTTGCTTACACATTATTTGGCGTCACTATGGTCTGCGTGCTTGCTGCGGATGTTGCATTTTAGTTCAGACCTTCATGTTGAGTGGTCATAACACAAAAGGAAATGATTTCCATACAAATGATAATTAGCATAAGTCAGGTGTCGAAGATGGGGGCATAAAATGCTCTCCTATTACTGACTCCACCACCACTGCTTACAAGTTACAACTCAATTACCCGAAGCAAGTTCAATTTATGTATGTTTTTTTTATTTAGCTTGAGAATCTAGCATCGAAAAGGTGTGGATTATGAGCTGAATAATTGAGCTGTTTGCACGCTATTTACCATGGAGCTTGTGCCTTAGGGAACATAAAAAAAACTTTCTCGCTGCAAAAATATGGAAGGAGGTCTTTCAGTCTCGACTTCTTGTAGATGTGGATGCAATTTATTTTGTGTACGTTAACAAACGCTTTTGCTTAAGATAAACAACATTGCTGCTATCATCATCATCATCATCAACATCAAGGCGAATATTATGAAAAATGTTGCTTGTGAGTTACAAACTTTGCGGATAATTTTTCTTGTCTTGTCGCACTTTTTGACAAGATGTTTGAATAAATAACCATTACGGGCGCATTGTTCTAAAGCGATATGCAACTTCAAGGAGAATGGGAAGATTTGGCGAGTTTTGGTAAGTATTTTTTAAGCTTAAATTTTAAATATTTATTCAGTGTGTAGATGCAAAGATTCAAATTTTCAATTTCGTATATAAATTAATGGAGAATGTCGAGTTTCTTCGTTACCTACACCTCATCCTTTTGTTACTTCTGGACAAATTTTCAGCAAAAAAGACAAGTTTGTGAATAAACTTCAAACTTTTAAACGGGTGTCCAGGCTTTTCCTACGATTCAGGAAAAAGTTCTTTAGTAAACTTTATGACCGTCTCCATATTAAATCGATTAGACTTTTTTTATTTCAAAACTTCCTTTCTGCAGCTGAAAAGCTATACGGAAAAGTCATCAATTTCATAATAATATTTGAAATTGAGAAAAATAATTATAGATATATACAAGTTTACTTATTTGTTTGTGTTTAAATTAATTTAAAGTTTCTTGAGGTTAACAACTGATCAACAAAAATTGTGTCCTTTTTGGAAAAATGTATCCCCGAGCCCCGTTTAGTGAAAAGTGTCCCTGTGATAGCTCTGGACTGGACAAATTCTTAGGTTTCGTTGAAATGATTGGAAAAAAATATGGGCTTATTTTTAACTTTAAGTTTTTTGCAAGTTAAAATACCTACTTTGTAATTTGTTAACTAATTTATTAAGGCCTGGGCAAACAGGAAGCGATCCGGCGTTACGATAAATACTCCATTAGGAAAAAAGAACGTGACGGTCAAATTTGTTTTTTTATATTCTCACAAAGATCGCTGGATCACGCTCATGCCTTAAATTTTGACATTTCGAAATCTTGGCTTGCCAAAGAGCCCGCTGCCATATCGGCTCAATACTTTGTACATGCAAATAAGTCGATACACTTACCTGTATATTATTTATATGTATTTAATTGTCGATATTTGGTTGATGACAATCCAAAGCAAGTTAGCAAGCTTTTAAGTATCATTCCTTAAACTATGAACAAATCAAAATATCGGCCGTTTCGAAAATGTCAAACAAATATTCTTTGAATACATATGTTTCTAATAGCAATAAAAATTTATATTTATCTTGTTTCTTGAATTTTTGACACCTTACATTTTTTTAAGCATAATTTTTCCTCCCAAACTCCTTCTGCTACTGATGCTTCTTAAACATGCAGTGGCATGAATGCACCATGTGATGCATGCATTTTCTCTGCAAACACAAGCCATTGTTTACATTGTGCCTGTCCGATCTTATTTGATAAACGTTAAAAGCATTCAATGTTAAAGGAGAGCACCAAAAAGAATATCTAGTGTCTACTGTCTACCCTTTAGCCTTCATCGCCATTGCAAATTTATGGTGTATAATATTTAGCTAAGGGAGAAAATCCTTGTTTGACAGTATATGCATAGAGAGTACACCAAGTCCTACAAGGACGTGATGGCATCATCGTCTTTCCCATTACTACACCACCGCACCCATGGATGGTGATGATGACGACGGGGACCGACGACGAACGGGTGTAGATGGTCCTAATTCAAGATGCATGTGTATATTTTATTAAGTAACATCTATCAGAGCAGAAGTTTACGTAAACGGAAAATATAGCCGAAATAATGAGAAATTCCATTGAGTATAAGAGAAGAGTAAGCAACACATAAAAAAAGCTCTTTATACCCATTCATCGAATAGATGCTATTAATTAGAGACTCAGCATGGGGCTTGGAAGTGGTAGACAGTGATGTTATTGATATTCGATTTTCTCGAAACGAAATTCTACAAAACCAAATGTCGTTTACACGATGTCCTAGCAAAGAAAAATTCATAGTGCTGAGTCAAATCAAATTTCCTGACTTTATGTTGGAGCACGATGTATATAGGTAGAGAAGCCTGTCAAGTGACGAAGGAGGTCACCAACAGGTACCTTTTGAAGTACTGATTGTGATAATGGTACCTGATGCGTGGAAACTACACTAAATTCTCCCAGCCGCCATATTGTAAATAAGTAGGTACAAAATAATCAAGTTTTTGCATTTCTACAATCGTTTGAAAAAATTTGCATGTCAATTACAACATCAATACCAATTTTTTTTTAAACGAAGATAAAAATGCACTGTTTGTAAAATTCTATAACAACCCTGTCTCTTTAACAACCCCAACAGCAAGGATTCTTAATTGTGTTGCTCTGTGCTGTTTGGTGTGTTTGATCCACCACACACATATTCTTCCTCAGGGAGTGCATCAGTTATTCTACCATACTAACCCTCCAAAAACAAAGCCCTAGTGCTTCGGAAAAATAAAAACAATAAAAACAAAAGCAATGAAAAATATGGAAAAAATGCCTTTCGCAGTGGGGTATTGTTATGGCTATATGTGGGGCGTTTTTCAGCTTCATCCCGATGTGTTCAGAATTTAATGTCAAATGTTTCGCATAGTTAATTACGCATACATAGATACGAGCAGAATATGTGAAGAGAGAGTAGGTATAATAATTTCTACTTGGGCTTGGGCTATGTTGTGCCCTTGAAATCCTACCATCATCCGCATCCAGAGAGTCAGGGAAGGATGAAAATCCCGCATTGCAATTAATATCAATTAATTAAAACGATTTAATTGAATTAATAGGCTCATAACGAATTCATTAGGCTTTGCATGAAGTCACATTCTTGTTATATATATTTTGGCAGACTTGGCATTTGCTGTCAAATAGGCAAAGATGTCATTAAAATTTGCTATAACAACCCTCTTAAAATATTATTATACCCTTATATGACTCTCAATATATGGATATGGCTCTCTCTATAGGACGTAGACTCTAGACTATTTGGCATTTAACTGAAATTGATGCAGTTTGGGGTTAAATGGGTCGAAAAATGCACGCCACCCTTTGAATTGGCTTCGTTACACTTGGAATTGCAGGAAATGTTTGAATGGTTTATATGCGAGAGGTTGCAACAAAAGAATCTGAAGTGTTTGACGGGGAGATTAACTCGAGTGGCTTATATGTATATGTCATGGAAAGCACATCAGTGGAAACAAAAAATACAAGGAAGATATTTTTTTTTTTTTTTGTGAACATAACTTTCATTCCTCGTGAATAAGGATGCTATACCTATTCAACGTTAATCCAAATGAAGTGGTCTTTCGTGTAAATTTACTGCGGAAGCCTGTTGAAAACAATTATTTAAGGGATGTACCGTAATTGTAAAAAAAACTGTTTCAAGGTGGGACACAGTTTTTTTGTGGAGATACTGGCATCGTATTCCTTGGAAATGGATTTCTGGTTTCCATTTTTACTTGCTGTATGAAAGTCTTGTTTTCCTTGTTCCTTCAAAAAAGTGGCTACAATAAAATCTAACATTTCGATCATAAACAGTCTTAAAGTGACGATTTCATCGTGACATCCGTTGGTCTCTGCATTTTTAATTTTTATTTTCAATAAAAATCAGTTCAACTAGTGGACTTTTATTGAACTAAATTCGTTTTTTCTGTTATATTCACTTAATCTCTTTTATTTTTCGATTTCGTTACAAAATATGAATAAATAAAAACTAACAACATTTTAATAAACTTAACCACTAAGTAAACAACAATAATTAAAAATCCTATAACATCCAATGACATAAGTTGGAATTTATTCAAATTTACTGCTGGGCTCTGCATGTGACTAGCACCTTGATGTCTCAAAACATACTCTACCCAAAAGACTGCAGTTTCTTTTGCACTCATCGGACGATCTTTGTAAAGTTTAGCAAACTTTTGAACATTATTTCGATAATTTATGTTTGTCAGAACGTCATTAACAGCACTTCCAAAAGATTCCTCTGTCATGGTGGCATATTCTACAAGTCGACCATAACCCTTTTTTTCAACATTCACCATATTAGCATGCTGTTCTCCAAATAAAGGCACTCCAACCATTGGAATTCCATGATACAAAGACTCAACAATACTTCCCTGACCACCATGAGTGACGAAGAGTCTAACATTTGAATGGGCAAGTACGTCATCTTGTGGTAGCCATGTTTTATAGATGACGTTTGCTGCTCGACCGGGTAGATCAGTCTTACCCCATTTCCAAAGAATCGTATATGGAAGTTTTGATAGTATGTCAAACATAATTTTAGCTTTTCTTTTGTCCAAGATATCACCTTGAATATTCGAACCGAAGCTGAAATATATGACTCCATTTTTAGCATTGTCCATGATGGATTTTATGTCCTGAAAGAAGTTAATAGTTAATAATCGATGAAGTCAATTTTTTATTTCAAATTCTCACCTCTGGCAATGGATCGGGTTTTTCTTTAATTTGGATACCACCAATTTCAACTAAACCAGGGACATTTGGTCTGATGGGTCCTTGACTAAAATGATGATTAGCTAAGACCAATGAGATATTCTTTTTGACTTCATCCAAGGATGGGTACGTTTCAGGTGGGAAATTGTATCTAAAAATATATAAAGAATCGATTGAATTAACTTATTCAATATTATTAGATCTTATTTGAAAATTGTACATAAATAAAAAAAAAATTAATAAGAAAATTAAAAAAAAAATCCATTCTGTGAGAGGCACAATATAGTTTTTGATAGTAGATCCAGTTGGCAGATGACAAACAAAAATCTCCCCCATAAAAATTAAGGAACCCCGGAGATAACAACTTCCGTTTTTGAGAGCCACTTCTTTTGCATTCCAAATTCATAAGTTCATCAGGTACATATTTCAGATAACCCCCATTTGGTGATTTAGGAGCTGGCGAGACCACCCTAACGAAAAAATCTAGGAGTCTTTATAATAGAGCTAAAACATAGTAATGAACAGCCAGGTGGAAACAGGTCAACAAATGATGCTGCTAGACTCAGGGAGGAATATCAAAGGTCCTTTCTTAAAAGATTGAATAAAACCTGGACTTATTCCTGCTCTGAAACCTCTGAGTCTCTTATGAGTAACCGCTTCTCAGGATGTGCATTTGATGCATCTCTTATGTGGATAGGGGCTCCAACATAAGTCAGACTTTTAGTATTGGCAGTCAAATAGTAGATAGGCGAAAAGTAGCTTGGGCCATAGACTCCTTCTCAGGGTAATAGGTGGCAGGGCCTGAGTGAATAATTCCAATTATTCCTCAAAACTCGTAGCGTTTTCGGTGGAAAAATTCAAAGAATTCTTAAACATCACTTGAATTCCGCCTAAATGGAGAGAAGTTAATATCATATTTATTCCAATAACTGGCAAGCTCACTCACACTGAACCGAAAGATTTTATACCAATTAGCCAGGCTCCCTTTCTTCTTAAAACCTTTGAAAGGCTGACAGATATGCACATTCGCCAAACTGTCTGAACAGAATGGGGGATGGAGCTGGAATAGATGTCCAAAATGCTGCATCTGCAGCAGCAAGAGTTAAACAAATTTCAATTTTCATTGCCGCATTTTTGACATCTATTGCAGCTCCGTCTCCCATACTGTTCAGGCAGTTATGCTAAATGATAGTAAATGAAGGGCAATTCTGTTGAGATGGCACTTCAAGATGTGGTCAGCACGACCAATCAATACAATTAAAAGAATATACCTACCTTCGAGTAACACATTGGTTGAATAGTAAGATTCAAATACAGAAGTTCTCAAGTAGGTACAGGAAGTTGTTCGAGAACCACGCTGACATAGACATTTAAACAATGCTTCACTCGATTACATATTGAATATCGAAGAACTTTTTTGAAGATCTTATATAGGCAATTTTTTTAAAAATAAAATAACATCAGGCCTCTATATGCCGAGGGTACCAATAGGAAGTTACTAGTGTGGGTCGCACCCAGCCTCTTTTTATTTTGGCTATCAACCTAGGTTTTCGTGACATCTCTGATAGAAAATTAAAAACAATCATTTTTCACAACTTTGCAGGTTATGAAAAAATGAAAGATCATTTTTTTTCAATACAGTTCGCAATGATTTCTGAAAGTAATAGTTTTTTTTTTAAATTTTGTTATCATTTTTTTACACCCTCGTTAGTGTCCGAGATATTCTAATAATATTAGTCATCATTGTTTTTTTTTTTACCATTTTTGAGGTTATGTACATAGATATATTTTTTCAAAAAAATTGTTACGGTACTTAAAAATACATTTTCTCTTCTTTTAAATTCTGTTTGAACCTTAGCAACATTATTTTGTATTCTATTGTTGTTTTCGATTGGATTTTCTCATTGTTCCATATTCCTATCGAAAAAGAAAAATTTGGAGTAGAAAGTTTTCCATCAATAGAAAGTGAACAATTTCAAAATATAAACCAACATAGGATAACACCCTTGTTGAAATATATTATGTTAAGCATAATAAAAACCATTTAACCCTTTTTAATAAATTTTGTAGCCACGTGAAGACTTACCATTGGCGGATTAAAGGGGGCGGTCATGGGGGTCATGACCCCCCCTGGGACTTTTGCCAAATATAAAAATATTAGAAAAATGGATTTAATCATAAACAAACAAAATTTATTGCTCAAAGGGTATTTAAAGAGTTAAAAATAAAAAAATACGTTTCGTCAGTTTTCTGCCAAAACCTAGTAAGTCAAATTGAAAAATTGCTTCGAAGACACAAAACACCGATTTAAAAGGAAATAAATAGAACTTTTAGATAATAAAAGGTTTTAAAACTGGTTGGTAGAGCCAAAAGAGACCATGACACAGCAACTAGATATGGTATTCGAAATGTTGACCAAAAATACATTAAAATGTCATTGAAGGACTTGCTAGGCTTTGACAGAAAGCCGACGATATGTACATCGTTCGTTTTTCGCCAGAAAAACAAGAACAGTTTTCATATCAAGAATAATACAGAATTTAACTTTTCGTTTACTATAGTCTTACCGTAAAAATAATTTTGAAATTGATTTGATGATTTTGTGAATATTTCTGACACCATAAACCGAATAAGATTATAAATTCCATGGCATCTGGCTCTTCGAGAGGTTACTAAGAAGTCACTAATTAGTCACAAAAGGCCAGGTAGTAATAGTTGATAATTTGGCAGACATAAAATTTTCAAAAATGTATACTGAATCATGAAAAAACTTTGAAAATTCATTTAAAAAAATGTATGTCACCAATGAATCTATAAGGTCTAGGTCAAAGTTTCTCATGATTCAGCATTAATTTTTGAAAATTTTATGTCTGCCAAATTATCTACTGTTACTACCTGACCTTTTATAACTACTTAGTAACCTTTCGAAAAGCTCACATATGGGATGCCATATACATAATAACAATTTAGTGACCTTTGAAATAACATATTTGTTTCTTAAGATAACCTAAATAAGGTATCTAAAAAATTTGTTCACTGACCTGGAATGACCTTTAAAAAAAAAACTCTCACGAAAAGAAATCGACAACCAATTACTGTAGCTAGTTGACCTTTTACAAGCGGCCTTTTGAATTGGGTACAACTTACAAAACCATGCAAATGAAAAACTCGCAATCGAGATCTCGCAAATAAAAATGCCGCTAATAATGTGGCCACTCAATTTTGAGTAGGCATTCGAGATTTTGATTGATATTTGCAAAATTGTAAGGTGAAATTTTGAAATTGCGATGTAATATTATTACTAATTTGTGAGATATCATTTTTTGAGATCTAAAAAATAATGCAGTTTCGATATTTTAGATTTTGGTTCCTTGCTAATTTCCCAGAGATGAAATGCGAAAAATCGGGCGGTACTTGGAAAAACTTTTACAATTGATTTAAAATTTTCTTAATCCAACTCAACAAATATATAAAATTACATTTTTTGGACTTATTACTCCGCCTGTAAAAATGTAAAGTTGTTGTCAATTTAGACAAGGAAAACTTGTCAAATACTAGTGAGGCCCTCGCTAGACAAAAACTTGTTGGATAAGTCCTTTTATCCCATCACAAATATCTCCTATATAACAAAACAAAAAAAATATTTGATACCCATCATACATAGTAAGAAAAATTTAAGTACCTACATACCTTTTAATTTTCAACAACACATAACAGTATTGCGAAATACCTCACTAGTTAAAGTATTGGACTGGTAACCAGAATATCGTAGGATGGAATCCCAACAAAGACAACTTTTAATTTTTTTTATATGTCTAGGCAAAAGGATACTTAGCGGGTGAGGCCCGATACATATTCGAGTGTTACACTTGATAGCCCCGTTAAAAACTAGATTTTTTCCAGGTGGGACTGATCGCATACATTTTTTTGCAAATATCCTAAATGGCATATCGCTTGCTTTATCTCAAAATCTAGGTCTAGCAACCACTGGGCAACTAAGTTGTGAATTGCGATCAACTTTTAGTTGCTAGCACTAGGAAGCAACATTGAGCTAAAAGCACCCCACCCATTTTACTTCGTTTTCTTGAGACTGTAATTGCTTACACTTTCCCACAACCTTGGCTGCAAATTTTGGGAATACAAAGTTTTTTGTTTGGTAATTTTGACGTTCCATGAACTTGTTTTGTTCGGGGGATGTCATTGAGGAAAGTCGTAAGCAACACACACAAGATGCTTCTAGTTGCCAGGCAAAATAGATTTTGAAGAGCAAATATGAACTTATTGTGAAAAAGTTGAGACTTTAAGGGTACAAATAAACTTTTCCTAAACAATATTTTTAGTACTTCATGGCATAATGGTTTGTGCGTTGGACTGGTCATGCCGAAGGTCTGGCTTCAATTCATTAATTAATTTATTTATTTTTCAAAAAATATTTGCAATGGAAATTAAATGCACGACTGCAATGCATTTACTTGCTCCGATGTTCAAGTTGCTTAGAATTAAGAACTTTTAAAATATGTGAGTATAAGAAGTATATAACAAAGGCATTGAAATTGTTTTTTTTTAGTTATTTAATTAACTTGTCAAACAGCTTAAGGCTCAAAACGAAGTATGCCATTATAGCTTTTCCTTAACGGTTGTATAGCAAGTACCGTTATTTTTGGAGCTAAAAAATATCGATTTCCCCTCTGAAGAATTAAGAAAAACTTTAAATTCAAAATTTGAAGAAAATCGCTTCAGTGGTTTAGGCTGTTGGCCTAGGAATATCAAAGAATAGACAGACAGACAACCAGACAGAATTGTGCCACCCACTTTTTTTGTGTTGTTGCATCGTAATGTCATGTTTGATGGTTATATCGAAAACTTATATCTGCACGGATATAAAACTTGCCTTATATCGTAAGTAAAAATTAATTTGGGGTGCTTTATGGAAATTTTAAAAAACGTGACCCCCCCCAGGGGCAAAGTCTGGATCCGCCTTTGAGACTTACAAGTAACTATTTATAAAGATTTCCTGAAAACTTAAGCAGAAATTGGAAGAATTTGAATTGAATTTTGATGAACAAAATTAGTCTTTGAAAATTTTGTTGAAAAAAATTACAGCTCGTTGAATATGTAACCTCAAAAACAAGGAAAAATCGTTTTTTTTTTTCTAATTTTATGAGCAAAATATCCCAAAAACCAAAGGAAAACGAATGACGCACTTTGTTTTTAAAAATTAATGGATTTTAAAATTACTTTTAAAACGATATTTAAATGCCCGTTTTAAGAACGTTGGAGTTCTATATGTAAGTTACTAACCGATAATCGTAAAAATTTGAATCATTATCTGCTATGAGAAGTAAGTATTTGTCAGAGTACACCAATCTAAGGTATACTTATGTGTGTACTTATACTGGACGAGCTGTCAAAATTGATCGTGTCAGTAATTATAAATTCGAGAGCCCCTCAAACAACATATTACACAACAACAAACTTTGATGGATATGCCATTTTCAACAACTTTTATATAGGCGCAGAACTGAATACAAATTAAAATAATAGTAATATTATATTAAATATGTGTACTGTGAAAATTTTCAAAAACGTGACGTCCTAGAGAGATTTTGAGGACAAATTAAAGTTAAGTGCATCAAATACCATCTTAAAAGTATATTTCGGTTCATGTTGAGACGAAAATTCAATTTTTTCATAAAACCGCTCCCAAAAAATTAAAAAAGTAAAATAAAGCAATCTTATAACTCACTCGTAAAGTGTTTTCTGCTGATTGGTCATAAACAATCGGATCATAATCGGTTCAAAAACTTCAGCTATACAAAAATTCTTCAACCTCTGCCAGAAGTTCATTGGCTGGTCATATCCACTCAATAGATTCGGAACATAGGCAACTTCCATTGGATTGCCAACAAATTGATTAATCTGACGAATTGGTTGAACCATAAAAGATATGACAATTGGACATTTAAAATGAGCAGCAAGTCCCACATGAAAGTCGTTGAAAAAATATCCCACAATCACCAAATCAAATTGTTCTTCACTCATTAGTTTTCTCATTTTGGGATGTTGTAAAGTTACATTTGAACAATTATTAATAATTTCTGTAAGCGATACAAATTGTTTATAAAACGGTTGAGCTTCGTTGATTTTCTCATTGAAATAATCTTTTGGAATTGAACAGCCATCAAGTTGAATGTGACGATAACGTGGATTTGTTTTGACCAATGGAATAGTTGTTACTACAGTGATGTTGTGGTCATCATTCTCAGCTAATGCATTCGTGATGGCGGTATGAATAATCAAATGACTTTTAACAGGGGCGGGAAAAAATGCCAAAATTCGAGCACTTTCACTAGATTCAATTTGAATAAGAAATACCACAAGAACCGAAAAAATCAATTTATTCAAAACCATTGCTAACGACGGGCAATATCTTTCACGTCTCACTCTCTCGAAAACTTGCTTCAAACTAAAATTATATTCTAGCAAAAGATTAGGAGCTATAACATTGCGAATAATATGAATAAAATGAAATTAAGATATGATAACTTACTGCATATAAAGCAGGTTTACTATGCAATATTTGTTATGTGAATTTGTATGTATGGTAATATAGTTATAACACATTTATATTCCGTTAAGATGTTAATTATGTAACTTAGATACCTTTATGCATGAAGATTGTAAATAAAATGACGATTTACTTAAGTTACATCATTTAGTCGTACAATTCTCTTCTCGCCAGTACTTGAGTATATCTATTTGAGCAATTGGTTTATTTTCATTGGCTAAATTTATAAGAGCTCAATAGATAGAGTAAGATGATAAAACTCTTAACTGAGAAACGTGTTTCAAGAGAAAAAAACTACAAACCGGCTAGTACTATTGACGCAGAACAATTTGTTTACACTGCTATTCCACTCAAACGACTAACGCTAAGTATTTTCAAATGAAGTGTTTTTAATTTAGCTCACGCTACTTTCAATAAAACACAACGCGCACACGACACACGAGTCATCAGTCACACCGCAGCGTTGAATTTTACCAAGTTTCGTACTTAATTCGGCTAACTGACAGAAGAAAAAGATTATAATAATTTATATTTATATTTTCGCATTTATTTGGAAAGTAAAACAGTTACATATCTACTTTTTTGTTGTTATTTTTTTTTTTTAAATACATTTTTCTGTAGTTTTGAAACAAAATATTTGCTCCTGGATGTTGTTTCCATATTATTGTTTCTATTTTTTGTCCTGGGAAACTGTTTGAAACCCTTTTGAATATTTTCCAGTGGCAACACTGGTCGCACGTATTCCTCATAGCTCACCAGCAGGGTTATCATGTCTCGAGAATGTTCGATAGCCCAATTTATAAATGTTTGTAGCCCAAAATCGGAAGTAGCCCAATAACAACAAAAAAATGTTCTCATAACTTCAATCACTATAAATGTTTGTAGGTAATGTATTTTTATTTTAAAAAACAACAAACAAATTTAAAATCTGGGAACAAAAGAGAATCTGAGTGATTTTAAAGTGAAGTTAGTTGGGGTTTATTTGAAATGTCAAAACCAATGAGTTATGTCCCCTATTAGACGACGATTTTGTCTTACTCTTTTCGAAATTTCATATCTGATTTCACTCTCGCAACTTTTGAAAAGAATTAAGCTAGAGCTATAATGCTCAGAGGGGCACTTCAGTGGTTGGAAGAGAGCAAACGAATACACAGAATGCATATGACTCGGCAATAATTCTCAAGTTTGGTTCAAATTACCTAACAGAAGTGTGCTCAGGAGCAACATCACTCTAACTAAACTGACATACGGTGAAATAGGAATGCTAAAAAGAGGTAGATGACAAGTGGTAAGCACAGTTTGGGTATGTTCCCTTTTTGACGATACGAAAAGCTACTCTTCGTTGTTTTTTGACATTAGCTTCAGTGCCCTTCCGACAATTATAGTTATACCTTTCATCAAGCGAAAGTGATGCCAAATTGTTAAATGCTTAGATTGTATGTTTTGGGGAGAAAAGTGTTTTATTTATGATAATGCAAAAATAATAATTATGCAAAAAAATATCGCTGAATTTGGGCTTCTATGATTGGGCTACTATACTAAAATTTTTGTCAGCAATTTTGAAAAAAGATAGCCCAATTTCCGATAAATAGCTCAATCTGGCAAACCTGCTCACCAGCTGCAAATTACAGGGAGCAGCGCTTTATCTCAGTAGTCAAATTTCGAAGAAGATTTGAAATCGAATGAAAAACTGAAGGTATCAAAAACTAAAGTCTTCTTCTTGTTATCATTTTTAAAACAAAAATAAATAGTTATTAAAAACATGTAATAAAAAATTAAAAAGAGAGAATTCCGTTCAGCCAAAGACTTTCAGATGCAAACACCCCGATTTCAGAGTCAGAGTTGGTTGGAATAAACAGTGCTGTCATCTTATTGAATGTGGTTTGGTCAAAGAATTTTTAAGTGTGGAAAAAAAAGGAATAGATATTAAAAAAGTGGAGTGATAAACTGATGAGAAATAAAGAGTCAACAGCATGCTCATCTGAGGTCTTAAGAGGCTTCAATTCATCATTTTTTGGAAAAACAAGAAATTGGCCAAATGGTTGCAAGAATTTTCAAGTCTTATTCAATAGTGCATTGCAAAAATCTAAAAAAAAACTTTGGAACAGTTTTCAAACATTTTTACTTTTACTTATTTTATTTTCATATTCTTGTAGCCTTTTTTGGAAAATTGTTTAAAGCTGTTTTAAAATTGCTCAGGAGTTTCAAAACTTTTCAGTATATTTACGTTATTTTACATACAATGGAAGGAAATTGAAAATCAATTTTTAATGTGTAATTTTATTCAAAAGAGCTACATACAAATGTATATTATAGCTTTCCCCAAAGACATGCCTAAATCTAAAATTATTTAAATAAAAAATTCTTGCAAAATAATAAAATAAAAATAAAAATCTTTTTTTAAATAAATTTCTTAAATTTATTTCATATTTTTAGTTTACCTTTTTGCCACAGTAAAGTTTTTTCTTCGTAGTTCCCCCTTTCTTAAGGGAACATAAACAAAAAAGGCGTATGACTGGTTCGCAAGTATCTTTATTCAAGAGGCTGACGGTTAAAAAAAATGTAAATAAGAAATTTAAAAACTTAAATTAATTTAAACAACTCCTCCTTTTTTTTAAAAGAAAATTAACTATAGGTATGTCTGTAAGACCCTAAGTCTTTTAGACTGCAACCTAATTTGCACGAGTAAGAAAGAGTAGGAGGATAAGAAAAATTTGACACGGTGGATTGAGACAGGACTGAGCTAGAATGGGATTCAAGGTAGGGCAGCGATGAAAAGAGGTAGGGTAGAAAATAATATAGGTTTAATGTAAAAATTTATTTACTAACACCAAATTTCAGTAACATTGAAGCAAAGAATAATGAACATACTTCAGAGATAATTATTTTTAGTTATCTGATTTTTTTGTTTGACTTTTTTCCTCTATTGGGCTGGGCATACTTATATAAAAAAAATTAAATTTAAGAAAAAAAATTATGATTATTCGATTTTTTTTTGCGTGAATTCTTAAGGTCAATATATTTTTCTAATTCAACTAAGAAAAAGTTTGTGTCTTAAGACCCCCAAAAACTTGAATGAATTTTTTTTTGTGAGATTTCAAATCCTTCTATTAAATTATGGAAAACCTACATATGTATATGAATTTTATTTGTTGAGCTTAATCTTAGCATTAGTTGTATTTTCAATGCACCATCTTAATAAAAAATGTAAGGGGCAATAAAATATTCAATTTATGACTTCCTTAGCGCCCTTGACTATCGCTAATAAATAAGAGTGTCTAATTTTGTTAGTTTAAGTAAGCACTACTTCTCTCCATAATTAATCTCTAAGAAGTAGGTGTGGTAAAAAATTTGTATGACCTTATTTAAAAAGAAAAAAAAAACATTACCTACAAACTTTATTCGTGGTTTCTTTTTTAAAATTGTTTTAAGAAAACGATAGAAAAGAAATTCTATCCAAAACACCTTCAAAATTAATCGTGAAAAAGAGTTTTGTATAAAGTAATTTCTTTTTAAAAAAAGTTAAAAAGTATGGCGAATATTATTTTTATTCGAAAAGTTCCGATCTTCGAATCTGAATTCGACACTTTGGTCGGAGGCTTTTACAGACAAGTCCGGCATCGGCGTAGATATACTGGTCAACTTATGTTATAAATAAGTTTTAAAGCAAAACTGAAGAAGCATACTTTACAGCGCATTAACTCTGCAAAATTAGTCCGTACATAAATGATCTGATGAGTAAGAAAAAGTAAAGGGACGTATTTTAATTTCCTTTTCAGTATTACGACCAACAAAAAATTTGTACCATGAGTCCTCATCGAGATACTGCTTAAAAGGCTTTTTATTTTGACATACTTCAATGTAAACCCCCGAATTTGTCACCATATATCAAAACAACTAAAACTACAATCCATCGTAATTATTTTCTTACGCCTCCTATTAAAAGCTCAGAATAAAATTAGTCCTTTTTGTAATTTGCTAATTAAACTTCACTTTCATAAATTAGTCTGGACACATGCGCTGCCATCAACCATACTCCAACCACAATACATATCATATCGGCAATAGCCAGCACAAATTTTCGAAAATACCACCAAAAATTCTTTTCACAACTAAAAACCACCCTCTGCCGTGAAAAAGAGGGGAAGGGGCAGGAGGACGCATTCAAATATCTTTACCACTTGCGCTACCACCCCAAAACAGGAGTGAATTCCAAAAACACATGCATCACCAGCAAATAGCTCGCTCATCAGAGAGACCCGAACAGATGGGGGTTGTAAAATTCACTTGATAGTGTGGTAATTTTGTGCGGTTTAAAGGTTCATTAACACCCCTAACCACGACATCTATACGGAACAGAGAGAAAGCGACAAACGACAAACGAAAGCCAAAAATATTTTCATTGCTTTTGTGTGTTATAGCCGTTTATGATCCACTCGCTAGCTGAATGTAATCTCTAGGCTTAATGTTAGGGCTGCACTTGCACTATATGGTGTAGCAATATAAATATTACTAGAACTCGAAGCACCCTTCGCCTTCACCATATACGACCACACACCATTATTGTCATTCAACAGTAATGGCGACAAGAACGACGGCGTTAATTTCTCTGCGGGAACTAGAGTGTGATTTATGGATTTTGGTTTTAGGAAACGGGATAGTAATTATTATTCCTCTTCTCATTATTTTCATCAATAAAATTTCCATTAGACAAAGTAGGTATGCTAGAGCATGTGAGCGAGGGTGACGTATACATAGTACAGAATACACCCCCCCAAAAACCCCTTATGACATGACCAAACCCGAATGAGGAGGAAGAAATGACTTTGTGGTTTCTTTAAAGTAAAATGGGGGTGAAGTATGAAGATTGATAAAACATGAGTTTGGGGATTTTCTATGGCTTCGAAAAGTTCAAGTTGTTGTTTAACATAAATCCTTTGTGTTGTTCTCTTTCGGCGAGCGTGAGGGAGATTTTTCATGGAAATTTATGATTTTGTATGTTTTCATGACTATTGTGAACTAGTTTTGCTTTTCGTATCATTTTATGATTGTCATTATTTTTTCTGTGAGATGCTGATGTTGAGTATTACCTTGTAGTATATACGTCTGCTATTACACGACTTGTTTTGAGTCACGACTTTTTTCGAAATTAAATTAGTTCGAACAAGAAAAAACATCTCATCTCACATTCGCACTCATTTTGTTTCTATAAAAGTCATGAAAAAGTCGACATGTAATAGCAGATTACGTACAATTCCGAATTGGAAGCTAAGTAACACTTAATTCTCTGAGGGTAAGTTTAGATATTAAGATATTATATAAAGTCTTATATTTCAAATCCCACCTACTAAAATGTAACTATTGAGCCAGCTCACCATGACAGATTGACCGAATCCAGTACCATACATCATTTAAATAACATAAACTAGCAACCCTTATGTACCACCATCCTAGATATCACCATTGTATGCGATTGCACTCTACCCAGGGTCAAAAGGGTTGAGAGCCATTGAAGACTTCACTTGCACTGACCCCAAATTTATCATCTTCGAATTTACGCCGGGAAATCAAACAAACTCGAACCAAAATCGAACATAACCCCAAAATGGTATCTCAACAGACTTAAGAGCTTAACGTTTCAGAGATCAAGAAAGGGAAGTCAGCTGGCCTCCAAACAACAGGAATTACAGAAGCCACTGCCGAAGTAACGATGTAGCTCACTATGTCGAGCATATGAAGCCCGGTTTACTGGTGGACAGATGAAATAGCCGCTCTACGCAGAATTTGCCTTCAATTTAGACAAAAGACCAGAGGAAGCAGAGGAAGTTCTCAAGGAGTTTAGAAACAAAAGAAAAGTGGTTTAAATCCAACTCTCAACGCATAAATGAATCGTGAATACACTTTTAACAACTCACTCCAATAGACTATTGGACCTGTTTTGGCCCATGAGCTTCAAAACGTTCATTTAACGAGGAAGAACTTGAAGAAGCTGTGAATTAACTTCAGAAACAGGGAGCTCCTGACCCCGATGGAATACCAGCAGAAATCCTAAAACTGACAGCCCGAACGTGCCATCAAATACAACTGAAAATATTTAATCATTGCCTTGAAGTAGAAGTTTTCCCCAACAGCTGGAAGAGGCAGCAACTAGTGGTAATCAGCAAAGGTATAAGTGCGACCCAAACAACCCTTCAGCGTATAGACCCTTATCTTATGTATGCTAGATACAACTGGAAAGCTTTAAGAGTAAATGATAAAACTGCGACTTATAGCTGCAGTGTCTAAGGAGCTGGAGATCTATCCACGATGAAAGAGATCGAATTGATAAATTCTACCCACATATCTCATCGAAAAACCACTACTCAAGGAAGATAGTTTTTCCAGCAACTTTAGATGTTAGAAATCGTTCCAAATTGGTCGGATAGAGTGACAAGCTTTACAAACTCGAAAACACGTTCAAATTCCCAGATTACCTTAAGGACAGACAGTTATGCTATGATACCACAGATGGTCTGAAAAAGAAGAAGATCAACTCTGGAGCAGCTCAAGGATCAATACTAAAGGACCCTACCTCTGAAACATCGGCATACTGTGTATGGACTTTGGACATTGCAGCTGTGATAACAGCAAAAGTCCGAGAAAATTCACAAAGGAAACCAGGTCTTGGTATGCGTCAAGTACACCTGCGGATGACAGAAGGCCTCAGCCTTCTAACGGAAAAAAATAGAAATAGATCTGCTAACCAGATTGGCCCCAAATCAATCAGAAGTAGTGCGAAGCCTTCAAATATCTTTGACTATAAACTTTCTCACTGTCAACATGTAAAGAAAACAGTGGATTTGGCATCAAGGGTAATAGGGACGCTGTAAGCAGACTTATGCCAATTACAGGTAGACTTTGGACAGGCAAACGGAAACTACAGAAACTCCACTCTCCTCTCCCGAAGCAAGATCTGGGTCAATGCAGCGGTACAGATACACGCAGCCTTGCAAGTGGACAGCTCCTACCACACGGTATAGAAGTTAGCTGTCCTGGCAGTTGCAAGAGTAATAGACCTTCTGTCAGGAGAACGAATGAACGTTTACGAACATTGAAACTTCTGTGGCTATCGCGAGAGCAAAGGCACTTAAACAAGACACAAGAGAAGTGGCAGACACAATAGGGGTCTTAAACCAGAGACCGCTGGACTGTGAGACTTATCTGAGAAGCAGCTTAATGCGGATATTGGAAATAAGTCATCGGATACGGGTACATCAATGTCTTCTGATTTAGGATAGATAAGACAAAGATAAAGATAGATAAAGCAAGAAGCCACTGCTGCCAGTATGGAGACTTGATTTCAGGACTTGAACGGTATAAACCTTCCCTTGAAAAAATTTGAAAGTGGTCCCGTGGTATGCCAAGGTTGTAACCGCTTGGAGAGTCTGGCAGACGAAGAAGTATGGTACGTAAAGCATTATTCCTCATATTTCCGATTTCATTCGCACTTCTCTCAGTTCACACCTAGTAGTAGTAGCAAAACAATATAAAAGAAGTATGAATTGGGAAAACTTCCGAGGCTTACCAACTTGTTCTGAGTCTCAATTATGTATTTTTAAAATTTGAATTAAAGAGAAGTAAGGTTTCAGCTGATCTTTATCTAAAGCAATTCTAATAGCCCAGGTTACTTTCCATAGTGCATTTGTATAAATCTACCATTTAAAGATAATCGTTTTGGCCTCCATCTTAAAAAAAAAAGTTGTTCTCCCTCGGATAAAACCTGGACTGCAATCATCCTGCCGTCACTTTCTCTGCTTGCTCCTTCTGAGTGGGTTCGGGTCTGAGTAAAATAAAGTTGTTCCCTTTGTATAAGCCCTAAACTCAAGTCAGATTCCTACCTTTATTCTCCCTGTTTGCTCTTTCCGAGTGGATTCATTTCCTTATACAGTTAGTCTCCCTTGGATTAGGCTTTGGCTGGAATTAAACTCTGAATAAAGTAGTAAGAATTTGGATTCGTCTTTAATCCATTTTAGATCCATCTCCGATAAAATACTGCAATATTTCCTGAGCCAGGCAAAAATACTTCGGTAATCTGTTTTAAAAACTTGAAGTGAAAATATTGTTTTTAAGTGCTTAAAATAATTGCTTAAAAGTGGACTTGTCAAACGTTGAAAATCGTTAGTTTTTCTTGATCGTGGAAAGCACTTAATTTTGTTAACAAAAATGTAGTTAAATCTAGCAGACCAAAGAAGTACTAAAAATAAAAAAATAAACTCATTTGTAAAAAAATAGAAACAATCAAATTTTATTAAAAACACATCCAAAAGTTCATGGTGCATATTCATAGACATTGTTTAAGTTAATGCTTACCAATACTGGAGTTTACCTGAGGTCTATGAATTTGTGCCAATATTTTTTACTCACACTTTGATAATATTAAGTTACCTATGTATATGTAGTTTAATACTTTACTCTTTCTTATTTTTCTTAGTCTTTTTCGAACAACATTTAGAACAAATAAATAAGAATACAATTTTGATCACCTTAAATACTATATACAGAACAGCGACTAAAAATCCAATAACATCCAATGAGGCCAATTGAAAATTGTTCATATGAACAGCTGGACTCTGCATATGTGGTGCTCCATGATGCCTCAGGACATATTCCGTCCAGAAGACAACAGTTTGTTTTGCTGTCAATGGACGATCTTTGTATAATTTAGAAAATCGTTGAACATTATTTCGATAGACATTGTTCGTTAGCACTTCATTAACAGCTTTGCTAAATGTATCAGTTAGATTGCCGAAGTCAATACCAACTCCAAAACCAGCTTTTTCCATTGTTTGTACATTTGAGTGCTGTTCAGCGAAGAGTGGTATTCCTACCATTGGAACACCATGATACTGTGATTCAACTACACTTCCAGCACCACCGTGAGTAATGAAGAGCTTCACATTGGGATGGGCTAGAATGTCATCTTGTGGCAACCATGTCTTGTAAACTATGTTGCGTGATTTGCCAGGTGGTTCCGAATCATCCCATTTCCAGAGAACGGTTTGTGAAAGCTTGGATAGGACATCAAACATTAGTTTGGCTTTTTGTTTTTCTAGGTATTTGCCTTCAACATTTGAGCCTAAGCTGAAGTAAACTACTCCATGTTTAGCATTGTCTAAGATGCCTTTTAAATCCTGAAAAGTAAAACAATTTTAGTTTGATGTTAAGGAATGAAAAGAAATTTTTGTTTACCTCTGGAAGCGGATCTGGTTTATCTTTTATTTGAATACCTCCAATTTCAACCATAGCTGGCACATTTGGTCGAATGGGTCCCTGACTGAAATGATGATTAGCAAACACCAGGGAAATATTTTTTTTCATTTCATCGAAAGAAGGATATTTATCTGCGGGGAAATTGGCACTGGAAAAGAAATGATATAAAAATAAATAATTTTAAAAATTTAAATAAAAAAATTAAAAAATTACAACGAAATTTACTTATGCTTGTACTGTTGGCTCTCTCTAAGTCAAACTCCTAAAAAAATTTACTGTTAGTTTGGATTTCGAAAAAATTGGTGCCCAGGAAGACAACTTTCTCAAAAATAAAGTAAAGCGATCCGAACAAACATTATTTAATGAAAACTAATTAATTGCGAATTAGTAACTCAAAAAAAAAAATAATAATTAATAATTTGGATTGTGAAAAAATTAGGGTCCAGCTAACTTTATGTGATCTTAGCAGGACAACTTTCTCAAAAAATGTAAATGAAGCAGGACACACATTTTTTTAGAAAAAATAAAATACTAATAAATTTTTCTTTACGAAACTGATTCGTAATTAATTAGTTTTCAACAACCAAGTTTTTTCATCTCGATTATCTTAATTTTTGAGAAAGTTTTTCTGCTTAGTTGGCTTGAAGTTGGCAGGGCACCAATTTTTTCGCAAACCAAAATTGCAATAAATTTGGTTTTTGCGGAACTAATTCGCAATCCGTATTATTTGTAGAGAAACATTTTTTTATTTTTGCGTCAATCTTCATTGTTGAGAAAGGTGACCTGCTGAGTTCATGTGAAGTTAGCAGGTCACCTATTTTTTTCGCAAACGGTAGAGGCAATTATTTTTTGTTTGTGTAAGTAATGGGCAATTATAAGTACCAACAAATGAAAGGATTCTTTTTTATCGTAATTTCCAAAAGTGAACTGCTAACGTCATATATGTACATAAAAAGTGGGTCTCACAACTCTGTTCAGCTAAAGCCTAAACAGCTGAATTGATTTTTTTAAAATTTGGTATATAAAGTGGGCTTTCATAATCCTGCCTATCCGTTGGTGTATTAAGTTTTTTAAAAGTAAAAGCCATACAATTTTTTAAATTAATTTTACTCTCAAAAATGGCTCAACAACTTACTTGATAAGATTCAATAAATTTTTTTAAAGGCTGTTCTGTTTTCAAATATTTATTTTTATTCAGAAGCTTCTATAAATATAAATAGTTTTTCTTACAAACAATTTCAAAAAATCCTTTTTAGTTTTAAAGAAATAAATTTAAAAAATGCGAAATTTTAACGTTTTTTCAGTTATTGTCGAATTTATAACTGAAGGACTAGTTTCTGATCAAAACATTGCTCCGCGATTTAAAATTAATTAAATTAAAATCATTTTAGGCTCTCTTCTCAATAGATCCACGAGTTTCTAAGAGAAGGCCTTCTTAAATGTATCAATAGTAAATTCATAACGACAAGTAGTATAATTAATAGTATAATAAAAAAACAGATAAGATAGTTCAAAACTCCAGAGCCTGAAGGTTGAGTTAAAAGAAAAAAAATATTATAGGAAGAGGGTGCATATCTCCCCCTTAAAGTAGAAGGGGCAATTACCTAAAAATGTGAGTTGGAACAGAAAAACAATTATTAAAGTACAGTGGTAATATCTGGAGAAAAACCCTTTAGCTGCTCTTAGATCAAATATCTATTCTTTAAAAGTCTTTTTAAATAAGCTCGTTTTAATTGATAGTTTTTGAAAAATGAACTCTAAAACACAAAGTTTTTGATAAACACAATGTTTTTTTGTTGTAAGTATGGTAAAAATGTTACAAATATCGTTGGAGCCAAGAAACCAAACACAAAACAAACGGGCTTGGTAGTGAATGAAATTTGTTAAAATCATAACCTAAACCTTCTCTCGGCATGAGAAAGTGAAATACACGACTGGGTCACACGCATTCTTGTTCTTATGTCCAAGACCCTGAGTGCTTAAAAACTTTATATGTAAGGACATGGAAATTGTGAGTGAGAGAAAAATGTTTGAAAGCATGAAATACGATATTAAAATTTGCTAAAATACTTCTTGGAGAGTTCTAAAGGAAAAAAAAAGAACGCCATCTTAATGGAAAACAAATATTGAGGTTTTCTAAAAAATATTTTTTTCTAAGCCTACCTACATATATCAAACTCTTAAAATATTTTGAAGGAAAATTTTTGGTACCTATGCAAATCGTAAGGACTAATTTATATGCATACAAAAATAAAATTTCCAAGAAAACTGTCAACCCGTTTTTAAGATATCGAATTTTCAAAAAAAAAAATTAAAATACTTTTTAAAAATTAAAAAAAAAATAGTTTGAAAATTTTCAGGTACTTTTTAATCTACTATCTGGCCCGCCCCGGCTTCGCCCGGGTAGGCATAAGTATATGCAATTTTTAATCTCCTAAAATTCTATCAACACGATTAAAACAAATTTAGCATACAAAAAAGGTTTATTCAAAATCCTATGAGCCATTTTTAAGAAAAAAAAATATTTTCCTTAACCGTTTTTATTTAAATTTGTATGGAAGGTACAGTTATCTTTTAAATGTAAATGTAAATTTCGTTTCTTACAAAGTGTAAACAGACTCTTAAATACCAAGTTTTATTAAAATCAACCATTAAGTTTTCTAATATTGATTTTTCAAAAAAAAATGAATTTTTTTTATAAATCTAAAAAATATTTTTTTCGAAAATTTCAGCAAGAAAAACTATTACATGGGAGGTACAAATTAATAATCATTTTTTGTAAAAATTTTTCCCATCCACATAAAGATTTTACTTAACAAAATTTATTCAATCTTTTTGTTGAATTGTAGAGGCGCTTTTGAGAAAAATAAGATTTTTTTTTGTAAAATTGCAAAAAAAAAAAATTGTATGGCAGGTACTGTTAATTTTAGTTTTACGATAGAATGTAATAAATTTTTATTTTTTGCCGATACCAAACGATACTACCAAGAGAATCGGTGAATTTCGGTCCGAAAAGTACGGTATCGGCTCGGAATCGATTCAGATGGTTTGAAGCTTGTAGTACCCTTTCGGTATACTTTTGGTTTCAGATACTGATACCAAACGATACCTAGACTTTTCTGGTATCATGGTCAGCCCTTTTAACCATGTAAAAGTTATATGCAAAAAACATTATATTTATTTTTGACCTGAATACCTTTTGATGCACACACGATTTAAAAATGGAATTTTAATTTAGTGTTCCTTATGCCAAAATTAAGATAAATTGGATTTTAAAATTATAATCACTTGGATTGCCCATTGGCCTTTTCTTGTAAATTTTTCCTTAAACAATTGAGTACCTATAAGTAAAGTCATGGCTCTCTTAATATGTGGTAATCTCTCTAGCTCAAGAGTTCACTTCTAATCATCGAATTCACTTAAAACTACTAGGAATATGTCTATTGAAAAAATTGGTTGGAGTTTTGCCTAAGCAGCGTAGCGTTCACACTTTTCAGACCACCTTATCAAGTAAACATGTGATAACTAATATAGCCATTAAGTTATCGATAAAATCTTTCATAATTCAACTCTGATAACAAAAGCAAAATAATTTTTGAAAGTCTAAGGAGTCCAATGATGACAAAGCTTACTTGTTCTTGAAATATGGTTTGAATTTGGTAATGTGTTTGTTAAATGTTTGCTTAAATATTTGATCAGAGCTTTTTTCAGTATTTGTTAAGTAAACTAAATTATTTTGAGAGAACACGTCTGTGACGTGTGTTAACGTACGGATAACTTTTAACTCACCATCTTCCGCACTTAATGGACGGATAACTTTTGATCACATACTCCCACACATGTGATGGTTGATGGACTTATTCCAATATAAAGATATGCTGGAGAGAAAATGTATGCCATTTGCCTTGGGGGAAATGCCACTTTGATCGATATTTCAACCTAACTACAAACAGAAACACACCTCGAAGTTGGTACAGAAGTGGATGGCAGACAACGGGATTCAAATTCTTGATTGATCGGCCCAATTTCTGACTTTAATCCCACTCACGATCTTTTTGGAATACTCAAGGATAAAGTCCTTTGGCAACGTAGGTATCCGAAATGAAATAGAGCTTATTAATACTATACGGGAAAAATGGGAAAACATCCCGCCCACCAGCAACGTGGTTAAGTTACTAAAATTAAGAAATATTATACCAAATATAAAAGAGTTTTTTTAGCCTGACCTATCTAATTTTATTTTTATAAAAACTTGAGGAATGGTTATTTTTATAAAAATTAGAAAATATTCTGTACTAACCCCAAAGCATAACTCCACATAAATTGCTTTATTCTATTATGACCAAAAGTACCAACAAACAAAAATTAATGTAAAATGTTTATAAACTATATGGTGGCTTATTTTTTGCACAATTCCTACTGTAAGTGCCATTTTACTTATTCTGTTCTTAATATTGGTATACATTTTTATTAATTTCATAAGTCTTTAATCTCTTTTTAAGTTGAAAAAAAAACTCGCTAACTCACTTGTATAGAAGCGTTTGTTTCCGGCCGGCAATCAATGGTGATAGCACACCATCGAAAAATGAGGTAAACCAAAAATTCTTCACTCGTGACCAGAAGTCCAACGGTTGAGATCCACCAAGCATCAGGTTTGGCACATAAGCCATTTCCTTTGGATTCCCCACAAAGTTATTTATAAACGTTACAGGCCGAGCCATGAAGGAAATTATCACCGGACACTTAAAATGCGCCGCCACTCCTAACTGAAACTCGTTCATGAAATATCCCAGAATTACCAAGTCGAAGGTTTCCTTTGCCATTAATTCCTTCATTGCAGGTTCATGGAGGCTTGCATTGGCACATGTTGTGACTATCTCTATCATTTTACCCATTTTCTTGAAAAGTGGACCGGTATCAGCGATAAGCTTGGCTTGATAGTCTGGCGGGAAACCGGGAACATCAAGTTTGATGTGCCGGTATTTGATGTTCTTTTTGAAAATTGGAGCTGTAGTGACGACAGTTAAGTCATGACCCTGCTCCACCAGAGCATCAGCGATTGCCGTGTGAATGAGCAAGTGACTCTTGGATGGTGCTGTGAAAAGACCAAGAATTCGCGCAGAATCACATTGTGACGCGAGTAATACTGATATAAACAATAACAAAACGAGACTTAAAGTGTGTGCTGCCATTGGGAATGAAAATACGTACGATACCACTGAAGTCTGGCGGAGAACTAAATAATGATTCTTGCTATAAAAAGTAACGACCAATATTTATCCGTCGACGCACGTTTGCTATTGTTGTGTTCGCCATAAAAAAGCTCAACAAAACCAAAACAACTTTATTATTATTTTTTTTTTTTCACGATAAAGTGAAATTGCTATTTTTAAATATTTCTTTCTATACATTAACATTTTTGGTGGTTCTGATTATTTTGTCTTGACAATGACGAAGCGTTTTTTTTGTTTATCAAAAATGTCTAAAGAATGTGTGCATGGAATGCTAATAATTGAAATAGATTGGGCGTTGGAGATTTTGTGGAAAGAATTTTATTCGAACTATTTGATTTAATTTTGTTTAATAAATTTTAATTTGAAGGGCCTCGCAAGCCCACAGATCTTTATGTTGATACCTACAGGGCTGCGTATGAAAATCAAACTCGTACATAATTGGATATAGTTTTGATTCTTTTTGAATAAAAATATTTGTACCTACTAACTTGCAAAAAGTTATTGCATTTATCAACTTAAATAATATTAAGTTGGCCATGACAATCAAAATGGTCTCCAGATTCAAGGTCAAGAATGTAGTCAGGTAATAAGTCTGTTCAGAGTCATTTTAGAAATACATAGAGAAATTTTCCTTCCTCTTTTCAATGTTTCTGGCCGTGGGTGCTGATTTTCATCAAAAGTCGATTTAAAAAAGATAAGGTATATAAGGATAAGATAAGGACATATGCAATTTGTAGTTACCTATTTATTTACGAAATTTATTTTATTTTATTTACAGTAAAATAAAAAAAAAAATATTAAAAATTTTCTTTAAAATTCAAAAATTTCTTTGTGAAAATTTTGATAGCCAATACTTTTAGCTCTTATCGAAGTTTGTATATAAAAACTAGGGAGACGGATTCAATCTCAAAATTCTGAATCCCAAAAACCTGAAATCCCGAAAATTCAGAATACCGGAAACCCATAATACTAAAAACCCCAAAATCCCGAAAACCCAGAATCTCGAAGGTCCAAAATCCGGAAAACCCAGAATCCTGAAAAATCAGAATCTCGAAACTTGAAATTTGCGAGTAAATTATAAAAATATACAAAATAAAAAAAAAAATTACTGCGAAGTCTCTGACGATTTTTAAGGCCAAATTTTAATTAAAGTTTCTTATCGATACCCGATTCACTTTCTTTCCAGTTTTTCTCATCGTATCGTATCCTTTTCGGCAAAATGGTGTGTATCTGCCCTTATTGAATTGAAATCAAGTAGTTTTAATTAATTAATAACAAAGTAAAGAAGTAATTAATTATAAAGTCAATGCATTCCATCAACACTTAAAAAGAAAAAGTTAATTTGAGACAAAACGTGAAAGCAATGGGTTGGAATGAAAGTTTAATCACTAACTGTACATGAAATCCAGAAAACTTATACAATTATTCGGGATTTTGGGTTTTCGGGATTATGGGTTTTCGGGATTTAGGGTTTCCGGAATTCTGGGTTTTCGGTATTCTGGGATTTTGGATATTTGGCATTCTGGGTTTTTGGGATTTCGGTTTTTGGGATTCTGACCCCAACCCAAAAAACAAATCTAAATGCGTTCAGAGAATAATGAGAAAACTCAAAATAAAAAAAGACCGTTCTAAAGGTTAAAAAAAGTTAAAAAAAAAAATTAATTTTGGATGTAAAGAAAAAAAAGAATTTGTTTTGAAAATTCAATATTTCAAAAATGGGTCAAGTAATCAAATGGTGGCATGCTTGCTTTTAAACTCTTAGTTATTTAATGGGTTTTTTATCCAACTACCTTAAAGAAAAATTTATGCTTTTTTTTGCTTTTTCTATAATTAATTCTTATTTTTCAAGCAACTTGAACATAAAGCCAAGTACGTGCCATCCAGTCGTGCATTTTATTTCTGAAAATATTCATAAAAACTCTCAATCAGATAGCGAGTTTAAAAAAAAAACAACCAGATTGTTTTGGAAATATTTGATTGTCAAAAATGAATTTTTGAAATCCAAAAAAATATTTTTTGAAAACTACACAAAACTTTCATGTTTTTCATAAAGTTTTAAAAAAAGGAAAATATTGAAATCAGTTTTATATTTTGGAAGAAAATCGGAAAAAATGGTTCGTTGGGAGGTAAATATTATTGTTTTTTTTTTTTTTTTGAAAAATGGTTTACCACATAAAATATATAGATTTTGTTAAAAAGAAAGGTTGTGGAGCCGTTTTTGAGAAAAATACGCTTATTAAAATAACGTGTGGCGGAAATTACCAAAAAACGCTGAGTACCAAGTTTGAAGAAATTTGATCCAGCCGTTTGGGCTCTTAAATGCAACTTCCAGGCAGGCAGAAATAGAGAGAATTGGGAGGCCAACTTTTTTCGTCACCCCTATCATCGTTATAACAAGTTTGATCAAAATCTCGAGTTCGATTTTTTTAAGAATTTATAACTTGCCATATAGTAGGTACCTTTATACATATCCTAAGAAAAAATTAATTGCTTTTTTGCGTTCCGATAAAATACGACTGTCCTACTTAAGCTTACTTCATGAACTTAGCAGGACAACTTTCTCAAAAATGAAAATAAATAATCTGAAAAAAATTTAGTTCCATGGAACTTATTAATTGGTAATTTTAATTAGATTCACAAACTTAAATTATTTTGTCTTTAATTTAATTGTATTAATCCATTTTTTAAATTTTAATTTCAATTAGCTAATTTTTTTAGCTAAATCTATAATTTTTTAAATTTCAACAGTCACCTTTTTTCGAATCTTAATTTTAGAAAAAGCTGTCCTGCTCAGTTCATATGAAGTTAGCAAGGTACCAATTATTACGTAAACCAAAAGGGATTTTTTTTTTCAATTTTTACTTATCTATTTGCAATAAGTTAGCAATTTATGATGTGATATTTTGAAATCTGAAATCTGTCAAAAGTGTCTTGCTAACTTCATACACATTAAACCATGCAAGCCATGCCTATCAGATCCAGCTCACTATATTTATTGTAGTGAGAATCAAACAAAGGTTTCCTTGTTTCTATTAAAGCGTTTCATTAGTTGTATAACATTTGTATTAAAATGAAACAATTTTTTTTTTTTCAATTTATATTTACATACATAAAATCTACTAATAGGAACACTGCATAAGTATATTAAAGAAATGATACTACATAAGTATACGTTTGTGCGTTTCTGTTCTCACTTGATTGGCATACAATTAATGTATCATATTCGAATTTTTGCTGAGTAATAGATTATTCGCTCAAATAAATTAAAGATTAGGTAATCTGGTTTCTAGGTGATTTAACAAAATTATAATTTCTAAAATAAATGTTTATAACCTTTTAATTTATTGTTAACTATAAAAAGTATAACTTTGGCAAAACAGGTGCAATTAGTATCCATTAACTATTGTTTTAGCTGTAGAAGAATATTAATCACACAAACAAATTATAATGTTTTTAGGAGCAAGGATATATAGAGATAATAGCTACTACAGATAAAATAAATAAGGATATTTGTTTGATATTATATACCCAGAACAGAAGGAGGCGTGTCTATATCCTAAACAACTGCCAGGGGAAAACAATTAGCTTTCTTTTGGCTATATTCGTTTTTATAGATTTGACTTGAGAAAAGACGACGTCCATCATAAAATCATTTTGTGTTTCTTTTTCCATTCGATCAAATTTACACTGAGAGTTCATCTCTCATTATTTTACAGTATTAATACAACGGTATTCATGCAACGGCTTAAAGTCGTCGTAAACACAGTATAGATGCTAACCGCGCAAATCTGCCTAATTTTCCATGAAAATTGTGACAAAATACCGTTATTATTCATTAAATGTTATTATTTGTCATGACATTACGTACCTATTCATTGTAAATACGTACATATGTATTGACTTATAAGGCATATTATGCATTTGTAAGAACTTGAAATCGAGATTTTGATCAAACTTGGATTATGTACTAGGTACTAGTAGATATGCAGATAGAAGAAATTAAATGCACGACTGGGTCGCACGTACTTGCTCTTATGTTCAAGGCTGAGGTTTTTAAGAAACTTATTTGTAAAGACATGGATATTATGAGAGAGAAATGTCCAAAAGCATGATGTAAGATATTTAAACTAGCTAAACAAATTTCTTTGAGAGTTTGAAATGAAAAAAAAGATTCTTGATTGAATACTGTGGTGATATGTCGTTCGTTGGATCAATTTTCTTAAAAAATCATTTTTTATGTACCAAATTATTAAAACATTTTTAGGGAAAACTTTTGGTATGCAAATAGTAAGAATTTACATTTGTACATACGAGTATAAAAATAAAGTCTTAAAAAAATTGTCAATTCGTTTTTGATTTATGGAATTTTTTTTAAATATAAAAACTTATTTTTTAAAAAATTTTAATACGCAATATTCTTAATCTTATTTGAAATTTGTATTTAAAAAAACAATCTAAATTTGTTCAGCCGGTTGTGAAAAAATTCAAAATTAATAAAAACGTTTTATGAGAAGTAAGTAAGTGCCTACTATTAATAGTTGCTATTTGTAAATTTTTATAATTTTTGAGCATACAGAAAATGCTTTATAAAAGTCGTAGGAGCCGTTTTAAGGAAAGAAAATATATATTCCGGTTTTTCACATTTGATTGGAAGGTACCGTTATTTTTCCATAAAAGTAATTTTTTCCAAAAACACTTTAAAAAATGTAAGACATCCTTAAAAAGTTATATTAAAGTCGACCTTGTAGTTTTCAAAACATTTGAGTTTCAAAAAAAAAATTTTGAACATTTTCTCAAAATACAAAAAATATATTTTTTGAAATTTTAGTAAAAAAATATTTATATTCATAGTTTATAAATAACTTTTGTTTTAAAAACTACTGACATCAAAATAACCGTTTTGAATGAAATCGAAAATAAAAAAAAATGATTCTTTGGGAGGTACCATTGATAACCATTTTTTGAAAAATAGTTTTCCATTCAAAGATTACTGTATAAATGTATTGAATTTTTTTTAAAGAAAAGTTATGGAACCGTTTTTGGGAAAAATAAGAAAAATTTTAACAAAAAAATTGTGGTAGGTACCGTTATTTTTAGTTCAAAAGAAAAGAATATAAAATGTGTGGGTAGAATCACTAAAAACACTTCTCTTAAGGAAATCGATAATGTTTAGGGTGTAGCCAAATAGACAGAGACAGACAGACATAACGAATTGTGAGACCTCCCATCTTCCCTATCATCGACAGTAATGACAAGTTTGATCCAATTCTCGAGTTAATTTTTTTACGAATGCAATTGGAAATCACAATTACATATATCTGCCTGACTGGGCTACTGACAGCCTAAACATCAGATCCGATTTTTTTTGTTACTTGGTACCTAAAGCATTTTATGGTCATTCCTCCGTCACATTATTATAATTTATCTTAACCAAAAATAACAGTACCTATATGTAATGTATCTGTCTTAATACAATTTTTTATTTACAAATTTAACAATATATTATTACTCGTATTTTCCTCAACAACAACAAGACCGATTTTTCTAAAAACATTGAATTTATTATTTTTGGTGAAAATAATATTTTGGCGCAAATTTCTTCCAAACAATCGTTTTTAATGTTAGAGGGTAAGTTGGACTACAATTATTTCTCCAGCAACTAAATTTGCAGTTAGAAATACTTCCAAAATTTTTTTAAGTTGCATTGCATAAGCAAGCGGTGAAATATGAGCCTTCACTGTTTTTAAAGCGAACATTTTTAAAATTACTTTTTTTTCATATACATATCCTCCTCAAAAATAAATGCAGTAATGATCTCAAGAATTAATTTCGCATTCTAAAAAGAAAACTCTGCCCACTAAAAACAGTTAATTTCATACAAATTAAATAAATGACGCCCCAAATTTATTCTTTAAGCTTAATAACGCAACAAAATAGAAAGATAAACAAAACAATTTGCTTTAGGTAGGTTTGTGTATCTACTCGTAGCAACCCTATAAGTATACTCACTCATATAAAGCAGCCTGTTGTCGACCTGATATCAGTGGATACGCAATTTCATCAAACAACATCGTAGACAAAAAATTTTGCACTCTCGAAAAGAATCCCAATGTTGACTTGCCACTAAGGAATATATTCGGAACATAAGCCACCTCCTTGGGGTTCCCTACCATACCATTCAATGGAGTAATGGGTTGGGTCATAAATGAAATCACCACAGGACACTTAAAATGTGCCGCTACACCTAGTTGGAATTCATTGAAGAAATATCCCAGAATCACCAAATCGAAAGATTCCTTCTCCATCAGCTGCTTCATAGCCGGATGATTGATACTTGAATTAGAAACTCCAGTGACAGTCTGAACAAAATCCATAAAGTCCGTATAAGATGGTTCGCCCTTGTTTAATGATTTCATCATGTGTTCGGCTGAGAAGCCGGGTATGCCGAGATTAATATGACGATAGTTGATGTTTTTCTTTAAAATCGGTCCACTTGTGACAACAGTCGCTTCATGACCTCTCTCAACTAGTGCATCAATTATTGCGGTATGAACTAGCATATGACTTTTAGACGGAGCCGTAAAGAGTCCGAGAATACGAGCGCCATTAGATTGTGATGTAAATATCACCAAGAATAGAAGAAAGAAACATACAAACGATTGGAAACCGGCCATAGCGCAAATCGAACGGCAACGCAACGAACGTTTTGTGCGACAGCGAGTCTGAATGAGAACTGAATAACACAATTTGTTAAATGAAAAGCTTTCCATGGCAGTGGAAATGTTTTTTTTTTTGTTTTTATTAAAAAATTGTTTACGCTTATGTAGATACATATGTATGTCTCAAATCCCAATCTATTTATTTTTGTTTATCGCGAAAACGTTCAGTACCTACCTATAGAATGACTCAGCGTAGTGCAAAATAAAAAACATATACAATATTATCACAGAATATAATTATGTGTATAAACCTAACAACTGTTTGTGATATTATCATGAAATTACATACTAATTTCATTTGAAAACTAAATAATACTCGTATATCTATGTATGTTTAGAAAATGGAAACATTTAAACTTTTCGATCAGCCTGAAACTTTTATAATTATTGTAAGTAATTAATTAGTAATAAAAGAAGCTGTGCTTTTTGTGTGTAAATAGAACTTTTATAATAATTAAAATTTATGATAGTTTGGAAAGCTGTGTTTTTCGTGTTTTAATACGGGAACATCCAAGCACCACTCGGTATGGGCAAGTCAAGCTTTCGAGGTGAATAATGTATTCCGCTGCTCCAAACTACGCAAAAATGTCTCACATTGAAATTAAAGTCGATGATAAATGAATGCAATTAGAATAGCTCAAATAAGAAACATGGAGTTATGCTTCGTAATTAAAATGTGTATGCAAAGAGAATTTAATTTTGGTTCGATGGGAACAATTTTACTTACAATATACCTACAGCAGGGTACTATATGACAAGTTTTGCATTCGAAAAAAAATTTAACTCGAGACTTTGATCAGACTTGTCTGATGATAGGGAAGACGAAAAAATGGGTAGCACAACTCCGTTTGTCTGTCTGTCTGTGCGTCTACAGCCTAAACGGCCCGACCGATTTTTTTTTGAAAAACTTGGTACATAGTGGTTTTTGGTAATTATGCACACACGTTTTTTTCATTTTTTTAGGATCAAAATTAACGGTGCCTGCCATACAATTTTTTTAGCACTTTTAATATCGTACTTTTCTCAAACACGGTTTTACACAATTCAAAAAATTACTTTTGTCTTCCTTTGGGTGTGAAACCGTTTTTCAAAAAATGGTTATTAATGGTACCTCCCAAAGAACCACTTTTTTAAAAATATTTTTGTGTACATAAATTGAAAAAAAAATTAGTTTGGACTTTTAAAAAATATTTCAAAATTTTTTTTTTTTGCTTTAAATATTTTGAAAATGATATGATCTATTTTTTTGAAACACGATAGCGAAAAGTTTTTTAGCACTCCCTAAAATATTTTCAGAAAATACAAACCAAACTTAAAAAACCGGAAAGGAAAATACTTTTTTTCTCAAAAATGACTCCTACGATTTTGATTAAACCTTTTTCATATTTTTCCAAATTATGCATTTTTGCACTTAGCACCTATTACTACCAGTTATAGAACGTATTTTTTCTTAACTTTCACATTATCAGCTTAACGGATCTAGATATGTTTGTATATACAAATTTTTTAATAAAATTAAAAAAATACTGCATATTAAAGTATCACAAAAAAAAGTTATTGAATATTTAAAAAAAGTTACAAATTTTGTTTTTGAAAATTCGATATTTCAAAACCGGGTTAATAAGTTTTTTTTTTATATGCACATAAATAATTACTTAAGATTTGCATACAAAAAGTTTTCCTTTTTTAGGAAAACCGTTTCAATGATTTAAAATATTTCTGTCCATACAATCATATTCAATAAAGAATAAAGATTCTTCTTTTTTTCATCTCAAACTCTCTACGAAGTTTTTTTTTAGCTAATTTAAATATCGTTTTTGATGCTTTGAAACATTTTTCTCTCATAATTTTCATATAATTTTCTTAAGCCCACAACGCCTTGAATATAGGAGCAAGTTCATGCGACCCAGGCGTGCATTTTATTTTCAAAGACTTTATTTTAATGGCACCAGCCATATAATTTTTTTTAACAATTTTACATAATCATATTTTTCTCAAAAATGTTTCCCCAACTCTTTTTCAAAAAAATTCAATAAATTTCTTTCAACAAAGGCTACAATTGGATGGAAACCCATTTTTCAAAAAATGGTTATCAATGGTACCTCCCAAGGAACCATGTTATTTTTGCGTTCCATTTATTTCAAAACTGTAATTTTGATTTCACTTTTTTTTATACAGAAGCTTCCTAACAATTATATAAATAGTTTTTCTTATCAAAATTTTCCAAAAAATATTTTTTGTGTTTTTTTTTAATATCAAATGTTTTTGAAATATTTTTTTTAAAAATGGGCTTTTAATGGTATTCCAACATTTAAATTTAAATTTACCTATTAAAAAACTGTTATTTTTTCTTATACAAATGTTAAAAAATGTTAAAGAAAACGTTTCCTACGATTTTTATCAAAATTTTTTGTATACTTCAATATATGCACTACCGAAAATTATAAGCAATTACAAATAGCAACTATTGATCCACTTCTCATAGAGCGTTTTTTAATTTTGAATAATTTTCTTACTACCTATCTGCTGAAGATACTTCAGATACTTTAGTTTTTCAATATACAAATTTCAAATAAAATTAAAAAAATATTGCACATCAAAATTTTTAGAAAAAAAAGTTTTTGAATTTAAATTTTTTTATTTTTTTTTCGAAAATTCGATATCTCAAAAACGGATTGACAATGTTTTTAAAAATTTATTTGTATGTGTATATAAATAAATGCTTACGATTTGTTTACCAAAAGTTCTTCTTAAAAATATTTTAAGAATTTGATACATACAAAATGGGAGCGGGTCGAAATTTTTGTTCCAAAATTTAGCTTTTCAAAATTCTGCTTTCTTAAAAAAAAAATTGTTTTTCAAAATACTGTGTTTTCAGTTCTGTTTGTCAAAATTCTACTTTTCACATATCTGTTTTTCAAAATTCTGTCCTATAACATTTTTAAAAATAAAATTCTGCCTATTCTGCTTTTGCACAAATAAGTTGTATTATTAACGAAAATCAACAAAAAAGTACAACTTTTCGTAAACCATTTGTCTTATTTCTGGTTTGCACCATATTCAATTATAATATTAACATTGACTTATTTTTTTCAAAATAAAGTAAATGACCAGCCATGCACAACTAATCTTTTCATATATTTTTATACTTTTACAGGTTATTGAGGCTGTAACTGTAAGTGCATAAATGGTGAACCCCACGTTTTTACAAAATTTTTAACTAGATCGACGTTTTATAATACTGTGTATATACTGAACCAAAATCTTATTTTCCAGCAATGTTTTTTTTTTGAGATTTTAAGTTGGCGGACCAGGATTTCATTAATATTTCGTTGAAATCTGGAAATTTCATTAAGATTTCGATGAAATTTTCATGAAATCTTTTCCATCAATTAAAAATATTAAAAATCGAATTTCGTTTTGGTGGGAACATAGCACAATATTACTTTTTTTGAAATTGAAGTAGGTCATATTTTTGAAAAACTTAGAATTAAGAATTTACAATGGTATCTTAGACGGATTTTGACGAATTAATGTAAAAAAAACTTTTTCATCAAATAAAAGAAATGTTTACCATATGAAAATTGATTTAGGAAATTCTGCCAATAATAAAAAGAAGGTTTGGAAAATCGCCCGCACTTTAACATTTCCAAACCTTCTTTCTATTATTGGCAAAATTTTGAAAAAAAGGAATTTTGAAATGCAGAATTTTGAAAAGCAGAATTTTGAAAGCAGAATTTTGCAAAAAGAATTTTGACCATGCTAGAATTCCGACCCTAATCCATAAAAAATATACGAGTATATATTCCGAAAAAAAAAATTGAAAATAACTCAACTTATTTTTCGATTCTGAAAAAAAGTTTGTACTTTGGCGTTAGATTGGTCCCACAATACGTGACCAACAATATCAGTCGAGTACTCATTTAATAGATAATTTAAATGACTACAAATTATTTTGGGACCATTGTCCAAAAAAGTCAAAGAAAAGCGAGATATTTCAAGAAACACAACACATGACTCATAGGTGAGTTTTGTTTTTATTTTTGTTTACTTTAACGTTGAAAAAACAGATCGCTTCAGAGATTAAACAATAATAATTTTACCACCTTACCTGCTAGATATACAAAAGTTTCTTATCAGATGTAAGTAAAGAATTCAATTAATCACCTTTAGGTATGACAATCGGGTAAAACAAAAAAAAAATCATTATGAATACCTACTTATCTACAAGTATGTATACTTACTCATATAAAGCTCGTTGTTTACTATCTAATAATAAAGGTGATATGACGTCATCAATCAACGGGCTCAATACCGTATTCTTCACCCTTTGCCAAAATCCAAGTGGTTGCTGTCAGCTGTCCTCCAAACAAAACGCCCGGAACATAAGCCACCTCACTGGGATCGCCAACCATTTTGTTGATAAATGAAACAGGCCCATTCATAACTGATATAATGACAGGACATTTGAAATCTGCAGCAACTCCGAGTTGAAATTCATTGAAAAAATATCCCATAATAACTAAATCAAACGATTCATTGTCCATTAATTGCCTTAAAGCAGGATGGTGAAGGCTTGCATTTGCTGTAGCAGTCACTTTTGCGACAAGTTTGCCAAATCGCTTGTAAAGAGGACCTGTATCGCTAATAAGATTTGCATGGTAATCAGCTCCCAAGCCAGTAACATTTAGTTGGATATGACGATAGTTCTTGTTTTTCTTGAAGATCGGCACTGTTGTTACAACTGTAGCGTCATGACCCTCCTCAACCAAAGCATCAATGATTGAAGTATGAACGATTGTATGACTTTTCGATGGAGACGTAAAAAGACCGAGAATTCTCGCACTATCACAGTGTGATATGAATATCACTGCAAGGACTAAAATTACAACGAGACGAGCCATTGTGTTGGGTAAAAAGCCAAATAGATCCATTTTGATGATATTATAAGCACTCCAGCTATAGAGTGCTATATCTAAATGTGATTTAAGAAATATTAGCTTAGTCATGATAAGTGAAAGCATAACATAGCCAAAAATCACCCACTTTCTTTTTAACTTTCATATCTCAAGATAAAGCGCTGAAAATATAATTATCATTCTTACCATGATGACTGATGTTGGACAATGATAATTATGTCCGCTTTTATCAGCCATGACGACGCTGAAACTTTAGTCGTTTTTTTTTCGATTTTTTTTAGGAAGACCTAACCTAGCTTAAGATGTAAAGATGCCGTATAATGAAATCATTTTGGGTTAGGCAAGAAATCTGGAAATTCCAAAATCTGAAATGAATGAACTTCTTTTTGCAACTAGTTTTTACAAAGGGACCACCTCCAATGGTTGATATGTCAAAACTAGTAGACGGTTGCTACAAATTACCCTGCAACGAAAGAGTGCAGGCACTTCAACGTTTGCGTTGCAACGGATCTCGAGATGTAATCACAGATGGCGCCTACACTTCTGGTAAGGCTGAACCACTTGAACACCTCATAAAGGTTACTCAGGTTTTTCGAAGCCCATGGCTATAAGGACCGGTTTTCTCCAGCTCCCCACTCTGGGAGCTATTTTACAGTCTGGTCCTCCAGGATAGGGTATAACCTACCTACCATCATCATGGTTTCCGGTTCCGAAAAAACAACAACCTCAGATTAAGATGATTTTAATGTTGACAATACCAGCAAACTAAATGAAAAAAAAAACTAATTTCGGATATGCATGTGAAATATACTGTCCTTATACACAACTCTAGACCACGTGCTGCTGAATAAATTGTTGGAGACCTTGTGTAGGCTTAAAGCTGACATTACAGCTATCCAGGAATTGCTGTGGAATGTGGACGGAATACAGAATACGGAAAGAACTATAACAAACAGGGTCTGCGTCTATTTGATTGTGAGTTTGTGATACGAGAAAAACTTAGGCAAGAAGTTTTAGGCTTTCAAAGTGTATGAGAGCTCCTCATCACAATTTGCAACCTAGCCAGATTAAAGAGCTTCACGTTGATTAGGATTCACGCTCCCACAAAAAATAGAATAGCACTCAACTAAAGAAGCATTTTATGTTCAATTGGAGAGCACCTACGATATGTGAAGTACGGCGTCAAGATTATTCTTGGAAACTTTAAGCCTAAATTCAGAAATGAGGGCATCCTTGGGTTGACAGTTGGAGAGCACAGCCTTGTATGACATAACTTCCCCCGATTCAGAATTCAGGGCATCTTTGGGTTGACAGTTGGAGAACACAGCCTCGCATGACAAATGATGATGGGCCAAGTTTTTTTTTAGTCTTGTGATCAAAAAACCATTAACCAAATTGATCACACGAAAGACAGTATATATATGTTTTCTTCCAGTATCTTGGATATCCACACCTAGATTTGACGTCGAAAAGCAAAAAATCTCAGGTGATCACCAGATTTTTTTCTGACCACGTCTTCATTATTCTATCAGCAAGCCCGCCATCAGTATAAAGTACACAGGAACAGCGAAGAGACTATAAACAAGAAGTGGGTATAACTAGGCGACCACAACAAAACTCCTCGTTTGTTGGAGATCGCCGGCTGGTGCATGCAGCTAAGAATGATGCCTACCAAGGAATACTGCAAACGAGAACTAAAACTGCTGGAATAGCATCCCGGAAGAGCTGCGGACAAAAAATAAGGGAGGACCACAAGGAAAAATCAGAAACCTGTTGAGATGAGTACGGGAACATGGTAAGATGCCTAGATACATAATCTGATAACCCGTGAAACTGCTTGTTAACCACAATATTTGTCAATGAATCCATAGTTTAAATTGTTTAATAGTCAGCCAATGTTGGTTGATAATCTTCATTTAACTAGAGTCTGGTGAAAAACTTATTCCTGATTTAACCCAACTAGCACTACCGTCTTAACTCATAAACAAATTTTAGTACTGATTGTACTAATTGTAGGTGCAAGCACACCACCCCTCCCACATGTACTCTAACACTAAGTAAAAAATCGCTAGAATAAACCCATTGTTTAAAAGCATTCAGCAGCAGCATAAAACTACATATTATTTTGTTCTGCATCACAGAATGCTGCCATCGGGCGTTCCAATAATCTTTTCAGTCAGTGCTGAAAAATCAAATAAATACTCGGTCTCGCTCTAGCTCTCCTTCACACTTTTAATATAGTTTTCTTTTATTTTTCTTTAATTTTTCCGGTGCAAATATTTAATAAATTTTTACATTCTGTACTTCTGTGCAAACAAACCTTTACAACGATACATAATTTATATGTCTTCGGCTTTTGTAGACCGCGTAAATTGTACCACAAAATTCGTGTTTGTCGTTTTATTTAACCGAATGTGAACAAATCGGCCCTTAGGATTGTGATCATTTTCAAAAGACCCACAATCTAGATTTCAGGGGCCGAATTACCGTGTCAGTGACCGAGTGAGTGAGTGCCATCAGTGATCGAATGAACGAGTAACCACATCTAGTTTTGGTATACTTGACTGCTCGAGACGTGAGCGGTAATGACAAACTCAGATAATTCAGTCACGCATTGCTCGATAACTGATGCGATAATTCGGTCCCAGGTTTTGTTAGTTCCTGAAATGATAAATCGTTTCTTTAATGAGTGTTTTTGGAGACTGCTCCCACCTAACACACTGTCTACTTATATTTTTAAAAATAAAGACTTTTTTGCGAAGAATTTTGGGTTATATAAGTTTTAAATCCCATTTTGTGCGTTTATTCGTCGTTCGTTGGTCATTCTCGTGTGAATGGCCCTTTATTATTTATTTCACTACTTGCGAATCTTATTTTTGGGATTTTCTCTGGGGGATATTTTGTTTTCAAGAAATTTTCTCCAGGGGATTTTGTCTCTACTAAGTTTAAATTTGGGGATTTGTCTTTGGGGATTTTAATTTTGGGACTATGGGTTTTGGGTAAACGTCACTTACCCTTTATTTTAACCAACAATTTGTAACTCGAAAAATCTCCAAACATAAATAATAACAATTTTAAAACATATTGCATCTTGTTTAAACATTTTCACACCCGTCTTTCTCAAAGCTAATAATAAATTTTCTTCAAAGAAAAAATTAAACAACACTTAACAGCAACTCTATGCAATTAACTTTTACACTCGCAGTCTGTGTAATTTTGTTTCCCTGGTTTCCGATTAAAAATAAAAGCAATTAGACCTCGAGTCTTTAATTTTGCCCATTTTCCAAACCTAATGGCTTTTGGCAATTAGCCAATTTTCATTAAAATGCTAATAAAGTCAACACACGCTCGATTAGAATAGAAATTGATTAACTAACATTGGCATATATTTTCTTTGTGAACATGGAGGCTTGCACTCTTGTTTGCGGGAGCTTTTTCATGACTAGAGGCATGATAATTTTTTTTTAACTATATATAGGAATCTTCTTTCAACCCCAAAGAACAAACTAAAGGCCAAACTTCTCTGGCTGTGATGCTATTATGTCTTAACCTTAAAATTCAATACTTAATTAAAACTTACAATCTTAAGACAGAACACCAACAACAACAACAACAGCAACATCAACGAAAACCAATTACTCGCTCTGGATGAGTAAACAAAACGAAAGGAAAGAAAAAAAAAACTAGAAAAAGCTATCCTGTCAGGATGTTTTTTCGGAGGACGACCTGAACCAAAGAAGAGAGAGAGGAGGGTTATGCTTCCTTAGTTTAACTTCTAAGTACATAATGGCAAATTCATTGCAGATCTCCGTGATGTTATAGAACTCCACGTTTTCACTTCTGTTTTCGCACGATACGACGACACGCCGACAACGTCTCTCGTGTTTAATTAAAAATTTAAATGAACAAATTATGGTTGATAGAAAATTAGTGCGAACGCTCAGGACACAGAAAATAGGAGACACGCCATAATCAAAGGTGTTTGAAAGAGTGAAAACATCATAAAGGAAATCGACGTAGAGGTCGGTAGGTGTGGGTACTGAGTGTCAGCGTCCCCATCCTGCGTGAACGTGGTTCAGCAATAAACGCCGGAGCTGCAGAGCGGCCGGCGTGTCTTTAATTACACGCCAGGGGCTTCAGTCGAATTAGATGCATTATTCCCCGTGTCAAAAGAGGTCACACAATACTCTAACACTACCACTTCTTAATGATTGAGCTTTTCTAGAGATTACATAAAATCACTTGCATGCATTTTACCCTAACAAAAAACAGATTCAATGTTATCCAGGATTATCCTATGCTCCTCACATTTCAGCTGCACAGCATCAAATTGACGTGTTGCAACAATGGAATATACTGCTACTGCCGCACTGCCAAAGCCAGTGCTTTTCTAGCGATGACAAGATAAGAATGAAGTGAAGAAGAGGGATTTTGTTGGTGGATTAAAATTGCAACAAGGATTGTTCGAAGGATATTTATAAGGTCCGTATGTGCTTTATGTGTTTGGATATTTAAATGGTTAGACATTTTGCACTGGATGGTCAACACAACACTTTTGTCATAGAAATCAGGCTAGGTATAGTTTTTCATAAGGTTTTTGATGTCCTGAATTCGACAGTGGCCGCAGAAAGTTTCCATCAGCTCAGGTGGAGAGATTTAAACAAAACAAAAGTTGTTTTTTTTTTTAAGTAACGAGACATTACGATAAAAGGTATATTTCTCCTAATGCACCATTTACACGGGTTAGGAAATGATTATATTTCTCCCTCCATTAGAAGTGTAAAAGTTCGAAGAAGGTGGAAGGCGCTCATATACTCTCACCTCTCCAGATATATCATTATAATACTTTTATCAGACAAATGTATTGTATGTAATTTTATTTTCGGAAAAGTTTCTTTTCAATTGGATTAAGTTAAAAGGATTTTCCATCAGAAAAAACAACATATCCACGATATCACCAGTATTTTTGTTTTTTATTCAATTTTTTTTTTATTTTTTGTCATTGAATCATTCAAACAGACGTCGACGTCCCAATCCCTGGATTTTTGTTCAACTTTATTTTTTTCCTTTTTTTTGGAACAGAATAAAACAGGAAATTTTATTGAATTATATATCAAGGATAAAATCCAATATTCAAATGATGTATGTTGACACCACTCCTAAGCTGACACCCACAGGCTCACACGAACTTGTATAAACAAACAACAGAAACCAACAGAGAGAACGAAAGAGGATGATGATGATTTCCAGCACAACTCAGCCCAGCCCATTCCATATTGAAGCCATATGCAAGGTATTATAGTTTTACACAGAAAGACACATACATTCATCTGTCTGATGCCCTTCTCTTGTTTCCTAGATCAAACGCCAGCTATTGACGCCGCGTAAAGTGTCCTTATTTTTCAATAAAACATCGTTAGAGATACAAGATTTACTCTCCCTTAGATACTTGATATTTACCGAGGTTTTTGCAATGGATGGATGCGCCGGAACTGCCGCCATCACTTTTTTTCAAAGGATATAAGAATGTACATATTTTCTATAAATCCGTCCGACTGGGGGATCGAATCTGATTTATTTATTTTTTATTTATTTATCTGTCCTTTGTTTCTAGTTGTTACCTTTTATTCTACTTATTGCCATTTCTGAATAAATGTGATGCTGTGTTTGAGTATTTGAGATTATTGACATCCTGAAGGCAGTATAGGAGCATAAGTTAGTAAGTATGTCGTCGAAACTTTCATAAGAGACTGAATTTAATATAGGTATACGGTCTAAAAATATCAACGCGTATATTATGTCTTGTAACGAAGTTACACCTTTTTATCTCCCAACCACCGGACCCCAAGTAAAGAACAAAAAACGCCGAAATTCCACTATAATACAAACTTCAGGAAGAAGACACACAATGACGCCGTGAGCTACGACGTCAGCGTCAAAGTAACATCAGCATACCATCAAGGCGCCCACGCAGATTTCAAAAAAGAACTGGCGGTTGACGAAGCACGTCAGCAAATAATTTTCGTTCGTGGTTTTTACAATACACATTTGGTTCGGGCAGCGAAGTCAACAAGTAAGAGTGGAAAATTCATCAAAAATAATCAGATTTTTCTTGTCACCGTGTTACACAGTATCAATCAAGTGTACTAGATAAAGAACCGTCTCAAACCTATTAGTGTAAAAACTAATAACGAAGCACACTGCTGGACATCCATACCAGATAATAGCTTCAAAACTTTTTGGGTTCCACCGTTAAAACCCCCCTCCGTTCTCCCCCTCATTTACTATTAGTTAAGACTAGGGACTCTATCCCAACCTTCGCTGTCTTAGCCTTTTCTCTTCCGCCGCCGTAGTAAAGACTAGGGATCCTATCCCAACCTTTGCTGTCTTACCACCGGTTCCAAGAAGCTTAGACTAGGGACTCTATCCCGACCTTCGCTGTCTAAAGCTTCTCTTCTCCGCCGTTATCGTTAACACTGGGACTCTATCCCAACCGTCGCCGTCTCAGCTATCCGCCGTAATGTTACTCTGTCGTTGCCTAAGACTAGGGACTCTATCCCAACCTTCGCTGTCTTAGCCTTTTCTCCTCCGCCACCCTAGTTAAGACTAGGAACCCTATCCCAACCTTCGCTGTCTTTAGCTCGGTGCAGGGTGAGGGAATTGATCTCGCCATTATTGTATATGAAATACTTTGTGAGTTTATTATAAGATTGTACTATTGTAAAATTATATGAAATACCTTGTTATAAACTATTCGTAAATATTCGATGGAAATCTTCAAAAGACATTTGGTAAGAATCTGTACTGAATAGTGTGGAACTCTTACCGCACTAAGACCACCGGTGAACTAGGACCAATCTATAAAAGATCTACAAATGATTTTTCTTTCTTAATTTATAAATTACACTGAGGGAAGTTTAAAGTTATGACACTTTTCCATAGACCATCAGCTCATGAGACTTGGTTCTTCTTAATCTCCGAATATTATCTCTTACATTTAAGACTGTCTCCATTTCGGAGCTGGTATGACTTTGCAGTCGCTGATTGTGTGATACGGCTTATTTTTGAACCACTTCTGTAACCATTTGAATTTGAAGGTCCCGGTGTAGATACTATACCAAGGGGCATATATTATTCCACGAAGGACCATGCTTTTGAAATTTTGGATGGGTTCAGCATTTTCCTTCTCTCTTTAGTCCCATAGTTGGATGTCATATATTTCAATCGATTCCAATCTCAATCAATTCGACTATTCTCGACTTTCAATCTCAATCCCAATCATTTGTTTAAGGAATCTCGACTTTTGGTATCAATCTTTTCAGAGGTTTTCTAATCCATGGACATCGCAGCCATCCTTTAATGGAATTCGACAGATGATAGCTTGACAGATAGGAAACAAACTATTTTTTGACTGGAAAAGTGTATTACCCAGGAACCCTAAAAATCCCTAAGAACATTTTTGGAGCAGTAAAAATTCTTCAAAGATTCCTCATTCTTTAGAAGTTTCATAAGCCAATAGACATTTTTAAACTTTTCGGACTAGCCGCCCTATAAATATTTAATATTAAGCGAGTTAAATACAGTACTCACCCCTAACGTTTCGCTGCGAATTGCATCGAGCGTGGTCCCCGGGAAACTGCTAAAGAAATGTTAGGAGCGATTTTCTCTATATGCAGGTTGTAACGCTGCGTCGAAGGTTCTGTTTCTTGCTATTGGGCTTTTCCCTTTGGTTTTTGCTAACAGCGCTGATATGTTCTTTCAGGCGTGAAGCAATGCTCCTCTGAGTCTCCCCTACATGATGATTCATAGCTGCATGGTACCGCATATACTCCAGGTGTTTGGAGGGGGAATTGATTTTTTGGCGATTTAAGGTAATTTATCACCTTTTTGGTGGATTTCACACAATATCGCTTCAAGATTTTCCCTACCCTGCCTGTTACACCTCTTACATAAGGCGGGAAAGCTTTCTTGTCTAAAAGGCTATCTTCCCTTTCTTGTGACGAAACTGGCTTCCACGATCTTTGCTTTTTTGAATAGCCATTCGTTTTAAAGACATTGTCCAGCAGAGAAAGTTCACTGGCAAGGTGGTCGCTATCACATATGCTGTGGGCACGCTGTACAAGTGCAGACACCACTGATGTCAAATTTGCCGGATGATGGTGGGAAGTAGCGTGCATTTTGTTTCCGCATCACTTTCACATCCAAAAATTTGATGGACTCTTCTCCATCTTCTTCCATCGTAAACTTCATTTTAGGGTGCTGTAAATTCAGATTTTGAAGAAAATTCGAAATGTCCGAGTTTTTCATGATCCAGAACGTCTCATCCACATATCTCAGCCAGTTATTATTTTGAGCTTTTGAGATCGGGGTCCCATTGTACGGTTTCAGTTGGTCCAAATTGCGAAGCATTATAAAGGCAGGTAACTTTGAGTTGCATGGTGGAAGACCGGGGACACATTCAATGAATTTGAAGATTCAATTGAAAAGATTTTTGCTTCATCATCATTAACATGGTCGCAATTTGATTTCGGTGATTGAAATTCAAATCATCGGCGACGGAAGTCCTTATTATTTGCAGCTAATATTACGCATTCACTCAGTGAATATGGTGATAAAAATAACTGTTGCCGATTTTCGGGAAAACTTTTCTTAAGAATTTTTAAAAGGTTTTTTTTTCAGGTTAGATAGAGTTTTTGTTTGAGAAATCGTCGGCGTTGGAAAATTTGAAAAAGAAAATGCCATCTAATTGGTCAAAAAATGTCAAACTAGTCCTAGAAACGTAATCAAGGCTTTAAGTTTCTCAAGGTCGCGCGTGATTTTTGAGTCCTCATTTTTGGCCGAAGGTCTGGGTTCAATTCTCTGCCGCTGAAACCTAAAAACAGAAATGTTACCTCTAAGATATTGCCTCTTGCGAGGAACCGACAAATCTTTCAAGATTTACTTGTCATGAATAAGTGCTTCTCATCTAGCAGCTCGGACTCGACAAAAGATATGGGTCCCCTTCATTCCCACACTCCCCACAGGAATGGTTGAGAGTTGAGTTGTTTGCAAAACCAAATTTATAAATTTATTTATTCTACCATGATTTTACTATGATTTTTTGGATTTTCATCCTCCGAGCACATAACCATGAATGTTGCAACTTAAGTAAGGTTTTTATTTGCGATATTCGATATCTTTGATGCTATTTATTTGTCACAACGAGTATTAGCATACTATAAGAGTGTACACAAAAAAAATGCAAACATTTAATAACTATAAACAAATTTATGAATGCCTGTTTTAAATTTTCACTCGTATATCCTTAAATCCTGACTGATTTATCGTGTTTACAGCCCATTCGCAAAGTGCGGGTGGTCAATTTAAGACCACAAGAATTCCATACCACGATTTGTGTGTACATTTACCATTGTCACCTGCACGCATTTGCACTTAAGCCCGCACTCATATCAATAAATCAAAGGTGAAAACAAATTGCGATGGGACTGCGGTAACCCCCAAATATGAGGCCACAGTATCTATAGGTATGTATGTATGTACTTTATGCATATTGCGTTAAGCTCCACTTGACAATCGCCGTAAACTCCCCTCACCATACTCCACCATCCCCGAAACAATTGCGAAGTATCAATCGCAAGAGGTCGAAATATTGTGACAAGGATATATGGATGACGCATATATATAGATTGTCATATATCCCCATGCTACCACAAATACCACAGCCCTTTATACACAGTTAGCTATTCTCCGACCAACAACGCAAATGTATAACAGAGAGTAAAGATAGCTTTGCCTAAAACCAACCCCATCCTCCCATGATGATCCTCTAATGAAACCAACATCATCCCAATTTACATTCGTAATAAAACTTCAGCCTTTTAGGAAGGAATTACTACGACTCGAGCTAAACATCCTTGTTTATGGCCACCATAATCCACTTAGGTATAGTTTGCGTTATGTTATCCTGTCGACCGATGCCACCGACACGATGGTGACGATGGAGAAGTAGCGAGAATCCTTTTTGGAGGAGATTGCTAGCAAATCTCTGGCACAGAAGGTAAATGTTTCCCCTTTTAAACAATCCCCAATCACCCCCTCGTCCTTCCAACCAACCATGGTATAGGTTCCGCTAACAAAAGCGTCCTTGTTGTCGTTCAGATTGGTATGTAAGTACATGGTGTGGTGTGCATTAGAAATTCATTTGTGGCTTACCTCGTGTATCCTGGCAGTGACACAAAAAACTGTGAAAACCAACGAATTAAAACACTTTATATGCGTTCTTATACTGAATGTCATTCCAAAGGTATATTACGATTGGGAGTGTTCGCAAATGCAAGTACATTCATTCTTTCCTAAGCCAGTTGAAAAGTTGCTAAGAAAATTACCAAACGGTAATGGACACACTAACCCTGCACCTGATCTGCCACAAGGCTACGTTAAATGGGAAACGAGTCTACGTTTCTTCGTAAAAGAGACACACTTACTTTATGGCGGTGATATTATTTGGGTAATAGAGAGAGAGTTGCACTGGGATGCATGTCGTACTGAAAGTAGTTTACATATTTCACCATAAGGTACCTGTAGCTGGCAGACCACATAGCTGGGTGCAAAGGAGCTCAGGATAAGCTCCTGTGGAAAGTAGAGCAGCAATGCCAGCTAATTTACATGCTTTCTTAGTGTAGTTTTTAGATGGTGTGTTAGATATGTTATCACAGTGTGGCTAAGTGGGACAAGAGGGTATAGGTCGGTCGTTGGTAGTTTGGCTTGAAATAAGAATTTACCCTATTTCATTGTCTCCCTTGTATTAAAATTAATCATATAAATATTACTGTAACCTGCAACGCACTGTCCTCGCATAACCCAAAACCTATTGCAAAAGTGGTGTAACCCAAATATGTTTTATCAAACTTTTCATCTTTAATCGATGTTAAAAAAATTTATTTAATTTAGATTAGAGGATACAAGTAACATCTAGAAAGCTTATTTATTTTAAAATTATGAATTTTGACTCAGATCTCTTTTAAGGTATAAATGTAAAAATACGATACAGAAGAGTATCAATTAAGCAAACGAATGGGTAACACCACTTTTGCACTCACGGCCTCAATTAAGAAGCAGGTTTTTTGGAATTTATTTCTTTTCAATTCAATTTGGCTTAACTCTTGCTTAAATATAAGTAAATAGTTACGGAAAAGAGTTATTTATTAATATGAACAAAACTACTCGTACTAACTACTAACTAAAAGACTAAGCATCACACCAAACAAACATTGATAAAATAACTGCAAAAATTATCATTTTTGGATGTTAATAGTCGTCCAATATTAAAAATATTTCATTTTTGTGATTCATGAAAAAATCAATAATTGGGTTATTGAAGACGAGAAAACCGCGGAGTGCAATTAAATAAGAGGGCTCATTTTGGAGGGAGGGGTGCAAAACCACCCTTTTCAGTTTTTTGCATATAACTCGAAAACGAATAAAAATTTCGAAATATTGTTGAAAAACTTTTTTGTAGACAATAAAATTTACCATCGAAATGAATTTTTATATTTGTTTTTTTTTTTGGAAATTTTTTAATTACCTAATTTTTTTAAAAATCATTGCAAAAGATAGTTAAAAATCACATTTTTTGTTTTTTTTTTACTTATTTGCCTATAACTTTTTTACCTAAAAAGATAGGTATAGGCATTGCTGCAAATTAAAAAAAGATTATTTAATTTTCTTTAAGAAGACATATTCAGAAAAAGTTTTGGACCGAATCGACCGAGAAAAGACCGATCAAACTAAGCTGATATTAGGATTTAAAAGTAAAATATATGGCATTTATGGCTATTTTGAGAAATTTGTAAGATGATACACTCAAACTGGGTGTATGATTCATTCTTGACCATTAAAGTAAAAATAATAGAGAAGTTTCAATTTTTTCGCAGTTTAAGGGCTACAATCTATTTTTTTTTTTTCAAAATTTAAAATAATTGTAGACAAATTTAGTAATTGACCTGAGCTCCTGAGAAGGTCAACTTGGAAAAACCAAAAATAAGTGTTTTTCTTGGGAAAAAGTAGCTTTAATTTTTTCTTAATTTCTCAAAACCTAAGATACATTTAACATCCGGTTTCCAGTTATAATAAATCTTGGTGATTCTGCCCACATGATTTTTTTTTTTTTTTTTACTAAAACAATTAGTAGTAGTCTTACAAAATCTTATTTTTCTCAAACACAGCCCCAGAATTTTTTTTCAAGCAAAAAAATCGATACTTTTTTTCTAGTAGAGTTTACCTATGGATGGGATGGGATGGCCGTAACGTCCTTCTCTTTCGATTGCTGTTAATATACTAATTTTTACTATACAATTCTGAGAACGATCTAGTACTTTCGTTAAGTTATAAGAAGCTTAGAAGGTTACATAAATTTATATATATTCTAATCTCTACACATCGACCGAAGACTCACAATACTCATGTAGTTCGATATACTATCAAATAACCATTTTTTTGACTTTCGATTTTTTTCAAACCTTGAACTCTGATCTTCCTATCAACGTAAATATTTTTTTTTTCTATTTTTTACCCTATGTAGAATAGGTAGATCTGTTTTTGATTAAATTTTCAACTTAAGCAAACAAACAAATAACATTTTTTTTTCTTACCAAAAACTTTTTTTAATTTTTTTTTTCCTTGAAAATGTTTTAAGAATCTGATATATACAATTTTCACATAGATCACTTTCTTCACATAACCTCAAAAAAAATTTGAAAAATATCAAAAAATAATCTTTTGGTTTTTATTTCTATCTTCGACAAAAATTAATTCGATTTTGATGAAATTTGGTGAAAACGTGTTCCATGTAAGCTATAATTTTTTTGAAGCAAAATATAGTTTTATTTTTGAGTTTTTTTGTGAATTCAATTTAAAAAAATGGCGCAATTTTCAATCAAAAAAGTATTTTTTTTTTTAATTTTAGAAAAACTTAGGACTACGTTCTTTTTATTGAAATCTTAACTTAAAGATGATATATACAAAAATTACACTTTTATTATGAAAAAACGCTTTTTAGGTCCGATTTTTCAATTGTTAAACACGAAGACAGAACCTTAATTAGAGGTTTAGGGTTCGGACTGCTGGAATTCTAAGTGCTTAAACAATAACACTGGCCAACAAAATTTAATTTTTTTTTGTTACAGAAACCAATATATGTTTTTCTGTAGGTTTTTGGAGTGTTGAACTCGACTCTGAAGCTAGAAAAGTTCCATCCGGCTACATTTTTGAGATATTTCCGTTAGAAATCATTTTTTTAGTGTTATCAAAATTGAATTATAACGTGAGGTGAATTGTGTAAACAAAATTTTTAATGGTTTCTTAAAAAAACTAATTTTTTCTTTTAAAATTTGCTTAAATCTCACCGATATCTTTTTCTTCTCTGAGCAATCTTCAGATCATTGTAAGCCTTTCATTTATGATATAAAGACAATTGAAGGGCAATGGGCTCAATACGAATGTGTCATACATCGTTGAAAAGTTTATTATGAGCATATCATTTGATTAAATGGAGGTTAAGCTCTCATCTATTGGCTTCTCGAGATACTCGGCTGATATTGAGTTATTAGAAGACAATGCCCAAATATGGAGATGCATTATTGTTCCTCTAAGTGTTTTAAAGCCAAATATCTCGTAAATCTGAATCTGGCAATGAAAAAATCTGGCATCAGAATAGCTCTATCACTTTACGTTTTTGAGATATTGGAAAATATTGAAAATAAAATGTCTTATATCTCAAGGTAGTTTTTTCGGATAAATTTGTATGGTCATTCTGAAAAAGTATGAAAATTTCACTTCAAAACTCTTCTTCAATCTTTCAAATACTTTCATTCTTATTTGAGAAACTATTATTATTTTAATATAGCTACTGGAGTTTTGCGGAAATAGTAAAAATACGCCATTATTCGCAAATAGCGTTTTAAGGCTCTCCCAAACCAAAGTGAATTCGCAGTGACGACGATTTTTCGTTGTTGTTTAGCGTTGTTTATTTGATATATTTTGTACTATTGTGAATGATTCGCTACGAATCGCTCCGCATTCACGTTGGTTTGGGAGCGCCTTCAATCCTTATATGACGAAATTTCAGTAGCAAACTTCAAATTAAGATTCAGCACAACTGAAATCATAAATTCCGAACTAACAAATTTGCTTCGCATTTCAGACATCAAAGTGTTATTTGATTCTATAGCACTCCATTTACCCCTCTTATAGGAAGTAAAAACCTTATTGGAGCATTACTGAATTCTTGAATATTTTCTGATGCAAATTATATAAGTTTTGTTGGAAGCGGTGTACCAGTGTTTCTTTAATTTCTCTATAATGCTCTTATGAAATAACCAAGATACTTTCACTTCAATAATCACCCCGTAAAATTATTATACAATCTTTATCTTAGTTTTTGCTTCTATACTGCTTGTATAAGTGAATATGACGACTCCAAGCTATAATTGGCCATTTTATAAATCATATTCAATTTGGTATCAGTCCACATGTATATTTCTTATTATTGTCAATGTTAAAGGTAGGTATTAATTAATTAATTAATCTACGAGTATTATACCTCTATTCATTTTATTAACAATGTGTGTTTGTTATAGCCATACCAATCTATTATTTTAATTGGAGTGAAAAAAGGTCATCTTTTTAACTCTATGGTGTTTTATGCAATGCTTATATGTGTAAGTTGATGAAAACGGAAAGCATCTATGGAGGAATAAAGAAGCAAAATTTGTAAGTTGGCACAGGATAAGAAACAAAATTACTCCACAATTTGCATGATAAAACTAACATGTGATTGTGTATGTAAATGTGGTAAGAATAAGTAGCATACATGGAAAATCATAGGATTTTAAGATAACATTTTTTTTCTCAGCCAGATAATCGATTATCTGATTGATAGTTATCAACTAAACAATTCTCAAGGCTAAAGCTGTTATGCAGTAGTCAGTGTTTGTTTTAATTTTATCGTCTGGGGGCGCAAATGTCCCCTTTGCCTCCCTCCCCCGTAGTCACACCACTGCCAAAACTTCAACACCTATGAAATAGTTACAGCGCGGACATAATGTATTATCCTTCATACAATTCCTTCTTATTCGATTGAAATACTAAACTTATTTACATAAAAAAAAAACCCTGAGCATAGCATTTCCCTACGTCTTTACCTATTTCAAAAATTTGTGTTTTCATAGCAGGTGCCTGCTTTTGCCTCCACAAAAAAAACTCAACTCACTTATCTACCCAGTTAAATGAGCCCTAACATTGTTTATGAAAGCACTTTCCACTTTTAGCCCAAGGTAAAAGTAATATATCTTTTGTCCACCTGTTAATTGAACGCATCGAATAGGAATGAGAATATATACATAATTCTGTGTTTCATCCACAGCAATAATTATTTTACTCCTGAGAAAGTCTATGGTTACACTTGAAAGCTTTTATCTGTAACAGTACACTCATTGAAAGGCCAAAATTACTGAATTTACGAGGGGACGAGTACTTTGGTATTGGTCTAATGCTCTAAATGGAATGTCCTGTAGCTGCTGCTTTTAGAAGTGAATTAATGAAGTGTATATATATTTTGGGGAAAATTAGAACATAGAATTAATAGAAAATTCTATTCTTTATATAGGAACGAGTAGGAGTACCTAAAAAGAACTAAAAGTTGTTTTTATATATTTTCAAATATTTATAAAAAAGATTATAAGAAAACGAATTGAACATAGAATACACGTGCTACGACATCGTAAAAGTATAGGCTCTTATTGGTATCTCAACTCCCCATCTGCACAATATTCTTCTTGCCACCTTCCATTAAACCATATTAACTTTTTTTTTCCTTGAAACATGAGAAATATAGGTAACCCCTTTTTTTATTTTCAGCTGTATCCTTGACGTAATTCATTTTGAATGCATCAAAAAACTAATACCTCGACTATAGACACACGTCAAAATGGATTGGAAGACGATAAAGTGTGTAAAAGGACCTCTTTACACGACCATGAATATTCAAACTTATATCGATACCAAGTTCTTTGCCATAAGTATACCCGATTTACCTTACATTTAATTTTGTTTTTATTTCGTTCATCTGTCTAAAAGATCTACTCGTCCTTTCGTCCATTTTGTTATTTTGTTTTTGATACAAAACACGCTTTTCGAAGGATGTGGAACCTCATAATAATTTCGATTGGTTTATTTCCCCAGGGAGTCTTGGTGTTTGAAGTTGCTGTTTCCTATTTTTTTTTTTCTTTTTTTTTTTCTTAAGACAGGAAGAAAACGTTTCACAAAACAGTGTATAGTGAGTATATATTGAAAGTTGCATACAAAATTGTAGGAAATAGGAAACAAGTGGAAAGGCAAAATATTAGGAAAAATAAAATGAAAAGTCTCTGTGCATACATATGAAAAAATAAAAATAAGAATTGGGTGAAAATAAATATAAAAAAATCGTTTTCGCATTGCCCAAGGACATGAAGATGATGTTGATGGCAGGATGTAGAAATAAAGCAAGCAAAATTGAGATTCTAGGGTTGTGTATACTTGCACATAGCATTTATACATATTTATATGGGGGAGAAGTTTTTATTTATATTTTTTGTATTTTTTTTTTTTTGTATTTTACATTAACTTTGTGGATGCAGATAATTTTTGTTTCACGTCATCTTCGTTTGAAGAGACAAATTTCCCATTTGGTTTGCTAAGGACAGTTATATTGGGTATGATTTCACAATTTACCCAGAGGATGTTTTAAAATAAAGAAAACAAGCTCTTATACGAGTACATACATATATATAAAATGAAATAGTAAAAAAGTGAAAGAAAAAGAGAAAAATAAAGGAATGGAACATTGAATCAATAAATAAACAATGCTAAAGGATAAATAAAAATAAAATTTCATTATTTCCGACTCTGTGATGTTCATGTCGTTTGCTTGTTGTGGATTTTCGGATGTCCTTGCAGTTTTTTTTTTTTTGTATGTTTGCAAACATATGAAAGTGAGTTTATTTTTTGTTGAATGTCATTTTCATCAGTTCAGTTTTATCTGTTTTAATCATTTTTTGAGGATTTAAATTTAAATTTCTTTGAAAAACAATTTGAAAAATTGCTGTTTCATTGAAGAAAAAACGGAACTTAAAATTACTATTCTGCGTGAAGTCTTCTAGGAGGATTGTGATCTGTTGACCTACAATCCCAACAATCAATAAGTAGGAAGCAGAATTTCAATTTTTTATACCGATTTTAAATAATGGCTATCGCGAAGCGCCACTCTAATCTAGAAGAAATAATTCTTAGGTTTAATAAATGCAGACTTAACCAATACACCTTTTTCAAAAATGGCACTTAATCTATGGAAAATCGAAAAATACAAAAAAAAAATCGAATAATACTTGGAAAATGTGCATGGTTAAAATAAAAAGTGTTGATACCTTAAAATATGGGTTTTGAATCGACAATGCTGCGGGTAAAGTACTACCACATTTTTAGGTTTAACGGTAGGACCACTACTTTTTTGGTAAATTTTAATATTTTGAATATGAAAAAAGTTGCAAGAAGTGTTTCGCATCTGGAGATATTTCTTCAACTTTTTTTATGTTCAATACATCAGACATTCTCATAAAAGAAATTTCACCCTTTTAAATCATAAGAAAAGTATGTTCCCAAAAAGTGGCAACACTGGCATATTACTCGAGGGTGCGTCTTCTCATCACCAATATCTAAATGACATCTACAGTTTTTTTAACAAAAAAATAGAATACAAATTTTTCAACTAATTTAATTTTTTTGATTTCAATTTGGGCGCCACTTTCGAAAACGACGTCCAAACGATAGGATTATAACAATGACTCCTAATCCTAAGTTAAATTTCATCTAAACTAAACAAGTGAAAAATAAAACATTATTACCAATATAAAATTAAGTCACTCCCAAGAAAAAGCGCGGATTTCGGTTTCCTAAGAGGACTACTGATTGGGCTCTATTTTTTTAAATGATTAAAAAAAAAAGCTCGATTGAAAGATGTTATAGAAAAAAACTTTTAGCTTCTAACCGAGCTATAGTAAATTGATGTACATTTCTCTGTTGTTTTCTGCATCTTGAGTGCTTTTTTTTTCAGCATCCGACATCTTGGGACTGAACGAAGTGAGATGGTTGAGCGCAGATCAGTTGAATTCACCTTCAAAAAGCATTATCTTCATTTTCTCTGGAATGAAAACTGGAAGCTTTCACTATTCCGGTGTAGTACTGATGATGACTCCAAAGGTGCGTAAGAATCTTATTACCTATAGGAACCTATCAACTATAGGATACTCACTGCCATATTCCAGAGTAAATTAAAAAAAATCACCACCATCTAGAGCTATGTTCCGACTAAAGAAGAGCTGGACGTCACACTATTGTGATGGGAGATCTAAGTGCTATGGTTGGGCAGAACAAGACAGCACTTAAGCCCGTTCTGGGTGATCACGGCATGGAGAACGGAACAACACTGGAGAATGGTGAGTTGACTTTTGAAACGCAAACAGGCTCGTCTTTGGAGGCAAGTGCTGCTGTTCGAAAATTAGACTTCGCAACTCACATATGATAAGCTGCATATCCACGGACCGGTACAGCGAACCTTAGTGATCACTTTCCTATTAGCAAGCACATTAAAATTTGTCTTCTCCACGACCGAATTAGACATGACCCAATTGCAATACTAAAACTAATACTGATAGAATAGATAGATAGAATACGGGATCTTCGAGCACTATAAGTACTGCTTTTCCAACTGCTGTGATTCAATGTGTGTGCATACGGCAGAGAGACCATAACACATTATGTCTCTCTGCAGATAATTGAAGAAACATCGAAGAATGAAATGCTTTCAGAGCCCAACTTACAGCTGCCCCAGAAGTTAGAAGCTGATGAAATTGAAATCGAATCTCAATATCCTTCCCTTTTTTCCTAACGCTCGCACTATATATAATCATCTTAAGGGTAGTCATAACCCCTTTAGTGCACCCATAATATATAAAAAAAGAGCAGCATAGCGTCTGGCATGACAAAAAACGTCGCATAGATAATGCCCTCGCAGTACAGGCTGAAGAAGCAACTGCTTTCAGAGGTACGATTGCAGCACTGTCTACGAGATAAACAAAGGATTCCCGCTGTAATAAATATTAATCAGCTCCACAAATATCTGTGAAAATTCTCCATCCCTTAATAGCGCAGACATGCGAGGACGAAAATTTGCCCGTTGAATAGAAAAACAGGATGATCTTCAAATTACCAACAAATTAAATCATATGGTATGGATTGCGGAAACTGGAAGAGAAGCTATGACCTCCTGTGGAGGCAAAGATAATGACGAAAATAATCTTGGATTGAATCAAAGAGTATCTGGATTCAACTCACGGTAAAGAGCAGGCTCATCCTGCATAGTGCGTAGATCATATAAATATCTTAATTGGATCATAATAGAGTAATGCGTGGAGTTCTGTTTTCCTCACCATCTGATTTGTATTTATTTTGAAAAAGGCTTACCGTCGAGGGTACAACCTGTCAAGTCTTACATAACGGAAAAGGATCTGTGAACTTTGAAATCCAGAGGGTAGTTCGGCGAGGGTATTTACTACCACCATTGTTATTTCTTGTTGTTATTGGAGATGACCACAATGCAGCCCTAATCGAACAACAAGTGCGAAGGCTAGGAATCCGATGAACTATGTTTTCCTTTCACCAACATCTTGACTACATATGCGGAAGATATTTGTTTGCTTTCACACAACATCATGAATCTACATCAAAAGGTGAAGCAGTTAAAGTAAGGTTAATTAAGCCGGGTTGGGGATCAACACCGGAGAAACGAAGATCCTACAAATTTCCGGCAACTCTAGTCAAGTTGACATTGCGGGAAAGTAGGTTGAAGCGTTGAACAACATTATCTACCTAAGAAGCGTAGTCTGGAGTAGAATCCTTTTACTCAATTTTACTCAAGATGCCAGAAGACATGTTGGCCAGAGAAAGATTTGATGCTGAAAAGGAATCTAAAAAGCTGTGAAAAAGTTGGAGAGAGCTCAAACATATTCCCAGAAACAGAATACGATCGTGTCTAGCTGTAGTTGACGCCCATTGGCCCTAATGGAGGGGTCAAGGAGCTGCTCATCTTTGTAAAAAAAAAAAAACTTTGTTAACAAATTCGTTTTTTTCTTTCTGTTCTGAAAGTCTGCTTTTCAAAAAACTGTCATTTAAAATTTAAAACGATTCCGTCTTTTCTCAAATAACTCATAATAAATTACGGAAATGAACAGAGAAAAATATTTTTCAGTATTTTTGTTTAAGAAATTCTTTTTGGAAAAGTGTAAAAAGCGTGCGTTTATAAGAATTTTGCAAATAAAATTGTGTCCCTGCTAGAATTTTGACCACAAAACATTGCATACCTTAATTTTCAAACAATTTTTTCAAAAAATTGTAAAGCTTTTTTATTTTTCTAAGCTTTATATTTGAAATTTATTATAATACCTATCGTGTTTCTAATATAGATTTAAGTCCACATTCGGTCATAGGAGCAGATAGCCAGACAAGCTATACGTGCAAGCGGTACAAAAGCGCAGGGCGCTGAATACAATGGGCGTCTTGAGCAAGCATTAAAAAAGACACTACCTCATAACTAGTACCGATCTCCTTTTTACTTTTTATTTTAGTCTTTAGCTTAAGATATTATTGTTGTATTCTTTATTATTTTTGTGATATATATTGGATTTCCTTGTTTTTAATAAAAATCCCACTTATTTTCGTTAAAAATGCATTGCAAAGTCTACACCTCGGTAATGAGGAAATTACTTTTACCACCAATAACCGCACTTTAAGGGCGCTATTGATGAAGCTTGCGTAGGCTGCTAATTTAACTCAGGCCGGCCCTGCATAAGAGAGTCCTCTTATCAGAGAAATGCTATGAAATGAATGATCTTATTTCAATACTTCAAAAACTTTCTGTTTTAAAAAAGGATTATACAGAGTTCGACGACTGGCTTTAAGCTCACGGTGGAAAATAATAAATTCATTTGCAAAGGCCACTTTTTAAAAGCCTTTCATTTTTAGCATTATGCCATTTTCTCTTTCTTTGAACTTTCAAAGCGAGTTGATTCATAAATAATAATTCAATATTGAAAGCAGTATACAAACAACTTACGGCTTCTATCTAAACAAAAAAGAACATAATCACGAATCATTAATTTATACACCAAGAATCAAGTGTGTCCATAAATCTCATTTAATGCCGCACTTAATGTACTCTAAAGTAAATATCTTGAAAAAAATTCGGATTTATATCACCAAATAAAAAAACAAAATTCTTGGAATGCCTCCAAATATAATGGAACACCATCACAATTGACAATCATTTCGACAGTAAATATATGAATTCCGGAGCTGGATAGATAATAATACCTAAAATGCCCTCACACTTTATAAAAATAATATTTTTTGTTGGCTACGAGCTCACTACAGTTTGCAAGAAGACTGCTGCTTTAACTTCAGCTGCACCGTCATCTACCGCCCGCCATCTTATTGATGGTAATAAAAATCATGTTCAAATTTTCATTTTGACGATGTCCTTAAGTTTGTGTTCGAAAAGATTTCAGGACTGAAGACTGACTATTCCTCTTGTTCTTGTTGTTATTTTGCCAAACTTGTTCGTTTTTATTGTGTGTACTTTTCGTTCCTCCATTCAGGGTGTCAACAATCGTCTGGAATTTACAAACTCACTCATGTATGCGCCGTATGAAAGTCAAAACCATAAACAGCAAAAGTTATAACCGCATTTGTTCATCTTATTCCATACATACATTATATGTACAGCATTATAGGAATAACAACAAAAACAAGTGGAGTGGAGTGTAATACGCCCACAGGATTCTATACGAGAAGTTTTCTAATGGAATTTGCAAATGTCATGGAGCTGGCGCCAGACGGGTTTATTAGCATCAGTCAGAGGCGGCTGTTGGCATGACAGTGTGTTCAAATACTCTTCGGTCTTTGGATTTTCAAAAGATGCAACACACACCACATACCTATACATACACATATTGTGGCATGGATAATAATGTATCCCTAATAGAGTTGTGGAAAAGTGAATAACGCAATACATACAAACATACATATATAAGACCATTAACTTGGGCATGTTTGCTCATCATAAAAGAGTGTCGCTGGTGTCCCCACATTGGGCGCCATTCACAGATGAGTATCAGTTAATTGAATTCCTTGGGCGTTATTCTGATGAATTGCTGACGGAAAAATCGAAACAATTAGCAATATGAATAGAATAATAAACAACTATGTATGTAGAAGTGGATATTGAATATAATAGATAATTGGATGGTCATTCGTTTGCCCTCCTTCCCCTTCCTAGCCCGATTGTATTGATTGGCAATGCATCAGCAACTCTGGGTTATTAAATGATACAACAATATCTAATTAAGATTTCGCAAGAGAAACGAGGTTTCTTGATAAGATCAGGTTACTTGTGGCAAGTAACGCTCTCTATTCAACACAACAATGCTCTTACACCATATTCCCTGGGGGTTGGTTGTGAATCAGATATCCTGAGTCAATTCAGTTGACTCATTGCACCCTGACTGACACCCATCATGCAATCATGCACATGAAATTAATCCCAAATTCTTATCACAGTTCGAATTTTGTTTCCTTCTTATTATAGCGGGGCCAGAGTAGTTGTCAATTAATTTTGTTACTTTTTATGGTGAGTCACCTTCTCCCATATGTAGATACATAAGGGTTGTTATAGTTGTTACATGAAAACTGTGTTATCCCTGCGATGAAAGAAAATCCATAAAACAAATTGAGTTCTCGACCAAAAACGAAATGAAGAAGGAAACATGTTCGCTATCCATACGGGATGATGAAGGAATCAAATTACCAATGCCACCGTTCTAGGAATAAGCCCTAGGGGCAGATAAGCGTCGTTATCCTGGACATTTGGCAATGGCATTGAGTATGACTCCACAAATAGATACTTACTTAGAGTTGCATAACACACGGATCGAACTAAAATTCGAAACTCAAAGTCTGTTCCTGCTCCTCTTACTCTAGTTTGGACATCACCACCGTGGCTTTTTGACATGACTGAAAGAGATAAAATGGGGTTGTAGAGCATGGTTCAGGATTCAGGAGCAGAGTATACCACTCCTCTACAACAATTCTGCGTGCATGACATGAATGCCCGATACTCGATAACTGACCCCCGTTCGTTCGATGGAATTCAGTTTATGCCACGCACTGACTATTGTGTGCCGAGTCAAATCCACAACCAACGTCATCATTCTCATGTAATCAGCTCTATGACAAGCTGCTTGCCCCGGGGCTTTATTTCAGAATCGCTTGTTGTTGCAGCAGTGCAGTGGGGTGGTAATCGGAGATATCAAAATAGTATCGAAAAACAATTTCCTTGCATCAATGAGCTTTGATTGATATACCGAAGTCCGAGTGTTTGGGCTGCGATAAAGGTGTGGCTGGGCTGTAAGTCCTGAGTGCAAGAAAGGCAAATGGATCAAGTTTGTGTGAGTGTTTTGTAAGGAAATGGAGAAAAATCCGTATGGTCACTTCAGTTATCTTTTGTGATTTCGTGAATGAAAAAAAGGACGAAACATTGTAATCTTGGAATACTTTACTCTCGATTCATTGGTTTGGCACTCGAAGCCAATTAAAAATCAAAGAGCTTAGGGTTGTAATTTTAACCAGTGACACTTATAAATATTACAGAGCAAGAACTAAGAAATGAATGAATTGGTTTGTTATCCTAAATTTTTGCTGTTTGATCAAATTCTAAGAAAACTGAAATAAAATTTGCAATAGCTTTTCATTAATTCAGTAATATATTACTTAATTGTTTGTTTTAATGCAATTGTTTTTTAAGGAAAAAAGAAGTTGGATAAGGCCCACACTGGTAACTTCCCATTAGTGCCCTCGGAAACTAAAGGCCCGATGTTATTTTTTTATTAAAAAATTGCAAATGTCAAATTTTCCTAATTTTATTTAATTATTTTAAACTAATGAATAGAATAAAATTTCCCCGAAGCCAATATCATTGTCTGTTCTTAAGATATTGGAGCAAAAAACTTGTTTTACATAATTTTCAGCAGTTTTTTTTTGTATTTGAAAAAAACTTGTAGTTGATATGTTTACCAATTGTTTATTACGCCAATATGCGTAGAATAAAATTAATTCGAAGTCGATAACATCATTTCCTCTCGAGATATTCTAAACTAAAGAAATTCAACAACGTTTTTTTCAAATTGCTATACTTAAAAAAATCGTCATTTTTGTATAGGGGTTCTCCTTTCTCATCAGCAGTTAAATAATTGAATTTTTCAAAATGCATTTAAAAATAATGGAAAAAGTGAAAAAAAATTGTTTATTAAAAACTGTTATGAACGGTACCTCCCACATAAGTTTTTTTTAAATTTTATTACTAAGCCTCAGATCGAGCAAAAGACAAATTTTACCTCAACATTTTTTCCTCAAGACAAATATATAGATAAAAACAAAAGTCAAACGAGAACAGTGGCGTAGCTCGAAATTTAAAATATTATAAAAATTTTTTCAATTCACATAAATTTGAAAATTTTAAATACAGAAACCAGATTTTTTTCAAAGCATTTGAAGAGCATGAAAAATTGATTGCCTGTACCTGTGCCTGGGCTTGATGGCGAAAAATATCAAAATTGTAAAAAGTCTGAAATTTTCAGTTTTTTTTTTAAACTTCTCTGGAAAAGCCGATTTTATGGCAATTTGGTAGCATATGGATCGATATACACTTTTTTCATCAAAATATAGTTTGTCTTCCATCTGTCAAGCCATCAACTGTCAAATTAGATTAAAGGATGGCTACGATGTCAATGGATTAAAAAACCTCTAAGAATTCGAAAATTTTCGAAGTTTTCTTACTTCTCCGGAAAAAAAGTGATTTAATTCAATTTCAATTTTGCTTTGTTGAAAATTTCTATAAATTTCTAATATAAAAGTCGGGTTGACTTTGTCGTCCTCGGGTTGTTCAGTCCCGGTTGTCAAGTGGCAGTATTGGCTTAGGGTTGGGATAGGATTGGCGTTTAGCCACGATAATGGGCTGACCATGGATCAGAGTAGAAGTTTCCTGCTTTATCGTTGATTGTTGTTGTTGTAATTATATCCTGGATTTCCTTAGCTCCTAGGTATCTTGGTTCCGGATGCCGTTGTTGGTTTATCATCGTACTAATCAGTTGATTAGTGTGGTTGGAACATATCCTTACCAGCTTATCTGCAGAAAGCATTTAGTACTTGTCCAGGGGGACGCCTTTAGCTTCAGATTAGAGTTGCTCATTCTTGAAGTGCTTACGCCGTTGACGATCGAAATTAAGTCCAGTGCAGATCCTCAGGATTTTTCTCTCGAATATTTGCAGTTCCTTCATAGCTGTTTTGGAGATGATGAACCAAACTTGGAAGCTGTAACTGATAACTGGCCTCAGAAGTTGTTTGTAGATTACAACTTTTGTCTGCTGGTTAAGCCCAGTTCTTTTTTTCATCAGCGGATAGAGGCAGTGGAAAGCAAAGTTCGCCTTTTTGAGTACAGAATGCGAATGTGAGTTGAATCTCAGCAGCTCATTGAAGCTGATGCCCAGGTACCTGGCGCTGCGTTTGGCCTTTAATCTGGTACCATCTGGGAGTGCTATGACGATGCTTCTGCAGGTTCCAGCCGAGCGACCGCGTCTGTCCAATGGTTTTCGGAAGCAAAAGAAAAGTGATTTTAGGGCAATTGGTTGAAATTGTATCAATATGAACTTATTTCTTCAAAACATAGTAAGGGTAAAACCGTAACTAAGTTTACAAATTGGTTTTGGTTATTGAACTGTCAAATTTTGTATGGGAAATGATTTACACAATTTGGTTAAACTAATCAAAGGATTTTGCTGCGTAAAATTAACCAAACTGGTCAAACTTATCCAAACGTCATTGTGACTCTTACTCTGATTGAATTACCTAGCATTTATTCAAATGCATAAAAAAGGTCGTTCATTCAATTTTTCCGTAAACTTATCATTTTACACAATTTGTAAACTTACGACGTTACATGAATACCCTTAGTGTGTCTCCATCTGTCAGGAAACTGACTGTCAAATTCCATTGAAGGATGGCTGCGATGTCGATGGACTAAAAAACCTCTAAAAAATTCGAAAATTTTGTAGTTTCTTACTTCTCCGAAAAAAGGACATTCGGATCAAAATAATTTTTTTTAGGTCAAAACAAAGTTCTTTCCCTAGCTGTCAAGCTATCAACTATAAAATTTCATTAAAGAATGAATGGGATGTCGATGGATTAAAAAAACTCTGCCAAAATCAGAAATGTTCACAGCTTTCTACTTCTCCAGAAATCCAAATGAATTTATAAACTCAGTTTGCTGATGTCAACTCGGCTAAACCCGGTCTTGGAAAACAAGTTTAAATTTTGTATCGAAAAAAATATGTTCCGTATCTGTATGTGGCCCTTTTGTACCCTTTCCCATTAGCTACGCCACTCACTGATTTAAAGCAGCTGTTCTCTTTATTCTGTTCTCATTCGTATGACATCTTTTCTGAATAGATTTTAGTTTTATTTCAGTCGCGCGTTCTCACCCCACAAGGTCTTAATAAAGGAAAGAATAAAACAGGCAGATTATTTTAGCTGGTAAATAAACAGCGAATAGTACAAACAAAAGTTTGTCTGAAAAAATAAAGCCTCGAGAATTCTTTTTCCGCGAAAAATAAAGTGGAGACTTTCTTTTATTTTTTCATATTCAGCGGTTACAACTGTCAAATTTTTCCCCGAAACGGCGTACTGGAGCCGTTTATGCTTGGAAAAAAAAGTCAAGATAAAATTTGTTCTGGGAAAAATTTTATATGGGAGATAAATTTTGTCTCGTACAAGACTTTAACAGCTAAACCGATTTCAATAATAAAATCTGTGAAACTTTCAAATATCAATAAGATCGCACCTCAAAATTTTGAAATAAAAATAAATTTTGAAATTTTTAAAAAATATTATTTATTTTTTTGCAGAATAACATATTTCAAAAATGAGTTAATGAATTTTTGTTTAGATTTGTTTAATATATGTATATCAATAAATATTCAAAATAGGCATATCAAAATAAAAAAAAAAATATTACCATTTTTTTTCCACAAGACGAATAAAAAAATTTTTTGACTTCAATTCTTAATAAAAGTTCTAGAGCAAACTGCGAATAGGTACATACAGTAAAAAGAAAATAAAAAAAAACAAATTCACCTCTCATGATAATGAGCTATAAAAATGTTGACATAGAAATTACCTGTGAACTATATTTCACCTCACAAATTTAACAAATTTCAAATTAACTTAGTTTTAATGTGATGTATAGGTTTGTTTGCTAAAACAAAGTAGTTAATATATACAGTACATGAGCTTAACAACAAAACAAATAAAAAACACGCAGCTCCTAAATTTAGACTTCGTACGCATTGAAATGAAGGTCATTTAGTAAAATTTTTCTTTTAATACACATCTGAGTAATTATTTGCGGAACAACACGCCCATTACAACCTCCTGAGTTCCGGCATTTGTTCATGATTAAAATCCCTCGAAAAACACAAACAAGAAAATACCACTTATCCCTAAGGGACGCACATACTATCCATGAACTTGAACTTATTCTGATTCATTGTTCCAATTTGTATTTAAATATCATCGTCCAGTATAACAGTTAACTACACCCCCGACAGAGTCAGCCAACTAACTAATTTAACTAAATCCACAAAACACACATAAAAAGCTTCATTGCCATATATTAAAATTAACACCAACATCCGGTCAAATATTTGGATATTACCTCAAAGAACAAGTTAACACCATACCTAGGAACATCTTGGAATATTTATTTAATGGTTCATTGGCTAAAACATCAGCTGTGTGTTTAAGGATTTCCTTGGACAACCTTAATTCTGAAACAAAAAATAGCAATGCTAAAAAGACCCTTCAAAGCTACACGACTTGGAAGAAGTATTCAATCATTTATATAATCGTGGTCAGGGATAATTATCTTTACGAGCGGTGTGATGGTGCGGTCCGGTGGGTGGTATAGTGTTGATATTGAAGTAGGCAGTTCCATGTTTAGGGCTCGTTTAGTTTTAGGTTCGGCCATTCCGGTATATTTGAGCTTATCGGCATATCAAGGAGGACAATCTCTTGTTTGGGTAATCATTGAACAGCCATCGCTATTTTCATGTAAATAAAAGCCAACGAATTGGGTCATCGATTGGAGAGGACAAAATAAACAGGGCACTCCCGCACCTTGACAAAGAATTTCAGATCAATCAGAGGGATATCTTTTAATGCTTCAATTCCATCGTGTCTCAAATGTGAGTTTTATGGACATAGTTTGTGGCCTCGATGGAATTATTGATGATCACACAGACAGGAAAGTTCTATAAAATTGGTTATTTGGGGCAAACTATAACTGTGTATGTGTGTAGGTATCGCGGTTGGTGAAAAGTGAAAATTTATGATGGCATAATGGCCTCTCTGGCAGCATACGGTGTGTTGTGTTTTTTAACTTCTTTTTTCGCTGTGCTAGTTTTTCTTTTTGAGGCCATCTGATATAGTGGCTGAAGTTTGCAAAAGTGATTTGGAACACAAATATGTAGGTACTATATTTTAGGTGAATGGTTAAATGAGTTTGCATATTGCTTGCATATTGGATTGTTGTTTTTACGATAGTTGAAAAATATTTTATGGATAGTGTCCTTTTTGTAATTAAAAAAAAATATCGGCTGTTTTTTTCTATTTGTTTTTAATCTGTCAAAATGTTTTTTTTTTTTACGAAATAATACTACTTTTTTGTTGACGCTCAGGAAAATTATTAAAATTTTTTCGCTTGTAATACGATACAACAAGGTGTTGCCTTCATGTAAAATAAAACTAAGTTTGAATTGGTGAAAAAACTTTATTGATAAATGTTTTGTACACAGTACCAGAGACTTTTATGTAAAACGAATATAGGTAAATACTGAAAATAGCATAGGATTTCAACGGAAGCTCTATTTAGTGAGTACCTATAATTGACGTAGGCATTGTACAGATTACATTCCACTTCATGTAAAAGAAATAAAACAATTATTTTTGTTTATTTAAATTGTTTATAAAATAAAATAATTGTTTTGTTCCTTACCTATTTTCAAAATCAAGAAGATGCTATTGCTACTAGCGGCAAAGTATATGTAAACAGGACTTAACATTTGTAGTGGTTACAAGAAGCTAAAAATACATTCTGATGGATTTGCGTACGCTTATCAATGAACCTATGAAGGAAGAGATTTGACCTATGGAGTTAGAGATTAATGATCTCCTGGACTAAGGAAGGTTCTGCTCTGTCGGGGGTTCAATGCCAAAATCAAAAAGGAAGGCATCTTAAGTGGATTAGCTGATAGGTACAACAGAATTGGCTTCGCAAAATCTTTTAATATGATGATAGTTTGCACAAGACTTCCAAGGCTAATGAGCTGCAAGTGAGCGTGTTACTTTTTTTCATCGGCACGATCAACAAAACGAAACGTGACCTAGCTGCGCGACCACGAGGAAAACTGATACGAGGATTGAGACAAAAAATATTGTGTTCAGCACGTTAAATGTGGTCGCATCCAACTGCTCAGTAAGGGTGGATTCCGCAAAGATGTTATATTTTAAATTTGATTACCTTTATGAATGAATCAGTTGATTACTGTTCTCGCTTCTTTTCAAAGCCCGAATTATTTTCTTGAAAAAGGAAATCACAATTCTCTGGAGCAGAACCGACGGTGATAACTGATATGATTTTGAAACAAAAAGAGTGAAATTCTATTTTCGTACTCTATTCACTGCTCTTCAGTCAAAAAGTGAACTTCCAGACTTTTTAATGTCTGTTTGAACCTTATTTGATTTGTTTTCGCCTGTGCTTGAAGCCAATCGGAGCCCGCGGACTTCTATCACGTCATTTCTAAGCAACTGCTAGCTATGTTACTAAACAGTGCTACCGTTGACAAAATCCAGCAGTCCTGCCTGCTCACACTTCACACATAAACCCCTGGCTTATGGAGGTCATCGTAGAATTTGACGATCGCTGGTGTCACTTCCAGGAGCGCGTGTACCTAATGAACGCATTCAGCCCCTAATTTATTATTTTTAAGGAAAAACCAATGGATGAAAGCACCAAAAATCGAAGACATCAATTTCGAAATTCTGCAATCATTTTTCCTTTCCAAGTTTCTAAGAACATCCCAAAAATTATTCGTAACTTAAAATGCGGAAAAGTAAATTGGAAATCATGTCTTACTGACGATAAGAAAATAACCTACTTTGGTGAGTTTTTGTTAGATTTAGAGAATTAGGGAGTCAATAACAATTCGTCTTTAACAATAATAAAGTTAAAATTAAGTTAGGCCCTAAGCAATTCTCAAAACGAGTAATATCTAGCAGACGGAAACCAAATGTCAACTGCACTTTTATTTGTGTAATTTTGTTTTCGAACAGACCACCTGTCTATCTGTGTAATTGGATTTGAAAAGACCACCTATCTATCAGCTTTAAGGGCGTTCGTGGATCAATGTCATCCGCCCCTCATAAGTTTTTGGAAACATTTTAACACAGTCTGGTAATTTGTAGGATAGTGGCTTGCTCTCCCACTTCAAGAGCTAATTACGTCGTGGTCGATTATCTTGTTTCCTTAAGCTACTTTAAGGTGCTAATGGCGGATGGCCTATTGTTTTTCTACTCTTTCCCAGTATATTATAGGAAAAACCTGAAGAAAAATAAGGGAAAGAACGGCAGGAACAAGGATTTTGGAATATAGAAAGCGGTAAATTTTACCGTGACAAACCTACTGGTCCCCAAATGGTCGATAAGTCAACCAAATAAAAGTCAAGATCCACCCTGGACTCTAGCTACCAACCAGCTAAGGGAAAACATCAGTATGGATTGCTAGAAATTTGAAGCAGTTAAAAGGCTCACTGAAAGCCAAGAATGAGACTTTAGTTGATAACCAATGAAGTATTACCCAGACAACCACTATTAATTTGTTTGGTGAAAATAAATAGGTGCAAAACTCAATATGCTCTACACAAGAGAAAGTACGTGGCCTTAAAATTTCAGTTCTAATAGCAATATAATTAGCAAAACTCCGAAAAAATGGTGGGAAGCTGGATGTTGGTATAGACTCCTCATGGCATTTGTAAAAAGTCAAAATGATGCCACTAACAATTTTACGAGAGGCAAAAGCCTCCACCAAACTGTTTTTAAAGAATATCTTCCGAATGGTAAGTTTTACAGAAAAAATCCCTTCAACTTTTTTTCATCTAAGCCTTACCTTACCTTGCTCTAAGGTTAGGTTAGGTTTGTAGGGTTGAAGGTACGGCAAGCCGTCCATCTCCCTCGGATCTCAATGCATGCTCTAGCTTTTTGTCAAATTTTTTCACCCTGTTTCGTGGCCTTTGACTTCGTGTGATAAATGTAGTGAAGTCCAAATCGGTGGAGGATTTTCCCAAGGGTTTAACCTTTGTATATATTTTTTAGTACCATTTTCTTAATTATCTGCGGGATAACATATGTATGTGCAATGTACATAGAATCATTAAGTCTTTAACTCTTCCGACTGATTTTTTTTCGAAAACGGTTATTCTTATGGAAGTTTTTTTAAGATTTGAAATTTTTCCTTATAAAGGTAATGGTTCGGTAGCTGTTTGAGGGCCTTTGACACCCCGTAAAATTGTAAGTTGCACTCATTAACATTGGGACTTTTGCAATTTCCTAAAAATGCCCTGAAGTTATACGTTATGCGTTATACAGAAATCCAGCTTGGGAAAAAATGGTAGAAACCATTTTTCCGAAGCAAAAATCTAAAGAGAGTCTTGAGAGCTCTTGGTCTGAAGGAATGGAGTATCACAAAGATACTCCATAGATATACGTGTTTGCACATTCATCTGCGTAGAAATTTTAGAGTATTTCAGATGAAATATAGATATAGAACCATTACCCTTCAACAAAATTTACGTTATGGTTCCGTTGTCTTTCCCTCAGAGACGTAGGATTTCTTTCACATGAACTCATGGCTGGCATTCGTTTTACCCTTTTAAAAGCTGATTTAAAAAAAAAAACATCTTTTCATAATAGACCTGTGCAGATTTATTGCTGTTTGGCAAGATAAGCCATCAATACTTAACAATGATTTAAAAAACAAACTTGTTTTACTTTTAAACAGAAAAAAAGCAATCAATAGAAAAAAAATGTTTCAAATTCATAAAAAAAAACACTTCACCAATTTTATGCGTTCTGTCCCTTTTTCAAAAAAAAAATTCAGAACTCACCCTATAAATCAATTTATTCCATTGAAGTCCACCCAATGATCCTTAATTAGATGCTAAATCTTCCAAAATAGGGTTCACTCCCAAACAAAAATTCCTTTCATCCATAGGAAAACATCATAGTAAAACAACAACTTAGCACAACACGCGCACAGAAAAACAAAAAATCGAAAACACCCCATACCATCCCGTGCTATTAGTGATTTCATTCTCAACATCATACAACAAAAAAGGGACCCTTTGACGCGTACCATACGAACAGAGAATAAATTATACCAAATTACCGTTTGCTCAATTGACCTTTTCATGACAAATTTACTCCATGAAATTTTAATTTCCTGTTAAAATCTTTTTTGGTGTTGTTGCTGTTGTTGCTACTTCTAAAAACCAAATATACAACCCTTGCATAAATTGAAAGTCTGTATATATCCACCCAACCGTTGAGTCCTTTTTTCTTGATGTAATTAAGAAACTTTTAAATTCTTAATTGATTCCTGCCAATGCCAAAGATTCCCGCAACATTGGTGGAGCTATAGTGAACGATGATTCCTAGTCCCGAAAAAAGCTCTCATTGAATGTTGGTATAAAGCAAAAAATATTTATAAAGTTTTCATATTTCTTACTCTCGTTCCAGTTGAATGAAAATTCAATTATCCTTTTAGACCTAAGAACCAAAAAGAAAAAAGAAATATGCAACCCTATTTAATTTTGTCCCTATTCTGAGTTAAAAAAAAAGAAAACCCTTAAGCATTTTCTGTCAACACCCGCTCCAACATCTGTCAATCAAAAAAAGAAGAAGAACATAAAAAAATCTGTCACTTACACTGTGGTTAAACAAAGTGACGAAAATCCCCGCCACGTGACAGTAAACTTAATTAATTCTGTCTGTCTGTCTGTCTTACCTTTGGTGATTCATAGTAGGTAGATACATACCTTCCTATACCACCCCACACCAACTAATAGCACTTTGAACTAAGTGGCAATGGTACGAAACGAAAGTCATTAAGATCCATTAATCCACCCCTAAGTACACAAATACACACCCATCCATATTATATATCCTGCCAACCGCCCACCCACCACCAAAACAAATCGACTGCAAATCCTTTTCTTCAACAAAACGCACATACGTTCAAAGTGCAATATTTCACACCAACCCTTAGCGAATATGGGTGAAAAAAAAAATCTAAAAGCCTTGTCACTTGGGCAAATATAGAAAATCCCTGGCTCTTATCCAGTGTAAACAAATCGTCTTACAATTGCACGTGCTTAGCTCGCTCGTAGTCCTTTGACCGGTTGGACGAGCCCAGACATCGACATTTTTTTTTTGACAGTCTCTAGGTCTTTTCAAAAACCTAATCTGTGTATCCTTGTTCTTGGAGTGTTTCTTAAAGGGAGTGCCAGTCAAACGTGTAAATCAAATAAAAAATGCACTCGAATGCGAACTAAATCGTGCAATAATCGTCCTTCTTCACACCACTCACATACACACTCACACACGTACGCATCCTGTTCGGTAACGATAAGTTATTCAATGGGGGGGTCGTTACGGGGTTGGTTGCGAAATGATTGACACTCATCCCTTCGTTGAACGGAAATTAAAACTCTAGGAATGTTGGGCTTCTACTACTCAAAATGCAACAGTTGAATCCTGATGTGTAAGGACATTCGCGAGCATAGAGCGAAACTTTCCTCTCGCTCAAGGCCGATGGCAAAATAGAGAAACGAACTCCAAAGCGCATGTGACCTCACGTAAAAAGGGGAAACACGGCCACTCTAGAATTGAGAACCATGGTATTCGACCGAAAATATCAACTTAATGGTTTATCGTTATCCACCCAAGGTTTCAGGATTCAGTTTGTCGCGAATATCTGCTCAAAACGGTTGTATAGCGCCAGTTAGTTCAAAAATAAAACATCACCCCCTATACATAGAACCCCCCTTTCGACCCCTTAACAATCTATGAGCCTTATTTTGAATGTCTATGCAAAACTGTCGTGCGATTGCTTAACATTGTTTAGTCCTTCTTCGTCCTTCGAAAACGTTTCACTCGTCAAATATGTGTTGTCTGACGTGAAAGTTGGCAATAACGCTTAAGACCAAGTGCAAAAGGAGTGTGTGCTACTTAGTGTTCGTTTAGTTCGTGTGTACGCCAAAGGTACCACAACAACAACAAAAAAAGTTATTAATTAAGGATATTCATGCTATCATTCGTCATCCGGTTACAATTTCCAGGACAAACCACCAAAAAATAAAGAAAGGATTACGTTGTGTGTGTTGTACCTATATATTTTGTCCTGGATTTAATTAAGTGGGTCTTTTATGGAGTTAGTGTAATCCGAGATGGTATACTTCTTGTACGTGTGTTTTAAGATTGGTGATGAAAAATGATCCTTAAACGTAAAGTAAAAGGGTGAAAAAAAAATTATTTGTATTATTATTAAAAGGATACCCCAAGAATAAAGAGGCAGAAAAATAAAATCAAAGTGCGTGATAATATTTTGTCGGTGTCAAATTGAAAAGGGATAACGTTTTGTTGTTGTTGTTATTGTTGTTTGTGCTTTGTATCTTGGCAAAACAAACACATTCATATGCAAGCAAATACAAAAAGGATATAAAGGAGGTGGCAGTTAATGTGTAAGGATATATTATTTTTAAATGTTATTTTTTGTTTGCAATAGAAAAAAGGATTATGTAGATACCCTCCCAAACGATTGTCTTTATTTATATTTTTCGAAGGATACTCTGACTAATGGTGTGAACCCACATCATATCGTTGTCCTTTTTTAAGTTCTTTTATATTATTTTTATGTAGAGACATTTGTATTGGGTTCGTGAACTCTGATTTGAATAAGATTGTATTGGACTTGACATTGTAATGATGAGCAGATAAGTAGGTGTTTGTCTTCAGAGTTTACAACTCTTAGCAAATTCAAATTTAAAATTTAAAGTGTCAGGTGTGCAATTAATCAATAGAAGGCGAAATTATCTTTTCCTGTTAGGTAAACATTTAAGCCAACAAAGTTTACACGTCAGGAATTTTGATATGATTTAAAATAACGAAATGAAGAAAAGTAGTAAATTACTTTTGTTAAGAAAGAGCGATGGAATTTAACTAAAAATTCAAGCGACTTGCGCTCCAAAATGCATTTTTCCCAGGATTGACAGTTGTAGTTGACGACAGAAGGTTTACTTCTACTTTTCAATCTGCTGAACGCTCTTTTACTTGCAAAATTAGTTAAATTTTGACTTGTAGCATATTATTAGAATAAGTCTACACTATTTTCTCACACACAATTAATAATCCAGATCCTTTTAGTGTTTGTGTGTTTTTTTTTTTTCTGTGTGTTTATTTTGGTTTCTTATTTTGAATTTCTTGTGAAGCTGTCAATAAAAACTTTGTGGTGTAGTCTCCATGTTGTGTTTTGCATCAATGAAAATATAAATCAATAAAAATTAAAATAATTAAAAAATTAAAAGTTAATTTTTTGAAAACAATTTTTATTTATTTAATTATTATGAAATCCTTATGTGGCAAGTAATGCATTCGTAATAAAAATTAACTCGAAATTTTGATCAGAATTGTCAAAGGAGATCTCTCAATTCTGTCCGTCTGTCTATCTGTTTTGCTACAGTCTTAACAGCTGGATCGATTTTCTTTTAAACTTGGAACATAGTAGTTTTTGATGATTCTGCCTACATGTTTTCTTTAATTTTCAAGAACTAAAAATAACGTTACCTGGGTGATACCGAGCCAACTGTGATTCTATGTGCCCAGTGTTTTTTTTTGCTACTTAATGTGAAATGTTTGTACATATTTTTGGTTTGAGTTAAGTAAATGCAATCTTCATTTGATATTAAGACAAAATTTGCTACTTATTCCATATGGCTTCGGAAAGTGTTGTCAAAATGTCAGTACCGTGGCATGTCCGTTCCTCGTTTTTCCAATTAAATTTACTATTTTCTAGTGAAATACTTCATTGAATAGAAATGTTGTTCTAAGAAAATTAAGTCAGTATTCTGACTTGCTGAAAGAAATAATAATGATTGAATTTTGTCCCAGGATTAACTTTAATTTTTGAATTCAAAAGATTTCCCCGTAAACCGCCATTTTCTTTTAGTTTCAAGACGTTCATTTAATAAATATGTTGAAATTTTTCCTAGAAATTATTTTTCTCATTAGGATAACGAAGTAAGGTCACATAAACTGTCTAAATGTCAGTACCGTGGATGTCAGTACCGTGGCATCGTGAACTTTGATGAAATTATTTCTTGCAATAATATTTATTTTGTACCGATTCTCTTATATGAACGGCAGCGTTACCTCGCACAGGCCAAACCGAAATTATTTCGCGCAATAAAAACTAAGTAATAACCCAGTACAATGAAAGGGATTGCCTTTCAGAAGAATAGACTACAAAAACGAAAAAGTTATAAATTTTTAAGGAAAATAAAGGAGGGGAAGAGGTTAAAAAATAACACGTCATCAAAAATATCAACAGAAATATGTTCAAAAACGAGAAAGAACAAAATACAAATAGAAAAAAGTAAAAGAGCTTCATTATCGTCTTACGTAGTAGTAGTTTTAGTACATTTCACCATATTTTTGGTTCCTTAAAAGTAGCAGCAAAATACTTTTACAGATTTGATACTATGACTAAATAAAGCCATACAAACTAAACAAAAATTGTTTCCAATAAGTTTTAATTTTTGATTTTTTTTTTAAAGAATCACAGTTGACAGAGAATCACCCACATGCCATACAATTTTTTTTTGCAATCTTACAAAATCTCATTTTTCTCAAGGACGACCACAAAAATTTTCTTTAATAAAAATTCAATAAATTTCTTTTCGTAAAGGCTACCTTTGGATGGGGACCTATTTGTCAAAAACGGTTTTTAATGGTACCTCCCCAAAGAACCATTTTTTGTATTTGCAATTTTCTTCAGATAGGTATTTCTGATTTCAATAATTTTTTGTACAAAGAAGAATATTTTGAAAACAACAATAATACTTATAGTTGATTATTTTATAAGACTTAGAAGTTGAGAGTTTTGTACACCCTTTCTTATAGTATTTTAAGAAAAACATATTTTTATGAAAAAATAACGTTACCTACATCTCATAAAAATGTTAAAAAACGGTAAGTAAATGTATTTCTTTCTTAAAAACGGCTACTAAAATATTTATAAGACTTTTTTCGTATGCTTAAATTAGTGCTATATACTACCAAAAACTATAAAAATTTACATAAAGTAGTACCTTTCATAGATCGTTTTTTTATTTTAAATTTTCTCACTATCGACTGATCAGATTTAAATTAATTTTTCTTATAAACAATGAATGAGGCCGTGAGAGTCATTGTCGCCTAAATGCATTTTTTATTATTTACTGTAGGCCACAAATATGAAACAGATTATTTTCAAACACTTTTAGTTTAAAAAATTCTCAAATGTATGTAGTTTTAAAATAAAGAAACATGGTTTTGATTTTTATTTGCAATATGATCAACAAATAATCGGTTTTTGATTTTGTATTCATGGTTTTTGAAAATACCGTTATAACTTATCTGATAGGCTACATATACACTCAATATATTAATTTGGCTGGGCTTTTAGAATACATAGTTTACAGTTCCATGCGAACAAAAATTAATATTTTCAAACCTATGCTCCACCTACTTTATGTATGATAATGTAAAATATTCAAGTCGAAAAATGTTTGCTTTGGCCATAGCCATCCATTGATTCAATAATTTATCCGTAATCAACAAAAAATATAGGCCTAAAAATGGAAAAAAATTATTTTTCCATCCAAAAGTAATTGTTTTAAATATATGCACAACGCACTTTCTCTGATGTTCAAGACGCTGAGGGCTTAAGAATATTATATGTATGGACATTAAAATTGTAAGAGAAAAATGTTTAAAAGCATGAAATGCGGTATTTAAATTAGATAAAATAATTTCTTTGAGAGTTTAAATAAAAAAAGAACGCCATCTTAATTGCTAGATGAATATGATTTTATAGAAAAAAAAAACTATTTAAAATCGTTGAAGCAGTATTCTTAAGATATAATTTTTATATATCAAATTCTTAAAACATTTTTAAAAAACATTTTTGGTGTGCGAATTGCAAGTATTTATTAACTCGTTTTTGAGTTATCGAATTTTCAAAAAAAAAAAAAAAAACTTTAAAAAAAAAACAAACTTTGATAAATTTTGCTATGTAATATTTTAAATCTTATTTAGAATTTGTGTAAAAAAAAATTAATCTAAATATCTTCAGCCTTTTATGAGAAAATTCAAAATTAAAAAAAAAAATTGTTCTATCAGAAGTACTATTTATAGTTGCTATCTGGAAATTTTAATAATTTTTGCTTGTATATCGCACTAACTTAAGCATACATACATAATTAATAAAAATCTAAGGAGCCATTTTTAAGAAAAAAAAATATTTATCTTGAGGGTTTTTTAACATTTGTATGTAAAGAACCGCAATTTTTTCATAAAAGTAAAATTTTTCTTAAAATACTATACAAAATGTAAAGAAACAACTTTTAAACACCGAGTTTTTTAGAAATTCGACCATTTGATTTTCAAAACAAAAAAATTGAACATTTTTTAAAAATCCAAAAAATATTTGTTTGAAAATTTTGGCAAGAAAAACAATTTAATTTGATTAAAAGCTTCTGTATAAGAAAAAATATTTTTAAAAAGTAACCGTTTTGAAGAAAACCGAAAATGAAAAAATGGTTCCTTGTGGAGGTACCATTCATAACCATTTTTTGAAAAATGGTTTTCCATCCAAAGGAAGGTTTTATCAAGAGAAATTTATTGCATTTTTTTAAGAAAAGTTGTGGAGCCGTTTTTAAGAAAAATAAGATTTAAGAAAATTGCTAAAAAACTTGTATGGCAGGGACCGCTATTTTTTGTTCTAAAAAAAATGAAAAAAAAAAGAACGTGAGAGCAGAGTTACCAAAAACGACTACGCATCAAGATTAGAGGAAATCGTTTCAGCCGTTAAGGCTGTAACCGATCAGACAAACAGCCAAATACAATACAGACATTTGCCAACCATATTTTTGGTGTTCCTTATATTGGTTGATTTTGATTGTTATTTAGAAATTTTGTTTGCACGATTCCCAAACTTGCCTTATAGATCGCGAATATATCGCAAGTAAAAACGAAAATAAAAATGGTTTTCTGGAAGGAACCTACCTATCATTTTTGAAAAGTAGATTCTTTGCTTAAGGTAGCCTTTATCAAAAGTAAATTACAGAATTCTTTTAAAAAAAGTTGTTGAGCCGTTTTTGAGAAAATAATGATTTTCTTACATTGATAAGACAAATTTTATGGCGTTGCTTTTAGTCAAAAAAAAGTAAAAAAACCCTTTGTACCAAATATGACCAAAATCTCTTCAGCCGTATGGGCTGTTTGTGAACGGACAGAAAGGCATTTTTTTTTCATTTACAGCCAATTTATGTGCAGTGCATTTAGCGAGTTTTCAAAAATTTCTAAATGCAGCAAAAGTCGTCATTCATATTTAAATTTTTACTTTAAAAGTGTTAAAATGTAACAATTTTGATATTTCAGAAATAATACAGCTCATTTATGTATTTATTCATAACCTAGTATACAAAGTTTCGTAATATGGAATAATTAACATGTTTTTAAATTTTATTTTAAATCAAGAATCATCCCTGAACTGAAATTAAAGTTTAAAAAAACATGAATTTATTTTTGACCGTTTTTTATACAATGTCTGCGTATACGAAATAAATTCCCAATAATGAATGAGAATAAAAACAAGCAACAACTGATATTATGTGAGTATTTTTTTTTTTGTATGTTCACGAATACCTACGTTTTATCTCTTGGTTTTTGCATTTTGAAGGCTTGAATTCCATTTTAATAACCAAAGGCTATAAATCAAAATTATTATTGCATCTTTCCAGTGATATATTTAAATTCAAGCATGTGGCGTGGCTTTAGGGGGCCCCTCTTTATAATGTATGTATTTTTAATGTATACATCTCCCGACGACACAAAGGATACTTGGTGGGGAAAATTTTGGGGGTGCTTCCAGTGCCAGTCGTGCTGTTTCGTGCCGAACTCCACATTCACACTGTTGATTTGTATACCTACTTTTTTGGTCCTGATGATGATGGCTGGGATCATCTTTCTCTAAGGAAGGGACATTTTTTCCAGCTTTCTAAAATGATTTATGTTTTCGACAAACACACCTGTATATACACACATTCATGCCTGTTTTACACACAGTTGCAAAGTCAATAGGGAGAATGATGTTTTTTTTCCAAAATTTGTGGCAACAAAATGTCGATTTATTTTAGGACAACTAAGTTTTGTTTAGGTTTTGGGTGGGTTGTGGCTTTAATAACATGATTTGGCTTTAAAATGATTTTCGCATAAATATTCAGCAGGATCCATACCGAGCCATATTCCATTGTTGTTGTTATATTTTGTGAATTAAACCTGTTTTTGGGTTTTTGCTGAAAGGTTGAAAGGAACATTTTATTGGTCGGAGACACCCCCCGGAAACACTGAATGGTCGTTAGTTTTAATTTATGAAAAATTTATTGCATAATAATTTTATGGCTGAGAACTAACTGTTTCCTGGCTTTGTTGTTTGTTTGTTCGGGTGCCAGAGTTGGCTCCCCTTTAGATGGTTTGTGCGTGTGACAATATGCACCTGGGGTTTTGCACCCTATATACAGTTCGAATTGAAGTTGGAGTCCCCATCATCATCAATGTTGAGGGTGGTGTTATAAATTTGTTGAAAATTAATTGAGATTGAACCGGAAGAGAGCGGGGCTTTTTAATGGGCCTTTATAAAATGCAAGCAAATAAATTGTATGTATACAAGTATATGAATGTATTTTGCCAAAGGACCATAACAAAGGTCCAGTGAGTCGTGAAATTGCCAACGAATATACGCATTTTGGTGTCATTTTGTGAATGCTTTTCTGCTTGAATGGATGGAGGTATTTTTATGACATTTAATGTTCTCAATTTCAATTATAATGACCACAAACAGGATGGGGAAACTGTGAATGGGCATGCTTTATGGACAGATTTTTTTTTGTCGTATACAAAAAAAAGAGAAAGGGATGTTTACAAAGTGCAATGCACATGAAAGAGCTTATAGTATTCGATTCTTTTGGGGTAAATGGAAAATATGAAAAACCACTAATGGCTCATGATGGTAAATCAATTTTTATTTGCAATTACTTCTTCCTTAGGAAAATAATAATAATAAATTATTAGATAGTAGGTAGGTAATTTAGGAAGAATATAAATTATTTAAAATTTACAACTGTTTAAATAAGAAGGGTAATATAAAAAATAAATCATTAGACAATTCAATAGTTGAATTTTTTTTAGAAAAAGAACCTTACAAATATTTAACTACGTTACTAGAAGTAGTAGGTTCAGAATATTTAGTCGAAAAATGGTAACCAAATTGCATTTTTCTCACAGAATTATAGTGCAATACCCAACTGTTTGTGTTTACAATTTTGTGTCTTTTCATTATTCGGATTTTGGGGTTAGCAAAAAATATATATTGAAAAGGGAGGGTTGCCTAACTAATTTTGTTTAAAAACAAGACAAAACTGCTTAAATTTCAACTTACCTATTTCTAGTGCAAACAAAATGGTCACTTTTTTCTGGGTCTCCTTATATCTACTTTATCAAAAATCCAATTAATTGATCGAAATATTGATGGCTGATGGACTGGTAGTGGCTTTTGAGTATTTTTGTCTATGTTAGTCTATTACAATATTTGATTATGATATCGCGTTATGCTAAATAAGTAAGAGGAAAAGCAGATCCTCAGAAAATAAAATGCATAGCAAGTTCTTGTTCTTAGGTTGAAAAAGCTTATGATTTTTAAAATTGTATGTAAGGACATGGAAGTTATGAGAGAAAAATAATAATAAAATAAAAACATAAAGATCGAAATTTAAATTCCTTAAAACAGCTCAATTAATAACTTTGGATTGGGTACAAACACTCGAAAACTAAAATCTCGCATTCAAAATCTTGCATAACAAAATCTTGCAATTAAAAAATCCCCAGTTTCCAAAATCTCGCAATAACAAAATCCCCCTCTTCATATTATCGCAAATTTAAATCTCGCATGGATGGAATATAAACTATAGATGATATCGCTCCCTGATTGCAAGAACAAGGTAACTCAATTTTCAATTTTTATAATATCTCGGCAAAAATTTTGTTATTTAGTAAATTTTTCAAGATTTTTCGTCCAATTATTTTCTATTATAGTGAAATATAGAATATTTCTGAAGTGTAAGAAACATTCAAATTAAACTTTTTCTCATTCTCTTGTAGCTTGGATTCTATGAACGTAGCTATCTCTTAAATTTAAAAATTGAGCTACCTAGTTCTTGGAATCAGAGGACGATATATAAGTAGGTAAATAAATGGTAAAAATAAAAATTGTTGAAGCAATTAAAAAAAATTATAAGTAACATTAAATTCTTTAACATTTTTGAGGAAAAAATGTTTGTAATATCCAGTTTTCAAAAAAACAAATCAAATTTCTTTTTCAAAATTTTTGATATGCAATATTATTTAATTTTTTTGAAATTTGTGGTATAAGAAAAAATTAGTTTAAATCCATCTAGCCAATAAAAGGGAAATGTATGCATTTCGTATAAGAGTTATAAGAATCGAAGAAGTTAAAAATTAAAAGATTTTTATAAACGGCTTTTTAACATTTTTTTGGGGGACAGAACCTAGCGTTACTTTTCTCATAAAATTATAATATTTTTAAAAAATATTCTAAGGAGTGTTAAAATATGAAATATGTAAATAAGAGTGGTCGTTAAAAAAGGTAATTTTGGACGGACCCAAATCGACTTTAAACATATCTAAAAAAATTTCCTTATTTGCATACAAGGTGACTCACGTGAAATCTGCCTACAAAGTTCAGAGCACGTAGGTTGAAAGTAGACAAGAAGAAAATCCCTTGGGAGTGGGGAAATATTTCTGAAAATCTGAAAAAATATGGATTGTTTTTCTTCATTCGGAGCCGGTTAAGGCACTTCCAAACATAAAAACTCAAAAAGAAAAACAAATTATATCGTTGAATTAAAAATAAATGTTTTATATTGGAAAATTGTACCTTCCTATTAAAAATTTTGGACATTTTTGAATATTTTCCAACAAAAAAAGAACTGCAACAATGTGGAGCAGCCTGGGAACAATGCGGAACATCTTTCAGAAATCATAAATTAAAAAAGGGTGGATAACTTCATACTCTTCGTTCCAACACCATATAAACGAGAAAAAACGTTTGCAAATACAGTAGACGCTCGTTATAGTGAACTAATAAAAACAATCAGGCCTGTTCACACTTTTGGCAGATACAGGGAGGGGAGGTCATGGGGATCATGGCCCAACTGGGACTTTTCCTCTCTATACAAAATATGAAATTTATAAATTAAAAATTTTTTCACTACTCAAAGGATAGAATCCGCCTTCAAATTGACTTTAATAAAACGTTACTGAGCGTATTTAAAGAGTCAAAACATAAACATCCGAATCCGAGTAAAAAATACAAATCTTGAGAAAAGAGAAGTCTCAAAAATAATTCTTCCTCCAGAGAAACAAAAAAAATTTCATTTAAGGAATAATACAGAATTCAACTTTTTGTTAACTTTGATTAAGTCATAAAAGGTCGAGTCACAGTTATTTGGTAGGCATAGAATTTTGAGGAGTTTTTGAAGTTTTTTGATAGGTGGCATTATGAATTCCAACAACAGTTTACACAGAGAAAAAAACATTGTAAATACATTGAGGAAAATCTACGCCTGGCCAATTAATCAATCTAAATGACCATTTAGTGACCTTTGAAATTGAATAATTGTTACTTTAGATTATCTAAATGACGTACCCATAATTTGTTCTGCCTGTGCCATTTAAAAAAAGCTCATTAAAACGAATCTAAGACCAATTACTGAAACTAGTTGACCTTTTATAAGCGACCTTTTGGATTGAATACGAATTACGAAACCGTGCAAATGAAAGTCTCTCGTTTGAAATCTAGAACTACGAAACCTCGCAAGTAAAAATCTCGCTAATAATTATTTAGCCCGAAAGTAAGCACTCATTTTTTGTTTGCAATTTAGTTTTATTTGTTAGTCAAAATCTCGCAAATTAAAATCGTGCTTGAGATTTTGTTTTCGAGATTTTGGCAGATATTTGCAAGATTGCAAATTTGTTCGGTTTCATTTTTCAAGATTTAAAAAAAACTGCACTTTCGATATTTTAGATTTTGGTTTGTGGGATTTTGTATAAATTTTTTGCAAATGCTTTTTGCTTGGTACTGCGAAAAACTTTTGCCATTGATTCAAAATGTATCCTTTATATACTATTTACTGATCGATTGGATTTCAGGAATTTTTTGCAAATGTCCCACTTGAAACCTTTAAATAAATTTCAAAATCAAGGCCTAGCAACCACCAACCAACTTAGTTTCGATCAACTTTTTGTTTCTTTATTAGGAAGCAACTTTAAGCACCGAACAACCTTAAGTAATTTGTGATAGCGAGTACATTTTTTTTATCGAAAAACTACCTACAGCATTTCGATTCGATTTTTCGAGGCTGCAATTGTTCCGCTAACTTGGCTGCAACTTTTTAGAAAACAACGTTTTTTTAAAAGTAAGTAAAAACGTTGCTTCTCGTTGCGAGAAAAATCGATCTTGTAGAGTAAGTACGATCTTATTGCAAGGAAAAAAGCAAACTTTTTATAAGCTTTATTTGCAATAAAAATAACTTTATTGAAACTGGGAAAAAGTCTGAATCCGCTCTTCGTTCACACTTTTGTGATGATGAATTTGATCCAAAATGCACATTTGGTTTGGTTTTAAAATTAATTTAAGCGCTAAACAAAAAAACAATATTAAATGTTTGCGAGAAAATTTTATAAAAAAAAAATTAATTTGGTGTGTTCACTATTGGGGATTCTCGTAGTTCACTATTTTAAAATTCACTAAATCTTGCGTCTACTATTTGTAGCTTTTCTTCGTTGGAAGGAGGCAATTTAGAAGCGAATCCCTCTCTCGCCATATGACAGTCCTGCAGTCCTATTAGTGGTTGACGATAACAACGATTATTTCGAGAGGAAACACTGAGTCCCACAATTCTGTATGTCTATACCTTGACCTACAGTTACAGAAGCCATTGGGGCATATTCTAATGTTATTAGTAGCAACAGCTCAAACAATATTTATGAATATGCCCCCTTGTTCCTATTCTTAGAGGTAAAATTGAAACAGTTTTTGAATTCATTATTTGTTACGTGTAGGTACAAACTCTCCAGCCAATAATACAAACTTTTTAGTCTTACAAATTTCTTTGAAATAATTTTAAAACTACGAGTATCTCCAGGAACGCAAATGCACCTTAATTTTATTTACATCACGATCGATTGTCTTTAAAGCATTCTGAAAAGTGAATATTACATTTTTTATACATACATATTTACAAAAAAAACTTCGACAACAATTCTCGTTTCGAAAATATTCACTTCAATCCGTTAAAAGTTGTCACTTTAAGAGTTTCCCTCCTAAAAACTAAAGTTTTTATAAACGACCCACAAAATAGTCTGTTCCACTTCCGAAAATCCTTTATCTAAATACTTGAAGTTTTCGATTTGCAATATATTTAAAACTTCCATCTATAGCACGCAATCTAAGCAACTTTCAAAATTCCAAACTTTCTCACTCAAACTATTTTCCAAACTTGCAAGTGGCACAACATTTGACTCTGACATACCTTTTTAATAAAAAATAAGTATACTTGTATATGTGTTTCCGGTCACATTTCAAGGACCAGCCAAACGATGACTATGACCGACGTGACGACGACGAGACGTGCCTGGAATTTAACAACACCATTCAAACAAGGGAATAATGCACCTTACTTGCTACATTCACAAAATGTCAGTATCGTTTGTACCTTGTATACAGCAGCAACACAATAAGGACAAGTATTGTTGAATAAAAATAAAAAGCAAAACAAAAATAAAAGTTTTATTGTTCTCAGTGAATTGATGACATTTATGTGTTTATCCATCTCCCGGACCCTCTCATGGTTTCAAAACAAATAAAATCCCGATGGAACTTCTCAGCTATAAAATCTAAACTTTGTCCATAGCCAAATTCAACAATTCAGACCCAAAAGTTGAACCAAAATAAAAGCTTTGGTTTTCCCACGGATGACCGTCTCAGGAAGCGACGGACGACACGCGACCGACGACGAAGGGACATAAGACAACATACCTACCAACTGTATTCAAACGAAAGTCAAAAACGATTTATGAAGGTTGACAACCGTTTTAAATTTCTACAAAAACATTTCTCTCAACAATTTTTGCAGAGAACAGAGGAAATGTATAAGTAATCGATCGGCCCACTTTAAAGAAGCTCCAAACATCCGGTTGGCCGCCATGAATAGTTAAGGTTGCGTCCTTCCGTTTGGCTCTGTGAATTTATTTACATTGTTTTTCTTTGTGTCTGTTTCTTGTCGTAGCCGTCGCCATCATCGTCCTGGGCAAATGTAGGTATATTATTTGCAGTGTTTTTACTGATTTAACGTCGAAACCGTTGTTTTCACAATTTAGCGGGGAATAAATCGCGAAAGTACCGTACCGTTCCTGAGGAACTAATTAAAAAACTCATTCTTCTAGGAGTTTTCTCTCACTTTGTAGAAACTTTGGTGGCAATGATGGCCATGATGATGGCGACGACGACGAGAACGATGACGACGAAAACTAGGTATACTTGGGCAAATTATTTATTCGGCTTTTTGTTTGTAGTTCTTGTCCTTACACTTGGGGCCTTGTTGCCTCCTCGAACTTAGTGCAGAACATCTCCGTCAAAAAAAGAAGAAAAATCAACTTTTTATTGGAAAATGGTTGGACTAGACAAACGAGATGCAGTAGAACGAGATATCCCGATGGAGAAGCTACACACCCAGGCTCTTGATGCTTAAAAAAAAAAACTAATTCTTCATTTCGGAAGCCGACCCTTGTATAATATGGCCTCACTCATGTTGAAAGTCGTAATTTATTTATGCTGTAGCTATATCGAAGGAAGAATTATTTATTGCTCTGAGCCTTTGGAGTTTTCATTCTCCTCAACCGGAAGAGAAAAAAACTACCGAAGGACGAATAGTCTGGCCATCTGTGACTGAGGTTGTGCTGCTGTTTGTGTTGTGATGCTTATGCCATCAGACAGAAGCTATGGATGGATAATAAGTATCTGTGTGATGTCGCATAAACAACAATGAATCCATTTATTCATCGAGATGATGTATCTTTTCCTTGTTATCATGATACAATCTGAATATTGCTGTTTAAATATTTATCGGGATGGAAAAGGAGCAAGGGGAATTGAAATGTAGACTAATAAAGTCTTTACAAAGAGGCAAAACTTTGCCAATTTCAATTTGAAGTTGAGTAGTTCCGTATCTGTATATATTTAGTTAGGGGAAGAAATGTTCTAAAATACATAAATGTCAGAGAATTCATTTCGATGAAATTAAAAAGCCATCAGTTAAGGTCTTTTCGAGCATTTAGTAGTCAATTAAAGTCTTACTGCCTAAAGTGTTGACTTAAAATATCGTGTTTAAATAATATTCTCAAAGTTAAAGGAAGTTTCAACTTCGTTAACCGTTTAGTTAGTATATATCCAAAGAAGAATTGATTAAAACAATTTTAACGATATTAATTTTGATCAATTAGCTCTGGAGTGTGCCCGTGCGTCGTTTTGATACCATAACTAGTTTGACCTGTGGAATAAAGTGGATTAGAGTTAGATTGTGGACATAATTATTTTCCAAGGGTCATTTTCCACCACTTGAATTTGATAGCAAATACAAGATTAAGCATGGATACTCATAAGGTCATCCAGTTACACGATTAGATGTGAGATTTCTGTGGACCTCCATCTGCTCATTCATCATGACATGAGGCTTCCAGTGAACATCAACACCAGCCCATGAAACCGCAGATATTTTCTTGGGCTTGAATTAAAACAGATGTGGGGTATGGTTGTAATATGATGTGAGCCAGTTCAAACGACGGAAAGTGGGTAGAAAAAACCTCACTCAATTAGATCGTATACCTCCTGAAGCAAACTACGATATTCCAAATTTAGAGGAGAGGAGTACGCAATCGATCCTACAGTATGATTGTGTTAAGCATCATAAAACCCCGCAGTAAACCAAATTCCGATTGCTCAATGCCTTGGGAACCTGGAGGGGATCATCATCAGAAGTAACCAGTTTTCGTCTAAGATCCATTTCGTCACGTTGAAAAAAGGGATCAAATACTTGAACTTCATTTCGAATGTAAGGAATGCCCATCCCAGCTTTGTTCGCATATTCTCCCTACTGAAAAGCTTACAGTTCCTACAATTTTCAACGACCCTTGGTATGTCTTCATTTCCCTAAATGCCACAGTGAAATGGAACCCAAGACTTTGAGGTTGATAATTAGGCTTTGGAGCTCATCTCGGCATTGCTAAACAAATTTAGAGAGTGATATTGATTTGGGTTTGGTTCTTTTTTTAGTATCCTGCATTAGTCCCTTATTTCTTGTAATTCAACTTGAAATACACAAGAAAATAAGGAAGCAGAAAGAGGGTTGGGTATGAATCCCTTATGCCAAAACCCCGAGATTACAAAAAATCCCGAAAGCCAAAATCTTGAATAACAATATCCCGAATGGACAAAATACCGAATGCTGGAATCTCAAATGACAGAAACGCGGATGCCAAAGTCCCGAATGCCAATATCCCGAATGGCGCAAGCATCATTTTTAATACCAAAAATAGAGTACTAAGCCAATTCGATGTTGTAGTCTTCTAATTGAACTTTTTTGTGCTTGTTTAGTATTGTCGATTTTGATATTCTAAATGAGTTGAGAATTTTTTTTATATTATAAAATTTGGGACTTTCGTAGATTTAAGTTTTTGTTTGTTCAAAATTTTTCATTCGAAATTTTTATATTTTAATTCGAGATTCTAAAATAAAGTTCGGTTTTTTTTTTAAATTACGAAAGTAGTAGGTACCTACTAAAAAAGTATTAACTTTCAAGATTTTTTTTTGCATTGGAGACTTTTCCCATTAGGGATTATGGTATTTGTTATTCTGGACATTCGGGACTACGGCATTAGGGATTTTGGCACGGGGACTGTTTTTTAATTAGGGATTTCTGTATTTATTATTATGACATTAGAGATTATGGCATTCGGGATTTTGGAATTGGGGACTTTTCCCTAAGCGATTTTGGTATTTTTTACTATGGACATTCGGAATCACGGCATTCGGGATTTTGAGATTGGGGACTTTTTCCATTAGGGATTTTGTATGGACAGTCGGGATTACGGCATTCGGGATTTTGAGATTGGGGACTTTTTGCAGTAAGGATTTTGGTATTTGTTATTATTGACATTCGGGACTACGGCCGTTGGCATTTTTATTTTATGCAATTCGAGATTTTATACTCTTCAGGACCTAGAGATTTTAATAGACTCAGAAAAGATTCTTCAACCAAAACTCCACTCCATAATTGGGAAATCAGTATAAATAGCTGTGCCAAAGTATATCGTTACGTCGTCATTATCCAAGACATTAATGGAGTTTGTATAAAACTCTTAAATCCTTACTGAGGCTCATTGTAGGATTGCATTTGTCCGTGGAATTTAAAAAAAAAAATTCAGTAGAAATCAATGTCCTGTGGTCATAAGGTTTGGCAACCCAAGATACTAGATACTCAATATGTAAATCAAGTGGTATAAGATACAGAAAAATACTTGAGGTTTATCGACTGGAAGAGATTTAAGACCCCACACCAATACCAGCGGGTTCTTGAATCTTTTTAAGTTAAGCCCCAGTTATAACTATCATTAAAACTCATCAAAATTCAAATTGGACTAGAGTGAAGGGGTGTATTTTAGTTCTGCTCGAAAATTGGGAATATTTCAGCTTTGCTTTAATTTACTGATAACTCGTAGCCAATTTGTCAACCTTCCATCTTCTTGATTTCGCTTGTGACGCAAGTGAACTTTACTGCTACCATTAAACCCAGAGCATAGGCATATGCAACCATCTTCACGCCATATTTTCCAACTTTGTTTATGACTAAAATCCATAGAAGAGGTGACAGAAGACCGCCCTGGGGTGTTCCTCTAAAGACGTGTTTTGTTGAGTTTGAAATACCTAACGTTACTAGAATTCTCCTATGGCGTGGATATAAACCATTCTATGATATAATCTTCTACCTGAGAGTCAACATGTGACTCATTACTCAGTTAGCACATTTTTGAAAGCTTCCTCTACGTCAAAAAAGGTGGCGAGAGTATATTCTTTGAAGTTAATAGATTTCTCAATTGTACTTTCTTGTTAAATTTTTTGGGACGATAAAGTAGCTTATATTTAACTTCAATCAGTCAAACTTGTTAATCAAGTTAAATACATATACGTTATGTTATTAACATCTCTTAACAAAAACTCCCACCAAAATTTCTTACAGCCTTAAATTCAATGAAGTTGCCTTTCGGTTTAGAGCAACAAAACTTGAATCAATTTAACCTTGAAACTTGATTCATGCAAAACGTGGTGCGTTGTTCCGCCTTCCTTCCTCATTAGTTCATTACACGTCAAAACTTTTATTTCGTGTCAATAATAATCGATTCTCAAATGTCTGCTTAAAAAGCTCAACAAATCATCACATGTATGTACGTGCAGTTTAAATTTTTTCTTTTTCACATTAAGACGAACTAAACAAGTTGTTATGTGCGTTAATTTAGCACCGCCACTCTTGATTTTCAAAAAAAAGGTTGTGCTGCTTTTTGCTCAAAAAATGCTACTCAAAAAAGAAAAATACAACAAATTGCATAATTGCAACTTTTATGGCTAAAACAAAACCTTGCAAATGTGCAAATGGTTGTAACGTGAAGTTGGCACCGCCATTTCGGATTTTTCAAAAAAAAAGTTGTGCTGCATAATGTGCTCAACTTGAAATATTTTGGAAAAATTCGAAAATTTTCAAATTTTGCTAATGAAATTTTTGCGAAATTTCAAAATTTCTTTAAGTAAAAAGTGTGCTGCTGTGTACACAAAAAATGCAACTCAAAAAAGAAAAATACAACAAATTGCATAATTGCAACTTTTATGGCCAAAACAAAACCTTGCAAAGGGTTGTAGCGTGGAGTTTGCACCGCCATTTTGGACTTTCAAAAAAAAAGTTATGACGCATTGGGCTACACTTGTACCGTAAATGAAAATTTTTCATATTTTGCAAGTTTGTATAAAAATTAGAGTTTTGCTGTTTTTTGCTCACTTGAGCACAGTACCTAAAACACAACTTTTTTTATTGGAAATCGTAAATGGCGGTGCTAACTTCAAACTTCGCAAAACAGTTTTTGGGCCGTAAAAGTAACAAACATGCGAGTTTTTTTTATATTTTCAGAATATGGCAACACAAAGTGAGCACAAAACAACAGAACTTTAGTTTCTTACACAATTGCAAGATTTGAAAAATGTTCAATCGTAAAATTTGCAAGTTAGCGATTTTTTAAAAAATATTTACGGCACAAGGAGGCACAAGTTGAGCACAATACACCCCAACTTTTTTATCAAAAATGACGGTGCTAACTTCACGCACATCAAGTTGTTGTAAACCTATTCCTTGAACTGATGGCAAAACTGTTATGTACCAAAGATTCCCTGTAGACAAAATTATAAATTGCTAAAGCTTTTATCGCCATCATCCATTTTAGTCACAGTTGTCAAATTTATGATGCTGCCAACACAAAACTCAACCCTATTTCCATCATTCTCTGCGTTTTATTTCAAACTTCTAAATTAATCTCTCCAAGCACGTTCCTGAACTCAAACAAAAGCATTAATTTTAAATATAAAACTTTGACACCTGTGTCCAAATTTTCTTTCAAAATACAGAATTTTATTTTTCTTAAAAATTTACTCCATTTTACAGCCTTCGCAAAATAAATAACCAATCATTAAATTCAGTCCAAAAGGAGACAACTTAAAGTGAAAATAAAAAATGTCCAATTAAATTTCTTCAAACTTTTTTCTTTCAACTAATGTTTAACCATTAGTACTTGCAAATCATCAAAATGATGCCTCTCCTTTTACTTCCTGGCATTTACATTGAACACCGAGTGCTAACTTTCAGTTAAAAAAAAAAAAAAAGAAAATCTCATTCGTTTTGTCCCACGTTCGAGATATAATACAAAAATATTATTTATATCTAAGAATAATTGTCTTGGAAATGCGTTGACATAAATTTTCCAACAATAAACAAAACTTTTTCACTCAAATACAAAGAAACACACGAGAAGTAAACAAAAACAAATTACGCAAACATTTAAATTGAAAAAAAGCACTTGCGATCGAACTCTCTCCGCGTGTCTCCAAAAAACCCTGTTCCAAATCCAACACTCACAAAAATGGAGAAAAATCATAGTAAAAATACAAACAAACAAATACAAAATAAATCAAAAGTAACAACAATAAGTTAACTGTTGAACAGGAAAATCAAAAGGGCATTTTACACTTTGCTTTTGTTTGCTTATATTTTTTTTGCCAAGCTATGAACACGGCCAGAGAGAAAGTTACCTTCATCTTCATCATCATTAGCCCTGAGGGCAGGCAGTGGGTGGAAAAAATATATAAATTATTTCAGGAACAGAAAAAAGATTTCCACGCGCAGGTTGAATGAAAACACCTCTGTCCCCTGTCCCGCCATAACCAAACAAGAGACTTGGAAAAGTACACAAACATATACATCAACCATCCTTCATTGCAATCAACAACAATTTACATAATTTCGTCCAGTGTAGAATCGTTGGAGTGGTTCTTGGAAACAGCACCACCATGTCCTCGTTCCAAAAGTCCTTGGGGCACAGCTTGTGTCTGTGCCAGATGAATGGTAGAATTTCACCCAAAAACGCAATCATAAATCCGCTAGGTCTGCAACATTTAAGTAACCTGCAAGCACCGCAGGGTTGATATCACAATTATCACTACAGAGTAACCCAGGACAACAACTACAAGGGTGTGCCACATCCTATTGAAGAAATATGAAAGACGCCCGAAGGTCTTACCGCAGCTCCCTGCACCACACAATAGAACCGATCTGAGCGCAATAACAGAGATGGTATATATTTTCCCTGAGCGTTTCCCTGCGCAATTCTAGGAACTGCTGCTATTGAAGGGTAAAGAAATATTTTCTCCTTTTGTCTAAACAGGTTGTGGCCTTGTCTTGATGGCAACCGTTTACTTTAAAGCCACCCCATAATAGTTCTCCCCCCTCCCTCTCCCCCTGCGATGCTTACAAAAGTGCCGGCAAAGTAATTTAAGCAAATTTCGAGCAGTTCATTGAGTTGTTAAAGCGATAAACTTCAAGGACTCCCCCGCTCGTTTTGTATGTGTATCATGCATATGAGCCACTGTCATGCATAAATGAGCGTTATACACTACCATTCCAACTAAGCCTACACACAAAACGCTTAATATCACCCCCAAGGGGCTTTTTGCAACATTCACTCTGCAACCATTATCTACCGGTTCTGTTGAAAGTATAACCAAATTGGATTGAAATTTTGTACTCTTTATCCCCTCTCTACCCGCCACAAACTGGGTACTATTTCATCCCTTAATTTTTGGAGAAGGATGAAAGCAGACTGTGCGCGAAGATAATTAAAGACTGCAAGTGCTGTCCTAAATGGTTAATCAATAGCTTCGCTGGTAAAGTTCCACAATTCATTGGAGTTAAAACCGGTGAACGTTGAATTGAGGACACAAGGTTCGACGTAATGGTATTTGTGTTGCCGATATTATGGATGGGAATAAAAGCTGTCTGCTTGCCTGCTTGCTGATGGTTGTGCAATTTGTCTTTTGAATTATTAATGAAATTTTGCAGAGTGAGGCTTCCTCTATCTCGTTTTTCTTTTGGGGCTTTCTATATATTTTATACATGTATGCATGTATTTGTATGTGTGACAAGGATGATCGATTGTGTATTGATTGTGGGTCCAATAGTGAGTTATGGGGAGGGGGGTAGATATAGGATTTTGAGGATAGAACTGTCTCCCCTTGTGTCGCAATCGCAAGCAAGAGCTCTGAACAATGGAATGGTGATATCTCGTGATTGAATTGAATCATATTGGCTCTGTCTACTGCCATTTTTGTAGATTAAGGAGAATCTCGTTTTTTTTTGTCTTCTTAGTCGTGCCTCGTTCCATCCCTAATATCCAATCCTGAAAAATTGTCTTTGGGGAAAAATGAGGCTGAGATTTTACTGAGATTTTATTATAAATATTTGGGTTGGGTTGGATTGGTTTTTCTTTTGTTTCTTATGGTGAAAAGATAGAATTATTCATTTGAGCTTTTTTTTTTGCTTTCTAAAAAAAAGATGACTTGACAAGATAAATGGGGTAATGGGTTATTAAGATGCGGGAAATATTCCCTAATTGATGATGCATAAGCTTGTGAAATTGGGTCATAAAGGAATACGCTGATTAGAATGGAATGAACAAATCGAAGATTTTTTTTTTTGTTTGCTGATTTGTTTGATTAGCAAGATGCTAATTTATTTCAATTAATTTTGTTTAACTGTAGGTTTTAAAGGGTAGTTTTACTGAATAACATTAGCTTAATGGGAACTATTGTATTCTAATTGAGATGTGTAAATTTATTTGAATAGCTTAGGCTAATATTATTATTTGTAGTATAATATTTTATTTGCTAGTAATACAGTTTTTTGATATAGAACGTTTGTATCAACAGATTTTGCATTGGTAGTCAAACTAAGATATTATTCCTACCAGAATAAGCATATCAGAAGAGTTGAAATTAAAAAAAGTAAAAATACTTTTGTGTATATAATTTGATATGACATTTTTATTTTTTAAGTTAGTAGAAATGCAAAAATTTGTTTGCTGATTCCGTACCATTCGAAGGTTGTGACTCATCGAAATAGTTACTCTGATAGATTCTATTTATAGCCTATCGTGTCCATCAGCTTGCATTATGATTAGAACAAAAAATTTGGGTTAATTTTTTTAAAATATGGTAGTCCACCTGTAACTATCAGTACTTACCTACCTAACATCAAGCAATAGGCACGCAGAAGAGAATCAATTTTTTTTGACAGTAAATAAAAGATATAGCCCAGGAAAATTAGACTAAAAAATGACAAAACTACGAAAAAATTCCGACGAATCTGAGTTTTGGTGGAGAGCTTTGTTTTGACGTCTTAAGCATTTCCTGAAAAGTTCCGTAAACTTGTACTGAAGCTTAACTTTAAGGGGGGGAGGGGGGTTAAAGGGGGGGGTAAAATTCCATTTTTTCATAATTTCTCGAAAACTATTTAATTTTTTTCAAAAAAAAAATAATGAGTATTCCCTTTTTTTTCGTAGGAGCAACAGATTTTGAGAAAAACGTGCACAAACGCTGTCATTGACTATTTTACCAAGGCAAAATAAAAAAAATCGTTACAGTGAAAAGCTTTGTGCACGTTTTTTCTTGAAATCTGTAGGTCGTACAAAGAAAACGGTTATAGTCTTTTTTGGCCAGAATTTCATGAGCATTGATATAAACTCATTAGTTCTTTGAAAAAAAATATATTTGCTGAGATACTAACAGTTATTTGTCCATTTTTAAATTTACTCCACCACCGTAAAGCCGTGGTCTTGCATGATTTTCTCAGAATCTATTTCTCTTATGAAAAAAGTATGTTAATCTATTTTGTATAGAATAACATAAGCTACAATAAGTACCTTCACATATTTTCAAAAAAAAAACGTAAAGTTTTCGAGAAATTAAGAAGAAACTTAATCTTACCCCTTTTTGCAACTATAATATAATTTAATTACCACCGGGGTGAAATAAGAACCAGCTGAACATTTTTTGCCTACACGAACAGCTTGGGGCTATTTGGCAAAATTGGGTAGAATTTGGCTGTTTTGTGTAAGAAAACGAACTACCTTACTATCTTAGGGAAATTTTCAACACTAAATTTAATGAGACCTGAAGTAACACGTGTTGCTTTCAATCTGGCATTTTTTTTTTGGAGTTGGTCTTTTTGACAGCTGTCACTTGATTTATGCTGCGTCCAATATTCATTCGACATAGGGAATCATTTGTCCATATTTCTTCAAAAATAAAGGCAGCCATAATGTTAATGTCAATTTAACACCGTTGGACTATTTTTTGTGGGGTTATGTGAAGTCACTTGTCTACGTAGATAAGCCCGAGACGATTGACACCTTGCAGGAGAATATTCGGTGCGTTATTGCTGACAAACGGCCTCAATTGCTGCAAAAAGTGATAGAAAATTGGGCCTCGAGCCAGTCGTGGTGGCTACTTTTACACATAATGGCAAGCCATTAATTCTTAATTCTTGGCCATAACATTAGAAAATATGCGTTTTATTTCTTCTTGAAAACCACACGTCTAAAATAAACACCCTTTATCATAATATTATAGACAATGCTCATACTGGATTCAAAAGAATTTCTGGCTATATACCCCCTAATAGTTTTTTAATTTTTCTTTAACGGTATCAACCATACGTTTTTTGCTTTCCTTGCTTTCCTTGCTTTCCAATTTAATGAAGTTAATCTAAATTTGCTCAAAAATGGCCCAAGACTTTTTATCCGTCTAAAAAATCAACTGTGAAAAGTTTTCGTCAGTCACAAAAAGGAATACAAAGTTATTCAAGGTCAAGTGCAGTAAAAGTTTGTTTTTCATCTATGAAAACTTTCAAACGGTAAATTCTTTGGAAAAAGTAAGTGATTCAATTAATTTTGTTCATCATGCGATTCTTTACAAAATTTATTGATGTACTTTTTTCAGAAAACCGATGATGGCTTAGAATATGGAACTGAAATAAGGCAAATTGACGAAAACATTAATTTTACGGGTTAAGTTCTCTCTAATGGTAAATTTTATTGGAAAGTATTGAAGTAGATAATGTTTGAAGAGAATTATAATTATTGTTTATTTTATTTAAAAATTTTGTCAAAATCCAAAAATAACGGTTTTCTGATATGAACTCGTAAATGGCAAAACCAGTCAAATTAAATGTAGACGTGAAAGTGTTTTTGTAAGTAAGTGTTCAAAACAGTTTTTCCTTACGAGTGGTCGCTTACAAGATATTTCGATTTAAAACTGGCAAAATATCGACCAATTATCAAAACGCTTACTTCATCAAAATGTTCTATTTGCAAAATTTGAAAATTATGTGGTACTTTTTATGCTGAGTAAATACCGGTTGCGTAACTAGTATTTTGGTCTGGGGGTAGGGGGGAGTAAAACTATTTTATCGAGCCTAGTACGCTGCTCTTACGAAACGAAATTCTTAGCTGGTCTCCTACAAGACAACGATTACGAACGAATACGCAGCGTAAAAAATACTTATCAAAAGTAACACATTAATAAAAAAAAAAAACAGGCAGCCACGCTGTAATGAAAGAAACAACAAAAATGAACACGAAAAACACAAATCTCATTTTTTCGCTCATAAATTAATAGCCTGAGTAATTAATTGTGTGCGAAAAAAGGATATGGTAAACTACTCCAAACAAATATGCAACAGTTATCAATTCCGTTCATCAAACAGCGTAATGCAGAGTGAAAAGTATAACCTAGTAAGCTGCTGATGCCCAACGAAATATTTAGGCAGTCTCCAACAAGACCACGAAATGCTTACGAAACCTCCCATGCTGCATTGAAAAAAACATTAAAAATAAACACAAATGTCACTTTTTCGCACACAATAATTGGTCTGGGAAGTTATTTGTGTACGAAAAAAGAGTGCAGACTTGATGATCTGGTACAATAATCAATCTCGCTCTTCAAACAGCGTACTGCAGAACGAAAAGAAGAAATAAATTTTTCGTTTATGATTTCGTTGTGACATTTTTGAATGGGATATTTCGTTCGGCATAAGTAGCAGGGGTTCTAAATCCGAATTCTGAATCTGAGGTTTGTGCCTGAAATTTTGCGACTCAACATAGAATAAACAAAAAAAATTCATTTTGTGGGAGTTTTTCACTTGTGACTTGAAAACCATCAGTGTTCGTAAATAAAATCTTAATACAGTTGACAGTATACACAATTCCCAAAAAAATTGTGTGCCCCCATTGACCCCCTCAGTAATAACGCCACTAGTACTTCCATACATATTAGTATTTGGATTTTAAGAAATTAGGATTAAGAATTAAAAAATGATTCCTTTATTTGCCTTGTAGTTGCAGTTTCTCAGAAGACTTTAATTAACTTATTACTGATTTACTGAACTTTATCACACCTTCTCAAAATACAGTACACATAATTAATGTTGTTGTTTTTACGTGTATTTATGTCCTCACGTTCACAACCATTTTGTATTTCCATTTTTTTACTGCAAGACAAAACAACTGTGTATGTACTGTGGATCAAACCATTTATTAGTCACATTGTTTTGTAAGTGAAAAAATATTTAAAAAACAAAGTTCTATATGAACTTGCAAAACTTATGTTTATCTCACTTTAAAAATAAATAACAACATATTTTTTCTATTCTCCCCTTTAAGGTTATCAACACTTCCACCATATAAGGAAATAATTAAAATACATGAAAGACATTTGTCACATCGCTTTTCGAAAAATGCAAAACCAAATAATCTCATTGTTCTCACTGACAGACGTGCCTTCTTTAAAAAAACTTAATAAAAAAACAACAAAAACAACAACTCAAATATAAAACACAGTTAAAACAACGACAACAGCAAGCAGAGATGAAAAATTGCAAATATTTCAAAAAATCCCAGCGTGTCCAGTGGTCAGACAGACGGAAAGACTGTGGTTGTCATCCGTGTCAGTGAAGAAGATGAGGTGAACCCTATATACAACTGCCATATCCAGGAGAAACAAATCGAAAAAAAATAAGCAACAACAAAAAAATTCCATCCCAGGGTACACACAGTTTTACATATGATGTTTGCACGGACAAAATTCACAAACAAGCACCACCGACACCATATCCAGCCATTGCCGGATGGCCTGAGGATATTGCGAAATCAAACGGAACGAACCCCAAATTTAAGTGAGACAGAGCCAGAAATACACCCACACTCACAGGTAGAGCCCTGCACAAGGCAACTGTGTTCTGAATAAGGATATAGACCAGGGGCTTGTGTGGGTCAATAAATCGCAAAAAGATATCCACTGCTGATGTGCATATCTGTAACTGTATTCCTCCTGCTAACCAGAGGAAAGTGCAACAAAAGCAAACGAACAACTTTGACAAAGAAATCAAACCGTTCCTAGAGCTTAACCACTACACAACCATCACCACTGGCTATCTCTAGCCAAGCTCTGTATCTATATCATTGCAGATGAGAAATGTAATTCCTGAGTTTAAACAGGACGACACTCTCGCACTCACACACACACACACAAATACACACATTTATATACTCACCATAAGCCAGGTGGAAGTGAAATTCAAATAGAAGCAATCCTGCATCCTGCTAGAGTTTGTACAAACTTTGAATCAGGACAAGCGGAAGGATAAACAAAGGAAGAGCCTTATCGTAAACCGCACACAAAAGCTCACACTACCTTTACCTATCCGGCGACAACGATACACATAAGGAATAAATTGGCTATAAAGTTGATCGGGCTGCGTCGTAGTCGTAGTCATCGTCGTCGTCGTCGTCGTCGTCATCGTCGATTAACTACTAGAAAACTCGCCTTGCAACATGACCAAATTTTGGATTTACTTTTGGGGCACCATGGTAACGTGGTATCCATGCTTATCCAATGGCTATCTTAACGTATTCATTAGTCACAAAGAGGTCATGAAGCTCATGGGTAAGTTTGTATTGTATTTTCGAGAATTATTATCGGTGAATATTTTGCCGAGGAAAAAAAAGCTTGTGTTTGTGCCTTAAACTCAGCATTATCTATTTCCTTTATTTTTTGTTTGTCAAAAAAGATGGTGTCAAAAATAGATAAAAATTAATTTTAGTTATTTTAATAAATAGAAAAATATAAATGCAATTCATTTTTATATAAATAAACAAACAAAAAATAGTTCGTATACGCTCCGCATCTTAATTCATGATACTTTTCTTAGGAAAGAAAAAAATGTCCTTTGAAGAGGAAAAAGGAAAAAATTGATGACTTATGAATATTGACAATCCAAAAATGGCACAAAACTTAAAATTAAAATCTTTGAAAAACTCAAAACAAGACATTTTAAGCCTTCTTATATCTTAAAACTACCCGAATACACCAATTCAAAACAGGATTAGTATTTCATATGCCTCCTTTAATCCTTTTAATAGTAGTGAATTGCTTTTTCGTAAATTTAAAGCCAAACACCGCACAGTGGTCCGTTTGTTGAATTTGGGCGACAAAATTCATTTACGATACCAATTTTCAATATAGATTAATGAATTTAGGTACACTTGATGATTTGGAGATGTTAAGTTTTTTCTACTTCAAACAGGGGTTTTACAATTTAAGTCAGAACATGGTCCCTAATTTCAAAATTTCAAATAAAATGCTCTCGAGGTCAGGAACTGAGTGAAGTTTATGTTTGAAATGTCCTGAAATATGCGCTTGAGTATATATTTTCATATAAAAATTACTCCTACTGATTTGTACTAAATTTAAAGACGATGGTCCAAAATGTGCAGAAATGTTCCCAAGAGATAAGCACTAATTGAAGTGCTTTTTTTTAATAATGTTTGCATTGGCAATTATTTTTAGACCTAATCTGATTAAATCTGAACAAAATTTGACAAATTTGATGGCTGGAAGTAGAGAATCAAATTTTAGGTCAAATATACTCAAAAAATTAAAAAATCAAAAATAATTTTAAGTAAATGTTTTAACAACGTTGAAACTTTTTCTGTTGCATTATTTTAATCATACATCAGGCTAAGAATTCTGTTACTTGAAAGTTGGAACAGTTAAACAACCAATATTTTTTAAATATAAGAATATTTAAATTGCTTCGTGAATAATAGCAGTTTATATGGTTTTTTCAAATGTCAACAATCAGAATTCTTAGCTTGAAGTCAGATTTAAATAATAAAACCAGAAAAAATATTAACATTATTTAAACATTGTTTTTGAGTTTTTTTTAGGCTTTGAGTAGGTGACCTTAAATTTGATTTGTTACTTCCAGCCGTCTAATTTGTCAAATTTTGTTTAGATTCAACCAGACTAGGTCTAAAAATGATTTCCAATGCAAACATTACTAAAAATAGCACTAAAATTAGTTCTAATACCTGGATAACATTTCTGGAAATTTTGGACCATCTTTTTTAAATTTGGTACAAATCAGTATTAGAAAGTATACACTCAAGCGCATATTTAAGCACATTTCAAACATAAACTTCACTCAGTTTCTGACTTTGACAGTACTTTATTTAGAATTTTGAAATTTGGGACCATATTCTGACCTTGTTTGAAGTAGAAGAAAATAAGCAGCACCCCTAAATCATCAAGTGTACCAAATTTCATTAATTTATATTAAAAATTGGGAAATGATTTTTATCGTCAAAATTCAATAAACGGACCACTGTTCGCCGCCGGGCGCCGTCGCCGTTCTATCATTTAAATGCTCACATACGAATACGATTATACATAAATTAGTATTCCGAATATCAACCGGAAAAGTCAAATGCTAATCGATTTGGTTTGAAAGCAAAGTTTCATCAAACACTCGCCTTAATTGAGTTCCTTTCAGCTCAACTTGTTTTCCGATATCACATTTCTAGATAAGTAGTTTTCCAAATCCCACATTTGACCCAATTTCTCTTGTCCTTTATTCAACGTATAATCGTAGGTCTCTTGTCACGTATTAGTAATTAGCTAATCACATCAATAAGAATGAGAACCAAACATAATCTACTTTTCCATGACTTCTTGCTAAGGGTGTATAGATAGCATAAATAAATTAGAACATACAAAGATTTAGATTTGCTGTGGATTTATAAAAGTTTGTAAGAAAGGAATACTTTGATTTTTGGAAGCTGAAGACACAAAAAAAAACATCAATACATATGTTTTCATGTTCTTAACTGCATTCAGTATAATATGAACTAACTTATTTCCGTAACAAACTTTTTATAAGTAGAAACAAAACCTTAAGTAGATAATTAGTGTAATAAGCATCAAAGTTAGGAAGTTACTTAGCGCTCAAGGATTAAATTTCTGAATATACACAGGATCACACTTGTGTCGCTATGACACCAAAAAACTTATTGCAACATTGCTTGCTGAAGGAACATTATTCATGGAGATAGGTTACCGGTGTACATGCAAACACATATGAGATAATATGCTCTTCGTTAAAGAAAATAAAAACAAAAAGACGAAAACAGTTTTCCTTAAAAGCTTAACTGCTATGAAAAAGTTTTTTTTTCTTCTTAAAACACCTTAAGGATTTATGGGAAGCTGTAAATTTATTGTAAGGTAGATACTTGCACGTTTAAATTACAACCATATGTATATCAACTTAAGAAAATAAAATAATAACGCATATGCACGTAATTGCGCTATGAGTAGGTTCTTCCAACAGCTAATTTTGCGATTAACAAAAATTATGGGTAAGATCAAAATTATGGTGTGCTCAATAAAAAACTTGGTCCAATATAAAAAAAACCGCGGCGGCCTAGTATTGTTCAAAAATTATAAGCTAAAATTCGATTTAAACATGCTTAAGCCAGAAAACAAAGTAGTTTTCAATTTTTAAAAAGATTTTTTGTCGAAATACTTACAGATCTTGAGACTTCTAACATCTAGAACAGCCATAACATCCAATTTTGTGTTTTTGTTATTTTTTTTTTAGTTTTGTTCGTTTTATATTTTTCTATATAGAAATATTTGTTTTTTTTTACTGTCTCTTAACCTTCACCAATATAAGTCGCCCACGACATAAAATAAAATGAATTTGATAGCGCAACAGTTCATGGAAAACTAAAGCCTAGTGACTAACAACTCTCAACCATTCCTGTGTGAGTGTTGTTGGCGGGAATGTAGGGGTCCTAAAATTTCTTTGACGTGTCCGAACGGCTAGATGAGAAGCACTTTTTCATGACAAGTATATACTCCTGGTCTTGGAGTATTTTCCAATATCTCGCAAGAGGCAGTACCTTGATAAAAAAACATTTCTATATTTATGTGGTAGTGGCTGGGAATTGAACCCAGACTTTCAGCATGACAGTCCAACACCCTTATTTTGTATTCATGTTTTATTTTCCATTTTTTAAAACTATCTTAAGGCTAGACAAATAATCATAAAAACTGGCCTCTTTATCAATATTTTACAACTAACTTACTGGTCCTAGTTGGGCGGTCTAAGTAAAATATTAATAACTTAATGCTAATGCCTTTCGGCCTGATAACTATATATTAATACTAAAATTAAGATTGGTTTTTAATTTTTACCGAGAAGAATAAAAAAAGGTATCTATGTACATTAGGGTGGTTGAAAAATAATTTTAATCTTAAAAAATTATAATTTTTTTGTTTTTTATTTTTTAAGTTGAAAAATTTTTTGGAATAAAAACTGTATTTAGAAACCATATTGTAAAATGGAATCGTGGCTTTGAAAAAAAGGCGTGGTATTGCAAGTGTTCCCGTTTTTTTTTTTTATAATTTGTTTTCTGTTTTGATCCAAATTTTCAGAAAATTACCCTTCCCACCTAAACGGGGGAAAATAACCCCCCCCCCCCCTCCGATACTATTTTTTTCTCGTCTAAATCTAATCTACACCTTCAAATTTTTGTTTGCGTTTTATAAGAATCACTTTAACCCCATAGTTAGTACCTTAAGGTGAAAATAAAATAAAAATCGAAAAAAAAACTTTTTTTTTCTATGTAGAACCATTTGATGCCTATCCATCTCTGTATTTCAAAAATACCCAATATAAGGACCACCTTAATGTCCATATATCGTTTATTTGTTGGGTATTATAGACAACATTTTTTTTTTTTTTTTTTTTTTTTTTTTTTTTTTTTATTATCCGATGGAAATCTTCAGAAGACACTCGGTAAGAATCGGTACCAAGTAGTGTGGGACTCTTATGCACTAAAACCACCGGTGAATCAGGACCAATCTATGAAAGATCGACAAATGATTTTTCTTTCTTAATTTATCAGTCGCATTGTGGGAAGTTTAAGTTATAACACTTTCCATAGCTTTTAGACCATCAGCTCATGAGGCTTGGTTCTTCTTAATCTCCGAACATTGTCTCGTACATTTAAGACGGTCTCCATTTCGGAGTTGGTATGACTTTGCAGTCGCTGATTGTGTGATACAGCGTGTTTTTTAACCACTTCTGTAACCATTTCAATTTGAAGGTCACGATGTAGATCGCTATTTCTTATATACCAAGGGGCATTTATTATTCCGCGAAGGACCTTGCTTTGGAATTTTTGGATGGGTTCAGCATTTGTTTTCTTTGTACAGCCCCATAGTTGGATGCCATATGTCCAAACGGGTTTCAGTACTTGCTTATATAACATTAGTTTGTTCTGGATAGATAGGTCAGAGTTCTTTCCTAGTAACCAGTACATTTTTCTGTACTTCAAGTTTAGTTCGTCTTTTTTCTTTTTGATGTGCTCTTTCCATTTAAGCTTTGCATCCAAAGTCATTCCAAGGTATTTGGCAGTATTGGAGTAAGGTACTGTTGTACTGTTTATAAGAATAGGAACATTGTTTATTTTTTTGTTTGTAAAGTTTATATGCGTCGATTTTGTTTCATTTAGTTTGATTCGCCATTTTTGCGTCCAATCACTAACTTTATCGACTGCATTTTGCAGTTTTTGTGTAGCCTTCGTAACGGATTTATCTGGCACCAATATTGCAGTATCATCAGCAAAGGTGGCCATGATAGCGTTGATGTCCACTGGAATATCCCTTGTATATAACAGATACAGGGTTGGTCCTAGGACACTTCCTTCATATAACATGGCGATTCATATAAGATGAACCCAAAAGAGAGTAAGTGGGATTAAGACAAGAAAAAAAATCGTATATTTTCCCCCGTTTAGGCAGGAGGGGTAAATTTCTAAAAAAATGACTTAAAACAGAAAAAATAACGGTGAGACTTACAACGCCATGCTATACCTTTTTGGAAAGCCAGAAATCTGTTCCCTAACTTTCAGTTCTAATAAAGTTGTGTTAGTGAATAGTTACTGAAAAATTTATTTTAAACTCAAAATTATTAAAAAAGAAAAAATTAAACCACATATTTCTTTTTCGAAATTGTATGTAATGAAGTATATACATTTTGTTTTTAAAGTTCTATGCTCTTATTAATTTTTGATCAGAAAAGTGGAAACCGAATTTCAAAAATGTATCATTTTTTTGAGAAGTTTAAAAAAATTAAAGTACTGTTTTCCAAGAAAAACACTTTTTTGGCTTTCTAAAGTTTGATCTGCTAAAAACCAGGTGGAATGCAATACAAAATAAAGATGCGATAAACATCTAATTTAATAATTGACCTGAGCTGATCAAACCCAAAACAAAGTGTTTATGTTGGAAAAAAGTACTTTTCATTTTTTGTTTTCAATTTCAATTTTTGTTGTCAGTTTTTTAAAAAAAAAAAATAATTCTTGAAATACAATTGCAGGGAAAACACATTTTGTAAGCAGAATCAAGTCTCACATTTGGCAATTATTGTTTTCCATTACTTATATTAAGCGCAGAGTTTCTATTTAAATATAAATAAAAATATCAATACTTTAAAAAAAGGGTTTCTTAAAATTGTTTTAAAATCATCCCTAGTTTCAATTCTCTCTATTTTTCTTCAAATTTATATAAGCTTTTGTTATTATTAATACTGAAAAATTAAAATTAATTAATAATTTATGTACATTTTTTAATTAATGTTTCAAACTTCAATGAAAATTAAGGTGTCCATAAATTTGAATTCCCTTAAAAACTCTTTGGGTTTTTACGATTTTCAAATAAAATAAACCTCTTTGAAGTCCATTTAATACACCGTTTAAATCACCTCATAATACCTCATAGCCCTATAAAGACCACTCAATTAAAACTCGCATAACCCTACATTCGCTCAAAAAGGATTCATTTAATTCCTTTTTTAATCTCAAAGTGTTTCTTTACAGCCCATTATTTCTTTGGCCTAACAATAGCCTTGCAAACTTTTCCATTCAAAAAACTGTTCTAGTTGTTTTTTTTACACATTCCACCGGAAAATATGTATTTACCGTTGCAACACTATAGCCGCGCCTCCTGTTTAAGTGTTGATTTTTTTTTCTCTCTTTGAGATATTTTCGTGCCACACAAAAACATTTATTATTCATAATTATGTTTTCATAATTACTTCTTCATTTAATTTTAATACAAAACTTTTCTCCGGAGGTTAAGGGTAACAAGGAGGTATAGAAGGATTGCTTTGGCTCTGGAATATCAGAGGCTTGGCCTTGCGCAATTTTTTTTTAACTATTTTTAATGTATAATTTCCCTTGGGGTGAATCGTCTCCTTTTCCTCCCCTCGTCCTGTGGATAGAAAATTAAAAAAACGATTCTTTTCTGATACAATTTGTATTTGTTTTCCATCTATCCTTTGTGTCGGTATGGAATGGGAGTAACATCAAAGAAATCGAAATGTGGCCTAACCTTCTCAGCAATGATTGTGTTGGAAACTAAAAAACAAAAAATTACTTTCAACATCAAACATTCCTCATCATTATCGATCTGTTTTCTCTCCCGATTGGCAAATAATTACTTTGCAATCATTGCACAATTTTAATCCTGGCGACGACGACGACGTCAGCGTCGACCAACGACGTTTGAAAAACATAGAAAACTGCCTCCGAAAGAACTGCACGCGGGCACGTTCCATTGCTTTTCTTGTTTCTGTTTCCATTGACAATCCCCATCCATTCCCCCATTTTTTTTTTTTTGTGTGCAAAGAGAAGAGAGGAAATCGTTTGATTTTCCGCAATCTGCAAATAGAGTTTGTTCTTCCCATACACAACTTCCCTTCTATATTTAATGGGAAATTATTTCCTGCATCTCGGGACCACAGACTTCCGCATCCTTGAAGTGCGGCGCGCGCGTTTACTCAAACCCGCAACGCTAATGTGCCGTTTGCTTTCATGTCTTACACCGAGAGGCAACTTGTCTCTCGAGTTCTGGGGTTTTTCTTCGTCAGATGCTATTTTTCTTCGTTGCGGGTTTCTTAGGATTCTTCTTATGGATTCCTATAGTCCTCCACCCTTTGCATGTATTATGTCCTTATATTCCTATTTGAAGTAGGTACTTATGTGCAAAAGTTCTGAGGGTTTTGGGTTTTAAGTGGAAACAAGGAGCGCAACAAACAAAATATTTATATTCTTCTATGAGAAGTAGGTTTTTATGTACATTTAAACCTATAGTCCCATCTCCCATCCCAAATGAGCAGAGAAGTGGAAGAGTAAGTGTTATGGCAACATTATTGGTTTAAGCGGAAAATATTGAAAACATATTTTCTGTGTCACGAAGGGGGGCACAACAGGACAACACAGGGCAGGGATGTTATGGCATGAAAATACTTTTCTGTGTTGGGTAATTGGATTTTAAAATTCCAGAAAAAATGAAAAAAGAAAAAGTTATACAACAGTCGGCACGAGCTCAACGAAGAATCATATTGGGAGTGTGAGAGTTTCACCAGGATGTTTTTCTTTGTCAGGATTAGTTTATGATCCCATATATACCAATATGTAGAAAGAGAACGCGCCTCACTTGATGATAAAATGTAAACAATACTTTTTATACCTAAACAATACAAGTAGGATGTTGTTTTTCGGTTCAATTGAATGACATTGTTCGTTGTGAGGCAAAAAATATGTTTTTTTTTTTTCTGGGAAAATATTGGGAAAATCTGGGAAAGATAGAGATTTATTACATAACACAATACACATAATAAATATTTGTACGAGTATGTCAACATTTTTCCCAATTGTTTTAAAGAAATCGTTTTCAGTGAAGTAACCCAACCTCTGAGAAATTTCCCTTTAAAGCGAATTGATTGAGAAACTGTTTTCTATTATACAATAAAGTTCATGACCTAGGATATTGATTTACCCAGGGAAAATGACTTTGATACGATTTATTCTTTTGACGCTTTGTTTGAATTTCAAGAGAAACGTTTGTTTTATGTTTATCTTCAATTAAAGCCTTTGGATAACCGGGGTATGTTGGTCTGTTCCGTAGGTAACTGTCGATAACTTCAAATTAACATACTTAAAATGATTTTTTTTTGTCTTTGGAAAAAGCACAACTGCCAACATAGTCTTACATATTTTCAAATCTGGGGTTTCAAAGATATTAAGAAAAAAAATGTATTGCTTGCGTATTTGCATTCCCCTTATAAAAAAATCAGTAAATTTCAAAATAATCGGCAATGGCTGTGGCAAGTTGATATTTTTTTTTTTTTTTTTTTGGTGATTTGACTTTTCACTTTGTTTGGGATTTGCAAATAAGTGTTCCGAACTGATCAAAACCAGTCATTTGCTATTTTTGTTTGCATATATAAGACCTGTTTTTTCACTTTTATCGGAGACTTTGTTTCATAAAACTTTGAATTTTTAGTAATATTGGTCACTGGTTGGCTTATTATTGGAATAAAAAACCCATTTTGTAAAACTAAGTGATTTTAACTGCCCAAAATTGGGTTTTAAGAATTAAAATTTTTAATATCAAATGATACAATTAGGATTATATAATTAAAAAAAAATCGTGAATAATAAATTGAATTTATGAATCCACTTAAAACAAATTGCACGACTGGATATCACGTACTTGCTCTTATGTTCAAGACGCTGAGGGTTTAAAAAGATTATTTATGTAAAGACATGGAAATTATGAGAAAACGATATTTAAATTAGCTAAAATAACTTCTTTGACAGATCTTAATGAAAAACAAGAATGCCATCTTAATTCTTGATAGAATATAATTGTATGGAAACAAAATATTTAAAATCGTTGGAGCGGTATTCTTTTAAAATAATTTTTTTATGTTTCAAATTCTTGAAATTTTTATTATTTATTATAAGGAAAATTTTTGGTGTGCAAATCGTAAGTATTTACTTATGCACACATAAGAATAAAATTTCAAAATTAATCGTCTACCCGTTTTCGAAATATTGAATTTAAAAAAAAAATAATTTGAATTTTTTTTTTAAATTCAAAAACTTTTTTGTGAAAATTTTAGTATGCACTATTTTTAAATCTTATTTGATATTTGTATTTAAAAAAAATTATCTAAATCTGAAAGGCCAATAGTGAGAAGTAAACTACTATTTTTTTATAATTTTAAGTAGTATATCGTACCAATTTTCGCATACGGAAAAAGTTTAATAAAAATTGCAGTAGCCGTTTTTAAGAAAAGCGTGTTTTCACTAACGGTTTTTTAAAAACTGTAACGAGGGTACCGTTATTTTTTCATAAAAGTAAAAAAAATTTGTTAAATACTATACAGAATATAAAAAAACCCTTAATTAAGTAAGTTTTCATAGTATGTACATATTTGATTTTCAAAAAAAAAACTTGAATTTTTATTGATTTTTTTTTATAAAAATTGTGGAGCCGTTTTTGAGAAAAATAAGATTTTGTAAAATTGCTAAAAAAAAATTGTGCGGCAGGCGCCGTTATTTTTAGTTCTTAAACAAAAATGACAAAACATTTACTTAAAATCACGAAAATACACTTTATACTAAGTTTTAAGAAAATCGATTTAGGCGCCTAGGCTGTAGCCGAACAAACAGACAGACAGACATCAGACAGAATTTTTCCACCCACTTTTTTAGTGTTCTCTGTCACCGTAATGTCATGTTTGATTCTTATCTCGAATTTTTTTCTGTCCGAATCCATCTTGCCTTATGCTTATATGAAAAATCTATATCGTAAAAAATTGTCAAAAAAATACGGTAAGGTATAAAAAATTGATTCTCGAAAATTCGTTCTTTTCAAAATTAACAAGCATTTTTATTTTGTATTATTAAAATTTTTATTAAATAAAAAATAAAAAAAATTCTTCAATGATTTCCTAGTAAAGATATGGTATTTTATGTTATTAAACATTTTTTTGCAAGTAAATGCTTTAAAAAACAGCCTGTTTCGCCATATTTTCGTTTTCTTAAAGGGTTTTATTAAATAATAAAAAACAAAATTATTTTTTTTTTTCCAATGATGACCTATTGAACAAGTTTGTCTGTCTATAGACACTTCAATCGTTTTCTACAGAGAAGTATACGCTTCGCAATCTTTTTCATGAAATTTCTCTTTCACTCCGGAACTCTCTTAAGCTTCTGTCAAGTCGAAACAAAAAAAACCTATAACCTTTAATTTTTATTAGTAGCATTTATAACCTTTAATTTTTATCAGTAGCATTAAAATTAATTAAACGTCTGTGAAGTTAGCAGGGCAACTTTCACCCATGCAAATGGGACCTTGACAGGAATTTGCAGTTTTTTTTGCATTTTTTTGCATTTCTATTCCCGATTTTACAGTTCGCCAAATAAGGGTGCAATCGAGTGACCTGCTAACTTTACAGTGAAGTTAGCAGGTCACATAGTGTATCTTATAGATTACCTATATTATCTAGAGTCGCGACTCGTACCCCTCTTGCCTAAAACACCCGCAAATTTTATTTGAGCACATTAAGACAAAACTCTCTTAAATTCCCTGTCCCTGAGTGTGATAGCTCTAAATGTGACGTTTTCAATATTCGATTCAATTTTTTGTTGTTTCAAGTCTAATGAGCCAAAATCCATTAAGTTATCATTGTATTGGTGAGGTTCCATTTAAAATGCATTGGGTAGCTAACACATGCTCAGCCATGTGGAGGAAATACTCACAGTGGAGTTTGTAGGGTGAAAGAGAAAAAACCCTGAAGTCGGTTCTCTAGATAAAATAGGTACTCTATGGTGTATCTCAGGAACCAAGCATGCTAAAAACTTATAGTAAGGCTCAAAATTAGCAGTTTTTTTGTATTTCAAGAATTTCCTATCAAGGTCCCATTTGCGTGGGTGAAAGTTGCCCTGCTAACTTCACAGACGTATTAATTCATCAACTTAACTAATAGAAAATTTGTTAAGAGGTTTTTTTTAAATTAATTTAACCAACATTTAGGAAGTCATTGAGATATAGGGCTCCATATTTTATCTTGTCACGGGCCCAATCAGCTCAATCATCAAACTTCAGCCCTGATTGGGACTATCCTAGAAACTGTCAAATAACTTAAGTATAAGCTACGTTTTTTTGCAAGTCAAAATAAAATTTCTGAAAAAAAAAACTTGAACCCAAGAACTTCCTTCTCTATAATCGTAAACAACTTGGAACATGACAAATATAACATAAAAAACTAAGCATTCCTTGCACCTAGTACCAAGTCTTATGCGAATCGAATCAGCTGTTTGATCTGTAGGCCATTCTCTTATACTCTATATGTAATCGTAATGTCATGTCAAATCGAATTTCTCATATTGTTCCGAAAAAATGGCATTTGAGAAAAATTTGCCAAGCATTATAAGTAATGGTAAAATTTGAATGGGTATATCACTGCAAATTTTAGATAAAAATTAATGTTTGATCATACCATACTAAAGCCTTTCTTATCTCATTTAGTATTTTGCATGCCTCGACCTATTCTTTGCTTGAAAAAAAGTTATGTGCAATTTAGAAAAAAAATAAGAACCTTTGATTTTTCAATTTTTTTGTATGTTGGTTTTTATTAACTTTTCCTGGGTTAAATTTTTGTAAAGAATTTTTCAAACAATCCATTTCGATAGAAAATTTAATTTTGAACAAAAAGTTTTAAGTGCAAAATTGTCAAATTCTGACAATGAGTCAGAAACACTTCCATTTTTACAATTTAAAATGATTTTTTATAAATTAACAATTAGGTACTAATTTCTGGATGAAAGACGTGAAAATTATGTTTAAGAAATAGATTTAAATAATAGTTAAAAGCATTTTTCCTGATTTATTTATAAAAGGTCAAACTAAGCCCCACCATAATTCACTTAATAGAACCGTATGCTCTCTTTAACTCTCTATACACGCCCTACATCTTTATTACATGCAATTCCCTTCGTTTGGCTTTTAAGAATTCACTAAATCAATTAATCCCCCAGCAAGACTTCCTCACCTACACATTTTGTCACAAACATATAATTCACTTTCACCCACACTATTTCTTGAAACGAATAAAGCAAAACAAAAAAAATTTAAATGAATAGAAAAACTATAAAGTAAGGGTTCGAAGAAAAAGTCAGAACAAATTAATATGTCATCCTTTCTCAGCAGGAGAGGACCAACTTATTGAACAAACCGCCCAGCAGGAGGATAATCGAAAAAACATTGCACAGTTCCGGGATCAAAATATAGAACCGGTGCAGTTCAGTTCGGCGATCAACAAGAAAGATTTATACGGGTTGAACTCTGTATGGGGGCTAACATTATATAAACATAGATTGAGAACGGCGACGGTGGGGTGGAAGGAATACTTAAAATTCGCTTAAGTCACAAAGTACAAAAAAGAGTAGAGTCACGGAAAATCCATTAAACGATTTTCAAAGTACCTTCCTAATGGAACGAACGAACCACCACTGCTACCGACAACAACGCACTAAAAATATGGACGTGGACGGGGATTCGCCTTCGGTTCGGAGTCAAGCGGATGAAGGAGGTTCTATCCACTTTATACTCTAGCCATTGAAAAATAGAAAAAAAAAGTATACGATATGCGTTCAAACAGCCAAGAGGAACGTTCAAAAACTTTTAGCCTTAATTTTGAGGATAATAGGATGCCACAAAAAAGCTTTTTCTTAAGTTCATTTTTTTTTGTGTGTATTATTCCTTCTCTGATGTGAACTTTACAATGCACTACTCAACCTAACTCAGGCTTGATGGGATTCACTGAGAATAAAGAAGAAAAAAAACATCGAGGAAGAATAAAAAAACCTTTATCCAAGTATATAATCAAATAATGTTGAAAAGAAGGGAAAAGGCAAAAAGGGTCCTTTAAAATAGCATCAACTCCTCTACCCAGAGTGTAAGTACGGTAAGAGTTTGATACATCACATTTGGTCCAAACAGATTGTGTCTTAACCTCTCAGCGTGAGAGCTCTTTGTTAAAATGAAAATCAATTGTGTCTTGCCTTGCCTTGCATCATCATCCTTATCGTATGTCAGAACAAAGTAGAAAGAAGCCATATGATTGAAACAGTCAGTAACAGGAGTTTGATATTATTTTGAGTAGAATTTAAACCTAAACTTATCCAGGTAGGGACATCTTTAAGTAACTTTCAAGCTCAGATTAAGGTTGATTTGGTGTATATTCGTAGATAGAGTAAAATGATAACCATGGAAAAACTTCACTCACACTAAACCTAAGTTACACAGTAAGCCTTAAGAAAACAGTGAGCTACCTCTTATACAGGGTGATCTAATATGAGCTTTCTATATTTGCAGTACCTTATAGCAGTGCATAAGATTAAATTTCAAAGATTCATCTGACCTGCTTCTTAAATCAGCGGTGATTTTTAAGAGTTAACAACTAAGAACTGCAACCCCTCCTAATACAGGGTGTTAAGTGGGCCGTGCCTATTGGGTCTACCACGATACCTAGAAAATAATAATCTAGGAAGCAGAAATCTCTAAAGTAAAATTCTGGAAAAATAAAATCTAGAAGAGATAAAATCTCGAAAATAAAAATCTCAAAATAATCTCGAACTATAAAAATTTAGAAAAAAAAATCTCGAATGCGAAAAATCTAGAATAAATATAAATGTTTGAGACGTACTGTTTATTCACGCGAGTTATTAAATTTCACAAACCAAATAATTCCTCACGGTGAGGTATGCAACCCCCCTGTCTGGGCTCACTATAGGATTTGTTGTAACGGGTGATTTTTTAAGAGGCTTAGAACTTTAAAAAAAAAAAAACACAAAAATTCGAAAAAATGAATGAAATATTTATTTGAATCGATAGTTTGAACCTTGCAATTTAATGTTTAAAGATAATTTCATGCAAATGTTGACCGCGGCTGCGTCTCAGGTAGCCCATCCGCTGAGTCCAATTTTGGCACACTCTTTCACACATATCAGCCGGTATCTCACGAATGAATGCATGGATGTTGGCTTCCAGTGCGTCAATCGAAGCAGGCTTGTCCCTATAGACATTAGCCTTGACATACCCCCACAAAAAATAATCTAATGGTGTCAAATCGCACGATCTAGGCGGCCAATTGACCGGCCCGAAACGTGAAATTAACTGTTCACCAAACTCGCCTCGCAATTGCGCCATTGTTTCGCGTGCTGTGTGGCATGTGGCACCGTCTTGTTGAAACCACATATCATGCAAGTCAAGAACTTCCATTTCGGGCAAAAAAAAGTTTGTTATCATCGCTCGGTAGCGTTCACCATTGACAGTAACGCTGCGATTCGCATCATCTTTGAAGAAATATGGCCCAATAATGCCGCCGGCCCATAAACCGCACCAAACAGTGGCTTTTTCGGGATGCATTGGTAGCTGTTGCAATGCTTCTGGCTGATCTTCACTCCAAATGCGGCAATTATGCTTATTTACGTACCCATTCAACCAAAAATGAGCCTCATCGCTGAACACAATTTTTCGATAAAAAAGCGGATCCTCGGCCAGCTTTCCAAGAGCCCATTCACCAAAAATTCGGCGTTGTGGTAGGTCGGCTGGCTTTAGTTCTTGTACCAGCTGTATCTTAAAAGGCTTTACGCCCAAATCCTTCCGCAAAATTTTCCACGTAGTGCTGTAACAAAGGCCTAACTGCTGGGAACGGCGCCGAATCGACATTTCGCGGTCTTCTGTCACACTAGCTGATACGGCCGCAATATTTTCTTCACTACGCACAGTACGTAAACGTGTTGGTGGTTTAATGTCCGCCAAGTAAATTTGGTGCAAAATTTGTTCACAATCTTCCGAATAGACTGCTCAGAAGGTCGAGAATGCCGACCATAAAATGGAAGCAGCGCGCGATGAACATTTCGAACCGAGCACGAATTTTGATAGTAAAATTCAATAATTTGCAAGCGTTGTTCATTTGTAAGACGATCCATGGTTAAATTGCAAACCAAACTGAAGCTGTTTGACAGTGACACAAGGTTCTAAACACACGTCAGCTGTCAAAACCAGTGTTGCCAAAACCAAACCAGCTAAAAAATCACCCGTTAGGTGTGATGTTGGGCGTATGCAAAGTTTCTTTTGCATTTAAAGAATCTGCATTCAAAGAAACTTAGAATTTAACTTTTAAAATAAGTTAAAAAATCTCGGATTTAATTTTTATTTTTCGAGATTTTTCGAGATTATGTCTTTAGTGATTTTTGTGCATTCTAGATTTTTGTGCGTTCGAAATTTTTTCATTCCAGATGTTTGTCATTCGAGATAACGTCATTATCCCGGCTGTATTCTCACAACGTCTCTATGTGAAGGGGTTATTTCAAAAAGTAACCATGAACCTGCTGTAATATGGGGAGCTGATATGGCCGATAATATGTTTCTCAATAGTTAGTCATGGGATTCTGACCCTGAAGAGCAATTTTTTACTAAAAAGAAAACCTCAAGGGAACTCATACCACTAGGGAGCTCAAGGAAGACCGTTGAGCATCTCCTACCAGAAAAATAGAATGTGCGGCCTAGCACATTAACCGCTAGCAAGAGGAGCAAACCTCCCATGCCCAGAAACAATGAAATTAAGACCGCAGAAGGCACTAGTAAGAGGCCAGTACAACTTTGCTAGTCCACTTCCTGAAAAGGGAAAGGCAGGAATGAACGACCCACTAATAAGAAGACTAAGCAACTTGTACCTTCGTTTTCTTACTGATTAAGGCAGATTCTTCATATAATCTGGAACGGAATAAGAGGTTGCGCCACCATATATACAACCCTTCCCTTAGAAGAAAATGCCAGAAATCCAAGACGACAGGATTTTGAAGCTGGCGGTTGGTGGACAAAGGCTCTCTTATATGCAAGTGTGGCAATTAATGTGAGGAATTAAGTTCTTCCAAAGAAATACACTCAAGTAACTCTCAGTATAAACAAACCTTTCGCACTAGAAGAAGCCATCATTTGGGAGGTTTATCTTCAACAGCTCGCATTTAGAACCGATTTCGGCTTAAGGAGAAAGCCTCAAAACTGACAACCTAGAAGGGCAGTGAATTGATGGCATGCATAGATGTCAAAACCCTGAAAATGGACACAATCAAGCTGTTCGTACCTAGGAGCACGGAACAGTTTAATGAAAAATCCTTAGCGCTAATAGAGGCCCGAAATGATGCGAATACGTGACGGAAGATCCTCATGAGCAAAATCAGGGGCTTGTAAGTGCGGTGTAGAGAGCCATCATGAGATTTGCAAGGAAGGGAAGTGAAACTGGGAAATGATTGGAATCTACAGAGTCGAACCTATATACATTGATATTTGTTGCTATAGTGCTCCCATTACCAATTTGATGAGGAGTAAATTCTTAGTAGGAGTATAACTGTTTCTATAAATATTGTCTGGTGCAAATTATATCAGCGTGTTCCTAGCTATATACGATATGTTTGTTGAATCTCTCCCGATTGCTCTTCTTCAATAGTCATCTTGTAAAAAGTTATAAAGGGCGTTTTTTAGACATGTGATTTTGTTTTTTCAGAGTTGGTCGTTTTAACAAGTGTCTTTTGATTTGTGCCCAGTTTGGTTTGCCATTTCAAAATGAATAGAATAATTCCAGAGCAACGTTTGTACAACGCATAGCAAAACAATCAATTTGTTGAAAGAAACTTTTGGTGAGGCGCCGAATATTCCCTTCCAAGGCGACATTCGCCTCGGGCTTTTATGCGCAGACAAGCGACTTCACATAACCCCACAAAAAATAACCCAACGGAATTAATTGATTCACGATGCGTCGCATGACCGAACCATTATATTGGTAATTAATTTGCACGATTGGCAAAGGTTGTTCTTTATGAAATGGCAAACAAAACTGAGTACAAGTCAAGTGACAGCTGTCAAAAAGACCAACTCCAAAAAAAGTATTGCCAGATTGTAAGCCACACGTCTAAAAAAAAAAAACACCTTTTAAGTTTAAGTTTATGTTTGAAAGAAAGAAACCTTAAACATAAAATAAAAAGAGAAAGAGGACCGAAAAGGCCAAAAGTCTGGAATGATCTCGCTAAGCTAAGGTATTCCAAACGTAGGAATTATAACACCGTTACACTTATTAATTTAAATGTATGATACTTTGTCATTCCTCTGCAGAAATGTCTTCAAAAGTCAAATAACAAAATTGTTTCTGCACGAATAATTTTTGCATATCCTGTAAATTTTTTCGAATAACATACCTACCCCATTTTGTATTATTCTTTTGAAAATGCTTGAGAAATTTAGCCTTAATGCACAAACACTCGTCAAAGAAAATTATGCCAAATTGCGAAATAATATTTTCATTTCATTTAATTTCACATTCTTAAAATTACATATGTACGAGTATGTACATGTATATATTTGTACAAAAGAATATATTCCTGGCCATAGTTATCTTTCATTATATTGTTTATTTGTTCTTATCCTTCTTTCCCTTTCTCTCTCTTTCTCAACAGGTCTTGAAGCTGATTTATTTTATGTTCACGAGGGTGCTATAAACACATATGCAATGCACTTCACAGTACCTGTTCCGGCAGATGTGCACGACCTGGAATTCTCATGGCAGAGTCTAACGACATATCCGGTGAGTATTCGACCCAGAGAACCTTCCTTTAACTCTTTCTCCTGTCCACATGCACTATACCTACATTCAGGACGAGAAACAAAAAAATAAACACACACATAGCATACACTTGACAGGAAGCGCACACAATAAAGATACTGATGTACAAGTGCTCCGCATATGTCTTGTGTTTGTGTGCCAAATTAACCTGCTCTCAAATCCATTTGTACAATTCCCATTTTCCTGACGTCCGTCTCTCTGTATCAGCTATGTTGCTGCTACGTGCGAGAGAACCCTTGTTTCATAACCTAATTTGCTTTCGTTCTTCTTGAACTCTCCCCGCATACCTATTGGCATCATGGAACATCACTTAGCTGCCATACATAATCACCATTGAGTATAAATCCGACCAGGGGGCGCTGGCAGCGCCCACCCTCAGTATACCGCCCAAAGGCTATGTTCCACAAGCTATAGAGACATTCACCGTTCATCTGCCGTGCACGGGAAATGCAACCGATCAAGTACCACTTAGCATCAATATGCATGTTCGGGGTCCACCCAGGACGAATGACACTAAATTGGGTTTCAAGCGCAATAAAATTTGCCTAAAAGGTAAGGATCTAAGTAGTATTGTACTCGTAGTATGGCTGCGGATATGGATCCCATCCGTCCCAGTGATGCTCGCCGGGATTGACTTAATTCAATTTGTTTGTCTGTTTTATTTTTTGTTTCTGTTCTTTTCGCTTCTATTATAGGTCTCTTTCCAGCGCCCAATCAGTCACCGGCTCCAGCTCAGGCACCATCCCAAGGTCCGGCGTTGCTAGGTGCGGCAGCTTGTGCTCTAGGTTTGGTTTTGGTTGTTGGGCTGATTGCCAGTGCTATGTACGTTCGGGCGAGAAAACAAATTCGTCAGGATTCTTTGCAGTGAGTATTTTAATTGGCAAAAAGGTGTCTACGTTAGACTTATATTTTTAGACAAGATGTTTCCTTTAGCAACGGAAATTTTTTTTGAAGTGAATCAGGAATTCCAGTTATTGTGTTTAATGGTTTTGTTGCTTTAAGAGAAAACGAGTTATGTATAAAATAGGAGAATTCATTCAGCTAACTACTTGTAAATATAGAATTTATATTGTTGAATTTTCTATTGGACTTATGGCTACGTTCGAGCTCTATCGAGCCTCAAATCGAAATCCATAATTTTTAGGAAGATATCTAATTTCGCTTATACCTTCATCCGTTCTTCCGTTGTTCGTTTTTCCGTTCGTATACGTTCTTCCGTTCTTTCCGTTCGTATGTTCACCCATTCATCCGTTTGCACGTTCTTACGTTTGGCCGTTTGGGCGTCAATCCGTTCACACGTTCCTTTACCTTTTTTCGTTCAGAATATCCCAAGAACGAATAAAGATAACAAATTCGGATAAACTTCATTTTATTGATAATAATGTCATCTAGAAGTAGAAGGTATTTCAAAAAAATGAATTAATCATATTTAAAGACGGGCAATTTCAAAAAGGTTCAAAATTTCATTATGCTTGATTATTTCGAGATCAAATGATGCTATCGACTTCAGGTAAATTTTATTCTACTAATATTGACGTAATTAATAAGGAATCGGTAAACATTTCAAAGTAAAAAATTAAATGCAAATGAAATTTCTGAAAACTATAGAAAAAGTTTTTCGGGTCGAATATCTTGAAAACAAACAGTAAAGATTTTGATAAGTGTCAAGTAAGCAAATCAACAATGACGAATCAAAAATGGGTAGGTGGATAAATTGTGGTTTAATCGTTGGTAAACAGTTGTGACTATTTTGAATTTGACGTTCTATGATTTCTATGTTTTTTTTAAGGTAGTAAAACTGCTAAAATTTAATATTTTAATAATTTGCCTTTAATTAGTCGGTAAAAATGTGTGACATATCAATTTTACTGTGCGATGTCTTTTGTATGTGTTTTCGGGTGATGCGTTTTATGAGTGTCAAGTTAGCAAATCAACTTTTACGAATCGAAAACTGGGTAGGGGGATAATTTGTTGCTTATTAATTGGTAAATTGTTGTGGATATTTCGAATTTGACTTTCTAGGTTTTCTGTGTTTTTAAAGTGGCAAAAAGTTCTAAAATTTAATTATTTAATTATTTGCCATTAACTAGTTGTGATACATCAATTTTGTAGTGCGATGTTTTCTATGTGTTTTTATGTGAATTTTATCTCTGAGTCTCAAGTTAGCTAAGCACTTTTGGTGAATCGAAAAATGGGTAGGTGGACGTTTTGACTTGTGATAATTTCGAATATATTGTTATATGTTTTCTATGTTTTTTTGTTTTATTTTCCTCAACTCATATGACATGAGCAAAACACTTTTCCCAAGCTCTCTGCTGATTTCATATGAATTTATAAAAATAAAACAAAGAACATAGAAAACATTTTATAACAAAATTGAAATCGTCACAACTTATTAGGTAACGACTGATTATTGGGCAAGTCGATTAACCATGAAGATGAAGAATAAGAAGCTTTTACCCCTTTTCGAGTAATGTTAAATTTAGCAAATCAACAAAAAAACATAGAAAACATTCGAAATTCTCACAACTAATAACCGACTATTTAACGGAAAATTATAAACCTACCCATTTTTCGATTCTTCAAAGATTCTTAGTTAACTTGGCAGTCATAGAAAACAAATCACCCAAAAACACATAGAAAACATCGCACAACAAAATTGAAGCGTCACTAATTATTAATGGCTAGTTAACGACAAATAATGGAAATATTAAATATTAAAAGTTTTTACTTTAAAAAAAAAAACATAGAAAACATAGAATAACAAATTAAAATTCGTCAAAGTTGCTTTTCTTGCTTGACTCTCATAACATTTTGATTTACGAATTTTCGTTTATATATGCGAAATATTTTGGTGAGAGATTCAAAAGCGAAATTTTATATCGAGAGATTATAAAAATCAGGGATGGAATCAGCTAAGGTTATTTTTGGTATGAACAGTCACATCACAATAGCACCATAGCCAATTCCATTCCAGGATTATTAAATACCGAGATTTCTTTTTTGAGACTTTTAAAAAAAATTGCTAAATTTTAGCTTGCGAGATCTCGTATCGTATACGCCTCCCAAAAACAAACACTGTGTGCCATTAAATACAAGTTTTTAGTGAATTAAACCAAAGGTTTACAAGTCTTCATTGTTTTTTATTCAACAGGTACACATCAATGTTGTTGTTTTTTGCTTTATCATTCACATAATAGACCCCCTTCTATATAAGAACAATAATCTTTGGCCATGAATGTAATATTATTCACACATTAAAAAACAATTGATTCAATAAAAATGTTTGAAAGCCAGGTTATGATATGACTTAAATTCACTGGTGAAATATATCCTTACCTCTTTTATTTAAAGTTAACTGCATTTGGTATTCATGGTGTTGCTTTTCATGTTACCGTTGTATAAATACCCTCAATTAAACCGGATTTCTTTCGCTCAGCTTCTTGCGCTGATAGTCACGACAACGACAATGGATGGATGGATGAGTCCACCTCCCGCTGTTTTTTGGCAGGATATATACGAAAAACATGAAAGACGTGAGCGGAAATTTAAAATTCAAATGGAAAAGGCTCCATTTTGTAGCTGAATCAACATGAAAAAAAATATGTTACAGTTTTTGGCAAATATTTATTTTTTTTTGTGTACCTTTAGGTAGTATCCACAGAGTTTTGCAGGAACAGAATGAGGAAGGAAGAGAAGAGAAGAGATACCATCGTTCTTAACTCTTCAATGTGACTATAAAAAGGATTGAGAAGGTGCTAGTTGTAGGACATGTAATAAAGTGCGATGAAATCAGAGGATTTAAATTCCTTCTCTGACACCTTTACAATGTCTGACAGGTGTATTTTTTTGGGCAACAAAGATAAAAAGTTTTTGTAGCTTCAAGGCAGCATTGGTAAGGTACCTATACCAGGAAAGAGATAGGACTATATAGGGCTTTTTTTATAAAATGTATATAACGAAGGATTCTTTTTTTGAAAAAAAAATTCATTTCATTTTTGGCTTATTTCTTATACCTATTTTTTCTGTTTCTTCTTTATAGTACAAGCTTTACAACTGCGGCCTACGGAAGCCACCAAAATGTGTTTATACGATTGGATCCACTAGGAAGACCACCGAGTGTGAACAGCGGATCATATGCGACGATTGCCAGTCTGAATAAGTTCCCACTGACAGAGTCAAAAAAGTCGTGTAATATATTTGATAGTAGGTGGTCTTTTTATGCAAACAAAATTCCTATAGCTTTACCTATTCTATAATAAAAAAACATGCGATATTTGGAGGAAATTGAATATTTTTTCGCTCCTACCGCATGTCACTCGCAGGATATTCAAATGTGTCACTAAACCTGTGGTTTATTTTATAGGATTTCGTGGTTCACCTACACCATCTCCATATGCGACAGCTCTATTGCCAATGGGTGACCAAATAGCAGAGACGATATACTCGAAACCCGAATCAGTGTGTCCCTCGAGAATTTCGTATTATGCCTCATCGCAGCTTACTCAGGTGAGTTTAAATTTGTTTTTTCTTTTACATCCTTTACAGAAAAATCTCATTTTACTGTGGGGCTTACCTATATCGAGGATTTAAATAGACAGGATTTTTTGACGTGAATTGGTCTGTTAACTTGAAATACACGAAACAAATTTTTTGAGTCAAAATTAAATTGAATAGTTGAAATACCTACAGTCTTTTTGTTGCACAGAAAACCTTACAAACGTATTTTCTATAGAACTTATTCCACTGATAAGATTTAATAAAATTTTTCTTGGATTTGTTTAAGGAAAAAAATATTTAATTTTTAAAATACAATTAACGTTAGACGATAAAATTTCTGATTAAAAAAAAATCAGAACAAGCTCAATTTTAGTGCAGAGCGAAACTTTGTTTTGGCATCTTACGCATTTTCTTAAAATATCCCTAAATTTGGGAAATGGCTAATATTTCTACTTAAAATAGATTACAGCACCTTTTGTCGTTATAACAACTTGAAATGAAAAATAATAAATTTAATTAAACACAGTGAATACGAGGGTGTGTAGATGTACTAGCATCAGAGCTGCACCCAACTCTCACCACTTTGATTCAAAAACAATTAAACTAGAACATAGATCCAGTTAAGTATGTTGATCGAAGTGCCAAATGCTTAAAAAGAGTTAAAAAGTTAAAAAACAAACCAATACCTTATGTGACTCACTAAAGAGTGCGCTTTCATACTTTTTTTTAAAAAATCTAATCTCACCGTTTCGTTTTTTTGGATAAGAAACAATTGTTTTCGACACAGGATGGAGCCGGGGCAAGTGGGTGTTTCGGTTACTGCTTTGCAAAAATTTTTTAGATAAAAACAAGTGTTTTCGACCCAGGATGGGGCAGGGGTAAGTGGGTGTTTCGGTGTTACTGCTTTGCAAAAAAATTAAATTATATCCACTTGTCCCCTCTTAATCCAAAAACACTTATTTTTTATCCAAAGAAACGAAACGTTGAAAATAGATTTTTCACTGTAAATTAATTCGACAAATTGAAACCGCGCTTTGGCACAAAAAAAGACTGATTTTTTAGTGCATTTCCAAATTGGTTTTATTTCTCAATCTGAGCGTAATAAATGGCCCTCCAATCCAAAAAATATTCAGGGAGAAGAAGAGTACACTGCTATGTTGCAAAATAACTGAACCTATTCAAACAGTCAGCAGTGTACTATATCTAACGGTAGATATGGCATCCTATTTGGTGTTATAACAATAACAGAGAAGATGAAAAAGTGGGTCACACAATTCTGTCTGTCCGTTGAGCTTAAGCCTAAACGGCCTATTTGAAAACGGCGTTTTTTAGTCATTCCCACACATTTTTTTTACATTTTAGAACCAAAAATGAGTCTAGGTACCTGATGCTATATAATTTTATATAGCCAACAAATATTTATTTTATAAATGTTGGTAAGAAAAACAATTTCTTTTGTTGAGAAGCTTCTGTATAAGAAAACTTATTTAAATCAAACTTACAGTTTTGAAGAAAATTGAAAATAGAAAATGTTTTTTTTGGGAGCTACCATTAAAAACCATTTTTTTGAAAAATGGTTTCCCATCCAAAATTAGCCTTTACTAGAAGAAATTTATTGAAATTTTCTTTAGAAAAGTTGTGAAGCCTTTTTTAAAAAAAACAAGATATTGTAAAATTGTTAAAAAAAGAATTTGTACTTCTTTTTAGATCTAAAAAAATCAAAAAACGTGTGGGCAAAATGACCAAAAACCATTATGTACCTAGTTTTATTAAAATCAATTTATCCGTTTAAGCTGTAGCTGAACAGACAGACAGACAGAGAGACAGACGGAATTCCGAAATCCACTTTTTTCGTCTTTCCTATCAATTGTTTTTCAAAACTCTATGTTTTTAAATTTGAATAATTATGCTTATTAAGAATATAACCTACAATCAAATATTTTACTTTTGTGCAAAAATAACGGTAGAAATCTTATTTCTTATGAAAACGACTCCTACTATTTTTATAAATAAAAACAGGCTGGGTGCGGCCCACATTGGTAATTTCCCATTGGTGCCCCTAAAAGCTAGAGACCGTATGTTGTTTTCAGGTGTCCAATATGCAATCGAGACAGAGACTAAAACATTGTTTAATAAGTGGGTAGAATAAAGATATTTAGAAAGAAAAATTTAGTTTAAAAATGTTTAGTAAAGTTTCTTGTAGTTTTTTTTTCGCTTTATGAAAATACTATTTTTTTAATTAGTTTTCAAAGCCAATCAAATATCAATTACGAACAAGTGTATATAATTAAATAAACCTGATGACAATGCCATTGTATGTTCTCAAGATATTTGAAACAAAAAAATATTTCAACAATTTTTGGTAAAGATTCTTATAGTTTTTTTTTTTTTTACTAAACAATTGATTTTTTTGCAAATCCCATAAATTGTCAATTTTAAGCAAGTATTTAAAATTTAATAAGCCCGACGGCAAAACATTTGAGACCGAAAAATTTCGACAGTATTTTGTTAAATTTCTTATAATTTTTTTTTCTTTAAAAAAAAACTGTTAATTGAATATTTTTAAAAATTCCATCATTTATTTACCATAAACTAGTGTACAGAATAAAATTACCCCGAAGCCAAGCCAATATCATTGTTTGCTCTTAAGATATTCGAGCCGAAAAACTTTTTTCATTAATTTTTAACAGTTTTATTTTTATTTAAAAAACTTTTTACTAATATATTTTTCATATTTTTCTTTATTACGTAAATATGCGGAGAATAAGATTAACCTGAAGTTGATCGCATCATTCGTTTTCAAGAAATTCGAGACTAAAGACATTTTACAACGTTTTTTTTTTATTTTTAAATTGCTAAAGTAAAAAAAAAAACACTTATTGAATTTTTTTGAAAGTCCTTTCACGTATTGAAACTACTATCTATAAAATTGAATTTATCTGAAGTCGATATCTGCATTTGTTCTTGAGATACGGCTTACAAAAAAAAGCGAAAGAACGAACCAACGTACAAACGAACGACGCTTCGAACGTTCTAATGTACAAACATACGTACAAACACAGACATCTCTTTAAAAATGATAGATCCGAATTCTTTTGAGCTCGAGATATGAAGATATGTTAAAATTTTCAATTCCAAAGGGAAGTTTTAATTTATCTTCTCTAAAATTTGAACCGAAATTCACAACTACCATTAACAGTAGTTTCCTCCCCTAGAAATTTATTTTCGATTTAGGAGTTTTTTCTTTATTTGCTGATCGAATTTGAATACTTTCTTTATACAAAAACTTCCAAGAAGCATGAATAATATTGTATAATACACATTTTCAAAATAAAAACCATATTCTTAATTCTAAATTCTAATCTTGTTGGATATTGTTTACAGTGGTTTTTTGCTAAAAAAAATCATGTAAGTTAAACTAAACTTTACAAATTGCGTATATGGCATAGGCTCTTAATATGTCACTGATGAGTCCAAGTGAGTAGGTCGGACCGGACGAAACGCCAATTTGTAGGACTAAAGGCCATATTTTTGTATTATTTAGTATTTCAAAAACATGGTTTATGAAATCTAAATGCTCAAAATTAGCATACCTAATTTTTTTTTTCTGAATGTGTTACCAAAATTTTATGTATGAAAAACTGTAAGAAAACTGGTTCAACGATTGGATTTCTTTGCATATATTCAGATATTTTCTTAGGTAATCACTTGAAATTCTTGTTTTTGAAGTTTAACTAGACTGCCTTGCCTTTACTCCAAATCAAAAATCAATAACACAACCATCAATGACCTATATCTCACTGCGTACAACAAATAAATTTCAATCACAAAATATTAGTATTCATTTGTTGTTATTTGTGTACAAAATTGAAATATCAATCGCAAAAATCAACCTTTCGATAACATCAACAATTTATGATCAATATCTTAACTTTACCTAAAAACGCTATAGAAATACATGACTGTCAAAATTAAATTTGTTTAAGCTATAAAACCAAGGTTATTTTCGCTATCGCAAAATAGACCTCCCTCACATGCGAAAATTCAAAACAGAAATTTTTATATTATATCATTTTCAAAAAGTTTTATAATTTGTTTTTCATCAAGCAATCTTCTATTAAGCTGTTTGACCCAGTTTGTTCCAACTGATATTTTTGTCCAACCATACAAATAAAACTGCTCATATTCTTTTATTAAAAGTTTTAATCTTCTTTTCTCTTATTTCCTTTTCCGAACTTGAAAACGAACTTAGTCATTATTGTTAATAGAACCTTGAAAATCTTAAAGACAATTAAGACTGCAACAATCAGAAATCCAATGACATCCAGGGACATCAGCTGGAAGTGATTTAAATTTATTGCAGGACTTTGCATATGAGCAGCTCCATGATGCCTTAAAACATACTCCACCCAATAGACCGCTGTTTCCTTAGCACTCATTGGTCGATCTTTGTAAAGTTTGGCAAATCGTTGAACATTATCTTTAAACTTCGTAGTCGTCAGAACTGCATTAATTGTATTGTTAAGCTCGTCATGTGATAGTGTGGCATAGTTGACGCCCAAGCCAAAACCTTCCTTTACTAGATTCTCTACATTTGTATGTTGTTCATTGAACAGGGGAATACCGACCATTGGAACTCCATGGTATTGAGATTCCACAACACTACCTTGTCCGCCATGGGTGATGAAGAGCCGCACATTTGGATGGGGTAGAATATCATCTTGAGGCAGCCATTTCTTGTAAATTATGTTTGGAGATTCACCTGGAACATCTGCATCGCCCCACTTCCACAGAACTGTTTGTGAAACTTTGGAAAGAACATCGAATATAATTTTTACTTTAGAAGTATCAAGGTGGCTTTTGTGAATATTTGTTCCAAGGCTGAAATAAATCACTCCATTTTGCGTTGAGTTTTCCAGGATGGCTTTGATGTCCTTAAAAAGAGGAGGTAATTGTTAAATTTTCGACTTTGGTCACTTTGAAAACTACTGTCTTACCTCTGGTAATGGATCTGGTTTACTTTTGATTTGGATTCCACCAATTTCCACTAAGGCAGGAACATCAGGACGAATCGGTCTCTGGCTAAAGTGATGGTTTGTCATTATGAGGGAAATGTTCTTCTTCATTGCATCGAAGGATGGATATTTGTCCGATGGAAAGTTAGCGCTGAAAGAAAATACAAAAAAAGCTGCAATAACCATCACTATTAGTAAAACATCTTCAAACTCACTTGTACAACTGCGATTGCGCCCAATACAAATATAGCTCCAGGGCAACTTCCTCAATTACACTTTCATACATAAAATTCTTTACTCTATCAATAAATCCCAATGGCTGTTTTCCACCGGCCATAACAGTTGGAACATAAGCCTTCTCCTGAGGATTTCCCACCATATTATTAATATTTGGAACTGTTCGAATAGTAAAAGACATCACAACGGGACATTTAAAATGTGCTGCTACACCCAATAGGAATTCATTGAAGAAATATCCCTGAACAACCAAGTCAAATGATTCTTCCTTCATTAACTTCTGAAGGGGTTCCTGGTGAAAACTCGCATTTGCAAAGTGATTCATGGATTCCAAGAAATGGAAAATCCGTTTGTACCATGGTGGTGGATTGTTAACTGCCTTTGCCATAGTATTAGATGAAATACCTGCAACATTTAGTTGAATATACCGATAAGGCAGATTGTTTTTGATTGGTGGATGTGATGAAACAACTGTGACATCATGTCCTCGTTCAGCTAATGCTTCAGCCAATGCACTATGGATGATAAGATGACTTTTCATTGGAGTGATAAATAGTCCTAGAATTCGAGCCGAATCGGTGGCTATAACAAAAGTGGCAAGAAAAATAGCACTGGTCAGTATTAGATTACGCGGGTACAGCATGATTGTATGTTTGCTTTTAGACTAACATCAACTGATTTGTAAAAATTTGTTGAATAGGTTATATTCTAAAGCTTGAAAGTACTATCGATTCTTTGACATTGATTATGTGGCCTTATCTTTAATAGGCTTTGAAGATTTTAACTAAAACTATCATGGGTTTATTTTTTGGGTAAGATTTTTTTTAAATAAAAAAATACTAGAATTTAATTTGATAAGATTGTAAGCTCATGCAGCTCAGAGAGCAAGTACCTTAAACCATAAAGAAAATTATAGCGGTCAAATATTCTCCGAGCAAAGAGTGACCATATTTAAGCATAGATAAAATATTAGTGATAAAAAGATTCATGGTTATGAAATACAAAAGGCCAGTCATACACTCCGATTTGTTAGATGAGGTTATAATGTTTTATTTAACCTGAATATGGCGAATAAGGGAGTATTCAAAGTTCATTTTCTCATTTACCTCATTGATTTCAAGTGACATCTTGAGGCATGGGCCCCGCAATTCAAGGGGGCATTCTAGACCGTGACAGTATACAAACCGAAAACAAACTTTGAAAATATATGATGTTTTGCGACTGTTTTTATTTGAAATTGTTAACAGTTTGTGTACAAACTATTAAAAAATGTGGGAAAATCACAAAGGGGCGAACAGTGAGACTATTTCAAAGAGCAAATAGTGAGACATACCTTTCCCTAACTAAAATTTTGGAAATATTCTTCTTTTACTTATATTTTATGTTTTATTGGCTGACAAGTAGAAGAGAGTTTAAGTTTTGTTCCAAGTTATTTTGTCTGTTTGAAATTTTGCACTGATTTCTTTATTTACGGAGAGTTTAAATTTCGCTTCAGCTGTATACTGCACTTTAAAAATTATTAATAAATTTAAAACTTGAAATGTACATATGTAATTTGTTGTTATTAATCAAGCAATAAAATTATTTTTTTTTAGTTTGTTCATATCGTCGTACTATTCGCCCTACAATGTCAAGGTCTGGTCTTGGCCCTGGGTGAACATTGAGACAGTTTGAGTTGGCTCGTAATTCAGCTTATTACGGTTTAACTACATATTATTATTAACTCAATAGAGTTTCTCTTTCCATGTATTATAATCCTATTAATGTTTTTGTAAGAATGTTTAAAAGGGTCCAAAGACATAACAATTCAAAAAAATAAACTGTCTAACTGTTCGTACCCTTCCTTTTCGACTCTGCATAACTGTCAGAAATCCAATTTTGGAAATCGAAATAAGCCTGTAATTATACTCGACTTTTAGTGCAATTACAGGTTGAGTAGACTTAATTTATTCTTGCTCAGTTCAAACAAAATGGTTTTATTTTGAAACTTGCAACCCTGTAGGCTGTCGTCATAGACAATTTAATCCACCTAGAAGTATACCAAAATGTTCAGAAACAATAAACCGAACGAAATCGTAGACGAGCTGGTGAAGTCAGAACTGAATGACCAGATTCATTCCCTGAAAAACAAAACACAACAAGATACAAAACTTTGAATGCCCTTCGTATTATAAAGACAGTTCGTTCGGTGGTTTAACGAATAGTCTCTAAGAGCCATCTTGGTAAAAGGGGCATTTTAACTTTGTCTAAGATCAGAACACAGAACCATAAGCAATTGCTGTGGTAACTACTGTTTCCTTTTGTAAGGAAATAGCGTGTGATTAAAATGTCTTCCTAAACTGCCAACAATATTTTATTTATGGGGGATCAAATCTCTTAAGGGAAGGGGGTTCTAAGAGCCAATGATCGTCAGACTTACGGTATTTTAGTACGATTGATATTAAGTGGAGCAATTGTCCTGGACCTCCTGAGCATGGAATGGGCATTCCTAATCCAAAGTCAAAGTACCTCTGGGAGCACGGATGTCTCAAAAGTCGAAAAAATCGATGTCGAAAACGTGAAAGCAGTACATCTGCCTCTTTGATATGGTAGACTACATAGTTTTTACTATTCCAAAATCGTAAAGGCAGACATAGGGCGTAGTACCTCTAGGAGTAAAAAGATTTTTAAAAAAAGACTAAAAAGATTCCCAACAAAACTAAGTTTTGTTCCTAAGTAAAACATAAAAGCACTTTTTCTTGAAGGAATATGTTCAGATTTTTTATATTAAAATTAAAATAATTTTCAGACTCCTGTTGTAGTACCTGGATTTGTAATGGAATTTTGAAATACAAAATTTAAAAAAAATCTCCATAAATTTGTAACTGTTTTTTTTTTCAATTAAAAATAAATGAGTTTCCTATTGAACAAATCGTCTGCCCCTTTGACATAATAAGTAGTATAGCTTTAAAAAAAAAATAATGACAGACACATGGGAAAGATAATTGTTTTTTAACGAATTCCGCTGTTTTCCAAAGGCAAAACAAAATGTTTAAGCTAAAGCAATATGCCTGCGCCTCTCTTACGAGAATTCTTTTACTCTTTCCTATTACAAACAAATATGGTAAAACGGAATTCTGAAAAAAGCAAAAAAAAAAAATGTTTTAAAATATTTTCAAAATTCGGTTATATGAGTGTGCTATAATTTTTTCCTTACAAAAGAGGGTATAAAAATTATGATATTAGAGAGGCAGACATATTGCCTTAGTTAAATCATTTTTGTTTTGCTTTTGAAAAACAGCGGAATTTGTAGAGAGCTTTTGAAAGGTATTTTTTCAAAATTCCATTATAAATGCAGTTACTACATCAGCATCAGGTGTGTGCCATAATTTCTTTTAATAAAATAAAGTACACAAATTAACATATCAGAGAGAGAGGCATATTACTTTGGTTAAAACACTATTTTTTTGCTTTTGAAATATAGCGGAATTTGTTTTTCAAAACTTTTTTTTTTAATTCCGTCACAAATTTGAGTACTACACCAAGTATGTGAACATAATTTTTTAATATAATAATTATTATATCAAAAAAGACAAACATATTCCTTAGTAAAAACTGAGTTTATTTTTAAGTTTTTTAAAACAGCAGAATTTATATGGAGATTTTTAAGGTCTTTTTTCAAAATTCCGTTAAGAAACTGTTATCTTTTCCATGTGCCTGGCGATATTTTTTTTTTTTTAAATAAAAGCTTTATTACTTATTATGTCAAAGAGGCAGACGTACTGCTATCACGTTTTCGAGGTCGATTTGTTAGACTTTTGAGACCCCCGACCCCCGTTAGGAATGCCTATTCTATGCTCAGGAGGTCCAGGACAATGGCTCCACTTAATATGAATTGTACTGCAATACCGTAAGTCTGCCGCCCACTGGCTCTTACACTACTACTCGTATTTTTCTTTTGAAACAAGAATTCTAGAGTTAGAAAAAATATGTTTTTTGTGGTCCAAATGGACTATTTTGAGAAAAAATTCATAGAAAATTCTGTAAATAATATCCCGAAAATCATAATAATTGAATTTTGATCGCTGAGTATTAACGGGTGATTTTTTAGCTGGTTTGGTTTTGGCAACACTGGTTTTGACAGCTGACGTGTGTTTAGTACCTTGTGTCACTGTCAAACAGCTTCAGTTTGGTTTGCAATTTAACCATGGATCGTCTTACAAATGAACAACGCTTGCAAATTATTGAATTTTACTATCAAAATTCGTGCTCGGTTCGAAATGTTCATCGCGCGCTGCTTCCATTTTATGGTCGGCATTCTCGACCTTCTGAGCAGTCTATTCGGAAGATTGTGACCAAATTTCGCACCAAATTTACTTTGTTGGACATTAAACCACCAACACGTTTACGTACTGTGCGTAGTGAAGAAAATATTGCGGCCCTATCAGCTAGTGTGACAGAAGACCGCGAAATGTCGATTCGGCGCCGTTCCCAGCAGTTAGGCCTTTGTTACAGCACTACGTGGAAAATTTTGCGGAAGGATTTGGGCGTAAAGCCTTTTAAGATACAGCTGGTACAAGAACTAAAGCCAGCCGACCTACCACAACGCCGAATTTTTGGTGAATGGGCTCTTGGAAAGCTGGCCGAGGATCCGCTTTTTTATCGAAAAATTGTGTTCAGCGATGAGGCTCATTTTTGGTTGAATGGGTACGTAAATAAGCATAATTGCCGCATTTGGAGTGAAGATCAGCCAGAAGCATTGCAACAGCTACCAATGCATCCCGAAAAAGCCACTGTTTGGTGCGGTTTATGGGCCGGCGGCATTATTGGGCCATATTTCTTCAAAGATGATGCGAATCGCAGCGTTACTGTCAATGGTGAACGCTACCGAGCGATGATAACAAACTTTTTTTTGCCCGAAATGGAAGTTCTTGACTTGCATGATATGTGGTTTCAACAAGACGGTGCCACATGCCACACAGCACGCGAAACAATGGCGCAATTGCGAGGCGAGTTTGGTGAACAGTTAATTTCACGTTTCGGGCCGGTCAATTGGCCGCCTAGATCGTGCGATTTGACACCATTAGATTATTTTTTGTGGGGGTATGTCAAGGCTAATGTCTATAGGGACAAGCTCGCTTCGATTGACGCACTGGAAGCCAACATCCATGCATTCATTCGTGAGATACCGGCCGATATGTGTGAAAGAGTATGCCAAAATTGGACTCAGCGGATGGGCTACCTGAGACGCAGCCGCGGTCAACATTTGCATGAAATTATCTTTAAACATTAAATTGCAAGGTTCAAACTATCGATTCAAATAAATATTTCATTCATTTTTTCGAATTTTTTGTGTTTTTTTTTTTTAAAAAGTTCTAAGACTCTTAAAAAATCACCCGTTAAATACAAGGAGAAAAAATGAAAAACAATATAGTGTACGAGTCTTCGTTCATTGATACTCGGGTCAAATGGACCACATTACGTAGAGGAGAATTAAGAAACATTTATTTGTATTTATCAATGTTGCCCGTTTTTAATATACCTACACAATTTTTGAAAACTAACTTTAAAATTTTGAAAAAATCAAAAATGCTTTTTATTTTTTTTTATTTGAACTTTTTGGAGGACTTTAAATAGATACAAAATTGCAAAATTAATATATTGTCCCCTGATTGCAAGGGGACAATTTTCAATTTTTGAAATATCTCTGTAAAAACAGTATTTTTTCTGCAATTTTGACGACTTTTCGGCTAATTTTTTTCTACCAAAAAAATATAAGATATTTGTACAGTTTGAGAAACATAAAAGTTAAACTTTCAGTCGTTCTCTAGTAGCAAGGTACACATCTATGAAAATTGACATCTCCAAAATTTTTAAAAACTAGTTACCTAGTTCTGGCAATCAGGGGACAATATGAAGGCATAATGTTGAAGTAATGATTGCTGTTACATTATTAAATTTTGAAGATGAAGCTTTTAGGAAATAAATTTTTAATTTTTAGTGGGTATTTTTTTTTTTTTTTTTAATTTTATAAAGTTACCTGATTCAAAAGAGAATTAGAGAATTAATGAAAATCATGTATTTTTTTGTTTTAATATTTGGAATATGAGAACATCTAAGAATAGTGGATTTTTGACTCACCTTTAAGAAGGTAGATTAATTTTAAGACGGCAATCGATGGGTCAGAAGCAAAGATTATCAAATAAAGATGGCTATCATGAGCTGCCAATTTGATTTCTTCTAGCCTTTTAGCTGAAAAAAACAGCTGAATTGATTAGATTTGCAAAGTCATAGTGAAAATCAGTAAAACATGCAAACATAGAATCAACTCGTCATTCAGCACATCGTTCGGTACAGTTCTTGTTCTTGTTGCAATTCACATCAATTCTTCGACACGAAATAGAATTACAAATACAACAATGTACACAGTTCAGTTTTGAAGGATAAAACGTACGAATGATTGCCATATTAATGTCCAGAGAAAGCTCTTCTTAATCACCAACGTGGAGTATGATTTCAGAATTATGATTTTGAAGATTAAAAACTAACACTTTGTCTCGCTGTGCATTTTTTAAAATTAATATCAATTTAAATCTTTAAAGCTCATCCAATGATAATGCCTACTTTCAATTAGAAAATCTGAAAAAGTACACTTCTCAGTAATTATACCGAATCCTTTCATACTCTTGTACTCATTATCATTTCAATATAGATAATATTGACTCCTGTTTCGAATATAAATTTAAAGGGCTATCATTTTATTTCAAACAGTGGTTGAGGCTTACTCCTGAGGCATAATTCAATTAAGAAAACAAGCACCCTAACTTCAATTTCAATCTATACTCGTATCTATGAGTAATTCTATTCGTGTTGTAGTTCTTAGTCATTTATGCCTGCATATATGTATGAGTTGAGTGCAACTTCCTATCAACAGAATCCTGTAATTAAGTAAAATACAATTATATTGAACAATTTTCGAATATAATAATTTCTCCATTAATTTATAAGGGCTACACAATTTTAAGTAGCTACTAGTATGCATTTGGAGAATATACATACAAATTGTGTTTAACAAGTAAACTTAAACCAAGACTTATATTTCTACAAGGAAAGATGTTACAAAAAGAAGGATCAGTTTTGAAGGGATGGCATTGATGATGGAAAGCCAGCATCTGAATTAGATTTTGAAATTGAATTAATATTATCTTAGAGTTTCCAATAGTTTTGTTTCTATAAGTAAATTTCCACCTCAAAATTAGAAATAATATAAAAAATAAGAACACAAATGTGAGTTTAAAGGTAAAAAGGCAAGTCCTTTGCATATGAATGCATTTTATCAATAATGTCATGCTAGAAGTTTAATCAAAATCTTCAGACACGTTTTTGAGAATAATTGAGGAAAAATTGATGTTCTATATGAGCTTCAACAAAAATTCGAATTAATCTTCTAGGGATTCACTTAGATACAATCAAATGCGTTGTATCTTGTATGAAATTAAAAAATATATAAAGTGCTCTTTGGTTCCCTCGAACCACTTTCAAAACATTTAATTTCAAGCATTAATCCAAACAGTAATTAGAATTTTTTCATTTATACAAATGTATAAAGTTAAGTCTTTCTTATTCCATTATTAAGCTCATCGTAAACCTCTCTAGGAAGAATTTTAATAAGTCTCTGTAGCTTTCCCGTAGAAAAACAAAACAATATGAATTTTGTTAAACCTAAACTTGCTCAATAAATTGGTTTTCTTTTAATACACAAAGAAACAAATAAACATAAGAAGAATTAAGTTTAGTATTAGAATTTATATGAATTCCACTCAACCAAAGAGTATTTCGTAATTGATTTTGCCTTTTATAATTTTGCTGCTCCTGTTTTCCATTATCATTTTTACGCTTCAAGTAATATTCCTTTGGGATTGGGATTTGGGAATAATACTTTGGTGCTTATGTGTATATTTGCGGCGCGTGGTAGCCTATGTTTCCAAATGGAAATTCTAATTACAAAACCCACAGAAACAGAGATAACAAAGAAAAATGTCCTACATTTCATTTTAACCTCAAATCCCCAACCCCATACACAAGAGTCGCACAAAAACAAAAACCCAATGGAACAAAAAAAAATTATTATGCCGATTCATAACCTAAATAAACTGCGGCATCGCAAGCTTGAATCTTGCATAACATTAGTCCTAATTCACTGAAGCAGCAGCGATTCCTTGGAAAATCCAATTAAATTGTTCCCATGGGTGGGGTGTCGGGGGTATAGAGTGCCACTGGATATGACAAACACCCTTGCCTCGCTTTTTATTCCGCACTCAAATGAATGAACAAACTCAAAAAACAAAAGAGCTCTAGTTTATCGTCTATGAAGAATTGGAGGCAATGGTACTCAGCATCAGTAGCGCATCGCATATCGCTATTTCATCAAGGTAAACCTCTCCGACACGCCACCCAGCAGTTAGCTAGATAAAGGTATCCAAGGAAGGTGACATTACAAAACGAGTACAAAAGATAGATGGCAGATACGAGTTCAAAGATATATGCAAATCCCTCGCGGGGAGATGCTTCTGGCTCAAGATCACATGTAGTATCTCATGTTATTCACTGTGTAACTGAACACCATGTGGTGAGAAGTAGGCTGTCTAGAACAGCATAAAGCGGATAGAATGTAGGAAATGAAATACGGGAATGCTTGTTCCTTATTTCCATTAAATCTAACTTAACAGAGAAGCAATTGTTTTAATGTACCAAGTGGTGTACATATAATTTGTAAAGGGTGAGAGCAGCAATTGGAAGAGAGGGCTACCACGTTATCGGAGGACTTATTGTTTTCATGTTTGAATTGTATTCTCCCTCAATAGGGTATTATAAGGTCTCATATGATTTTCAAACACAAAGAAAGAGCAACCCTGATGTGGAGTGTATTTTTGATGTTAACTGTTAAGACAGTTTAAGACCTTCTTTTTAAATGGGTTGGTAAGCTTTTTTTGTAAATATAAAAACTATTGTTATGTGTTTAACCCTTGCAGCATGTTCATTAAGCTTGAGCTCAACAAATATGCATGAATGTGCATTGGAACGTGTTTATCAAGTTTTCATCTGTTTAAACAAGGCAACACTTGATGGACACAGAATTGTAGTCTAATGGTCAATTCAATGAAAACAGAACTGGTTCTAACAGAAGGAAAATATCAATGTTTAGTGTTCCATCAATTGAAGGCATGCCACTTAAAATCTCGGATCAGGCCACCTGAATGTGATCCTTAATAAGAAGCTTAACTGGAGTCTCAACCTCAACACTTAAGAAACAGCAAAGAAAGCTATGGTGGACTTCTATCTCTGCAACAGGATTTTTGAGAAACCCTGGATACCCAAAAATTATCAAGTCTATGAACACGGCAATAGCTAGACCGATACTAACCTACTTTAATTTAGTATGGTGGAACGCGACTGAGAAAGCAACAAACTAAAAACCTTGACAAAAGTTCAAAAATTAGCATGCCAAAAAGTATTACGTGGTGTTGAAAACCACCCCCTCAGCAGGACTGGAAGTGATTCTCAACTTAAGCCCCTAGGTCTATTCGTGCAAAAATCTGCCTTGCAGCCAAGCCAGACTTACTTTTGACAAACAAAGCACAACGGGTCGTATTTAGAATCTCCGATGACTGTATTCACTGATGGTGCTAAGATAGAAACTGGAGTTGGTGCAGGAAATTTCTCTGAAACTCTGGGACTAGCTAGCTCCTTTAGACTTCTGAACTTTTGCAGCGTCTTTCAAGCTGAGGGCTTGACAGTAAAAAATGCAGCTACGTAAATATCAATGATGGCATTATCACGAGCTTTTATCTACCTTTTTATTGCTAGCGAATCAGAAATAAAAGCTATTTCTGCCACCGAAATACATTCGAAGCAGGCAACATAGACTCTGCTGGGTTCCTGGTCACAGTTATGTACAGCGAAACGAGAGAACTGATAAGCTGGTGAGAACGGGTTTGTCACTTGATTCAAGTCAGTACGAGCCACATATTAACTTACCAACCTGTAGCATCAAACAAGATAATGGTAGAACATTTTTTTTGAAAAAAAACAATGAAATATGGAATCTTCTTGAAACATGCGGCACAACAAATAAGCAGAGTTCAGACAAAATTATGCACATGAACAAGAAACATCTCCGTTATCTTGTGAGCAAAATCTTCGGACACAATCTACTGAGATACCACAAAAAGAAAATTTGGTTCAGTACTGACGACCTTAGCCAAGCGTGCATTGTCGAAGAAGCACATGAGGTTACCTTACAGTCAGCTTTATCACTGCCAAGCGTTTTGTCATTTAAGATAGAAACACCTTGGGAATCATTTTTATGATGACGTAGTGGAACTTTCTCTTACTTCAAAAAAATTGATGGAAAGATGGATTTTGGTATATAGCCTCCTTATGGCACTCTAAGGAAATTGTTAGATGTCTTCATCGATATGAGCATCACTAACAATAAAACGGGGTCAAAGCTCCCCTCATATGGATCTTAGGGAATACCTCCCGAATGGTAACTTCTGCAGAAAAAATGTCAAGGCTTAGCTTGTAGCCTTAAAATTTTCCTACAAAACAAAGTTAAAAAAAAAAAAGTGTAATTTCAACAAGTTTTAGTAACTAACTTATCCGGCCTCCGATCCATGGAGGGTCTGTGTCTGAGATATTGCGGTCTTCCATCAGTTGCGGTCCCTCGCACGCTCCCTCAAGTCATCGAAACCAAGCGTTTTTGCGTAAACCACCTGGTTCCTGTAGCGGTCTTCCTGGTCCTGGGTCTCGGATTCGAAGATTTTCTTGGCTTGAGCGTTGTTGTCCATTCGCTCGATGTAGCCGAGCCAGTGTTCTGGCTCTTGGGACTACATCCACATCTTGGTACAGCTCGTAAAATTCACGATTGAATCTTCTCCACCACTTACTCTCCTGTTATATGGGACCAAATATCCACTTTTCTCTCGAAAGTGGCCTGTATCAATTCCCCTTTTTTACTTATCGTACTTATTGTCCAGCACTCGGTGCCGTAGAGTAGGACTGGTAAAATAAGCGTTTTGTATAGCGTACGCTTTGTCTTTCAGGAAAGGAGTTTTGAACCCAAACCGAAGTAGCAACGGTTTGCAAGAGTAATTCTTCGTCTGATTTCCACTAAGGTGTTATTCGTGGGGTTGAAGTTTGTTCCGAGGTAGGTGAACTCCTTGACTACCTCGAAATTACTGCTACCAACAGTGACGTTTTGTCCTAGGCGATGGACAGATGAAGCTTTGTTTGTTGATAGCATATACTTAGTTTTGTCTTCATTCATTTCAAGGCCGACGCGTTTCGCTTGTTCATCAATAGTTGTAAATTTTTCTAGTACAGCTCACTTGGAGCGGCCGATGATTTCGATGTCGTCCGCATAGCTACACAGTTGCGAAGACCTGTTGAAGATAGTGACTTCCAGGTTATCACGACTCTTGTAACTATCTGTTCCAGGACTAGATTGAAGAAATCACATGATAGCGCATCTCCTTGTCTGAACCCTGTACATGTCTGAAATAGCTCGGATGAGCTTTTACCCATTTACACGTTGCACCGCGTATTTTGTAACGTCATCCCGAGCTCTGACATCGCCAATAGAAGCTTTCGGCGACTTATAATATCAAATGCGGCTTCGGAGTCGATGAAAAGATAGTGGGTCTCGACTTGAAATTCTTTGGTCTTTTCTAGGATTTGCCTCAATATGAAGATTTGGTCTATCGTTGATCTTCCTGGCCTGAAGCCACGCTAGAATGCTAATGCTTGTATTGCAGAAAAGTTTAAGACGCTCACATACTACGTTCGATAGGATCTTGTATGCAACATTAAGCAGGGAATACCTCTGTAGCTTTTGCGCTGGGACTGGATCTTCATTGACTGGTCTCATGCTTTTCTGTTCTCCTGTCGCTTCCTCTACAGAATGTTTACTAAGCACCTGGGAGAAATGCTGCTTAAACACGTCTGCAATTCCCTGTGTTTCGTTGACTAGGTTCCCTTCGCTGTTTCGAAGAGCTTGCTTGCCAGTTTAATATCCATATACCAGTTGCTTGGTGCTATTTTTAAGAACCAGCGGGTGTTGGTGGCGGTGCTAGACTCTTCGAGATACCTGAACTGAGAGGCTGTGGATGCTCTTTTCTTTCTATGTAGGGTTTTTTTCTCTTTCCTTCCCTTTCACGATACTCCTCTCTTGTTGCTCTTGTTTTTCGTTGCAGCATTTGCATTCGCCCATTTTCCGTCTCCTGCTTCAAGTTTTATCAAAGCACTTAATATCTTCTAAACGGTTACTCCTATCAAATTTTTGATTAAACTTTTTTTGAGTATTTTCTATGTTAAAAGATTCATCCCTCTCTTTCCAATATTTCTAGTCGCCTTAGAACACAAAATCTAAATTCAGTGGGTTGCTAATTTTTTGATCAAAAACCCATCCAAGGTCAAAGAGATAAAAAGTTCAATCTATGCAATAACCTACAAATCTTATCTTTAGCAGCTTAGGGTGAAGGTCATAGGTTAAAGTACAGAAAGAAAGACATAAATTACAAGACAGGAATTCGTATTCTTGAGATAAATTTTTTGTGCGGATACAAATTTTGAGTAAGTGTTTGAAAATGCTTAAATTATAAAAATAGGGTATTACATAATTCATATTTTTGATGAATCGTTTTTTCCTAATTTTTTTGTTTTGTTTTTTTTTTTCTAAAAGATAAATTCAAGAAAAGTATAAAGTCAACTCAACTTGGGTTTAAATTTGAAGATAAATAGAAGAACCACTGAGCAACTTCGCCGCTAGGGGCATTAGATAAATTAATTTAACGAGGGATGAAAACTTTCCGTTTGTCATCGCATTTAAGAAGGTTAGATGGGTGGATTAGTTGGAAATAGGTGATGGGTGGCTAAGCAAAGTAGTTGAGTCAGGCTATGGGGTTGTGTGTATCCAGTATGTGTGCAGTCCTTTTCACACCAACTTCGGCAACAACTTGCATCCGTTTGTCGTCGTAGTCCTCGTCGATCGTGAGTGTACATAAATGAGGATTTGAGCTTCTCTATGCTATAGTACTGTCTTTGGCTAGTCCCGACCCTTTATAATGTGTTAAACCCTCTTCGCATATAGTCATGTTGGAGGAAACTTCATTTTTATTTCTATATCCGTCTATTGTCCTATACCTACTATACGAAGACTACTACGACTACGACGAAGAGAGCAGATTTATATTTATACGACGACGAGAGTGTGTGGTTCATTGTTTCTTGGAATCCTTTTTGACATAACGACTATTCCTTTAGACGTCCCGCTCAAGTCGGATCTATATTATACAAATCTATATGTTTGTATACGTTGGAATTCGGAAGGGAAAATATTGGCCCATTATGGTCGAGATATATTTACGGAAACCATTAGATGGACATGAAGTAATTCTTCCTTATCCTATGCTATACAAGTTATTGTGTCCAGAATCGGGACTCGGATACATGATGTATATACGACCATAGGAGGAGGAGCCGTATGGGGACATGGATTTAATGGTCTGCCCTTGGTTTTTGTATTGTTGTGGCTTTTATTGTCACAGAGAGCTCTTCGTCTGGACATTGTATAGAAGCCGAAGCCGGCTTCTGGTTTCTATTGCAGGCGGTCATCCATGATGATGATGATTATTATGATGATGATGACGACGAAGGACGACTATACTCGTAGGTATAGGACGATGATGATGGTGATGGTTTTCCTGTTTTGCGGTTTGTTGGTCGAAATTGAAGTGAGCGACACTTTTACGATTGACCCCAAACCATATCAACCTTACCGGCGTCCTCACCCCGAAAAAATTGACCCTGCTGATTGTAGTTGTTTGTCAGTCAGGACTTCTCTATGGATACCCCATCAGCCAGGCTGTGTGTCTGTGTATACGATGATGTGGTGAATGTGTTTGCTTGGTGTTGTTTTAGCTGCCGATGTCATTGTTATAACATGTAGACCGCAAAACTATGTGTTGTTAGTGAAAAACATGATTTTGAGGGCGACAAATCTGCTGTTTCTGTTGCTGGTGCCGTTGCCGTAGCTGGTTGCCAAGAGAGACAACACTTCAGGATGCAGAGAGATGACAAAGAGCCCTTATAGACGTGCTAATAGTAAGTTTGGATACAAATAAAAAATTGGGTCAGACAGAGGGTGGGATAGTACCAACCTTATGTCGACCAGCTATGTAGGTACTTTTTTTTCTTTCTACGATTTGTTTCCTTTGAGAAATGAACAACCAGGCCGAGGAGAAAACGAATAAGGAGGTTTTGAAAAGTCTCAAGTAGTTATAGTGATGGGTGGGTACTTAGCACACAAACTTATACCTCCACACGCACACCCCACACAATTATTTGACAAATTCAATCCAGTATGGGAGTGATGATTCTTAAGAGCAATCTCTTCAAGGAGTCTGATGGGTTTGATTGTTTGGATATATGGTGTCATGGAATCTTTGCTGAAATCTTTTTGTAGACACATTTGGAGGAGAGGAAATGATGTGTCTATTTTTTTGTTTCCTTTTTCTTAGCTCTGAATGTGAAAAGGAAGAGGATAATTTTATATGTGGTCCAATTGTTGAAGTAAAAAAACTTTAATCAGGAATTTGAGTAAGCTTATCGCTTGCAGAAATAAGAAGTTAGTTGTTTTATAGCAATAGGGGCATATTTCGGATTGAAGATTTGGGTAATATGGAAATTTTGAAAAATGCTTTCAGTTAACTAACATAGGTTTTTGGACCTGTTACGTTCGTGAGGTTTCCCTTTGTCAGGCATAGGGCATCCACTACTCCTTCGCGTCATCATGTACAGTTTCTGGGGGTCTACTTCAGCTCTTTTCAACTCTTCCCCAGTAGTGCCGATCTTTGCCAAGTACTTCTAGGTCAGCCCACTCGTCTGGCTCACTGCGTGGGAGGGTTCTAATCCATCGCTTGGCCCACAATGCACTCATGACCTTTTTGAAGAGTATGTCTTATCCACTCCCACTTTCATTTCATCCTTCTTGACCTTCTGTCCTTGCATGAAACTCATCATTTAAGAAATAATTGTTATGCCAGAAAATCCTCAAGATGATTCGTAGAAATCTATTCATAAACGTATGCAGCTTTCTTGTGTAAAAGGAATTCAACATTGGAGCGAAACAGTCGTAGCTTGGTCTCTAGGCTTATAAAGTTGCATTTCCATATCGATACCTTCCCGTAAGAATGTATTAGGTGACATTTCAAAAGCATTTGGCTGATTATAACAAGTTTGGTCCCACCATTAGTAGAGACCCTCTACCATTTTTACTGGTTATTCAGAAATATTTACTTGGGCAGGTAAGAAAGTCTTTATTGATCCTTAGCCCAATGATTTCAGCTTCTCTCTCCACTTTTGTTGTCATTTGATGAAGATCTATGATCCTTTAAGCACTAAACGTTAAGGTGTGATTGTTTTACTGAATTCTTCCATTTGCAGTCGATATAGCTACATACAGCACTTCTCTTATCACCAATAGGAACAGTATTGCCTAAGCCCTCTTAGGATTTCCTCTGACAACTTTCCCTTATACAAAACCTGAAATTAGGATCCATCATATACATATGTAGCTTTAATAATAGCAACCAATTTATGTGGAATGGGCACAACTACTGTTCATAGTAAGTGAAGTAGTTGATATTGAACTCAATGTTCGATGATGATCCGCAAGGTGTTGATGTGGTTCACACTGGAAAATCCAGTGCGGAAATCTGCTTTTTCGACATCAAGCGCGTCTTCGAGGTGGTCTTTTACTAGCTCCAGAAAAATGTGTGCTTTTACTTTGGCTACAGCTACAGCAGCAAACTTTACCAGTTTTTAAACTTTAAAATAATTCCCTTTCTCCACTCCTCAAAAAAAATCTTTGTTTCCCAAGGTGCAAGAACTCACTGAAAAAAACGTGATTTATAACCGCAGAATGTGCTCTATCCACATTTTAGATGGTCCTCATCCCAAACTTGCAGTGATCCGTCTATATGTCTTTACCAGGTTTTGCTTAAAGCCTTGGGCAAGCTCTTTGGTAATTTCGTAGACGATCCTACTGTCACACCTATTTGTGGCCCCTTCTGCTTACACTTACTGTCTTGCACGCTACCATGAACTTCTCTCATCTTCATGCGATGCGAGGAATCTAGCTCCTTTCTCATTTTTGCTGGAGTAGCTGCAATGCGAGCTTTGAGCTATTTCTTACTGCGATCCTAGACCAAGTATTTTTCGGAGAACCTGGCACTGTATCTTCCTTGCAACCAATCGACTACACTTTCAGCACTGGATATGAAAACATTTTTCACAGCACACCAACGGTGTTTGATGAAGGCGGGTTCCATGCTACTTACTAGAAGACCACCTTTCACAGGCATTGGAAACAATACCAATATCTGTGAAAGGTGCTCTTCTAGTTGTTGGTGGACTGCGAGAGCCTTAAGACTATCGGTATTGAACTTGGACATTCGAATAGTATCTTAGGATCTTCGAACTGCACCTTTGCAATGTCTTATGATAGCAACCATCACTCTTTTTATCACGAACGTCCTGCAGACTACTTTCTAAGTCCAACTGATCACAAAGTGATCAATTTAATTGGAAGTTGCTTGTCTATCCGTCAACACCCAACTGACTTTGTGGCACGTCATGGCACATTAGAAAAACCGAAAAAACGTTCTTCATTGGCGTTGCGCTCACCAACACCATGCTTTTCATATTTTTCATTGCCATCCTTGGCACTCAAGTCTCCCATTATCATTATGCCGGTTGGGGCATAATACTGTATGGTAGTGAAACGTAGCTCTCTAGTTCGGAAGCTAGTTTTCAGGATCCTGGCATCTAAGGCTACAGTTACAGCGGATGCGTATTCCGAAAAACAATTGTTCCGACTAAAAATTAGTCTGACATATTCCTCAGAACTGTTCGTTACAATGGTGTGTCTGAATTGTGCCTACGAATTTTTCTTCAGAATTGTTCGTCAGAACGCTGCAGAAAAAAAAACTCATTTGATCGATTTTCTAACGAACTTGTGTGGCCTCGCATGAACAAAATGCTTACTCTGTAACAGGTTTCATAATAATAAGTATATAATTATTGTTAGTCAGAATACACATCAACTATTTCCAAAAACTTCTGACAAACAGTTCTGAAGAATACGTCCGAAAGATTTTTCCACATCCACTGTAACCACTACTGTGAACAATTCTGACGACTACGTCAGGCTCTCGGGGAATTTAGCTTTTGAGAGCTGTTTTTGAAAGCAGCCTTTCTAGAGTAGAGTAGACTAGTATAGTACAACAAATTGGAGACTTAAATTTCCCCGAGCCCACCCATCTAACTTTACTGATCCCATGGATATCCATATACTGCATGAATTCTTTTGATTTAATTGAAGGAATCTGCGATCTTGTGGAAGCTAATCTTTTTCCGGGTACAATAGCCAAAAGTCGTCAACGTTTTATGGTTTTTATTTGGGGCTTTGTGTCGGTTTCATTAGCGATTTTGATTTCTGTTACGAAGAAGGCTGACCTTACTTGCACATTTACGTATAAAGGGATATGTAGGCAGTTGCCCGCGGACCACCACGCGGAGGTATTACTCTTCATCGTGACTGATTGTTGCACTACTGGCATTGCCTATACCAAGTTTTGAGCAATCAATAGTTTCCCGATCAAGATTCGTATTTTTCCTTTTATTTAAGTTTCTGTCTAAATACATGTGGTATGGAGAGACATTGTTAAGCCCAAACTTTTCCGGATTTTATCAATCGGAGATATCAAGCTAATTTAACATTTAGGTACCTACATACGTATAGTAGGTACCTACAAAATATCTAATACCTTCTAACCTACCTGTACTCAAATACCCCATCGACCTTAATCTTTCCCTAAGGAAAATTATCTGTATCTCTATACAAAACTTTGTAAAACAAAAATTTAAGATAAAATGCTAACTTTCACTTTGGATAATCTTGATTCTACTATGCCTCCTCCACACAATCTATTATTCCCCGACACTCCTTCTTTCGTTAATGGGTAGGTATATTACCTTCCGCTCTTGACTTATTCAACTCACAAATAAAACAAAAACCAAAAAAGAAGAAAGAAATGAGGTTCCGTTATTAAACGCTATCCATTTATGCGTTAAGGTTCTTGAGATATAATGTGCTTGATAGATATGGTTATGTAAAAGCTAATATCCGTGCGAGTGAGGCGAGCGAGTTGGCTGATATTACAAAACATTTTTGCGCCTTCTTAACGAACCTAAATAACCACCCGACGAAATAAGAGCACGTTTCCTTTCTGCAGGATTTCCTGCCTGCTCTACTAAATCAATTCAAATTTATTACAATCTTATCCCCGAAAATTAATCAATACAAACAGCAATAAATCACGCCGGGCGGCTTAAAATTACACTTTTCTTATACCTACTCCTACTCCAAGGACGAAACGAGCCTTCTTCGTCGTTGGTTTCTTTATATTCAGCTGGTATGGAAAGCCGTTCCCACGCCCGTTACAGTGACAAGCACTTATGCTCTGGAATTAATTACATCGGGGCCTATTTCTCCTTCTAAAAAAAAATAAAACAATAGAGGAAAAAAAATCCCAAACACGAAAAGCTAAAGCGGAAGAAATAAGTCCAAAACATTGACAAGAGTTTAATTTATTAAACAGAGAACGCAACCACTATATGGAGATTTATTTGCGTTAAACCGCACGGTGGATGGGCGGATGATGGGTGGGTTGCCTAGAGGGAAGAGCTGGTTTAAGCGAAGCAGTGAAACAGCTAAAATCGGAGAGCGGAAACATCAAACAAAATTTTACCCAAAAGCAAAGAAATTTTCAATTAAAAGCGAAACGTCACTACGCTGAACCAAAGCGATAAATCTTGTTCTGAACTAACATAACGGAGAGCATAGAGAATAATCCTACACACAGTATGAGTATGGAGTGGCATTCCTATATTTTCCGCTGCATCACTAAAGTGAAGCTTGTTTTTTATGTTCGTGTGTGCGGGTGGGGTTCTATAACAGGATGCTTTAGTGCTCCTGCTGCTGCTGCTGCAGCGGAAATGCATTTCCACAACGATGACGGAAAATTTGAAATTCCACCCATTTAGCGGCCACACCACACACAAGGAGAACAATACTCTAGGACAAGGACGAAACACAGTACCAGGACCAAGTGACAATTAAAATTCAATAAATCACTTCTTTATATGGGCACACTGTGTATACTCAGCCAGCAGCCAGCTCAAAAATCCCCGGCATTGTGTTACACATTTTCAGCTTCCAAATGAATGTTTCCCTAGCGACCGGAACCAAGCCTATTGTTTCAATTCGAGTAGCTTGTCATGGGCGGTGCAATTTGACGACGACGATGACAACGGTGACGATTATATGCGTGATGAACGTGAGGAGTGCCATGTTTTCGGTATATGCTTAAGCATTTCGATTGAGAGCATTAGAAAGGATACTATGCATCTGACAAGGATGACGATGAAACTCTCCCGAGAGATGCAATGCCAACGCAGCGTTTAAGTTAAGGTCTGCTCGATGCATTTTGTATGGCATCATGGTTGCCAAGTGAATGGCTACAAAGGATTAATGAAGGCCCGCTTATTTTAATTACAGTCTAAGAACCAGAGCAAAGTGATTGATTCAAAGAACGTTTTCGTTGTTGGGAAAGGTCAAGCTTGACTAAGCCTACTTAACCTCTTTTGATACACATCATGAATTCACCATAGTTCGATTGCAATATTTATTCGTTTGTAGTAGTTTGGTTCGAGTATGGGCTAGGTTGCCACGTCAAGAGGCATTCAGGGTTTCCATCACACTGAGATAACTTGCCTACTGCTGTCGTCCATTCAGGGATTTTGGGGGGATTGGAGTTTTGTATACATTCACTGTCTATAGGCCGTAATGCTGGTTGGTAGCACTGTATTTATGTTACATAAGGCAAGTCTATATAAGTCTTGAAATGGTAAAGATTCGCATACGCATTCGAGATTTTGACTTTCGAGATTTTTATATTTTGAATTCGGGATTTTGGTTTTCGATATTCTTTTGGTTCAAGATTTTTGCTGATATTTTGCCTTTCAAGATTTTTTCGTTCGAGATCTTGGTTTTTGACATATATGAGGATAGGCCCGTTGCTTTGTCAACATTTGTAACGTGATTTAAGAATGTTAATAAATGCAGTAGGTTTGTGGTTGCGATTTTCTTTTAAATAATAAAATTTGAATCATCAACGTTCAATAGTTGCAAACGATGTTCGGAAACAGTTTTCTTAAGAATTTTAACTTGATGTAAAAGCCGAACAATTTAGTTAAACCGAACGCAGGCCAGTAGCAGTATCAACCAGAATTCAGCCGTTTCCAATTGCCATCTGATCGTTCTGCAACGCAAACTCACGCATTTTCGTCGTTTAACGCATGTTTCTCCACGTTTTATTTCAAAAGTTGAGCTCTAGAAAGGTACAAAATCTCAAATGCCAAACTCCCGAATGACAAAAAATGAGAATCCCCAAAACCTGAAGTCCCGAATGGACTCAATCCTGGATTGAATTGGGATCCAGAATTCTGAATCCAACCCCTTGAGTTTATCTTCAGATTATCTTGATCGCGTGAAGGCCGGTAAATTTTACGAAAATCGCCGGTCAGTAAAATCATAGTTTTTCCGAAGTGCCTCGCTTTTTTTTCAAATCTTGCATATTTCGATCAATAACCTCGAATGGTTGCTTATGTGCCATAATGCATTCGCCCAGATGATATTTTCTAAGTTTTCAAGACCTGTGATATCGCAGAGTTAGTTCGTCTACGGCTCTACGTATCACCTTGATTGAAATGTCAACTTTGGAAAAGGTTATCCAGTTAGTTCAAAAATCTCTTTGATTTCGGATTTAATGTAGATTTGTTAGTAACCACATTTAAGTGTTGATTGAATCTCCATATTTAAGTCCAGTTCAAGTCGATTTAAAAAAAAAAATGATTATTTTGAATCACCCTACTTGGCAATCAAGGCTTATACTGCAACTGACAGTGCATCCCAATTAAAGCGCACTTAAAAGCATATCAAAGTGTCCTTGTGCCATGTCCAATTTTTGGTGCTAGAACATTGTATGGCACACATGTAGTAGTTGTAGGTACTCACCTTGTTGAAAAGTTTCATTTTGAGCGCTGCGAAAAGATGACACACCACCAAACCAAAACAGGGTGGTTTTTAATGCTGTCATGTTTCTGGCATGCGAGTGCAATTTAATGTGTTGACGTTCAAAAGAGGACAAGGTGTCATTTTTGTTCGCGTGCAGACTTAACAGGTTCTTATGAAAGAAAAGAACAATCAAATTCCCTCAGGATAATTTAAGAGTAAGGATAGAATGTTTTTAAATTCAAGGAGGTGCTCTCGACGACCAACGACGCGACGACGACGTTTGGATGTCAATTATCACGTCCTTGTTTTTATCGAGCTTGTTTTTCTACGTCTTATAAAAAGTTGGTATTGGGTACATAAGTAATATGAAATGATGATAAAATCTTAAGAATTTGTCTATCTCCCTTATCTAATAGAACAAGAATGACTAAGACGCTACGGATACCGACGAAGCAATGCCAAATGAATGCTCTGGAGAAACAATGGTGGATCATTCTTTACGTTCAGATTAGCTTAACGGACGCAATTTACTTCTCATCCTCCATCCCATATACTATCTGCTAAGGGGAGGAAATTATGTCCTGAAGTTATGCGTAGTTCGGATGTCGATGGAAAATCATAGGATAATACTTAGCTTTTTGAATTGAATTAAGGTATAGGGATATGGCACGAAGGCAGTTTTGTTTACGATAATTTTTTGTTTGAATTCCAACAAGTACTTGATGGAATATGGGACTCAGAGTAGTAAAGTATCTTGTGATGGTCTGGTATTAACTCAGAAAAATGGGGGTCGTCGTCTGTCTTCTCACCAAAATAGCCCCCTTTTAAATGTACATAAAAATATTGAAAACAAGATGTTTATTGAAAAATGTGAAGTTTCGTTTAATGAGTTGAAATATTCTTCTGTGCATTTCAATAAATGTATCTTGTTGGGATAATTATTATGCATAACTGAAAGTGGTATAAGGTATTTATTTTTGATTTTTGAATTCAACATGTTCTTAAATAATTTTTCAAATAAGCACCAACTGCACCAAAAAATCTTCTGAAAATCTACTGATAAAAAATGGAAACTACAAAAAAAGATTTAGTGATAAGAAATTTGCTGTTCTCCGAGCATTTTTTCACTGTACCAGCTCTTACACCCGCTGAAGGCAAAGAAAAATGTGAAAAGATTCCAATAAAAGAACTCTTCTCTTCTTGACCAATAACCCTGGCTCTTTAAGCTGTTCGTCAATATTTTTTTTATTAACGTTAAACAAGATATCTGCTTCATCAATATTTCTACATCTTAAGACCTTTTTAAAAGACCCAAGCTAATAAATATGAAAAGTTTAAATCAGTCCTTTATTGAAATTAAGAACTTTCTAATAAAAAAAAACTTCAAAACTTAAAATCAATTTTGAAACTTTAAACACTGCGTCCATTCCATTTTCTCCTCGATAAAGAATAACCTGCGGCAATATTTTAGCAAATAGAAAATATACTTTCAATCAACTGAATAAACTGGACCCAAACAATACTAATACATACAAAATGACTGCCTAAAGGGACGATCCTACGAAAATATTGTCGGAAGAATCCTTTCCAACTTCAACTATTAACATACGACCCCAATTTCATTTTTGTGGGAACTGATTTCCCCACTTAGGTACTCAATAACGCCTAATACCCTTCCATTAAAATTACCAAATTAAACCATTCAATACCTCATTTACAGTGGTATCTATGCAAGTCGTCTCTATCTATGTATGTATATCTGTTCCTTATGAATTATTCACATTTTCCCCCAGAAAGAGAACATTTTGACGGACGAACAAACGAACCCAAAAGAAAATTAAACCAACCCGCAGGATAGAAAATGTGAAAAGTCCCTTTCCATTACTCGACCATTTTCTTGATTCTGAATATCGAAAACCCATTATTTTGAGTATGAGTTTATGAGCTTCGTGGACGCAAAACTGCAAATCAATGATAAACATTTTCCAAAAAGGGATTATTCCATAAACCTCCCCTGGACTAACCACTCTTCGTCTGCTTTTGCAGAAATATTATTCCTAACAAAAAAAACGAACAAGACGACAAAATCCCCTGGGATTCCAATTGACAGTCGGGGATTGCTCAACATTATAAAGACACCAAATATAATGTTGAACTCATTTTTCGGGGAGAGTATAGGTATCGAGTGTTGTTCAGAGAAGGTGTGAGAAACTAACATGTGGTGTCAGGGAGAAGAAGAGTCTATTTTCACCCTCACTTGCATTTGTCACTGCCTCGATTATCATAATTTTATTTGACAAGGGAATCCTCCTACCAGAGCACACCCCCTTTTGTATATTTTTGGCTTCTTCTAATAAAATTTGACAATTCTAAATTTGTTGTTCTCATTCCAGGTATATAGTATGTCGACACCGAAAAGTACTCGGGGTAGTGGCAACGACTCGAAGGAAAAACTTCGACGAATTCCTAGCGTTCAACCGGGTACTCTCCTTTGTCAACATTTGATCAAGGAGGGAACGTATGGCCGGATTTATGCCGGCAGAATAGGCGATTCCTGTGATATACTTATAAAAACTGTTGTGGATGGTGCGTCTTTGACACAGGTCGCATGTTTGCTGCAAGATGCATCGATGCTGATTGGTGTGAGCCATCAAAATATTCTGGCACCAATGATGGCGAACACTGAATTGCCAGGCCCACCTGAAATTGCTTATCCCAATCCAGCTAAGGGTAATTTAAAAATGTAAGTTATAATACGTTTTTGTTGTTGTTGTTATCTTTAAACAATGATTATTCTCTGGCTCTTTGCATGGATAACATAAGATTTCTTTGTCAAAGTTTTTATTTTGCTTTTAAACAATTCTTGCAGATTTCTTCAAAAATCAAGAGAAACAAACTCTCCACTTAGTACACGAACGCTTGTCGAGTTTGGACTGCATGTAACTAAGGGCTTGGCCCATCTACACTCTTTAGGAATCTTACACAAGGATATAGCTACCCGAAACTGCTAGTAAGTAAATATTTATTAGATGATGTCAATAAAATTTAAAAATATTCCAAAAAACACTGAAGATGAAATTTCTGGTAAAATTGGTAAATGTCATTTTAATAAACGGAAACCATGGTATAGTTAATTGGTACTATTTGCCGTGCCTTTTGTTTGAGCCCACAGTGGCAGTCATCACATCGTCAATTACCATAATAAAAATAGAATAGGTGAAAGGAGTTCTCCTTGCCTCACTCCTTTGCGCATCTTGAAAGGGTCAGAAAGTTGTCCACTGCAGCGAACAAAACACCTTGCGTTATTGAAGGATTCCTTAATGACATTAACTATCTTCGCAGGGATAACCCTCGCAATCAGCTTTCTCCATATATATTTCAGGATCTGTTTTGAGGAATTTCCAGCTGTTTTTTTTTACTTTACTTTTCATTTTTGCACTTGATGGGGGACTGATGCCAATTATAGCCCTGGAGGATCTGCATGCGTTTGTAAGATGAGGATTCACATTTGCATCCTGGACAACGTTTAGTTGTGCACTAAAATGATTCTTCCATTTTGGCATATGATCTTCTTTAGTCACCAACAGGTTGCAATTCACATCTATCACAGGATGTTTCATTTTGTTACGTTGGCCGACTAAATTTTACCAAAAGGTAATTTTGTGCAGCTGCCATGTTTCACCTCTCCCCGCATCTATTTCAGCTCTCTCCGCAAGTTTGTCCATCATAGCCAGGGGCGGACTGGCGTACCGGGCAACCGAGATTTTATCCGGTTGGCCCCCAAGCATGCAAAGATTTTATAAAACATCCTACATTTCTTTTCTGTTTTTAAACTTTCTAATAGATTGGACTCTCACCAAATATTAAGTTTTTGTGAATCAAAATAGATATTTCAATCCCCCTAGAAATCAGAAAGTAGCCTCTACAGATCTTTGGAGACCCTCTGAACACAGCTGAAGACCTTTTCGGACCTCCTGAGGCCCCCATCAAAACTCAATCGGTGGCCTTTACGGATCTATGGAGGCCCCTAGAATTCGATTGGTTGGCCTCTACGGATTTTTGGAGGCCCCCAGAACTCGTAAGGTGGCTCTTATGGATCTCTGGAGGCCTTCTGAACTCAGTTGGTAGCCTTTAAGGATCCATGGACACCCCAAGAACTCGGTTGGTGGCCTTTGCGGATCTTTGGACGCCCCAGAAATCAGTAGGTGGTATCTACAGAACTCTGGAGATCTCCAAAACTCGGTTGGTGGCCTCTACGGATCCTTTATAATTCAACTTTAATTTTTTTTCTGACTATTCTGAAAATTTTTTATGCTTGGTTTAATAAAACTCTAATTAATTAATTTGAAAGGCAACATAGCCCTAAACTCAAATGTTTAAATAAAATTAAATTAAATTCAACTTTATAAATGCAATAAATCAATAAATTTTGTATTTTGTGGCATTTTTTCTAAAATTCCCGATAGGCCCTCTGAACCTCAGTTCGCCACTGATCATAGCCTTCTTGTCACGTGGCAAACTTATTTCCACTATTCCATACCTAGAATCAACAGATACAATTAGTTGTAGTTTTGACGTTCAATCTCGAAGTGTGGTGGCAAAATATTGCCGTACATTTGGGTGAGTAAGAACGCTTATTCTCTCTGTCACCCTGTGGGCTACGCACTGCCTGCATCTGCTCTTCTCTTACTATATGAACATCGCACAGTGACTTCCTCCTTTCTTTGATCTTTAATCAAGTGAAGGTTTCGATTTTGACCGTTACGAAATTCCCAATGGTTTTGTGTGGAAATAATGACCCACAAATTGCAAGTTGACGACCGCTACAAAAGTCTACGAGCATATCCCCATTCTTATTGCACTGACCTAAGCCGTGTTTTCCCATAACGCATTCGAGGCCTTAGTTGTCAAAACCTACTTTGGCATTTAAGTCTCCGATGATGATTATGATAACACCTTTAAGAACACTACTGGTGGGAACCTACTCCAAATTCAAGGGATTTTAGAAAGAGGTCTTCTCATCTAGTGCTGCCTCATTCATTGGCGCGCACAGGATGGAATTATTTTGAATTCTGAAACTAAATTTCGGAGTCATTAGTCTCGATGGAATTGATTTTAATGATAGAAGTTTCTATTTTGCTTCCTAAGTAAACCATGATTCCTAAGGCTGGCCACGATATCAAATCAAACGACACTTTTGTTAGTATCGTCTCGGTATCGTCAAAATGAAAAAATTTTACTCAGTCTCATTTGGTCTCGTAAAACAAAGTCTCGGTATCGGTATCGTCTGGTTTCGTTCTGGTCTCGGTCACAAACAAAAATTAAATGCATGACTTGGTTAGATGTTCTTGATTTTGTAGTTGAAATCGCTTGGTATTTTTAAGATTTAATAAAAATCATTATAAACATATATGAATAGTAAATGAATGAAAAATTTTTAACTAAAGCTTTTTTACTGTCCTAAAAATGTTCAAGGTCTTGTTCCATAATGTCTAACTAAAGTTCCGATTAGCTATCCGAAACATAAATTCTACGTCAAAATATCATAGCAGGCAACCATAATGCTGTCACAAAATCATTTGAGCCGTTTCTGAGAAACCAAGAAATAAGAAAAAATATGGGGGGCAGTTGGTGGATTTCATTAACGTCACTTCCTCTAGTTAATTGGTTTCAGAGAAACAAAGTAAAAGGAATGAATAGGTCACCAAATGATTGGTTCCAGAGAAACAAGCAAAAAAAAAAATGGACGTGGGAGTGGGTTGGTCTTACTTAAATAATAGCTTAAACATTGTCCCTTAGAAAAAAGAAAAATTGTGAAAATATCATTCAAACCGTTAGAGCTATTTTCGGGAAACCAATAATAAGAATTTTTTATTTGTAATAATAAATTAATTAGATATTCAAAAATATATTGTTTCTGCTGATACCAAACGATATAATACCTAAATTTCGGTCCCAAAAGTACGGTTCGGTCATGGTAACGTTTCGAACGCTTTGAAAGTGGTATCGTCTCAGTATCGCTTCGGTTTCCCATACCGATACCAAATAATACCGAGACTTTTCTGGTATCGTAGTCAGCCCTCGACCCCCACATCATTTAATCTTGGTGTGCGAATGTACATGCAACATTTAAATAAATAAAATGAATCAAAATTATTATTAATGTAATTTAATTTTATTGAATACATAATGTACATAATCTATTACAATTAATTAAACTAAAATATTATAACTCACCTTTATATCAGTTTTGCCAACTGTTATAATAAAAATATTAAAACTTAAACTTATCGAAAATGTTAAAATAAAATGTCAAATGAAGGTTAAAAATTAATAAGTGTAATATACACTTTGATTGTACTTTAAAATCATTCGAATAAATACTTCCGAACAAATATCACGAAATTTTAAGATTTTTTTCTCTTAATTTTTTATATAAAATTCTTGTTCAATTTATACATTGGTCCTTCGAGCCTTTGTTCTCTTTTAATTAATAATACTAAGAGACAATATTAATACAAAATTTATCATACCAAGTGTTAAAATAAAACATTTAAGACAATTTTGATACTTAACCTAAAAAACGTCAAATATAGTAAATCTGTGTCAAATTTAGATAAAAAATTGAAAAGCTTAAAAGCCAATTGCCTTAAAACTAACCGTGCTAATCAAAACAGCAATATAAAATCGTTGAGATCCTTGTGCAGCGACCGCCGGAGCCACCAAGAGAAACGCAGTGCCGAAGCAAGACGACGACGACAGCAGCACCAGCAGCAGCAGCAGCACACGCACCAGCAGCAGCAGCAGCATATAACGCAGCAGCATACAACTCAGCAGCAGCAACAGCAGCAGCAACATACATCGCAGTAAGTGTTGCCTTTTATGTGTGTTGTAAACTCGTCAAATTAAACGTCTTTTCTGCAAAAATATACATATATATTTATATTTAAATAAGTAATGGATCCAAAGGGTTTTAAGTATGGAGAACTCCAAAAGGGAATTCTCAATAAAATTATAAAAGACATTATGAATTTCAAAAAATCACCTAAGGATCGTATAACTAAACCGTACATAACGGGGCGATTAGCAAAGCTAGAAGAAGATGTCAAATCGGCTAAATCATACCATGAGGCAATTGTAGGTGGAGGCTGCCTGGAAGAGGGGCTAAAATTAGAAGATTTAGTGGAGGTTTATGATCAAATAAGTGATAATTACCTTGATTATAGAGCAATTTTGGTGGAAACGCTTGACAAGTTTTCCTCTCCGAAGATATTAACGGCTTCTGGTTCGGAAACGCAACCTTCCACCCATTCCGAAGTGAGGTTGCCTCGTATTGATCTTCCGAAGTTTGATGGGTCGTATACCACATGGAGAGCCTTTTATGATAGGTTTCAGGCTCTAGTTCACAATAATTCGAACCTTGGTAATTTAGATAAGCTTCACTTTCTTCAATCGTGCTTAGTAGATGATGCAAAACGTTTTTTACAAAATCTGTCTATTGAAGCCGCCAATTATGACAAGGCGTGGGAGCTTTTAAAAGAGAGATATGACCACAAACGTATCCTGGTGCATATCCAAATGCAACAACTTTTCGGTCAATGTCAATTACCTCGTGAAACTGCTTCCGGTTTGAAAAATCTCTTATACACAACAAAAGAGTGTTTGCATGCCTTGGAAAACTTGGGAGTTCCAGTTGACAAGTGGGACATTATTTTGATTTGGTTCCTTAACCAAAAATTGCCTCCAATTACGCAAAAGCTATGGGAAGAAAAGTTGTGTGACAGTAAGGAGTTACCAAATTTAACAGAATTTACCTCGTTTTTAGAAAAACGCTTCCGAACTCTTGAAGTTTTGGATCAAAAAGACCAAAGTACTTCGAATCACGCCAAATCGGATTCGTCAGCTAGTTTTAAACCGCGGTTTCCAATAAAGTCAAAAGTTTTACATGCTAAGCAGAAGTTTAAGCCTACCAAACCAACAGTTTCGGAGGTTTTAGTATGCAAATTATGTAATTTAGAAAAACATGCGTTGAAGAGATGTCAACAATTCCTAAATATGGATATTACAGGACGAAAAGACGTTGTTCGAAGATTGAAAGTGTGTGAAAATTGTCTTTCATATAGGCATTCTTTACAAGAATGCCCAAGCCAACTGTGCTGTTTTTTCTGTCAACAAAGACATCATTCCTTGTTGCATGTCAACCATCAACAACTTGATAAAAATAATGTTGTGAGAAATCCTGCACCGTCGTCGTCTTCGAGAATTCCAAATCAACCTAAAGCAACCACCTCAAATGTAATTCAAACAAATATGAGTGCAAACGCAGCAGAATTTCAACCAGCCAATGATGTTCAGAATTCAACCACGTTGAATTACCATACAACACACGGTGATCGAGATTTCTCTCACCAAGTGCTTTTAGCAACCGCTATAGTCAAGGCCCGTGCCTCAGACGGCCGAGTACATTATTTACGAGCCATCATTGATACTGGTTCTGAAAGTTCATTTATAACAGAAGCGGCCGCACAACTGTTAAAACTTCGGAAGTGGCGTACATGTGTTGATGTATCAGGGTTGGGGTTGGTCAGTAGTGGCACTACGCAGAACGCTGTACAGGTACAGATCACATCTTGCCATTCATCGTTTCAAATTGCCATACAGGCATTAATCTTCAAGTCGCTAACTGGCCTTCTTCCGACCCAAAGAATTATACAAGATAAATGGGATCACTTAACTGGGCTTACGTTGGCAGATCCAAATCTTCACGAGCCTGCACCTATCGATTTGTTGTTAGGTAGTGACGTTTGTGCCGAAATATTTCTTCCAGAAATCAAACGTTCACAAGATGGTGTCGGACCGATGGCACAAAATACGGAGTTAGGCTGGATTGTCCTAGGAAGAATTTCCACACATCCCTCTCAAAAAATACGGAGTTTCGTGCAATTGACAGAATCTTCTCCGATCGATCTGAGCGCTCAATTACAGAAGTTCTGGGAAATAGAGGAATTGCCGTTTCAAGCTCATGAAACCGAAGAAAATGTAGCCTGTGAGGAACATTTTGAAAAGCATACTCTTCGTTTACCCGATGGTCGGTATCAAGTTAAAATGCCATTTAAAGATGAACAGCTGCCAAAGATGGGTCCCAGCCGACACATGGCATATCGACGGTTTCTTCACCTCGAGAAAAAGCTCGATACAAATCCAAGTCTTAGAAACGAGTACACGAAATGTATCACAGAGTATGAGACACTCCATCACATGGAAGAAATTAGCAGCGACAATGAAGTTCTTCACACGCCTTATCATTTCATTTTACCACATCATGCGGTGATAAAGGAATCCAGCACAACCACTAAAACAAGAGTTGTTTTCGATGCAGCCGCAAAAGATTCGACTGGAAAGTCGATAAATGACTGTCTGTTGATAGGCCCAAAATTACAAACAAGTATTATAGATCTTGTTTTGCGGTGGCGGACTCATCGATATACTTTCACGGCAGATATAGAAAAGATGTATCGACAAATTTGGGTAAGTCCACCAGACTCCTTTTACCAAATCATTATGTGGAGAAATGGACAAACAGAGCCTTTGAAACTCTACAAGCTAAACACTGTTACGTTTGGTACAGCAAGTGCTCCATATTTAGCCATAAAAACGTTAAAACGTCTCGCCAAAGATGAATACACTAAATTTCCTGTGGGGGCGAAGGTCGTGCAAGAAGATATGTATGTGGATGATGTAATCAGCGGTGCAGACTCTATAGAAGAAGCAAAGGGAAAACGAGATGAAGTGAGAGCACTTTTGGCGTCAGCTGGTTTCAACTTAAGGAAGTGGACAGCGAATCATAGAGATTTGATGGAAAATATTCCTGTTCAAGACCGTGAACATGATTTCGAGCTTCCTTTTGACCCATCCAATCACGTCAAAACTCTGGGCATCAAATGGGTTCCAACTTGCGACTTCTTTTCTTACAAGAATCTGCAAAAATCAGATGAACATATTACAAAACGAACGATTTTATCAACCATTGCCAAGCTTTTCGATCCACTTGGATGGATATCACCTTGCATAATCACTGCGAAGATTATCATGCAGAAACTTTGGGATCTCGGATGTGATTGGGACGAGCCAATTCCAGACGACCTTAAGAGAGATTGGGAAGCCTTCCAACAAGAGCTTCCAATGATTGAAAAAGTGAGGATACCACGATGGAACCGAATGAGCACATCAAATAAAGCAATCGAGTTGCATGGCTTTTGCGACGCTTCAATGAAAGCATATGGAGCTGTGGTTTATGTTCGTGTCTTGGATAGCAACGAAAATATTCATACCAACTTACTCTTAGCAAAAACAAAGATCGCTCCGAGCAAGCGGACGATCACCTTGCCACGTCTGGAACTTTGTGGCGCAGTTGTCTTAGCCCAAATATTACATTACACCCGCACTGTTCTAGCAATTCCCGATGTTCGTATCTTTGCTTGGACAGATTCAACAATTGCTCTTTCCTGGATTAGAGCAACTCCAGCTAAATGGACAACATTTGTTTCAAATCGAGTTTCCGAGATACAGCGATTATTAGGCAGCGATTGTTGGGCCCATGTTCCAACACATCATAACTCAGCAGATATAGCATCTCGTGGCGTTTATCCATCAGCCTTGGAGTCCTTAGATGTTTGGTGGAACGGTCCAACATTCTTGAGATCGCAGTGGGATTATCATGTGCCCAATCAAGTTGAAAACTTCGAAACGGAAGAAGAATGTCGTCCAGTAAAAACACACACTATTCAAGTGACAAGAGAACTGATAAGTATCATAATTCACAAAAATTCGAGCTTACTCAAGGTAATTCGTATTATCGCATGGTGGCTACGTTACAAAAACAACCTACTATATATGCGTTGGGTAAGAAAACATTCCCAAAACGATCAACAACCGACGAGTGTTCGCAAGAAAAGCGGACCATTAACCGCTTCTGAATTAGAGGCATCTCGAATGCTAGCGATCAAGACAGCTCAAACCGAGATGTTCTCCAACGAAATAAAAGAGTTGCAACAAAACGGTAACATTTCAAAACAATTAAAATCACTTAATGTATTTATTGATGTCAATGGTATTTTAAGAGTTGGTGGTAGATTGCAGAATTCACTGCTACCTTATGAAGCGCAGCATCCAATTTTGTTAAAAAACAACAATCATTTCACAAAACTTGTGGCAAAAGATGCTCATAAAAATACGTTGCATGGCGGAATACAACAAATGATTGCATATATACGTCATCGATTTTGGATTGGTCAAATTCGAAGAAGTGTAAAGCACGAGCTACACAAATGTACAACTTGCTACCGGCAGAAGGCAGCAGAGATGCAGCAATTGATGGGAAATTTACCAGCTGCTAGAGTTCGCATGGCTAGGCCATTTTGTCACACCGGCGTAGATTACGCAGGCCCCATCGAAATCAAAGCCTGGAAGGCACGCGGAAGCAAAATCCTCAAAGGATATTTTGCGATTTTTATTTGCTTAGCGACAAAGGCCATCCATTTAGAAGTCGTTTCAGACTTGACGACGCAGGCATTTTTGGCAGCATTCAGGCGATTCACTGCCAGACGAGGGACTTGCAAGCAAATCCATAGTGATTGTGGTACAAATTTTGTTGGTGCTAGTTCAGAACTAGATAAGATGTTAAAGGCTTCACAACATGATTGGAAAGTAATTGCTGAAAATCTAGCAAATCAAGGTACGGAATGGCATTTTATTCCTCCCGCTTCTCCTCACTTCGGTGGATTGTGGGAAGCCGGAGTGAAATCGGTTAAGTACCACTTAAAACGGGTTGTCGGGATGGAGAGGCTGACTTTTGAGGAGCTCACAACACTTCTTACTCAGATAGAAGCGTGCTTGAATTCGAGACCCTTGTGTCCTCTTTCCGATAGCTTGGATGATTTGGATGTGCTAACCCCAGCACATTTGTTGATCGGCGAAAGTCTTCATGCTGTGCCACAAGGTGACATCGACATCAACATCACATACATGGATAGATGGAAGCGAGTCCAGGCAATGACCGAAACATTTTGGCGCAAATGGAGTTCTGAATACTTGTCCAGACTTCAACAACGTCCGAAGTGGATAAAAAAGTTAGAAAATGTCGAAGTTGGAGACATTGTCTTGATAAAGGATGAGAGATTTCCACCGACAAATTGGAATTTAGGACGTATTGAAAAAACTCACCCTGGATCCGACGGATTAATTCGCGTTGTCTCGGTCAAAACCAAAACAGGATGTATAAAACGCCCCATTGCTAAAATATGTCGCTTACCTTCGAACGAAACATCACAACAATCCAGCATCGTATAAAAATCTCGAAATATAAAATAAAACACCAGCTAAAAATTGAAAATCAGAAAATATGTATAAAATAAAACACCAGCTAAAAATTGAAAATCAGAAAATATGTATAAAATAAAACACAAATTTAATTTAAAAACTTAAAACTTTATTAAAATTAAAATGTTCTTAAAATAATTTACAAAATTTTCAATAAAAAATTAGTAAAATTAAATAAAACTAAAATTTTAAAAGAAAAAGGAAACACTAGCAATCTACAAACTTAAATTAAATAAAAACCAAATCCGAGTTTAAATCACTTTTATTAAACAAAATACAATTTAAATCAAAAAAAAAAAAAAATTATTCAAACGTAAACAATGTTCACATAATTCCATAAAATATTTCTTAAAATTAAATCGATCCACTTGTCGAAATATAAAATGAAGATGAAAAATTAATTATCAACTAACACAACTTGTAGCATTTAAATTTTGAATCGCGTTATAAATTAAAACCAAATTATTTTCACCAAAATGAAAACAAATTAAAACAAAATAAATTTATTCAAAATGGTCACTTTCAAAACACAAATGCACCCAACATTTAAAATTAAAATACACTGTCACTCGCGATCTCAAAATCCGAAACAAAATAATATTTAAAATAAATGTCAAAATTAATGACGTCACTAAAAACAAAATCACCAGAATTTCACACACAAGATTCTATATATTTTTTGCTAATTATCATACGAAATATGTACATACAAAAATATACCGATATCGTATGTACTGAATGTATAAACGTACGAGTATATAATTGCACCAGCGTATGTACATAAAGCAGTTTTAAGCAGCACCGTTATAGCAAAAAAAAAAATACCGTATAATGAAATGCGAAATAATAATAATTATGAAATAATAAAATTTAATATTGTTATAAAATAATGTACAATTAATATAACAATAATTCATTCACACATGTAATAAAATTTAAATTCACATTCAACAAACACTCACCTGGGTTATCTCCTCACACGATCAATGGACAGATTTGGACACTTTCAATTTATTAAAAACAAATAACATTTAACTAATTTAATTAAAATTTAAACACAACTAACACTTAATTAAAACAACGAACACACAAAATTTACAATTTAAATAAAATAACTTACAATTAAATAAAATTAATACACAATTCAATTTATTAACGAACGATAACATATAACCGACGCGACGCACGACAACCGAACCAAAACTATCAATGGAACATATACACATTGTATTGTAGTACTCACATAGGTAATGGGTTTGCAAGAGCCAACGGATCTTTTCCATTCATGGGGAAATGCAAAAAAAAAAAAAGAGTTTGTTTATGTGCAATTATGTATTGTTGTCGTAGTCTTTACTAAATTCATCGTTCCATTTCTAATTTGTTTCAATTCTTTTTTCAATGTCAAATTAGATAGCGACGTTTTGTGGAAAATCAAACAGGCGTGTTCAGATGCTTGCAAAACATGGGTCCAGAACAAACCTTATCTGAGGGCGAAGAATGTGCGAATGTACATGCAACATTTAAATAAATAAAATGAATCAAAATTATTATTAATGTAATTTAATTTTATTGAATACATAATGTACATAATCTATTACAATTAATTAAACTAAAATATTATAACTCACCTTTATATCAGTTTTGCCAACTGTTATAATAAAAATATTAAAACTTAAACTTATCGAAAATGTTAAAATAAAATGTCAAATGAAGGTTAAAAATTAATAAGTGTAATATACACTTTGATTGTACTTTAAAATCATTCGAATAAATACTTCCGAACAAATATCACGAAATTTTAAGATTTTTTTCTCTTAATTTTTTATATAAAATTCTTGTTCAATTTATACACTTGGGCCTCCATCTATCTCCTTATCACTAGAGTACAAGAGTACAAAATTCTTTTCAGTCTTGATTCTTCATTTAATTGGAGCTTTTTCTCATCATCTGGTCACACTCAGTCCCAGAATTATGATGTCAAGTCAAAGAATTTCACGGTTTACTTGTTCGTTCATTCTTACTGCATAAAGGGAACAAACGTTCCAACAAAGCTCCAATCTTCAGTCATCCAAATTGGAACAGATGCTCCATCCGTTGCTCTTTATCTCCTCCTCCTTTCCCATCACATTTCTATGCCGTTGACCATCACCTGTTCATCCACCTTTTGGGAGATTTCCTCCAGCCCAATGATAAGGTATTCAAGCAGATGCATAAGCTTTTGGCATTCGAAAAAAACTCAAACTCAAGATTTTGATCAAATACGAATATCAAGAGAATGAAATAAATCGGCCCCGAAACTCACTCTAGATATTTATCTGTTCATTGAAATGACCATCAAACACTCCCACATCTTCCTATTGACGACAATACCAAGGCCTTCAAAATAATTTCTTCGAAACATTATTCTTCTTACATTTTTTTATAAATAGGTATCTCGATAATTTTTCAGTCTGATGCCTCAGACATAACTTTTTGGGACTAATTATTGTTAAATTCAACTCAATAACCTTTTCACGTTAACACATAAAATGTCTTATTTTCTAAATTCTTTATAATCATTACGTATCATTTGATTTTCACAAATTTATTTGACCTTTAAAAGTCGGCCTTTAAAGGCCAAGCAAAAAGAGCTAAAAATGTGAAGGTTTATTAGTTAAATCTTTTTTTTAGTGTAGGTATCTTAAAATAATAAATCCTATATTTTATCTTGAATTGACGTAGACATATTTCTTAACAAAAACTTCTACAATTAATCTTTTTTATAATGGGGAAAGAAGAGTCATATATATTTAAAGCAATAAATTTTCTTCGAAATAGGTACCTGTCCATGTTTCTAATTACATTGAAATATAATGTTCCTGCATTACATTTTACGTATCCTCATATTACAACAATCATAGCAAGCTGTGTGCTTATAACACAACTCTACTAACTACATATATGCCTGTAGGACCTTTAGGATATCTTCACAAAATGACACTTAATTATCCCCGAATTCAATTAGTCGCTCCAATATTGTTTATATACACATACATACTCCCAACTCTCTCTATATCTTTCTCCTCTTGTATAAATATAAAACCTCAACGACGGACGAGTGTAAACAAATCGAAGACAATTTGGAAACATCAATCGCAGAATATTCTCGGTATCTGTATAAACACAGAGAAGTACCTCTCCTGATGTATATGCACACAGCACACACATATCAATTTAACTACCCTCAACCCATCACAATCAACTATATGAAACCACCCTGAAGCCATTAAATGCCATTAAAATCATCAATCAACCGAAAATGTTAAATATCGAATAAAAAAGAAGAAGAAGAGAAAATTTATGTGCCCGTTGATATGTTCCAATGACTGACCACTCGCAATTTGCCTATCCGGTCTCTGTATGAAATGGGCCTCGATTATCCCCAATATATATTTATATGTATACTGTATACAACACCCCGAATCGAACACATTCCATTGACCATTTATATCCACCATCAACCCACTCACCAATCAACTATGAATCCTTTTCTATGCTTACTGTGTAGTGTGTATGTAAAGCACGGAGGCATGCTGAATGCCACAAATGGGTTATTATTACCAGGATGTAGGGGTGGCAATGGCTGACTATTAGTGAAATCATTCGAACCGTGATGTCAGTTCCACACCATCAATAAAACTTTTGTCAATATTAAATTTTGTGTGGATACTAACAAGCTATAAGCATAAACCGGGTCATTAATTGAAGCATCCACCCAAAAATATCGAATTCGGATATAAAATTTTGGGTTATTGAAAAAAAAATATTTCTTCTAATGCGTTAGGCATAGGCCGACCAACGAACAAATAATGTTCAAATTGTAAAGGAAAAACTTTTTTTGAAGAGAGGTTCGGCTGGCAACACTGTTTCTAGTGACAGTTAATTTGACAGGAGGTTTTTTTTACTCGTATATCCTGCCATTTTACCTTGAATTTGGCATTTCCACCACAATGAAAATAAACAAAAAATAATTATATGGGGTGTGGAAAAAGAGACATAAAAAAGCTGGCCACGTTCTGTTTTTTTTAACTATCGTATCATCAATTTCGTTAAGAAACGTTAAAAAATAGAACGAAACTTATATTTTTTATCTGCGATGTAGAATTAATTTCATAAGAACTTCCTGTGCATTTTAATCAAAAGGGTACTTTTACTTTAATATTTGTAAAAACTTCACAGAATTACCCAAGAGGCAAACAACAGTTGAGTTATTGGAAAAAAATTTCATTAAATTAAAATATTTTCATTTAATATCCACAGATGATCTTGTAGTACCTCGTGGCATAATGGTTAGTGCGTAGAACTGTCATGCCAAAGGTCTGGGTTCGATTTCCGGCCACTGCCACCTAAAAATAGAAATGTTTTTTTCCGAGGTACTGCCTCTTGCGAGGGACTGACAAATCCTCCAAGAGTATACTTGTCATGATTAAGTGCTTCTCATTAGCCGTTCGGACTCGGCAAAAAATTGTAGGTCCCCTCGATTCCTGCCAACAACACGCACACAGGAATGGTTGAGAGTTGTAAGTCACTAGGCCTTGGTTCTCCACGAGCTGTTGTGCTTCCAAATTTATTTATTTATTTATCCACAGAATGATTAAAATTAAATAATTAGTGGGCTATTGATTATGTCCTAAAAAACAGACCAATAAGACAGTAAGACTTTCATGGGCTTTTATTGTAAATATCAACAATTGGGTTGTTGAAGATGAGAAAACCGTGGAGTGCTATCAAATTAGAGGGCGCATTTTGTACGGAGGGGGTGCAAAAGCACTCTTTTTAGTTTTTTGCATATAACTCGAAAATGAAGAAAAATTTCGAAATAATGTTCAAAACTAAAAACATCGAAATGGATTATTAAATTTTTTTTTAATTTTGTTAGTTACCTTAATTTGAAAAAAATCATTGCAAGAAGGGAAAAATCACATTTTTCGTTTTTTTTTTTACTTATTTGCCTATAACTTTTTTATCTGTATAGATAGGTATGAGCATGCTCCATATAAAGACGATTTTATTTTATTTAAAATGAAATATTCAGAAAAAGTGTTGTATAAAAATCGACCTAGAAACGGCCGATCAAACTAAGCTGATTTTAGGATTTAAAAGTAAAATAAATGGCAGTTATGGCTATTTTGAAAAATTTGTAAGATGATATGCGCAAACTGGGTGAATGATTCATTGACCATTTAAGTTAAAAATAATAGAGACATTTCAAATTTTTCCTAGTTTAAGGGTTGCCGTCTATGTTTTTCAAAATTTAAAATAACTGCCAAAAATAAAAAACTTGCTCCTAAAAACCCAATTTTTGAACATATGTAAGCTAATTATACCTTCCTGAACATGAAAAAATAGTGCAAGACGAGTTTTTTGGCTGAAAGTGCTCAAAGTTCTTAAAGCAAGTATTAGGAGAAATTTCAGTTTCGACAACCAAACTCATCTGGAACTATTTTTTGCTGGTCTAAGAAGGTATAGTAAGGTAATATATGTTCAAAACCCAAGTTTGTTAAAGCAAGTTTGTTGATTTTGTCACTTATTTTAAATTTGGAAAAAAACACTTATTATAAATTTGGAAAAAATAAGATGGCAACCCTAAAACTGCAAAAAATTTAAATTCCTTTATAATTTTTTACTTTAATGGTCAAGAATGAATCATACACCTGATTTGAGGGGATCATCTTTCAAGTTTCTCGAAATAGACATAAATGCCATATATTCTACTTTTAAATCTTAAAATCAGCTTAGTTTAAGCGGCTCTTTCTCGGTCGATTTTTATCCAAGACTTTTTTTGAATATGTCATTTTAAATAAAATTAAATCATCTTTCTTTTAAATAAAGCAAGACCTATATTTGCAGGTAAAAAAGTTATAGGCTAATAAAAAAAAATTAAAAATGTGATTTTTCACTTTTTTTTTAATTTAGGTAACTAAAAAATTTAAGTATTCATTTCGATGGTAAATTTTATTGTCTACAAAAAAGATTTTCAACATTATTCCGAAAAAAAAATCTGTTCAGAAGAACGAGTGGGAAGATAAACGTTAAAACACATTTTTACGCGATACTGTTTCAAAAATAACTTTTCATTTAAAAGATATTTCAAAAATGTTGCAAGCAAAAGTGCAATAACAGCCGAGGAAATTACATTGACATTTTTCATCACCGTTTTTTGAAATGCATTTTTTGTTCGATTTAGGGCCAGTTTCAAATATTCCGGTTAAAGTTTCGGATAGGTATCCGACACACAACAATATCCGGAAGATAAAAGTGGTTGTTATTTAATTTCTGTTTCATCATCAAAGTCTCGGATAAACTAACCGGTGGATAAATTGACAGTTTGAGAACAACATAAAACATCAAAAACATACTGAAAATTAAATTTTTGTTGTCGAAACAAAAAGTGCTTATCGTTTTAATTTGAAATGTCACTGTTTTTTAATATATAAATTCAGTATGAATCATGACGGATCAATCCAAAGCGAAATTCAAAATATGACGATGGAAACTCATAGCAGTTAGGCATCTTCTGGATAAAATTTTTAACAGCCACTTGAACTGGCAGATATACTATCCGAGACTTTATCTGTCGGATATCATTATCCGAGACATTTGAAACCAAAAGTTGAAGTTAATCTGTCAAAAAAGTTCCGGGTAGGCTATCCGAGACCTTATCCGTAGGTCTTGAAACTGGCCCTTAGACTTTCCAAGAGGAACTCTTTACGAAATTCAAACAAAATTTTATATATATTTTTTTGCTGATTTTGATTATTTTTGTATTCTTATTTTCAGTCTGGACTCGGAATCCTATGTGAAAATTTGTGATAGCGCGTTATCGCGTGACCTATTTCCCGATGACTACCACTGCCTGGGTGACAACGAAAATCGCCCTCTCAAATGGATGGCCCTTGAGACACTTCAGAAAAAATACTATTCCGGCACTAGCGACGTTTGGAGTTTGGGTGTGCTTTTCTGGGAATTGGCAACTCTGGCAACGATTCCATTTGAAGAAGTGGACATCTTTGAACTGACGCCATACCTCATGGATGGCTTTAGACTTGGACAGCCTATTAACTGTCCGGATGAGTTGTAAGTATTTTTCTTAAATCCTCTAAGGTTTTATCGTTTGGCCATCCCTTTAAGTGTACAACTTTTGTTCCAATTAGCTTCACTGTGATGTCATGTTGCTGGCTAACGGATCCGAAGCAAAGGCCATCGTTTCCCCAACTTTTGGCCTATTTGCAGGATTTTCATGAAGATTTGGGCAAATATATTTAGAAAATCTAGCGTTGGTTTCTTTTTTTCGTTAAAGAAATAAGATAAATAGCGTGCGTTCACAAAATTTTAGTAAAACAAAAAAATAATAATAATGATATTTCTATATCTAAATCAAATCGACTGAACTGCAGACGATACTGAAATCAAAGAAATTCGCTGCACATTTTTATTGTTATAACAATATGAATAAATTATTATTATATAAATAAAACATCCTGGAATATATAAAAAAAAAAAACTTAATAACAAAAGTTAAGTTAAAAAAAAAACAAAATTTAACAAACGTTCAATTTAATTAATGAAAAAAAAAATAAGAAAAAAATTGATCTTGATCAGCTACATAAATAAGAAGGAACAAACAAAAATATATATGTATATTTATTATTGTAGATTATAAAGTTATTTTAAAATAATTTTTTTTTAAATTAGATAGATTTACTAGGTACGAAATGAAAATAAAACAAAAAAGTATATTTAATATTATAAGTATATAAAATAATTAAATTAAATGTAGTTACATTTTATACTTAAGATTGAGAGTAAATTCTGTAAAAAAAAATAAAATAGTTTTTGGTAGAAAATTAAAATTAAATTTAAAAGATAACGAAGATGAAGATTTAAAATAAAAATAAATTTATAAACAATTAAAAATGGTAGATAGGAGAAAATCAAAAATTATAATTAATACAAATTAATTCGGCTGTCAGACATTAAAATGTTTTTAAAACAAGGACATGTTCCTTGTCGGGTTATACATACATATATACAGACTTCTAGGTCATTAGTTCCTAAAAAAAATAGTTGTTTTTTTTTTATTTTGTATGCAAACGCAGCTGAACAGTCAATGGGAATTTTATAAGTTCACGGGAGGCAGTTTTTCTGTAAGCGTTTTAAACTGGCAATAATTTAAAAAGAAGAATATTTATGTATTTAAATTTTAAATTTGTATTTGTTGCTTTGTTTTATTTGTTGAATTTTATATAGAAATATGTAGGTATTGTACGTGGCCTGAAGTATTATGCATCTTTAACAAGCTTACATTCATCATAAGGGAAAATAATGCGAGGAAGGAGGCTCTGACAAACAGAAAGCTTAGTTTATATCACTGTGAGATTTATATAGATTAAGGTAAAGTTTGTTTAACGTAGTTTTTTAACCACCGCGATCTAACAAAGAGCTAGAAAGGGTTTGAACTGATCATACAACGTTGTATATAAAAAAAAGTATTACTTCAAAATAGTCTTACCTTTTGCCTTGAAAAATATACCTTAGTACTAAGATCGGTGATACTACAAGTATGTAGTATCCTTGAATAAAAAGCAAATATAAATAATATATTATAGATTATTTTGTTTTATCAGAAAAAATCGGTCTTTAATCTGGAGACAGTGCAGGGCATGTAAATGAGTAATCCCTGAACAGAGCAAAACCAACAACTTGCATTAGTAAGTAAAATTAATTTTCAAAAAGATTGGTCTTCTTTAAAAATTCAACAAAAAAATATTGCTTATCGTTCTCAAATCTCAAAACTAAATTTTGCGCCAGCAGTACGTACAATGCTTCAAAATAATGATTTTCTTAAAATAACATTCTCTTAATAACCACAAATGTAACAAGAATCCCCTTCAGTAAAGTATTGTGATATTCCTAGTGTTTGGTTAATTATTCTTCACATTTTCCACTCAGTTTCAGTTGAAATCTGGATCTTAAATAATATTAGTCTTACGCATTTTTTTTTAAATATCTTGTTACCATTTCGGGACTCCATAAACCAACCGCTTGAGCATATCTTTGTTCCGAAAAAAGTTATGCGCAGTTACGAGTATAACTTTTTTTGGGACAAAAATAGGCTCAAAAAGAGTACTTATTCAAACACGGGATTTTATCTCAAATGCAGTGGGATTTTTGGTATTCGGAACTCTGTCCATTCGGGATTTTGGTACTAGAGACTTTATTCATTCGGGATTTTGGAATTCGGAACTTTGATCTTTTGGGATTTTGTCCATTCGAGATTTTGATGGCATTTGGGTTTGGGCATTGGGAGTTTTCTCTTTATAAAATTTGGTATTTTGGCATTTGGGGTTTTGTACCCTTCCCAGGCTCATGACATTCAGTTTTGGCCCAGAAGTCTATTTTTAAATTCTACATGGCTAATTTCACATTCGTAATAATATTTAAACTCAAAATTTTAATCAAATATGGCATAATATACCGAGATCCAACGACATAAAAAGCCCATGTCACTTGATGGACATTCACTTTCATCACAAAATTGCCCTTAAATTACTATTCTCTCTGGAGCAGTAAAACAATTGTGAAAAAACTTCTAGGTTTTTAAAAAATTCTAATTTAAAAAATTCTCAAATCTATAAATATCGCAGCCATCCTCCAAAAGAATGTGACAGGTGGGAGGGTAAATTATATTTTGACGCAAAAAGTGTAAGTAAGATTTTCGATCCAAATGTCACCCAATTGTTCTAAAATCACTTATTTAACAAACTACATATATTTTCCCCATGGCTAAGCCTTACCATTCGTAATTACATACAGGTATATTCCTACCTTTCTGTGGGACATTTATGGAGCCTTTGCCACTAGACTGAGAGGCAAATGTCCCATTTTCCATATACTGACAATCTTTTTTAAACACAGCTTTGGCGAATTTATGCGTATGGCATTTGTTTGGTTCAAAGATTAAAATTAAACAGATAAGGTATATGGAAAGCACAATATTGAGGAGCCTGATAATGCTTGGGTGACCTTACCAGATTATGAATGACATCCTTGACATTTCCCTAAATCTAGTCTTCATTGTATTTATATTTCGCACTAAAAAGTTATTGATTTTTAATTATTCATAATTCTTTTTATTCTGAAACTGAAACCGTTCCCCTTATTTTTGCCAAAATAATTAGTTTTAGAAATTAATACTAGAATTTTTTTTCTATGATAATTTCACAGATGATCCTGTCAAGAATAATAAATATTTCCATCCTGTTTAGCTTGCTTATTTTTTTTTTTATTTATATGCAACCATTCCTCTTCTTAATCAACTCTTCATCTACCTATACATATTTAAAAAAAAAAAACACAGAAATTTAAATGAATTGAACAAAAAAAAAAACAACAGAAATATTTTATAAATTCTTACACTAAATCTTCAGCAAAGGACGAAACACAGGGTGACACTTATGTATTTATTTTTTTATAAAATTTTCTATTGTAAATCGTAAAATGTATAAATTTATCAATAATGTTTGTATAGAAAAAAAAGAATACATATAAAAATACATATTTTGTATTTTTTGTGTTTATATTTTTAAATTATTATTGTTAAATGTTTGTAGTACTATTTGTTTAATTTTTATTTATTTTTTTTTTAAACTCATCAACAGATAAAATATCTGAAGGAAATTTAAAGAGAAAAGAAGAATGTTATAAAAACGAAAGAAAACAGTGTTATGTCTGTGTATGTTTCAATGTCATTTTTACTATCAAACTAAATGTCTTTTTAAAAAACTGTAACTTATACATATGTAGATGTTTTTCACCAAAAATAAAAACAATTTGAAAAAAAAAAATAAACAAACATTTTAAACTACAAAAAAAAACATAAATTCATGAAAAAATAAAACAGATAAAAATGACTCTACAATTCCAAAACTTAAGAAAAAATAAAATTAAAAAAAAGTTCTTATATCTGTAGCTAACTTTCTTATTCTCCTAAAATACTACTACATACAAGAAATACTTACTAAATACATTCACTTACACACACTCTCTTATCCTACTCAATGTGCAATAGAGAACTCATAGTTTAATCGAGTACAAAACGAAAATAAAATAATTAAAATCAAACCCATTTAACAGAAACAAAAAAAAAACCGACAAATTTATATTTTGTAAATAAAACAAAAAAACAAGGAAAAGGATGGAAAACAAAACTAATAGAATATACGTATGTAAATGTGAAACTCAATTAATGTTTTTTATTGTATTTTTCTCTTACTAACAAAAAACAAAACATTAAACAAAGAAAAAAAAAAAAAACAAAACTTTTAAACAAAATGGTTGCATGGAATTTGGCCAGAATATCAAAAGAGGAAAACAAAATAAATTATTAATATACATGTATATGGTGACGATTTAGCATTAAAATGGTTCGAATGAATAAAGAATATATTATTTGGAAAAAAATCTAATTTTGCTGTTTTTATTTTAAGAGTGGTTAAGTATGTTAAGTTTTGGTTAAATATATTTTTTAATTCAAAAAAGAAAAAGGTAGGAAAATATTGTTTTTTTTTTTTGTAAATAAATAGCTGAAGTTATTGCACGAACAGGCCATGTTGGCGATGTCATTAACTCACTACGGGACGGGGACGTAAGATCTTCCATTTAAATTGTAAATATTTTATTTTAAATCATACCTTTTGAAGAATTTAGAAAAAATTAAGAAAATTAAAAAGACTAAGTTAAAATTTAAAATTTGTCCTCAAAAAATTATCTTCATAAATTTTAGCACAGTTAAGGCCTTTATTTTATAAACCCTCAGGCCATCCCTGTAGCATCACTCTAATTTACCTTTTGAAACAAAACTCTACGAAATTGGCTAAAACAAACAAATTTTATCACTTTTAACATCCGTTCTGACAACTTTTTCGACAACATCCGAACAAAAACAATGCTCTGCATGGATTGAAAGCATCCATTTCGCCCCCTCATCATCAACCTTACACATCCATACAGAGCAACAATGTAGTTAATGCAGCAATAGCAACAGAGCGCAAAAACAGCAGCATAAAAGTCAAGCGATTTAATTAAACGGTCATTAAGTCGACAATTAACAGCAGCAAAACATAGCTGCGAGCTATGAAAATCCCAAAGCGCTCGCACCCTTCTCTGCCTTTCCTTTATCGAGAAGGAGATATTGTTCTCGAGCTATATAAAGTTGCGAGTTTGTGTGCAGATTTGGAAAGCAACGCGACATCCTTCGAATTAACGCAGCGCGACACAATTGTTTTCGATTAATTTCACGCTGCAGTGTTGTGTGCCCTGATCCACTTTACCTTCCCCATGCCGGAGTGTTCATTCCTCACGCAACGGGGGGTGGATATAAGTATCAACTTATCGTCTCCGGAAGTTAAAAAAAAACACACACAAACACATAAAAGACTAAACCCCGCCAAAGGACGAAGAGGGAAATTGATTGAAATTGTTTTTCTTTTTTTTGTATAATTGAAAAAAAGAAAAAGTCGCATGTCTAAGCTTCGTGTCACTCCCAGCCGGGCGTGTGGAGCAGCAGCTAAAGCACGAGCAACAAAAAATAGCAAAACACTTTGAAGGAAACGAAACATATTTAACCCCCAGCAGAAGAAGGGTTGATTTTACTGTGTCACAAGTTGACATGTTGTTGCACCCTTATTGCTCTCTAATAAATAAAAAAAAAACAAAGCAAAGTGAAGTTAAAAAACAAGGAACAGCCATCCAACGACCCCCAAACATGTCGAAGAGCAGCAAAAAACGAGCACAAATCTCTGCCTGGCCCTCCGTCATCGTCCGTCCGACCGATGCGATGGCCGTTGTTTTTTTTTCTGTCCATTCAGGCTGACATGTGTTCCATGGTTTAATTGGAAATATCGATAAAAGTAATAATGCTGCAGTTAAGTACATGTGGGGCAAGGGCAATCCTAAAGTAGCAACAGAGGCTAACAATCACGAAATGGTCCCTCTTGGTCGATGTCCCCATTTCTGTCCGATAGAACTTTAATGCTATAACGAGTCTTTCGAGGTGGTTGCAATTTATAATACCAACACAAGGTTTTGCCTCCTCCAGTGGACAGGATATTAAAGAGACTTGGGTTTTTGAAGAAATTGAGGAAATTATGCCAGCCATAAAAGCCGCATGGGGCTTCTTTGGTTCTTTCTTATACACCACTTTGTATATATACGGGTTCTTGGTTGTGTGGCTTTTAATGGTGACTTTTTTGTACTACCAGATGTGCTGAATTGTCAAAGCTCTATAGGATAAGAATCTTTATAATGTTCTTCTATTTGGGGCCAATGAAGTTGTTGCATTTAGGGCAATCATTTTAGACATTCTCTTTTTACTATATAAAAGAACTTTAATTTGTTTTAATGTTGCAGCTATTATTTAAACAAATTAAAATTTTGGAATTACTAAATTAAATAATAGAACGATTTAATTGCGTTTTTTTAACTATTTAGCGTATTTTCTGAGCATAGCCTTGCCCTTCCCGTGTAGAAATTTGACACCAAAAAAACTCTTTGTAGCTCAACTAAGGAAATTTTTTGAATATTAAAAGAAAAACCAATTTTTTTAAGTTTTGTGCATTTTTTTATATAGATATGCCCACGATAACGACGACGATTCCATGTCGCGGTGTCTATTCCCTTACCTATAGCTCGTTGTTGTCGTCCAAACGTTGTTTTCAATGCCGTAGTCATTGTGTTGAAATCGTTTTGGTCTCATAATGCCCATTTACATTTCTGCGTCATGGTTTTCTCGCTATGGCCTCGCTTTGGTCTCACCGTGATATTTACACGTGTTTTTTAACATTGAGCATGCTTTGCCATTATCTCACTATAATCTCGCAAAAATAATTTTTTTTCCAAATTTATTTTTTCAAAGAGAAAAACGTGGTTAAAATTCTAAATGTGAGTTTCAAACTACGTTTTGTTGTAGCCCATTTACATGTGTGTGGTGGTTTTCTCGCAACAGTCTCGTTTTTTTCTCGCCGAGACATCTACAAATGGTTTTTGTCATTGTACATGTACTATCATCGTCTTGTTCTTGTCTACCAAGGTCCGACTAGTAAAGTAAATAGAGACGTTAGGAAATAACGCCAATGGAAAGACCGCCCAACCCGATTTGAAAATAACGAACAAATTGTTGTAATATTTCGTTTTGTAGCTTACCTTTATAGAATGAAACAATTACCGAAAAAGAACTTAAAAAAGTAGAATTGGAACTAAAGTCCAAATTAGGAAAAATTGCCAAAAACAACAGCAATATACGGAAACATCGCCAAAAAGTGTATGGCACGACAATAGTAAATAAGATCTTCAAAAACCATTCACCCAGGCTTACGGTGAATAAACAGTGAGGTATGCTAAGTTTGTTTTAAATTTAGAGATTCAGAGATTCTGAATTTAAAGAACTTGAATTTACCCATTACCATGAGTCTTACAGAATTACATCTTCATAAATATTTCTAGAAGCTTTGCGTTTTCATTGAAATAAAGTTTGGAAATATTACTCAAAATTAAGGAAATATGGCCAAAATTCTACAAAAACAATTTACATGCAAAATATTTGGGCGATATTTCCATTTTAATATTTGGTCACAAAGTAGTTTTGGGCAATATTTCCAATGTCTTCTTTGCTTTTGGGTGATATATTTTTTTTTGGAAAATATTTCAAATCAATTTGGGTACTTTTTTATTGGGCCTTATTTCCTAACTCCGTAATTGAAGTTTCAAATAAGTTTAATTTTTCAAACTGCTGACGACAGTGCCCGAATGGCCCAAGAATATTGTTGGCGTTGACGTTTGACACCTGCCTCACAACTGACCCTCAGGGGGGTCATTGCAGTTGCGTGAGCGGCACACAGACCCCAAAAAAAGGAGTAAAGCTCCGGATTGAACTCGCAAGGCAGGCCATCCAAGGTACTGCCTTTCAAGAAAGCTGTTGACTATCCTTAAAAGACTCCTTTAAGCAATTTTTTTTTAACTTAGACCTTAACGAGATGAAATATTAACGAGGAAACCCCTTATAAATGCATACGGCGAGATCCCGATGAGATGTAAGCTATGGCCACAAATGAGAAAACCACGTGTAAATGGCAACGGTGCCAGTGCCAGCAGCGAGACAAATGCCATGGCAACAAACAAATTCTAAATTAATTTTTTTTAAATTGTAGGCTTAAGCAACTTTAACTCAAAAGAAAATGACAGGAAAAATGTCTGGGTTTACAAAAAGGTATGGCATTTTTAGTGTTGTATTTTAATACTGTTTTTCTCCGTTTTAAGTGAATTTCTTATTATTTTACCCTCCTCCTGGCTAAACGGCGGGGAATATACCCCCATTTTTTTTTCTTTCCTCAACCCAATATACACCCTCTAACTTTTTTGAATCACCCTGTAACAGGTCTATGGAACAAGAGAATAACTTCTGATATAAAACAACCTCTTCTGATGAAATGAGAATTTATTAAAGTTAATGAAAATATAACTCAATTACCTAGAAAGTACTTGAAAGTATTTATAAGTACTTGAAAGTACAATGTCAAGTACTTGAAATTACTGCTCGAGAGTTTAAGTACTTAAGATCTTGATACTTGGTACTTGTACCAAAATACTTTAAAAGTACTGGTACTTGTCTTTTTCCAAGTACCAGTACTTGTCTTTTTCCAAGTACCAGTAGCAGGGAACTGAAGTACAAAATGGAAATGAAATTTTTCTCCTCTGGTTTGAACTAAAATTGGTCCTGGTGGCGTTATAGACGAAGACATTTTTGGGTGTGAAAGTTAACCAAAAATGAAAAATATGAAGGTCTTGCAATGCCTGGTAACGGCTTAAGTGAGTATATAATAGTACATCAAAATATAAAAACAATTATCTTTTTGGGGAACAGTAACTGGGCCTGACCGTTTGAAAAACCTATAAAAGTTATATTAGGGGATAATAGTATGAACCCGAATTTTTCTTACACATCCCAAAATAATCTTCCCTTGACCACATAAATGTATTTCCAAGGATATGTGGTAGCGGCCTGAACTCTGCCACACCGTTTGAAAATTTCAAAAATGTTAAAAATTGAGGCTTAGCCTAATGAGCTTCAAAAATACAGATTACAACGCGACGGCTAATGGCGTCTCATTGTCTTGGCGTCATCTCGATAAACTCTCACCATGGTCATCATTATTCGAGGGCTCAAACAGACCACTCAACGAATTCAACTTGAAAAGTACTTGAATCGAACTTGAAATGGACTTGTACTTGAAAAGTACTTGAAAGTGTACTGGGCAGTATTACCAGTACCAAGTACATGTACTTGGAACAAAGTACTTCATAAAGTGATTGAACTTGGTGACTTTCAAGTGCCAAGTACTTTTTACTTATTTTTTTTCAAGTACAAGTACAAGGTACTACGTACTTACAAAGTACTTACGTACAAATTTATTTAAGTACTTAGAAACTCTGCAATACATAAAATGCAGAAAAAATTGATACAAAAAAATATCAACCCAATTTTGAAAATCGAATTTTCAAAATAGTGTTTTGAATGTTTTTGTTTTTTTTTTGCCAAAAAAATTTTGAAACGTACCTAATATCATTCAAAATCACTGATTTTTTTATAAAATAGAGTATTTAAATCCAGTGGACCAGTACTTAAGAAATTCAAAATCCAAAATTACGTTCTATATGGGAGGTACTGCTTGTAGTTGCTCAGTGGGAAATTTTTTTTATATCTTATTGAAAACAAACTTAGTAGCACGCAGAAATACTTTTTTCAAAATCATATGAGAATTGAGAGAATTGAAATGTTCTTCAAGGATAAAGTTATTTCTGTATATAAGTTAATTATTTTCTTAAAATATTTCTATGTGTTTGTTAAGAAACCGTTGAGTAGCAAGTTTCCAATCAACGAAGCTATTCTCAATAAATTATTTTCAAACAAAAATTTAAGTTTCTTATAAATCTAAAAAAAATTGATAATTTTGGTGGATACGCAACGTAATTTAAGTTTTTTGAAGCATCTGCATAAAAAATTGATTCAAATCAGTCAAACGTTTTGAAAAATAAAAACGGAAAACTAGTTTCAAAGTGAGCCTTTACTAGTAGGTAGAATTTTATTGAAAATTAGTGCGGGTTATTTTTTAAAATAACACGATTTTATAATATTGCTAAACAAAATTGTATGGCAGGTAATATAATAAGCAGACAAACAGACAGACAAACAGAATTGTGAGACCCAATTTCTTTGGCCTTGTAATGAAGCTGTAGTTCAATTTCTACGCGTATGCATAACTTGATTGCAAGTACAAAATTATAGTTCCTAATACACAAGTTTCAAAAAACCCTTAAGTTAAGTAGACTTTGATATTTATTTATTTATTTCTCATCAATGATCATAAGAACAATGAAGTCAACAGCATTGCTTTTTTTCTACTGGAAATGTTTGGGAATTAAGCGAATTTAAAAATGAGTTTCATACTTTTTTTTAAGTAAATATATTACAAATGAAATACTTTGAAACAATACGAACGTAATTTTTTACCTTTTCTTGTTTAGTTAAATTTTATATTTAAAACTCTTTTAGACTCTGAGGCTTTTATGATTTATTTATCTGCTTTAGACATTTCAATATTCCTTGTGAGACTATTTCTATAAGAATTTAAAACAAAAATAAATATTTAGGTACTTTCTTACCAACAAATATTCTTAAAGCAACTTTACTAAAAGTTTTTTTGCAGGAGTATGATATCATTCTTATTGCTTCATTATTTCCACTTTCAATGGAAATAAAAAATAAAAAACCAAACAAAACATTGCAAATTTTCAACAACCAAACCAACAAAAACGACTAACACCATGATTGATTGTTATCTCTTTTAGTGCGTACTACACACATACATATGTATGTACGTACTGTTCTCTAAAGTAGCAATCATGACCAAACAGAAAAATTCTTACATTATGTTCTCTATATACGTTAAAAAACAGTATATACAGTAAAAACACACCCCAAAAGCATAGATGTGTAATCTTTAAAATTGCCGCAATTTATTTAAATTCCCTTTGTAAATTCATTGAGTAATACGGATGTTCATCCTTTTTTTTATTTTTTCGTTAAATAAAAAAAAAAAAAACAGTCTCCATCATGAGAAAATCTCGGATTATTCACCATCAGAGAGAGAGAAAAAAAAGAATTTCCATCGGTATATCCTATCCATGTCCATTTTGTCAGTATATATGGGAATTTGGGATCCCATGATGGGAATGGGCTATTCAAAGGCGCCTACCAAGCATGTAAAATTTCCCTAAAATTGCCAAAATGGCAAATGAAACAACTCTTTGTCGTACACCAAACCAAAAATACATTTCTATGGTAAACGCCGGATGGCTCCGACCATTTATATAGATAAACCGCCCTCCCACCACCACCACCTTAATGGTTAACCCAGAAAAATCAGCAGCTCCTCAGAAAGCCATTCGAACATATACTATTCCACATCCATATATGCGCATACAATGAACGAAAAGTTCTTCCTTTTGGACATTTGATTTTTGAAGTTGGGTTATTTTCATTTTGGCGAAATCGTGTTCCTTTTGCTTCTAACTCTGGCTACATCATGATGGCTACAAGACCATTATCTCTAATCAAAGGTATTTCATCGCCGCAGTTCTATACAATAATTCTCAATTCTCCTTCTACAAGAGAAACGGAGGAGTTCTCTGGATGTCAATGGCAAGGATTTCCGGAATTTTTCTATCCGACACAATTCCATTGTGTGCGGGTGTGGTGTTGCTTCTCGTTTCGAATTTTATATGATATTTTCTTCGTTTTTTTTTCTCGTAGCTCTTCATCGACTACCGCTAACCAACATAGAAATCAAGGATATGATCTCGAATTTTATCCGCAATTCAATGGTCAAGCAGAAGAAGGGGAAAGCAGCGCAGTATTTATAGCTATATAGCTACACACAGTTATGGTTAGGCAGAGCCTTCGAATGTTGTATGTATGTGGTATATCCTTTATAAGGCTATAATGTCTCGAGCAGAATAGGTACTGTTATAGATTGGTGCGGTTGGTGCGGGTCAGAAAAGGACGTGTAACAATAAAGAGACAAATTTCAATGGGTTACACTTGAATGATTTTTATTTTTCAATCGACCTTTCGTCTGTAAGTCTTTGATTCTTTAATCTTACACTTTGAAAAAAAAAGTTCCAAAGGTATTGTTCTTAAAGTTTTTGAACCAATACTGCTAGGAGGTGTCTTTTAAGATTGATTTTATAACATTTTGTATTATTTTACAATTCTTAAACAATATTGATATGGTTGACATGGTTGGTTAAATGGAACAAAAACAAGTAAGAGACCCAAAGACCCATAGGTAACTAAAAATTGGAAAAACTGGCCGAGAATCTTTAACGAATTATAACAAGATCTTTTGTAAAATTTTCTTTTAAATTTCTGGTTTGAATAAGGTAAATATCGTCAGCTTAGAGTAAAGCGGCTTGCTCCACATTTTTTGGCCGACCATTACACGGTAATTCAAAGATGTATAACAAAATACAAAAATATATCAGATGTTTTCAATTTAACTGAATTTAGCAATAACGCTTGATGAAAAATACGTAATTTGTTTTTTATTCAAACAAACCCTTTTTTTTTTGTAAAAATGCAAAATAGAAGCTGCTTTTCACTCTAAGCCGACGAAATGTAAAAAGCTATTTACTACTATCTTTATCCAAGATCATTGTAGTTTTTAGTTATTTTCATTCTATATAAATTTTGTCGTAAAATTCTGAAAAGATTTTGTACAAAAATGTCAAAGCTGAAACAAAAAATCAACAACAAAAAGCGATTAACAATCTGTTGAAATTAAATAAATGAAATGAGCTGTCAAAAGAAATACCAAATTACAGATGAAAACACTTCTTCTGTATTTTGCAAAATTACCTCATTTGGGTTTTAATGAAAACGTAGTATAACATAAAAATTATATAATAATTTTACTGGATGACTATAGAAGCGAAAGCTCCTTGGTCATTTCACAGAAGCAATATAGAGAGATTAAAGAAACATTGGAACATCGCTTCTATCACGCTGATATAATTTTCACAAGAAAATATTGAAGGAAGCAGTAATGCAGCAATAGGGTTGTTATGGCTACTTGAAAAAAAAACAAATATTAGAGTAAACTCGGGGGTGGTGGGAGGTCCAGGGACATCCTACGTAGAAAAACTTTTCCAGAGTAGGATGCCGCTGGACGACAAAACATTTAGGGGACATGTCACCTCCGTAAAATAAGTCTTTAAGATCGACTGGCTTCGGGGCGGCGAGCATCGACAGGTGAACGCCACTGTGCTTGAGTCAATTCCATGTCAAAGATCTGTGCGGATGTGGGTACTTTGTTGAGACAGTCTCACAAAACGATTCCCAAGTGTTCTGGCAGTATGAATGCATTTTTAATTTTAATTTCTCCTTCAGGCATCTGCACAGTGGTGTTAACGCGCAAAAGAACCATTTTTAGCGGGGCGAGTGTGTAGACGGGCGGGACGCAGGACGAATTGGATCTGGAAGATAAAAGACGCAAGAGATGGTTGTTCCTTTAGGGAAATATGAGTACCGAGAGGCGTATCCTAGGGGACATTCGCGGAGGAGTCCAGGAAGCTGGTTAGGGACCCAAGAACCAGGAAAATTATTTGTAACTTTGACCACGAGGATAGGTTCCAGGACAGCGTTGTTGTATCCTGCTCAGGATAAGTTGATCCGCGGTCGTCCGGAGTAGATTCGATTTCTCTTCACGGGATGCGGTGCGAGGTTCGCGTTAACGATTTCGGGATGGGAGACGCGAAGAATTGATTGGAAATATTTTTAGAAATTAAAACAAATTCGGACGACCGTAGGCAAAGAAAACTAAAACAAATTGAAAGACTGACATGGACGGTAAGGTAGTAGAGACTCTGACAGCACAAAAAGGATACAGGGTGACTGGAAAAATTATTTGGGTGGGCTCGCAAACTATGTGGTCAGTGGTTTGGGTCTAGGATTTCGGCAATATGCCTAGAAATAGACTGTAGAATATACTTAGCTGGGAATAGGATTGAGATAGGGATTAGATGGTAGTGGCAGTTATAAAAGTAGCACAACTAACAGTCTAATCCGTAGTTCGATTAGATTTTTGCATGAAGATGTTGAAGGCGAGCTGTTGAAAACGGTGACCAACGATGACCAGGCAAAATAGGACAAGAGAAGTCAGACAGTCGTAGAGGCCTCCGGACCGTAGATGTGCAACCAGAAATCTTAAACTAAATTATTAAAAAAAAAGAAAAAAAAAACCAAAGTGTTCCAATTGAAAACTAAAAGGGTTTTATATTATATTAGTGAAAGTGATAGAAGTTTTCGCGTTAAAGGGTGAGTAAAGTGAAAAGTTTTTCGGTGGTAAGTAGTGTAGGTAATTTCTGCTGGTTTTTATTTAGGGTGAATTTTCGGTGGCGGTCGACGACAAAGAACTAAGGTCGAGCCGATCATCTTTAGAGGTCACGGGCAAGGTGATCCCACAGAGGACATCGAGGCGTATGAACCAATAGAGTGGAGACCTGCAATAGCACCTAGAGGGTGACTTAGCCAAAGCAAGGCGAATATTTTAAAATTGGAGCAGGAATTAAATAGTCCGTCGAGACCCCGGACTAATCCAAGTAAAATCTGTTGTGTGGTTAGGGTACCCGAAAAAAAAGGGAAAAGAGAAAAAAAGGCCTAAGATACGGTAGGGCAGAACAAATTATTCTACAATTTGAAACCAAAAAAAAAATTCACCCCGCGCGATTTTAAACGATACGTAAATACATATAGCTTTATACGCATCTAAAAAGTATCAAGTCCATATAAAAAAAAAACGAAAGACAGTTCCAGAAAGCGGTTCTAGAAGCGTCCCGTTGGTCTTTCGGGACTTAACGAAACCGTAAGGCATCGTGGGATTATAAAGCAAGCAGTACCTTTGATAGTGTTATTAACTGGCGTGATATTTTTTTCTTTTGTTTTATGTTAATCTTTCTTTTATGTTAATTTATTATATATACCAATTTTATCATATAATTCGGAAGTCTTGTGTCGTGAACTACGCAAATAGAAGGGTTGGAAAAAGCGAAACCAGGCGGCAAGCTATCTGCCCACGCGGGTAAAGATTTTTTTATTATTCCCCTCGCGGATCTGCAGTTTTTGCCCCCTTAGAGTCCCCATACATAGAGCTCTCTGTATAGGTAGAAAATCAAGGGTGAACGTTTGATGCTTTTTGGGCTGGCGTATATTGAAAGCCGGCTTAATTGTACTAATTTGTGGGAGTCGGAGGAATCGAAGCGCGCCTAGGGCGGAAAAAGCGGACCACTTGAGTTTTTTTGTCCTATTCCAACACTTTTAGAGGGCACGTAGTACAAAAATTATCAAGTATAACACAACCATTTTGTATTCCAATTTGTTTTAGTTGTTTATTTTGAGTAATTTATCTAAGGCTTTGAAGTTGCAAACTTTTGCTACTTTTTGATCTTAGTTACGATAATAGTTTTAAATTTCATTCGATTAAGTAATTTTTTTTTTGGAATTTTTTCTTATATATTATTATATCATGCTTTACGAAGAATAAATAAGTTTGTAAATCACGTCCAGAGAGATGAAACTTTGGGTTTTTATTGAGCTTTAAATAGGCTTAATGGCGTATTAGATACATTTTTATTTGGGGGTGGGATTGGGTGGTGGCGTTCTTGGCGAAGTTGAGATGACTTAACAGCGAGTATTTGTTTTTGGTAAGGGGGAATCCGAATGTTTTAATGGATCCCAGGTAGGGAGGGTATCAAGGTCAAACGCTGCAATGACACCCGCAGCGCCTCGAAGTATGGCGAAGTCAGTGGAGGCTTCGTAATTTGTTTTGGTTATTGGCATGTTTTATGTATTTTGAAACAGGTGAGGTCCAGCTGTGGGGGTAAGATCCCCCCCTTTTCCGGCAAGCTGAGCCGAGCACCGCGAGCATGCCACGGCCCCCTCAGCGGACACTCTTTCCCCTTCCATTCCCTCCCATCCTCAATAAGCTTAACATACCCTTAATTCCAAAATAGCATAATAAGAATTTCAGGCTCTACCTCCTTAGTCACATTTCCACTTCTTTTTATTCATCTAGAAATAAGAGACGACGACCCACATCCTATCCTAAATCCCTATCGCCCCCCCCCTCCTTTTGCCTCGTTTCAGGGTATTAACCTCCCTTCTTAGGGGTTAAAACACTTTTGTGTCTGAAATACGAAGCAATTTTGTTAGTTGGGTATGCGGATCAAAATTGCTAAGGATCTATCGTAGTGTAACTTATACAAACAAATCAATCTATAAAACTGCTATATAAGTATATATATATTTATAACTGACAATTATTACTAGGCGTGTTTTATTATCATCGTTATCTGGATTTGGATTAATAACTTCTACAAAAACAATTTTGAAAAATTCCCATTATTTTGTTTTTGTTTTACGTTTAAAAGATAATCCAGATCGATCCGGATCCAGATAAAAGATAAACAGCTATTAAAGAAAATAAACGATGTGGTTTTTAAATACAACGCTAGTGGTCCGTTCTTTTTCTAACTATTGTTAACAATAGTTGACTTTTATCGTTTCCTTATTTCAAAATAGTTACGATTCGTAACAATATGACGTCATAACATCGTTCCTAAATCCATTTTGGAATGTCAAATAGTTACTATTTGTTACTATTTCCAACTCATGTCCAGGACATGAGTTGCAAGTGTTGATCTGTCAAAGTACAAATGGGAACCGATTTGTTTACAAAACAAACCAATTTTTTGTTGGTTTTTTTATTAAAGTTCGAGAAAAAACAATATTTAAAATGATATTTGTGCTAATTATAAGCAATAAAGGAAATTTTTGTACCGCAAAATATACGATTTTATGCAATAATAATGCAAATAAAATATTTTTCATTCATTTATTTGACACATTATCAATATCTAACAACGTTTCGTTCCTAAATAGAATTATAAAAATCCTAACAAAGCATAACAATGACACATCAACAACTATTTTTGACATAACAACAATAGTTAACTATAGTTAGAAAAAGATCGCGCCACAGTCTTACTAGAGTAGTGAAAACTTATCCCTTTCAAACGAGCCATATTTTTCCATCAATTTTGATGAGAATTTTCCGTTGAATAAGGAAAAGTTTAATACTTTTTCGAAACAAACTTATAAGGTCGGGTTAGCACTTTATATTTCTTTGAAGCCTTTTTTATACTTTTTGAACGAGACCATTGAAGCCAAAGTAAATTTGAAAATAACTGAAGATTTTCAAAAATAACCGACATAATCGTGGTGGATTTAGGCCAACTGTCTATGTGTGTGAATAAATGCGTGGTGAATTCAGCTCAGCTGTCAATTTGTGCAAAAACCAAGTGGTGGATTTAGCCCAACTGTCTAGGTATATGTTTCAGTTTGGCTTCTTGGTAATTGATATTCTCTGCCCAAAATATTCGAAGCGTGACTTGTCCGTTCCATGTTTTTACTGTTATTTTTTTTTAAATATAAATATATCATTAAATAAAAAGTAGTTTTCAGATCATTGAGTGCAAAACTCTTGCTTAATGAAATTTTGGAAATAGTAAGTCAAACTACTTATTTTTTAATCGAAAATTCATGATCATAACTAAATCTTTTCCATGTATTTTGGAGGGGTTTTGAAAGAGACACAGACACAGAGGCGGTGAAAGGCTTGTACTGTGTGTGCAACAACACATGGCTCCAAGCTTCGAGGGGCCCCGCAACGCCACGAAGGTGTTCACGTTTTAAAGCCAATAGTTTGTACATGAATAGTTTAATTAAATTTATAAGCTTTCGTTGCACTAACTTGACAACCAAATTTTATTTTTCAAATTGTGTTTTTAACTACAAAATATTTACTCACAGTCATACCACGAGTGGATGAGTGCAGTGACTTCCAACCCTACCAACTATCTATATGAAAATTTGCAAACAATTGCTGTAAATAAACCTGATTTTATTAAAAGCGTAAAGCTATACTTCAATTTTCAAAGCATAACTACAAGTTACGACTACAGCAAAATGTGAAAAAATAATTCCAAGAGCTACTGACATTACAAGTCAAGTCATTTTGCGTAGACAGAGAGAGAGGACTACATAAGACTAACTTCTTGTGTCTTCTCTATATCATCGTACAATGTCAATTCTTATCGAGGTCTTAAATTCGATTTTTTTTACAAATGCTTAACTGGCTAAAAGTTTTTTTCCGTTTAGATGTGAGAGGAATTTCTTTAAAAACTTCATATATTTATGCTTCGAAAATTACTTGTTTTTAGTATGTGCGTGAAAATAGCACCGCAATTTTGGATTTTCCAAAAAAAGGTTTTGCTGCCATGTGTGCCGTATTTAAAAAATCGTAATATGGGTTAAGTTTTTAGATGGTAGGTACCCATTTTTTTGGCGTGAAATTAGCACGCCAATTGTATTGTGCTCCACTTTTGCTGGCCTGTACCGTAAATATTTTTGAAAAATTCACAAATTCTACGAATGAATTTTTTGCAAAATTTCAAAATTTGATTGTGCTCTAAAAATGCTACTAAGAACCAAAAAGAAAAATAAAAAAAATCCCATAGTTGCAACTTTTATGGCCAAAACAAAACTTTGCTAAGGGTTGTAGCGTGAAGCCAGCACCAACATTTTAGATTTTCAAAAAACAAAAAGTTATGCTCAACTTCTGCCAACTTATGCCACACAGGTATTTAGTACTACATATGTACATCTGGCAACCCCAATTAGTATTTCATACAAAATTCAATCTAATCGTTTGTTATATTGTTTTTTTTTCTAAAAATATACCATAAGGCTTTTTCTTAAAGTGTAGGTCAGCTTTCACATCATCATGTATGTGTGTGTGTGTGTGTGTGGCATGTGACAGGACAATAGAAATGTAAATTCATACAATTTACGAGTAGAAAATATTTTCTTACACGCAGAACGAAGAAGAATCTTCGTTTCTCTGAGATTTATAACTAAGTGTGGATATGATTCCAAAGCATAGCATGTCAGGGATAGGACAAAAAGGAAGGAATGCATTGACCTGAGAAAATATTATCCCACGTCGCCCCACCATCAACCTGCCTTGGCCGTTTTGAATCCTTTTCTATCCACAAAAAAAATGTTTATGTCCTTGATCACAGTCGCCAACTGTCATTGGAATTGCTCAATTGTACGTGATGAGGCGTACAGAATGATCTGTCAGTCTGATAAAATACAAACCTTTAGAACGTATGATAACAGAAGAAAACAAAAACAAACTTATAGATATGTATGTAGATAGTCTGGGATCAGGACAATATCTCGTATATTGTAAACGATTAAAAAGGACGCGATGCCAAGGCATTTCTTTGTACCTACAATTATTCTGTTCCAAAACTCATCCCACGCACTTTGTTTGCATTTGGATTGAATGATTCTGTCTGTGTCCATTAAAGCGAGAACAACAACCTCCAACCGAAACTAACAGAGCAGAGATATATTTATGTGTATGAAAAATCCCAGTCCCAGTCATGCTATAGTTAATGCAAACAATGTGTTGGACAACATTTCGCTGTCGCAAAACATTGCCGATGATGATCCTATGGACCATGCTCACTGATGCTCGTCCCTTTTCCCGTCAGCAACTTGGCCATCCTCACCCAGCCGGCCGGCCGGCCAGCGGCCGACGACGCGTCACATCACATATGGATACATTTTACATGCAACCTTTTCTACCATCACAAAGTCTCACACCACCTTCATCAGAGACAGAATCGATTTTTAATAAATTTGTATAAGATGAACACAATGTCACTTGGAATGGGTATTTATGCTTTTCTCCTGTTGAAGCAATGCAACCCGGGGGCCCCCGTATGAATGTATATGTAAATTTCAGGGAATGGTTATATGGACGATGGAATTCCATTTTCAGGAGCTGGAGGTGTGTGTATGACATTTTATGAAAAGGATGTCCCTTCCGGATGAGTTGGCTTACCCCAACCACCATATTATCCTCATTAGGGAAAGTGGATTTTGATCCGAGTTGAATTGAAAACCTTGTCATCCTTCACCATTCGATATTTTGTATTGAAAGGTTTAGAATTTTAGGATAGTAAAAGAACTGTTTTATGGCGGCTCTTTTTTGGAAAAATTACTAAAAAAAAAAAATTATGGGTAGATCTTTAAATTTAAAAAAAAAAAACTACGAAATAAAATTTTTAATGAGTTTAAATGAGCAGCTCCGTATGTGTAGTACAAGTTCCAGCTTTTCAATTATTGAAAATGGTTATAGGATAGTTTTAAACATAAGGAAAAATTCATATTATGATTTTAACTTTTGTTTCAAATTGTTTCTTTGGGATCAAAAATAGCTCATGGAACTGCCAAAAAAATTTTAAAATACAGAAGTGTTTCCTTATTTTTATTTATAAGACTTAATTTACTTTATTTAAAACCTCCTCTTATTTATTTTACAAACAAAAACAGTTAACTTTTCTTACTACAAAACAATTCATTGTTCATCACTTTAATTAATTTACCAACTTCACTTTTCACTTTTATTACAACCAACATTATTCATTCACAATTAAAACTAATTAAAATACTGTGTCAACGGCCGGTCAAACATGTCCTTTTATACAAATCACACAGGCTCCCGAAATAACTTGATGGTTCTAGTATTTGCTTCTTGAGCTATCCATAGGGGAAATTTCCAATAAATTTCCGTTTACAAAGCTTTCATTTTGACAGCTAGAGCTAAAAGTTGCAAAGCTCACCAAAGCTCTTCGTAGGTTGATTTGTATAATTCCGGAAGATGGTGCTTCTTCATTTGAGAGTCGTTTTAGTACGTACGAGAGTCCTAATAGTACAAATGTGGGTATTTTTTCCGTAAATGTTGCATCACAAAATTCCATTTGCAAGCATTAGATTCGGATTCAGAAACCCCTAGGACATAAAGTGGAGAAAAATTTTTTTCGACTATAGTCGTCCTGAGCACAAATATAGAACGCATCAAATTAAAATAAAAATTAGGTGGAGCAACAGCTCGTGGAGAACTAGGGCCTAGTGACTTACAACTCTCAACCATTCCTTTGGGTGTTGTTGGGAGGGATGGAGGGGATATACAATTTGTTGCCGAGTCCTAACGGCTAGATGACAAGTATACTTTTGGAAAATTTGTCAGTTCCTCGCAAAAGGCATTACCTCGGTTTTAGGTGGCAGTGGCTAGGAATTAAACCCAGACATTCGTCATGACAGTCCAATGCACTTACCATCATGCCACGAGGTTCTACAAAACTGCATCAAGGCATTCTTTTAAACAAAGTGCTAGATCTCATCATTCGGTGCCTTTCATACACAAAAAAAACCAAGTTGGAAAATATTTTCCTTGTGAGCCGCACAAACAAAGTGATTTTTTCGCCGTCAGTTCACCTATTTCCAATCGTCTAAGTTCTTAAATTTATATTGTCTCTCGTAGACAAAAATACTGCTTGTCAGTTCAAAGGAATCTATTTTTGACTGTTTCCATTTTTCAGTTATTTGAATTTTTGCCTATTGCTACAATAATTATGCCTTACAAGTAATACCATATTCATATTTATGTGTTCAAATTCAAAAATAACAGCTTTCATACAGTTATTTCCGATTGGAATAAGGAATATGGCGTCATTTCCGACTGTACCATTCACGTACCACAACTTATTCAACTCTGCCATCTAACGTCCAACTTTGGATATATTTACGCATTTGTAGGGTTTTGCTGATAGCTCAGAGAACAATCAACTACAATAATTTGCTTACAAATATGGTTTGTGCAGTGACTATGAGAAGTCACATTTAACGGTGAGTAGTATAACTAATCGAAAGCTTCCTACATTGGTTACAAGATGACTTTTTGAAATAAATTCAAAAACATTTTATTGGCAGACATGACGTCATGGTATGGTAATGGGTAAGTATGGATTTATTTTGTCTATTTTATTTGTACTTGCGAAATAGGTACTATAAGGCTTATAGGGCAAGTTTTGGGTTCGTGCAAAAAAATGTTCGAGATAACAATCAAACACCATTACGTAGGGAACCCCAAAAAAGTGGGAGGCACAATTCTGTCTGTCTGTCTGTCTTTCTGTCTGTCTGTCTATCCGTCTGTCTGTCTTCTGTCTGTCCCTATATTGACCTACAGTCTAAACCACTGAAGCAATTTTCTTCAAATTTTGATTTAAAGCTTTTTTTGTAATTCTCCAGAGGGGAAATTGATCTTTTTTCTTAGCACCAAAGACAACGGTACTTGCCCTACAGCCAGAAATGAAAAGCTTATATATTTCAAAAACGGCTCTAACGATGTTGATAAAAAAAATAAGTGTATATTATTGTAGGTATGCTGTACTTTTTGATAAGAAAAAAAATTACCGAGAACAGTTATTAACGGTACCTGTCATATAACGATTTTCTTAATTTTCGATTTTCTCATTAACGGCTCAAATGATTTTAGTCAAAATTTTATACGAAAAATCTTTTTTTAAATGTTAATTACAGTGCAATCAAAATTTTGAAATTTTAGATTTGGGGTTTTTTTAAAAAATGTAAAAAATATTTTTTTGAAATTCAATATTTCAAAAATGAGTAGATAAATTTTTTTGAAACTATGTTCAAAAATGTGTTTTAATACGTACTCAAAATTTTGTTTGTACATATTCTTATTTTCTTTAGTAATCGAATGGCATACTTGTTTTTGAGTTCTAAGTTTTTTAACAAGTTGTTTATACAATTAAAATGCTTTTTTTAAATTTTTTTTTTATAATTACTTTTTTTCAAAAGTTCTTAATTCCAAACAACTTGAACATAAGAGGAAGTACCTGCGATTCAGTGGTGCATTTTATTTTATTTGTACATACCTACTCCAGGTCTAAAGGGTGTAGATATCCAGTGCTCAATTTCTTTCCTCATTTTCCCTGAATGTAAATAAGAATGTCAGTATTGGTTTGTATATCATAACTGGTATATTTGATTAAGAAAAAACTTTTGGTGGTGTGAATCTCAAAAATGTTGTTCGAAATCTTTTTATTCATTTCAAAAATCGAAGAATGGGAGGGAAAAGGGATGTTCAAGAAAAACTAAAGGATTGTCAAAAATTTTTGTGGACACTTTTGTGGTCAAGCAAACACAGCTGTGCTGGTGGACTTCAGTTCATTGAAACCTTCTGAAAAAATACCTACCTTAATATAATTTTCATAACTGTAGCAAAAAGCGTATTTTAGTTAAAACCTAATAAGACTTTTATGAATTGAATAATTAATACAAAATTATTCTGCGTTTACAAAAACGAATTCTGACGTAAATTATTTTGGTAGTTTTAAGCTACGATTGGTCATTTCTATTTTCAATTTTGGACACTCATTCGCAAACCAAAAAGGGAGTTCAATTTCTAATTCGCAATTAATAAGTTCCAACAACCAACTTTTTCAACTCGATTAATCTTCATTTTTAAGAAAGTTGTCCTGCTAGGTTCATATGAAGTTGGCAGGATACCCATTTTTTCGCAAGTCAAAAACACAATAAATTCACTTTTGTGTAACTAATTCGCAATAAATACGAGTAAGCTCTCAACAACTAAAGGGTTTTTCAACAGGGACGCTACAAAAGTACAGCGAGAGAGACAGCAAACGCTGCCATATTTCTTGCCGCTTTTTTGATCTTTTCTCTTCAGTAAGGTTTGCCATTTCATGATGGAAAGATATACGAGCCGACAACGAGTCGAAATTATTAAAATTTATTACCGAAATTCGGAGTCAGTGGCCTCAACGTTAAGAGCGCTACGTCCAATTTATGGTCGTCATAAGCATCTAGTGAAAAAATTTGAATCCACAGGCACAGTACAAAATGTTCCCGTGCCAGTGAGACAAAGAAGTGCCCGTAGTGTCGAGAATATTACTGCCGCTGAGGCTTCAGTTGCAGAAAGCCCAAATGTGTCTCTCACACGTCGTTCTCAAGCGTTGGGCATCTCTGTGACGTCGTTGTGGCGAATTTTGCGAAAAGATCTTGGCCTACATCCTTACAAGATTAAATTGACGCAAGAGCTGAAGCCGCTTGACCACCAGAAGCGTCGTATGTTCGTGAATTGGGCTGAGCAACAACTTAAAAATGATTCGGATTTTCATCGAAAAATCATCTTCAGCGATGAGGCTCATTTCTGGCTAAATGGCTTCGTCAATAAACAAAATATGCGGTATTGGTCAGGTAGCAATCCACAAGTACTCCATGAGTCATCATTGCATCCCGAAAAAATTACGGTTTGGTGTGGTTTATGGGCCGGCGGCGTCATTGGGCCGTACTTCTTCCGTGATGATCAAGACCGGCACGTTACTGTGAATGGGGATCGCTACCGTTCAATGATAACCGAATATTTTTGGCCCCAATTGGATGATATGGACATGTTTAGCCGCCTCGGTCGTGTGATTTGACGCCGTTAGACTATTTCCTGTAGGGCTATGTCACGTCTATGGTCTATGCAAACAAGCCAGCGACGATTGATGAACTTCGTGCGAATATCGAACGTGAAATTGCAGCAGTATTTTCCGATTTATGCTTGAAAACCGTCGAAAATTGGGTTAAGCGTCTGGACTTCAAGCGTGCCCGTGGTGGCCATGTAAAAGAAATCGAGTTCCATACATAATGGCATCAAACGTACTTTCACAGGAAAAAAGAATTTCATTGATATCCAAAACCGTTTTTGTTTTTTTAAAACAACTTTTGTAGCGCTCTTATTGAAAAACCCGATATTTTCCTCAATAGTTTTTTTTATAGGGAAAGGAACCGTAATTTTTTCATAAACGTGAAAGTTTGTCTTAAAATATTCAAGAAAGTACGAGTATTAAGAATCATTTGGGTAGTTATTGAGTTTCAAAAAATCAATCATGTCGTTTTCGAAACGTATGATTTCTAAAAAAAATAAAATATTTTGTTTTAATCAAATAAAATTCCTTAAATTTTGCTTCACCATTGACTACATATTCATGCTTTTTATGAGTTTCTGTATACAAAAATCTATTGAAATCGTCGGTGGTTTCTACTTTGAGCTAGCCTTATCCAAAAGTAATTTATTGATTGTTTATTTAAGAAGTCATTTAAAAAAAAATAATTTTGTGAAATGTATAAGAAAATGTGTGGCAGGTACCATTATTTTTGGTTCTGAAAACAAATGAAATGAAATGCACAGCAGGATTGCAAGTACTTGCTCTCATGTTCAAGTTGCTTGGAACTTAAGAACTTCTGAAATATGGAAGTGTATAGAAAAAGCGCAAAAAGAATTTGAATCGTGTTTTTAAATTTATAAACAACCCGTTAAATAAATAAGAGCTTAAAAATAATTATGCCATTTTCTTACTAAGAAAAATATGAAAACAAGCAACACAAAAAAAATAAAATCGTTGAAAAACCCGAGTTTTCTTAAAAACTTATTTTGAATGTATTAAATTTTGATAAGATTTGAAAAGAAAATTTAGTTACACCAGTTTTGAGTATTTATTAATAAACCTACATTTATAAATTATTTGGAATTAGTCTTTGAGCTTTCAAGAAAAATTATGTGTTTTAAAAAATCTTAAGTTTTTTTTTTAATTTTTATTTGCAATATATTCAGTATTTTAAAAAAGCCTTTTCATTAAAAATTTTGATACAAATCTGTTAAGCCTTCATAGACAATGCTCTGACATATTTCTTTTCTTATCGGTTGTATGGAAAGCATCGTTATTTTTGAATCTAAAAAGTGGTTTCGAAAACCCCTTTTACTACATCATTTTAAATTTCAACTAAGAAGGAAAAAGCATTTTTTTTCTATAAAATTACATAGCCATTTTGATTTTAAAAATATCAATTTTGTTAAAGAAATGTTCATTTGGAAACAATTTTTGTCAATATTTTCGAGATCCATATGTACTATTTACAAGTTGTAGATTTTAATCAAAATCCAAACCTATTGGGTATGGGTCTAAAAGTTCCGGGTTTGGTAAATCTAAATGACTTAATGTCATTTTGGATGGTGAGTTGGAAAACATAGTGAAGAAGGGTTGTGTTAGCCTAGGGTCAATTTAAGACAAAAACCTACCTCGAAATTATATAATCCATTTATCAAAAAATGAAATCTTGTAATCCACGCTACCTTAATAACTTAATGACGTGGTAAGAAAGCTAGGTCGGTCATTATAGGTGGGTTGGTATCTTAAATCGAATAAAATTAGAAAGGTATGAAGGGGTCTATTCATTTTAACGAATTAATGGAAATAATCGAAAAGACAAATATCAAACGTTATATTTTATAGATACTTTTTTTCTAACTATCAATTTCCCCCAGACATATCTATTGTTCACCACTGTCAGTCAAAAAGAAATACACAAAAAAAAAGTAGAAAATAATAAAATATCCGAAGCTCAAAGTAGATATAAGGTAGTAACATTTTTTCTTAATGAGTTGCTGTCGAATTTATTATCTCTTGCTAGTCACACAAAAGGCACCCTGAAGCGGAAAGAATGAACGCAAATATACCAAAGGTAACATTAAAATGAATAAACTACTTCAGAATCAACATTTTCATTTTTTTTTCTTCTTTTTCGTCCGCCTTTGTAGTCCGGAACGCGTAAAAGCCTCATTAGGGCGGAAATTCAACACTCATTTGCTTCACCCCACCCCCTTTCAACGAATAAATGATTTCTATATCAACCCTACGTCTACGATATAGCGACATAAAAGAGGGTAGTTTTATGTCTCGAGTCAGGAACTGGAGTGCACTCGTTTCGTTAGCTATAGAGCTGGAGCTGGAGCATGAATAATATGGAAAATGTTTTTGAGCAATGCCATACACCAAACTGTGTCTAAAAATCATCCCCTGAAGAAAATAAATATTTTTCATCCCCTATTTAGCAATGAACACAAAAAGTATTAAAGCTGACTGTGAAAAAAAGTAAAAAAAAAAAAAGCGAACTTTCATAGAAGTATCTTATTTTTTTTTTCAATAAAAAAATCAGTTATCTGCAGGAAATTGCAACCCAAATGGAAACTGGATGGGTGGACTTTTTTTATTGAGTCAGGCCATGAAACTTTTACTATGCTTAGCCTCATCCTTGTGTAGGATCATTTTAGACTTTATAATGAGCAAAAATGGCAAGATATTTATAATCTTTTTTATGGATAATCCCATAATTCATTGTTGTTTGAAAAAGTTACGCAGACTCTCGGGATGTAACTAACTGGGTGTAAATTATGTCTATAATTCCTCATGCTGGGAAATAAAGTGACTTTATAATAAACAATTACTCATATATGCGGGTGGAAATGACAAGTGAATTATTTATAGTACTTCACTGCTAAAAATTACATGATGCGAGTTCGATACCACGGGTCACCCGTGAAAGATGTGACAAAAATAGTTAGAGAGCTAGTAGAACCCCATGCTGAAATATAAAAAAGATTCAAGCTTGGACCACAATTGAAATTTCTGTGAAATAAGCACAAACAACATACATACCTGCTGGTATAATCTCTGTAAACGATACTGTTCTATCCTAAGAACAAAATTAAACCGAGCTTTAAATTTAGCAAAGTATAAGTTTATTAAATATAATTAAAGCTTATAATAATTAATGTGTATCTACTGGAGGATGACTTAAGCTTGAGTAAGTCTGAGTGATACTCTGTACTTGATAACGAGTACCGAAACTATTTATGTACCTAAATTCAACAATTAAATGACGTGTTGTTAACGTTAAGAGAAAGTAGGAAGTGTTACAGAGACAGTTGAATGCATAGCAGAAACTAAAAGAGAAAACAACACCCACCCACCCACAAGCCATCAGCCAAACCGTGACCGCGACAAGTGTTACCCTGTTGAAACATTACGTCGGGCAACTTATCTTTAATTGTTCAATTAAAATAAAAATATTAAACAATCGTGATTAATTTTCTTGTTTTTTTTTTTTTAATATTTCAAAAATAAGAGAATAGGACAACTACGGGGGAATGGGACATTTGCCCCTTCCAGACCATACACACAAAATTAAACAAACACTGAAAACTGAACTACAGCTTAAGACTTAGGTCAATACAATAGCTAAATAAGGATTTCTTGAAAATTAATGAAGGTATTTGAAAGGTTGAAAAGAGTTTGAAGGAAAATGTTCATACTTCACGAATTATCATAAAAACCCTAAATTTTCTAAGAACTAGATTCGAATATCTCAAAAGCTTCAAGTACTAAAGCAATTCAAATAGCCCAATTCGAATTCAGTGCATCAAAGGCGCAATTAGAACAGTATATTTTGGCTCATGTTAAGCGACAAAAAAAATCAAATTTGGTCACACAGTAATTAATTAATAGGTTTTTTTGAGTTGATTTTCGGAAGAAGTAAAAATACTTCAATTTTTAACTAGCATTTGAAATGAAATTGATTGTGACAAGTTAAAAGTGCCAAAAAATAAATTTTTGCATCTTTTTACTATATTGGTTCACGAAATTTAAGTCGCAAACCTCAGATTTGGATTCAGCATCCCGAAAGCATAGTATAGAGAAAAAATGAAAGCTATACCCCACTATTTGGCAGCTGTTTGTCTTCCCCAGGCCAAAATCCTAACGCCACTGGAAATTGGTGTCTGCCTGGCTTGTGAACATACCATTAGCCCTAATAAAATCAATGGAGATACGTAACAGTGAGACAGAGGAAAAGGACCCAAACAGGGAGTAAAAACCCTTGGAGTCCACGAGGTGGGCAACCCACGGTGCTGTTGTCCAAGAAAACTGTTGGAAAAGATTCAAAACCATTTCAAAATTTGCTGCCGAAAAATTCTGAGTTCAATTCTTCCGAAACTTCAATGTTTCCGGGTCTAAATAATTAGTTTGGTACTTTAACCAAGCTAATTATTTGAGAACCGTTCATCATGTTACTGCAGCCGACTAAAATCATTCCTGGGTGGGTTATAAATAGTTAAATCTTTACTTTCTAATTATCTATAGACGTTATCATTTATATGAACATTTTTAGGGTTTGATGTTTTTAGCCATAAAAAATTTATTAGTTTTAGTAAAAGTCACTATATTATCCCCATTTTGTATAGGTATCTTTACTTCATGGAAACAACTCATATGAATTAAATGAACCTACAAGAGCTAGCACAATTTTGAAGGATCAATTAGGAGGCTAGGAATCTACTTCTTACCTATGTAAGCGACTACTTAAGCGCAAACCAATCACTGTCTGCAGATAGGGTTGGCTGGATGGGTTAAAAGTATCCATAAAAGCCTTATGAACTAATAGCCCACCCAAGTCGGCCAAAACCCTAGAAAGAGAGTCCTAAGTTAATAGTATTTTATTTAGGAAAACGGGTCAAAAGTCAATACTTATGTATTTAGTCAAACAAACCATTTATTTCAATACTCGAATAAAAATTAATTAAATAATTAATTAATAAAAATAATTAAGAAAATATATGGATTTATTGTTAAAGGGTCATAACCATTTACAAAAAAAACTTTTAGGCATATTCGTTAAGCTCTTCCTCAAAGCATGGCTCTAAGCAAGAAGAGGAAAGGATAAACCTAAATATATAAGAGTTTTAAAATATCAAATTTGAGTTCTCAAATAATTTTTTGTTTGGGTTTTTGAAAATTCAAAAAAAATTAATTTTAAAAAGAATTAATTCTTGATTTAATTTTTTTTTGTATTTGTTTTTAAAGAAAAAATCTAAGTTTTATAAACGAAATTTTTGTATTTTTTGAAATCAATTACTTAGGTAGTTCTAAGAATTTCGGCCGAAATCTAAGTGGTCCCAATTTGGTCTACTTTGGGAGGTTGTAAGTTTATTATGCATAGACTTATGGACTTTTAACCAATCCAAGTGAGCCGAAAGCCTTGTGGACTTTTGACCTATGGACTTATAACCCTAAGCCGATTGTTCATTAGACAGAGAAATATAAAACATGAAGCTGAAGATCGCTGCACCAAAAACAAATAATGTTTTTAGGAGAGGATATGGACGTATTGTGAAATGATTTTTCAAAAATTTAAAAAGGATTGTGTTGGGCATGAATTTTTCTAGACGTGATGTCTTTTATTTTTTTTTTTTTTTATATTTTGGTGTTTAATATTTTTTTAAATCGAAAATCGTTAAATTTCATGTACTTTTTTTTAGCAGAAAATCCCCGCCACAAAAATAGTTTTATGAAAAAAATAAAATATGTCATGTGTAAATAGAATAGCTTTAACTACAGACGGGATGTTTTCTATTTTTTTTTTTATTTTTACTGTTAAGATTTTTTAGTATGATTTCTTCAATGTCTACAGCAAAACTTAAGACCCTTAAAGCTTAGAGCTGAGATATGATAGGAAAAAAACAAGAACATCAATATAACGGAATTTTAGAACTCTCAACGTGCTTGATTTTAGTTTTTTTTTTTTTTAATTTACAATCTAAGCACTTTTTTTTGTTTTTATTAAAGAAAATAATAAAATTTTACAAACAAATATTTAAGATAAAATAAGTTGAAAGCGGATGTCTTTTTTAAGGAGACTTTGTCGTAGAATGATACAATTTTGTAGAGTATGTATATTACAGCTGATTTAAGATCGAAGCTTAGAAATATACCAATGGAATTAGAAAATATTTCAACAACTGAAAGTGTAGACTTATTTGTTTCAAGCTTCAGTGAAAAAATCCTACGTTTAGTAGATACTTCTGTACCAAGAAGAAATTTTGTTATGAAAATTCCTGATTATATTCTCGAATATATTCGTGTTAGAAACGGTATTAAAAGACAATGGCAAAGATATCGTTTGCCAGTACATAGCCACCAGCTAAAATATTTCAATAAGCTTATTTCTACGGAAATTCAAAAATTTAGAAAAAGGGAATGGAACATAAAACTAAATTCCCTTGGGAAAAACGATAAACCTTTTTGGAATATGTCCGAAATTCTAAAAATAGAACAAGACTGATTCCAACACTGGAAAAATCAAACGATGTACTTTACATGGATAATGAAAAAGCGAATGCATTTGCTGTAGAATTTAAGACAAACCACTTCATGATCCCAATACCTAGGTAACTCAGATACTACTAATATGGTGGACGCTGCTACTCATAGGATTCTATGTACGGTAATTGAAACATCTTATGGTGAATACATTACTGTAAATGATATTATTAGTATAATTAAACAGCTTCGGGTTAAAAAAAAACTGATGGACTTGATATGATTAAAAATTTATATCTTAAACACTTGCCATAATCTGGAGTTAAGTATCTGACATTCATAATCAACGCCTGTCTAAAGAATCAGTATTTTCTGGAAGCCTGGAAAATGGCAAAAGTCATGCCGATTTTTAAAGTTGGTAAAGATAGGGAACAGCCTAGTAGCTATAGGCCGATAAGTCTTCTTAGTAGTCTGAGTAAAGTTTATGAAAAAGTATAATAAAAGCAAAATTAAATAAAATATTTCGTATATATATTTAAAAAATTGATATTTTGTGCTCAAGAGCAGCAACCTAATTTCCCAGAAAAATTAATCTTTTGTATTAAACTCACGAAAATGTATGTTAACAACACTGTTTTCAAAATGAAATCCACCACGAACACACTTTTTGATAATAACATACCTTGCCACACATTAGATACATCTTACAAAAAAAACAGTAAATTATTTTAAATTTTAATTTAGATGTCGTTTAGTCCATTTAACGACTGGCTATTAATTCGAATGAGCTTTTTACCATAAACTTAAGTACGTACCTTACCTACACGACACGTAAGTATATATCATTCATCACTAATGTTACATAAATACCTTTAAACATCGCATGAGCCTAACTCATGAAATTTTGATTTCACTTCCATGTCGAATTTTAAAACAGCTTAATCGATTGTGTCACGATACACATGTCCAAGCAAAAATCGAGGGCTATATACTGCTCGATGGAACCAACGGCACGTCATAAATTATGTAAGTATTTTAGAGGCATATTCCCAAAACTCCTCTTAGGCAATGAACTACCCACTTTGTCAATACTTCATTATTCAATTTGCTTGAACTGCGGCATCATTGTTTCGACGAGCTTAAGGAAAATAAACTATAAGAGTACATATTCGTAGCCCACGATTTCTAACAATTTTAATTTATTTATTTCCACTCCAATAGTGATGTTGAACTCAATCATAACTTTAGAAGGTATAATGAGCACATTCTTTGGCCTAAATGAACCAAACACAACCGTAAAAGGAAAAGCCTCCTCACATCAAGTCAGCAAGAGAGCCCGCCAAGAGCCACTATGCAAAGATTCTTGGTACAGATATAGTTGGGGCAAAGAAATTCAACACCTTGTTCGAGATCGAGCTGCGGCCGACGACGACGCCGACGGACTGCAGACGCAGAACCCCAAACCGCACCCGCCATTCTGCCGCTCCTAAATATTGCCAATCCAGTGAAGACAAATAATTATATTATTGTCTGTTGGACACGACGCGACGCTTCGACGAAGTCGACTTGGGCAGAGAAATCGTCGAAAGAGGCTTTGGCTCCGCTCCAAGCGCCTATAATCATTGACCGGAACGGCTACAACGAAATATATCTAACCACACATATACAAATACAGATACATACACACACACATAAAAAAAGAAACATGTATCTGCGAATACGATATCATTTATCTTAGTTCTGGTTGTGTATCGCTAATGAGATAAATGTTCGGTTGGGTTTTTGGATATAAATTTGTATTTTATTCAAGTAGCTAAAAGGGGGAGCAATAAGAAGCGATAAGCGACGAGGGTGAAGCCACAAGGCATTCTAGAACTATTTCAGGAAATTGAAATATCAGCTTAACACACATAAACAGTAACACGTAGCTTAGCTATACAAAAGAAATCTTGAAGTAATTCCACTATTCCACAAGAAAAGGTATATATCAAAAGAGGAGATTGGGAGGGCTGAAATTCAAAGGGCAAACAAGAAATATGTAGACTTCACACGCAATTAAGATGTTAACAATTAATAGAAACATGCTTACTAACTATTTTTCCTCATGGCCAACTACTGCTAATGCTAATACCTATACACCAACACCGACCGAACGAAAGAACATTTTGCTGAATGGATAATTAACACTTATTAACCATCTTTGTTTGTTTTGTGGAGTGGGTAATTGAAAGTAATGAAATTATGAGGCTTATATTTAGCAAAAATATATTAAATCAATTCTGGGTTGACGATGTGGCAAACACTAACACTATAGGCTCATCATGTGCACGTCCGTGACAATCGAAAATAATTGTTGTTTAAGAAGAGATAATGAGAAAGATGAGTATAGGCTTAGGCTTATCTACTTAATTAATTATTATTGAGATTGCTAAATAAGAATATCTACAACAAAATTTTATTGTTTGGAATTGGATACGAATGCTCAGTATATAAATTAGCATGAGTTCCGATGTTTTTAACGGTGGAAAACATTAAATTGGCAACACTGTTTCCTATGACAGCTGGTTCATTGACATTTCTTTATTGTCTTAAGGTTAGTTTTAGTTCGGTTTAGCATATTATCATTCTGGATAGACTTACGCCACACCCACCACCACACAATTTTCCGTTTGTTGAATTTTGGCGACACAATTAATTTCCCTTGCCAATTCTTGATACAATTTAATAAAATTTGGTACACTTAGGATCAATTTTTCAGTTCAAGGTTAACTCTTTGTTGAAATAGAGTTAGCTAACCCTGGAAATAAATTCACCCCGAAATAACTTAGGAACAGTTTTTCAGTTGAGGATTATCTGTAGGTTTCAATTGTCACAAATCTAGGGTCATCGGTGTCCGACACAATGGATATCAGCCTTCAACGACTTTCATCGAAATTGAGATGGCACAAAAACGGAATTGCACTGACAGTAACTTTCACTATCAAAATGAAGATGGCACCACTGCTGAAAAGGCACTTAATTTGGTTCCTGAGTTAACTCACTAAAGTACCTATTTAGGTGAGTTAACTTAGGATTTCAATTGACTGAAAAGCACAATTGGGAAGTTAACTAGAGTTTGACTTCGAGTCTAGGCCCTAATAGCTAGTTTTTTCAGTGCGAGATCATTGTAAGTCTGGGCGGGCTAAGACAAATTATAGGTATTATCTCTGGAAATGTGTTTTCAGTCGATTGAAATCTTAAGGGTCAGTGCCTGTTCATTCTAACTTTAGGGCCAGTGTTTGTTCATTCTAACTTCGAGGTTAAGCCCAAGATAACTCCAGAAACGTGTTTTTCAGTTTAAGTAAATTCCAAGCTAACTCACCTCTACTATGGTTAGTTTGAGAAGTAGTTTTGACTTATTTAAATATCGTAGAAGTATTTCATGCTTTTAAACATTTTTGTTTCCTTATTAAAATATAATTTTCTTACACCCTCAGCATCTTGAACATAAGACCAAGTACGTACGATTCAGTCGCCTAATCACAATATATTTCATACATTCGGAATTTTACCAAAACTATTTTTGCCCCTATCGAAAATCCACTTACTCTCATCAAAGTTTCCTGTCCATGAAGAAAGCTTAGATCACAATCAAATGTCCACTGCTTCAGGAAAACAGAACAAAAATGTTGCTAAAAATGGTACTAGGAAAAAACAAGAATAATTCTCCATTATTTGGGTTTTTTCCTCTTCTCATTTTTATACTAACCAGACCTCGGGGTTTACAATCAAATAAACTCCCCTTGGAAAATATAATTAACATTTCTGTGCTGTATATTTAATTAGTTTTTGAAAGTTGCCCGCCAGGAACGGACAAGCTATATGTACAAGCGTTGCAAATGCGCAGGTGCACAGATAAAAAAACGCAGTGAAATTCACTAAAACCCGTAGTTAAATTAACTACAGATGTAGTGAAATCTCAACCTACTAAACGTGTAGTTAAAATCACTACAGACTGTAGTAAAATAATGTAGTAAAATTGACTACAGCAGTAGTGAAATTCACTACACGAAATAGTAAATCTAATTTTGGGTTGTACTAAGATCCACTGCACTTGTAGTGAAATTAACTATACGAAACAGTGAAATCTATTGCAGCTGTTCTAAAAATGATAGTGAAATTCACTACAGATGTAGTTAAATGTACTACAAGGAATATTAGCTGTAGTGAAATTCACTACAGTGATAGTGAAATTGACTACACAAAATATTAGCTGTAGTGAAATCAACTACAGTGATAGTGAAATTAATTACAGTGATAGTTAAATTCACTACAGGTGTAGTGAAATTGTCTACACAAAATATTAGCTGTAGTGAAATTCACTACAGTGATAGTGAAATTAACTACAGTGATAGTGAAATTCACTACAGGTGTAGTGAAATCGACTACACGAAATATTAGCTGTAGTGAAATTCACTACAGTGATAGTGCAATTAATTACAGTGATAGTTAAATTCACTACAGGTGTAGTGAAATTGACTACACAAAATATTAGCTGTAGTGAAATTCACTACAGTGATAGTGAAATTCACTACAGTGATAGTGAAATTAACTACAGTGATAGTGAAATTCACTACAGATGTAGTGAAATTGACTACAGAAAATATTAGCTGTAGTGAAATTCACTACATTGATGGTGAAATTAACTACTCTGATAGTGAAATTCACTACAGGTGTAGTGAAATTGACTACACAAAATATTAGCTGTAGTGAAATTCACTACAGTGATAGTGAAATTAACTACAGTGATAGTGAAATTCACTACAGATGTAGTGAAATTGACTACAGAAAATATAAGCTGTAGTGAAATTAACTACAGTGATAGTGAAATTAACTACAGTGATAGTGAAATTCACTACAGATTGTAGTGAAATTCACTACAGATTGTAGTGAAATGCACTACAGATTGTAGTAAAATTCACTACAGATTGCAGTGAAATTCACTACAGATTGCAGTGAAATTCACTACAGATGGTAGTGAAATTCACTACAGATTGTAGTGAAATTCACTACAGATTGCAGTGAAATTCACTACAGATTGTAGTGAAATTCACTACAGATTTTAGTAGGGTGGCAATTATTTTTGAATTTTTTAAATTTCTTTGCCCCCCCTCTCCTAAAACTAAATTCTCTATGCAAATTTTTGAAAATCGGTCAACGTAAACACGTGCCGGCAAGCACTTGAAATCGCTCATACAAAATACATGGAGATTTCTAAATCTTTTACTCAAAATTTTGGTAAAAGTCATGGATAGAAAATCTTTAAACTTAGTACATACATATGTATATTAAGTACTGAAACATGTAGGTTTACAAAAACATTACTTTCAACTTTTTTAAAAACATTTACTTCGTTGAAAATAGAAAAAAATGCACAAAACATAACGTATTAACAGTTATTTTCAACGGGGTAAATATTGTTAAGACAAATTAAAAATTATTTTCTTGTTTACTCGTTTTAGTACTTAATATTCATACCTACATCTTAAGTTTAAAGATTTTCCATTCACTTTTACACTTCCACCGAAATTATGATTATATAGACTGAGAAATTCCCATGTATTTTATTTCAAGTGCATGCCGGCACGTGTTAACGTTGACCGATTTCAAAAAAATGTACACAGAATTTGTTTTAATTACCTTGATCACTTTTGGGGGGAGGAGGTGCGAAAAAAATTGAAAAATTTCAAAAATAAATGCCACCCTGCTACAGAGGTAGTGAAGTTAACTAAAAGAAACAGTAAAATATGACATGAAATAGTGAAATCTGTGATGAAATAATTACAAAGTTAGTAAACGTTACTTACATGATGTACCTGTAAAGAAAATTATTGGTACTGATTATTCTTTTTAGGGTTCGCAACTTTTGTTCCTGAAATAAAGTTTACTAACGTTTTTTGTTTTCAATTTCTCTTTTTTAAAACCACTTTCGCAATAACAAGCCAACAACAAATACATTTACGTATTATCTACTTTATTTTTTGCTCTTATTTTAATTTTGTACATTTCGAACCAAGGTGTTATTTATATAATAAATAATATTAATTTTATAAATTCTTAAACTTAAGTGCCATTCGACCATCAGAAAGATTATGTGGCAAAGCAGGATAATATTGAAATTCTGTTATTAATTTAAAACTTAAAATATTTGTATTATCTTTTATAATAAAAGCATTTATATTGATATCATATTGAAACGAATATTTTGTTGAAATAATTATTACATTGTTTTTGCTTACCACTATTTCAGAAATTTTAAAGATAAAATTGCTTTGCTTCTGAAACAAAAAAAAAACCGGATTTGTATGATGTTCCCATAAAAAGTATATTTTCTGAAAATGTTTGAATACCATCAAGCCCAAATTTTTTAAGATCTTCAAAATACGGTTTTTGAGATACACATACATTTTTGCTTTTAAAATTTTTACTTTAATATCTCTTTCATTCAAAAAAAAGAAGTTAGCAAGTTTTAAAGACAACTTTATTCCAACGGAGTAACATAAATTTTTTCTGCATGTAATGCTCTGAGCATATTGTTTTAATTCTTTATGTTTGCCTTCATTTCGCATGCTCCAAATCATTTTCAATGGCCCAACTCTCTTGATGACACTGTGATAGTGAGTCAAGAAATGTGCTTTCGGCTTTAAGGTCTTATTAAATAATTCTCTGTACTTTTTATTATGATCAGCTACTCGAGCTTTCAATTCGTCTAAATCATTTTCATTAAATGAAGAATATAAACATAGATCGACTAGTTTTTGAAGATTTAAAAAAAACAGCCAACACTTATCGTCCTTGGGTACAAAATCCCAAACCATTAACGAAAAAAAATGCACAAAGCAATGGCTTTCACATGCTTGCATATTTAAATTTTTGTTTTGTAAAGCTTCAAGTTTTATCGGAAGAGAGTAGTTTTTCGAGTCTATGATGCCATAATCAAAAAGCTGTTTTCTGTCATTTAAATCTTCCAGACTAAAATATTTTTTTGTTTTAATGAAATATAATATAATATCACACATATCATTTTTCAAAACCCCCTCGAAAAGATCATGCATAATATCAACGCAAACGTTCACAACGGCATGAAATGACGGAAGGCTATTGAATACACATACTTCAGAAATTCCTGTTTGTTTTGGGTCATTTAGTAAAAGATCCGAATCATAATTTGAGACCGTTCTTATATTGCTTTCCAACTCATAACTAAGACTTTGTGTTTCCATTTTTGAAGCTTTACAAATTCGACAAAAATGGAGAGCTGAAAAAGAGGATCTGAAGCCCAGAATTTTGTTCAGCCCAAGATTATCACCCGTTACTAAGCCTAACACAAAATAAATCCTTTTCTCAACACCCTCCGACTGAATAACTAAGCCATTCAGTTCTAAGTCCAATAAAATTTCAAGAAGGTTATGAAGGACATCCAGAAGCTCATACTTCTTAAAATACTCAGATTTAATTAGCATAGCAGGCAGTATGTTGGTCAAAGAAGA